>OY856413.1:1113732196-1114932196 GCA_963693085.1 Alisma plantago-aquatica
CTGAAACGCAAGGAAAATTCTCACCAATCCGACTTTCCCAACTTGCTCGGTTGCAACAGTTGAACCGATCGTTTCAACACTTGAAGGAATCGTTCACCCTGTCCATGAGCCGATCGACTCACAACTTGAGCTGATCAGTTCACCAAGCTAAGCCGATCGGTTCATCTCATGAGCCGATCGGTTGGGAGTGCAGATTGTGCAGAATCAGTCAATTGCGGTTTCAATCAATTTGATACTCTAATCAATTAGTCCAACACCTTGCACACTATGATTTTGAGCTATCAATTAATTGAGTGTTTAATTGAACTACTAAACTCCTTTAGTAATCAATCAAAACATTATTTGTGGACAAAACTCCTCTTCCAGGTTAAATCCTATGTGTGTGACCCTGCAGGTCCATTTCACGTTGGCAGTGAAAGTCCATAACACTTATGAATTCACAAGCAAAGAGCGGTGCCTAGTCACACATCAGTGCTACCCAAGTGAAAGTAGAAAGTTGGAGAAACAAATTTCAATCCTACAATCCGTGAATGGTGTTACAGTGAATGTATAATTCCTTTGTCACTGATATCCCAAATGAACTCGAGGCAAGGAACAATCATCCTGTCAACGTTCATTCACTTTCTTGATATCAGAGTAGATTGGAAGAGATATGTATGACATCAATATCACATACGGATTCACACATGCATGCACACACCTATTTCAATCCTACTCATCAAGTGGCCTTGGATATCAAACTCCCTCAGGAGGGACAAATCCCATATCTATAACTCACCCCTCAAAAGCCCCATGTGTCAAAGCCACCCAATCATCACCTTTATAACAACCCATGTTTCAGGATTGCATTTGATGATGTCAAAGTGTACCCAACGACATGTGTTGAGTGTAGTGATTTCAGGTCACAGAATCACATTCACCACCATCACTGTGAGTACTGACTGTGACTACCATGTCATGGTTCCATGTGTCAAACTCACGGTGGGTCTGTCCGGTACACTTGTTCTCTAACAAGTACCTATGTGTTTGGTTTGATATCTCTATATCATGACTAATGAGATTTTGTCATCAACCAACACCACAATCTATTCTTGTGTGTCATTGTTGTCTATCTACCTTCCACAATGACATCCGACTAGGGACATAACAAGAATGTACAAACTCTTAGCATCCGTATGATCTCATCATTCAGGTCCTGAACCTGAAGGCATACGTCATTGAGTACTGTCATTCTCTAGACATTCAATCTGTTCTATCACTATCTCATATGACTGAACCAGAAAGAATTGGAAGCATGCCTTTGATGTTTATGAAATCAATCTTAATGTATCCCATCAATCAACCCATGATTGTCTCTCAGGGCATACATACTAACAGACTCCCACTTGCACTGTGAGTCAATCACCCTTGAATCAAATTCATAGTGATCTTCAAACATGTCCCACATGTTACTGTGCTCTTGTGCCAACATAGTAAGTTATGGCAACACTTTGCAAAAGTCAGTATAAATTGCATGTCTCACATCTCTTCACTGTACGTCACACGTATGAGATGGATTTGCCGTAATATGCGATCCAATATTCCTTTGCTAACCTTTAGCCACATTGCATGATCAAGTATTCCATACTTGTCATCAATGAGCGGAATATCTATAAGTTCATCTTATGAACTTCCATATCCATATAGTATCCACTGTTGTTCTCTAATACACAGATACTCGGTAATTCCTTTTAAACGGCTTCATTGGAACGTTTCCAATTATCAACAAACTTTCACTTTATATATCCCATATATATTTTGCGATAAATTTTCTGTCCTTTTTGGAAGTTCGCATCAATGTAACTCCTTACATTGAACTCTTCCTTATCTCCATAGAACTAGTACTTCTCAAGTACTTATCAAGTTCTCATCGTATTCCAGTAACCCTTACTAGAAGCAGACAGACATCCACTCGTCATGTCTCACATACGAGTTATCTGGATGAGCACATCATAATGCCATGTCCTACATACAAGATGATGAATGCATTTTATTCTTGCCATGCCCATGCATGCAATATAATGGGATGATTACATACATGATAGATCCATATCTATTCTTAGTGTTCCCATTCTTCATAAGAATTGGACACTTGGCCTTGGGATACTAACTCCATGTAACATGGACAAGTTTTCTCCCACTAAATCTGTGCATACTGAACCCTTCAGTACAAATTGCCAATGTATGCTTTCTCTTTTTAGGTCAAGAGGTTTTTGAGAACTATCTCTATAGATCTCTATTCCTATCACATAGGAAACATCTCTATCTTCCTTAAAGATAATTTCCACTTTTGGATTTCCATTCTAGAACAATTTCATTTCACATCAACATGTGGAATGTGAACACGCTCCCACTAAATCACAGATCCCTTCTTTATCTTTGACATACCAGCCAAACCCTTTGACTATATTATCAAAGTAAAGATCCAATTCTGAGTTTCTTGTACTCAATCAATCACATTGATTAGTCCATTGTAACTTATAGAATTCATTTGCATTAGTAGATTCATAAACCTTATAGGTTGTGTCACGTACACATCCTTGTTTTATTCCTCACAGGAATGCGGTTTTAGTATCCATATGCCAAATGCCTTAGTCATTAAGTTACAATCAACAAGCATCATCCTTCTAAAAATATTATCCATGTGTCTTAACACTTAAGACTTATTTGCACTTATGAATTTCCATCCAATGGGTGCTACCATCAAGGTCATACCTTATGGTTCACATGGAAGTCATTTAGGATGTAATGGTCATAAACCATAACTCAAAATTTGGTTCCTCATATTCATCTAGATAGTTGACCCATCACATGAACAACTCATCACATAGATAATTGAGGTGTATCCGTCAAGGATATAAGAACTCACAACTCCTTGTGATTCTCAATGTCCTTTATTAGTGTGGGGTATTCTTTTATTAAGAAGAATTCAGTTATTTGATAATCATTCTCTAACTCCTTAGAGTATGATTCCTTCTTGATTTAGACATCACCATGCCTTAATCATGAGTTCCCTATGATACACTATCATAATCACTCGTAAGGATCTCAAACATTTGGTCCAAGTATTTCATTCATTGATCTCATCAAGAATTAACACTTTACCAAATTTTCACTTCATCTATGATAATCTTGAACACTTCAAGATATTCATATTGGTATTTCTCTAAACACCATTTGAAGTATTAGCATTTGTTCCAATAGGTATGTAAATACATCACATGTATTATACCTAATAGAATAATCATTCTCCCACTACCATTAGTGAAGATTGATGAATCATGTACAAGAGATTCATGTCTCTTACTGGTTCTCTAACCAAAAGAGTCTAGATTTATCCATCACATGGAAACTAGAAATGAATTTCTTATGATTGATGCTAATTTGATTGTTTGAGTTATCTATAACTTTTAAGTATCATTTTATCTTATGCATATAAAATACCACAACATAAACAAGGCATTGCCATAAAGATCATATCTCTAGAAATTGAAACATCCTTTATTGATTGCCATTATTGTCATAAAATATGCAAAAATAAAGTGTTTCTATATATTGGCAAACAAGAAATAGCAGTTCACAACTCTATTTCATGCCCTTTAGGCTGAAATAAACTGAAAGGTACTCCTATCTATGACAGCAACACTTTCTCCAATGATGGGTACTCCTTTCTTAGTCCTTTCACAAAGCCCATCACTTCTTTGCGGATCTTGCATATCATATATGACATATCCATATCTTGGTATCATATACCTCAGATAAAGAAGCGGTTCATTTCCTGATACCTTAGGTGGGGATCTCCATCCCCTCCTTCATCTTCTTTTGTTCTTCCAGATATAGAGGGCAATCCCTCATACACCCTTTCCCTATGTGCCTTGAGGCTGAAGACGGCTTGGATTGCTGGCTAGCATCAGAACACTTCTTTGCTTTGCCATTATCCTTGCCCTTAAGAATTACCTTTCTCTTCGATCACATCAAAGATTATGGTTTGTCTTTCTTCATCTTTGCCTCTACTATCCTCAACATGTCCAACAACTCTATCAACGCTTGTCAAAGTTGTTCATGTTGTAGCTTATCATGAATTGTATGATTCTCGCAACATTTGCAGTATCATACTAACAGCCAACCCTTGGCTCAGAGGGAATCCTTCTTAGTCAGTTTTTCCACATACCCAATCACATTGGGTGTGTGAATACCTTACTAGATTTCCTTCTGTCATGACATACTAGGACAGTGTCTTGGAGACATCATATGTCTCATGTTGTCTCTACAACTCATAGTTCAGAGAACACAACATCAAGCACCCCTCATCAATGTCTTCCTCAGTATGCTTCCATAAGCATACTTTCAGCCATTGATATGGTGGGATCGAGTTCATCTGGTCTTGGTATAACTAGGACTTGGAGCTTTCACTCTTTGATAACACTTCTCATCATTCTAACCAGTCGTGGAATTATTCTCATTTAATTTGTTGGTCTCAAAGATGGATCGCAAATAAAGTGATTTGTTGATTAACCATTTATTTTAACAAAAGGAAATATATGCAATTTTTAGTCCAAAACTCTTTTTGACTTGTTTGATTGATTTGAAAAGTTGATGATAAAATTAGGCCTTTAATTAATTATCGCTCCCACTATTTTACTTCAAATTGATAGCCCTCACCATCAATTCGGAAGATTGCAGCGTACAACCTTCTAGTGGGCAAGATCCTGAAATCCTCTATGTCATGGACCAGCTAGGGCTGTCACCCACAACATAGATCTCTCAGGTAGGAAACTCTTGCCAATTGCATCATATGCAACTCTTGATAAGATTTCATATGCAACTCTTGATAAGATTTCATATGCAACTCCTTGCCATGATCATCTCCATGCCTCAAGGTGCTAGATCCTATCTAGGTCACCTTGTTAAGTCCGACCCAAAGCAAACATGAAGAATATGCACCCTGCTTGGGCAGACCCACACATTCATCCTTCACGCTTCCATGAGATAGATGGTGCACCACGCTTGGGCGTGCCAACACTTGGTCGATCACGCTTTTCACGTGTGTCGCATTTGGAAGGCATCTAAAACTTAATATTTAATGAGGGATTTGGGTTTATATACATATACATATCCAATCACCATAATACATAGTACGTATCATATACATGCTATATCCCATAGAAAACATGCAAAATGATAAAAGCAATGATTATGGCTATCCTAATATGATTCCTCAAGCCAAGAGGAATCATGGTCATCTAGGTCTACATCACATGCAACCTGTACAAGATGAACTTTGTGCTTTGCCTTCTCAGAAGATCAACTCATCACATGAATGACATGCTCATTCTGGCCTGGTCGTCTGGGTGCCACCAGCCGATCGGTTGGCTCCTCCAACCGATTGGTTCCCCTGGTCGTCGTTCATCTCATCATGGCCGCCACCCGCTAGTCTCGTTCCTTGAACCGATCATCAACTGATCAGCTCACTCCTAGAATCGATCGTATGGAACGTCAACCGATCGGTTCACGCCTTGAACCGATTGTCTCAGCTGTCGTCAGGATGTCCTCCGCTCTTTGACATAACAGGAAATAAAATCTATCCTATTTTACATTGTAAAAAGAGAAACCTCAAGTTACATTCCAGGGAGCAAAGGTAAGAAAGAAATCTCGAATTATTTCAAGTTACATCAGGAATAGGAGAAGGAAGATCGGTGCGCAGACTGAGATGCAAGCAACCACATACAACCATACACAGATAGGATTTATTGGCCATAACCACGCTATACATCCACCACAAAACTCGTTTAAGGGTGACACGTATTGAGTACATTAATAATACATATCATATATGTAAATTGGGATTTGTGGATTTAGGATTGGACATGCATAAAGCCAATATTATTCACATCGTATGCAATAAATAAAGGAGACAAACCAAAATCGATCATATCGATAATCCCTAAAGTATAGAGCAGTTGACGTGGCTCTGATACCACTGTTGGGTTTTAGGGGAGGCAGAGAAGGCAACGGAAACAAAAAGTTTCTCCCCCAAACCCAGAACAAGGAAACGCGTCAACGTCTATACAATACGAAAGGATGGTTTGTGGAATCATACCTTGTCCCGAGGCTTGCTCGGCGACAATACCTCGCGCCTTGCGTTGTCTTCACCTCCGGTCTTGGACGGTGTCTGTGCAGCTCCTGGTCGCACTGGGACTGAAGACTCCTGGTCTCACTGGGACTGTCGGGATTGACAGTTGTCCTCCTGAACGGCAGAAACCTCCTGCCTCTGAAGTAGTCCACACGGACCACCTGGAACTCCAATATCCTTGTCCCACAAGGAATTGGAAGGACTCGCACCCTCCTGTCAGCATACTAGTCGCCAACACACTCTCCTGCCACCAGTCGCAACTGCAGTTGTCTTTCCCTTATTGAGCCTCCCTTATCGGGTAGCACTTGCTCGGGCTCTCTCTCGGTTACCAAAACCAGAGAGAACGACAACTTCACAGAGCAACTGGTTGCACTGAGTTGTACTTTGAGAAGCCCCCAATACCCCTATATATAGGAGGGTCATGGGACATGGTTCTCTATCCCGGGCAATGTGGGACTAAAGCAGGAGTAGAAGGGTTCGAGATTTTCCACAAAAACAACCAACTCGCAACCTGAACTGATCGTTTCACAACTGAAACGGTCGGTTGGGGACCTGAGCCGGTCGATTGACACCTCAACCGATCGGTTGGGACCCATGAGCCGGTCAGTTCACTTCTGAACCGGTCGGTTCGTGGTCCTGATCAGTTCCCGATTGACTTTCCTTCTTTTGTTTCTAATTGGTATCAAATACCAATCCTTGTTCCAATCAAATTGGGCAAGTGAAACGCAAGGAAAATTCTCACCAATCTGACTTTCCCAACTAGCTCGGTTGCAACAGTTGAACTGATCATTTCAACACTTGAAGCAATCGTTCACCCTTTCCATGAGTCAATCGACTCACAACTTGAGCCGATCGGTTCATCTCATGAGCCGATCGGTTGGGAGTGCAGATTGTGCAGAATCAGTCAATTGCGGTTTCAATCAATTCGATAATCTAATCAATCAGTCCAACACCTTGAACACTATGATTTTGAGCTATCAATTAATTGAGTGTTTAATTGAACTGCTAAACTCCTTTATTAATCAATCTAAACATTATTTGTGGACAAAACTCCTCTTCCAGGTTAAATCCTATGTGTGTGACCCTGTAGGTCCATTTCACGTTGGCAGTGAAAGTCCATAACACTTATGACTTCACAAACAAAGAGCGATGCCTAGTCACACATCAGTGCTACCCAAGTGAAAATAGAAAGTTGGAGAACAACTTTCAATCCTACAATCCGTGAATGGTGTTACAGTGAATGTATATTCCTTTGTCACTGATATCCCGAATGAACTCGAGGCATGGAACAATCATCCTGTCAACGTTCATTCACTTTCTTGATCTCAAAGTAGATTGGAAGAGATATGTATGACATCAATATCACATACTGATTCACACATGTGTGCTCACTCCTATTTCAATCCTACTCATCAAGTGGCCTTGGATATCAAACTCCATCAGGAGGGACAAGTCCCATATCTATCACTCACCCCTCAAAAGCCCCATGTGTCAAAGCCACCCAATCATCACCTTTATAACAACCCATGTTTCAGGACTGTGTTTGATGATGTGAAAGTGTACCCAACGACATGTGTTGAGTGGAGTGATTTTAGGTCAAAGAATCACATTCACCACCATCACTGTGAGTACTGACTGTGACTACCATGTCATGGTTCCATGTGTCAAACTCACGATGGGTCTGTTCGGTACACTTGTTCTCTAACAAGTACTTATGTGTTTGGTTTGATATCTCTATATCAGGACTAATGAGATTCTATCATCAACCAACACCACAATCTAGTCTTGTGTGTCATTGTTGTTTATCTACCTTCCACAATGACATCCGACTAGGGACATAACAAGAATGTACAAACTCTTAGCATCTGTATGATCTCATCGTTTAGGTCCTAAACGTGAAGGCATACATCATTGAGTACTGTCATTCTCTAGACATTCAATATGTTCTATCACTATCTCATATGACTGAACCAGAAAGAATTGGAAGCTTGCCTTTGATGTATATTAAATCAATCTTAATGTATCCCATCAATCATCCCATGATTGGCTCTCAGGGCATACATACTAGCATCTCTCACATATGGCCACCAAACGCCTCGAGCGAGAGGTTATTGAGATTCTAGGAGTGAGGTGTTGAGGATTTCTCAGTTAGGAGATCACACTGATCTGTTGTTTGTTCTCTATCTGGTGCGGCTGATTCACAGCCTGGTCATATCCCTCTGATCTATAATTGACGGAGGTTGGGGATTACCGGTTCCCTGGATCAATGGCTCCCAACCAGTAAAATGATGTGTGACATTAGTATGTCACAGACCTAGGTACTAGATACTTAAAGGAGCAAAGTCCGATCAAATTATATCATCAATGTCCCCAATTTCAAATAGTTGCATCTATTCGTAGAAATCTCCAAACATTCTTAATTTTTTTGATATAGGCCCACAAAACCCTAAAGTAGATTCTATTAAAGTTTGAGACTCAAGGTCTATTATTTATCCATGCATATAGATTATGCAAACAACCTCATAAAAAGGTAAATTTACCTTGAATTCAATTCAAATAATCATAAAATCTTGATTCTAAAAGTCCAGAAACACTTATTATGATACTAATACCTCAAAGTTCACTAGTGTATCACTTGAGTCCATTGGTACTATTAAATGGGTCCCTTGGACTCATATGTACACAAATCAATTAACTAAACTTATTCATCATACTTGAAATCAATTAATAGTCATAATCATCAATTGTATCTTTAAGTAAACCTCTAACTGTGAAGAATCCATTGTTGAATAAAAGTCACCCTAACCGGGATTTACCAACCAAGAATATATGTGAACCTCAAATATGATATTGTCTGTGAAAACCCTAAAAAAATCAAGGTCATCACCCATGTTCCCTTATCCTGAGAATTTCAGGTACACAAGGGTTATATTATGAAAGTTTGTATTATGTTCAAGGTTTGTCAACATAGTATAATCAAACATGAAATTAGAATTCATAGGAACAATCATTCAAACAAGTAACTTAGTAGACAAACAATCATAAATTCATACATTAAAATAGACATGATCATAGTCTGGTCAAGATATTAAGTTTACCTTTTGAGTACTGAACATTTTATGATCAATGAGCAAGATTCCTATGGATGGCCCAACTCAAAGGTGGACCTAAGATGTAAAATGATATAATTTGGGTCTCAGATTGGGAAGATTTTGATATGATAAACATGTTTCTTATCATGTGAATGTACCCCTAAACTTATGTTTCAAAAGTTTAAATTTTAGTCCCATCATAACAAACTTGCTTAAAAATATTCAACATATGTCAAAAATCACAACAACACCTTAGGTCTAGGTTAAACATCAACATTATGTGAGTTGCTAAATGAAGGTAAAATTTGATATACCAAAATTGTTTTGTTGAAAGGACAAATGAGTTCCTAAAGAATCAGTGGGAGTAAAAGTAAAACACAAAGTGTTTGTGGTCAACAATGAGGTACAATGAGAACTAAGATAATCACAAGGTGTTGTGGAACCTGAAGTCTGTCATATGAATAGAAAAAAATATTTCTATTAGAACACATCTGAGATTGGAGGATTGTGAATAAAACAATTCAAATGGGTTGGTCATAATAGGATGATCCAACTAGTCACTAGAAGCTATTTCTGAGTAATATGGAATCCATATAAGCTAACAAGGTAGGATCTTTGTAGCGCCACCTAAAGGGGTAATACCTAAAGGAGGCAATAGGGTCTTGTGAAAAAGGCCTAATTGGATAGGATAAATTGGTTGAAAAGTTTTTCAAATCAATTCAAGTTGTTGAACATGATAGAAGTTCCTTTACCAATTGTCATACTTGTTGTTGTAGTGGAAATAGACTAAGAAATTTAGCATATAAAGATAAAACCAAATTCCTTAAAGGGAATATATCAAAGGACATGTAAGGGACATAATCTAAAAGGTTTTATCACTTTATGAATGCTAATAATGTGTATAAACTACAAAGTTCATCTGGGGTTGAAACAAGCATCTTAGAAATGGGGTCTTTTGACTGGATAAGATAGTTAAAGAGTTAGAATTGAATCAAGATAAAAGATAAAATTTGTGATTACAATAGATTTAGTGGGAGCATATATGAATATTCCTCATATTATGAGGAATAAAAACTGAATATTGTGAATATTGAGATCTGGCATGAAAAACTCCTTCAATAATGAAAGATTAAGTGATACATCTTATGAGATAAGGATCAAGATCTATGAGATAGTTATGGAATGTTTCACTTGAAATTTTGAGCACATATAATAGCAATACGTGAAAGAGTTCAAACTGAATGGTTTCAATAAGAGAGAATTTGGATTAGTCTCTTATGAACCATACGTTCCAATTCTTGAGAAAAATGGAAATATCATGAATCAGGTGGCGTATGATGGATTTATCATGAATGCTATAAGTGTACTTACCCCACATAATCTTGTATTTACTAGAAATGACAAGATGATTCCAATAAAGGTTATTTGAATGTCATTAAAGACTGCCATCAATACTTGTTAAGTACTTAAAGGATAAATTGCTAATCAATAAGGATATCAATAAAAGGAAGAGTTGGATGTAAAGGTTTACATTGATGCAAGCTTCCATAATGATAAAAGTAATTTGCAAATTAAAATAAGTTTGATTTTAAAGAGAAATGTTGTTAGTTGGAAGGGTTCTGAACTAACAACCATTAATTCTATTCTACAATAGATGCCAAGTATACTTGTGTTATGAACACAGATTGATAATATATGGATCTAGAAGTTCATATGGTGAATTTATATATTTTCCAACCATTAATGACTCGGTAGTAATACTGTGACAACAATGGAGCTACTTGTTAGGCAAGGAATATCAGATACCATATTACGGTGGTTTTATCTCAGAGCGAGGAGATAAGAAACATGCAATATACTGACTAAATAGCAAAGTGTTGCTAACTCTCTGGATCAGTACTAGCACAGTAGAAACATGGTGAACATGTTCAGATTATTTAAGAATGGGATTCTTAGGTGATTGTGTCTAAGTGAAAGTGGGAGTCTGGTTGTAAGGCATGCCTAGAGAACCAGTCATGTGATGATTGAAATGTCATAAACCATAAAGGATTTGATTAATACTCATTAAGGCAAGCTTCCAATTCATCATGTTTCACATAGTTATGAAATAATGAGGAAATATTATGAATGTCTAAAGAATGACAATACCCAATGACGTATGTCTTCAATTACGTGACTTGGAAGGATGAGATCACACAAATGCTAGTATGTACATTTTGATTATGTACCTAGTCAGAAGCAACTATGAAAGGTAGATAGACACCAGTAACACATAAGACTATAGTGTGGGTTAGTTAATGACAAAATCTCATTAGTCATGATATGACAATATCAAACCAAGCTCATAGATACATGTTAGGGAACAGTGTATCAGATAGACCCACATTAAGAGTGAGACATGGAAACCATAATTGGTGGTCATAGTCATCTCTCATAGTGAAGGTGGTGATTGTGATTATTAGACCAAAAATCACTACACTCGTCACATGTCATTGGGTACACTTTGGCATCATCAAATGTAGTCCTAAAACATGGGTTGTTATAATAGTGATGATTGGGTGACTTTGACACATGGGGTAGACTACGAGTGATAGATATGGTATTTTCCCCTCCAACTGGAGTATGACATCCTGACCCCTTGATAAGTGAGACTGAGAAATGCATGCACATGCACATGTGAATCAATATATGATATTGAGGTCACATTATCTCAAACAGTCTGCTCTTGGTTCAAGGAACATGGACTGAACAATTTAAAGGATGAAAATTCCATGCCTTGAGATTATCTTGGATATCAGTGACAAAGGAATTATACAATCACCACAACACCTTACACAAATTGTAGGTTGAAGTTGTTCTCCAACTTTCCATTCAATTAGGTAGCACTGATGTATGACTAGGCACCACTATCTAGTTGTGGTGTCATAAGTTAGTTACAGACATTCACTTCCAACATTATATGGGACCTATAGGGTCACACACAAAGGAACTCATATAGAAGAGGAATTGATCTTGAATAATGATTGGATTGACTACTAAAGTGTTTAAGTATTCAATTCACACAATTGATCAACTCATTGGATGACTACACTGCCAAACAACCATCTCACTAAGTGAGACGTCCATTTGAGATAGGCGTCTCAACTGTTGAGATGGTCGTTTGGGTTGTGATGCTGATCATAGTTCAAATTGGCTAAGTTCTACCCTTGAACTGACCAACTCAATGTGATTGAAACGACTAGCTCATCTCAGACTCACCAGACACCCATCTGGGAGAGTGAGATGGGCATCTCACATGGGTGAGATAGCTCTATTGTGTCTAATGAAAGTTGTAGATGTTTCCCGAACTAGTTTTGATTGCAAATTACTTTGGGTGCAAGGAATTAATATGTGATATTAATTGGAACTAAAATTGCCAAATTCATATGCGATTGGGAAACTATCAGATGGCCATTTGATAGTCTGAGATGACTATCTCATGTGCCCAAATGACTTTCTGGGTCACCATATGATCGTCTCATGGTTTGCAGGTTGCAAAAATTCAATATATTCTGGTCCCTTCCACTCACACAGAATCCCATATAGACTGGGAACCCTAGCCCAAACCCTGCCTATAAAAGGAGGGGTATTGAGGGCTTCCCAAAATATAGCACAAACAATTGAGAATTAGTTCCTCTAATAAATGTTTTCATCTCCGGTTGTGGTAACCGAGAGAGCCCAAGCAAGTCCTACCCGATAAGTTCAGGATAGTGATAACAGAGAACAACTAAGAAACATTGTTGTGGGAGAGCAAGTTGGTGACTAGTACACTAATGGAAGGGAGAAATCATTCCTATCTTCTCTTGTTGAACGATAAGAGTTATAGTTGGTCCATGTGGACTAATCTAGAGGCAAGAGTCCTTTTCCTAGTTCTTGGAGAGTAAAGTCATCTTGCAGTCTATGTCGAGACCACAAGAGCACTGCAGAAGTTATTCATGTTCATTGTTTTGGTGAAGAACAGAAGTTGCACAACCATCGTCTAAGGGAAACTTGTTCATAGTTGCATTGAAGTGAGTTTTTTTTTGGGACATTCCCTAGAACTAGGTATAACTTGCTAAACCATTCTTCCTATTTCATATTAGTTGACACAATCTTACCATTATGGGAATACAAATAGATAAAAAATTTGTTTCCACTGCTATACTTTGTGCCCGTATTTCTCAAAAGAAAGCTCCTTGAATCTTCTCCTTCACTCAGAGTAGCCTTGATAACCTTCTTATCCAGCTAAAGAATCTTTCTCCTTCTCCTTATCTTCAAGAAGCTTTCACAAATGGAGTCTTAAAAAAAGGAGATTGGAGAAAGAGATATCTTGAGAGCCTCATAAGTGTACAATGTGGTGGCACTCTCACAGGAATCCTATCTCACTCATAATGAATGAAATGAGTTGTAATCAAGAGAGAGAAAGGGACTCAAGTGGACTAATAGCACTCAATTTAGCTAGGACCTTGAATAGCATGAATAAGCAATCTTGGAATAAACTCTAAGAGGTCATATTGATATCTAGGGGTGTCCACTAGAGTGTGGGATCACTTATACATGTTTACTAGCCGTTTGGAGGGATGTGATGGAATTGTACCCTTCCAATAGTTAGAATCACTTTTTGTATGTTTTCCATGCAGTGCATACAATCAAGTTTCAATAAAGATAACTCAACCAATCACACTATGCGACAAAGCCAATTTAAACCATTGGCTGAGTTTGTCTTGGTGCAACTTGATCGATCACTTAAATCGAGTTTTCTCTATAGTGGGATTGGTCTAGTTCTGTGAAATTGAAGCTCAACCGATTATCCTTCATTTCTTAAATCCATCAAGGATCGGTTGAGTTGGCAACTCGACCAATGAAGTTGCTACTATGAATTTTACAAAATGAAATTTAAGCAATCAAATGTTGGAATTAAGTGACCCTGATTCTTTTTCATCTTAGTTACAAGTCATATCATCAATACGAATGATTAAAAAAGTATTTTGAAGTGATTTGAGGTGTTTTTCACAAAAGTTCATTTGCATTGCTTTTGACTTGAACTAAGCCAAGCTAGGGCTTGAGCGATTTGATCCTTTTCATGTACCTACTGCCTGAAATACGTCTTAAACAAACATATTAGATATATATGAATGAAATGGTTAAGTCGTTATCAATGTGTGGACAATATTCAACACTTAGTTCAACATTCTCCCCCTTTTTGACAATGCCAAACCATTCCTCAATATATTGAAAAGGATATAAAATTTTAACCTCCACCTTTGAAAAAGGATATGAAGGTTTAATCTTTTACCTTGTGAATTGCAAGGGTATCCATGATTGAACAATGTGAATTACTCTCCCTCAATTCATGCTTACCTATACATGCATGGTTAGCCTTTCCAAAAAATGACCAAAGCACATATACATACTATATGATCCTCTAGCAAGTCAAATGATATGAGATAATTGACAAGAAAAGGGTCATACAAGCAATAAACCAATACGCCTGAGGTCATTTCTCCCCCTTTGTCACATCAAAAAGACAGGGTGGTAGAAAGATCTAAAACACATGTCTTCTTCATAGAAACAAGATAAAGTATTCAACAACATAGAACAGATAAATAGAGATGAGGTAAAGAGAAACAAGCAATCCAATGTCATAATCAAGGTATGGGTAACATACCACCAACTCATGCGATACAGTCAACCAGAGAGTTAAGGGTACATATGATTAAGATTACAACACTAAAACATGTCCTCACTACAAGAATAATAAACCAATAAGAAAACAATGGAAATATGAAATAGTACATCTGAGATACATGTGCCCGAATGTCATAGTACATAAGAGTCTAAAAATATATATCTAATCAAGACATAAAAGACTATTAAACTACAACATCAAGATATATATAAGCTATATATGTCCACATCATCATCATTTGCATCATACTCGTCAGCCTTAGGCTTGTAGTCCTCATCTCTATGTGAAGTTGTAGTGGAGTCAGCATCAACTTCATCATCAGGGGCACCAGCAAAAACATAAGAACCATCATCTGAGCCATCATACTCATTGTTATCCTCATCATCATTAGCATCCTCCTTAGTATCCTGGTCAAGCATCTCCTCATTGATAGGAGGACCGAAACCATGATCAGTTCAAGGGCATTCTGCTCATCCCAAGTCATGCCAAGGTCATATAACTTTTGGGCCTGAGGGAATGTTGGAGCAGAAGTGCCAATGCTGACAAGTAAGGTAGCTAGAGGGCCAACAGGAAATGCCAAGGTAGGAAGCACACTGGGGGGTAAGAGTAGGTCTACTGACAACAGAAGATGTGGCAACAGAAGAAGCAAGTGAAGGGGTGGGTAGAAGTGACTACATGCATAGGGAGCATAGTCACCCTCTAGATAGGGATGGTACAAGGGGTAAGGATAAATACATGATAGGTTCATGGTAGACATGATCTGACACAAGTCCTGCTGGAGATTCTTCTAGACCTAAAGGTTATACACATGTTGATGCATCATGTAACCCAAAAGGGCTTCATTTGATACATTGAACGAGGCAGGGGCAGGTCAGGATGGTGGTGGAGGAGGTTCCTGGGTGGAGGTAGAGGTAGAGGCTTCAGGTGTGGTTGAAGAGGTAGGAAGGAAGTTCTTCTTGATTGTGGTTTCACTAATGCAAACTCCTTTCTGGCTAGGTTTGTAGTTAAGATCATGGAAAAGAGAATTTTGGGTAGCAAAAGTGAACGAACTGTAGATCAAGGCAGGGTAGGGTGGGTGGGTACCACATGTATTCTTCCCTGAGTAAAAACAGGTCATATGATGTAAGATATATTGAGACCATTTGACTCCAACATTGTTAAGAAGATAGTACATAATCACAACAATGTTCTTTGCAATTTCTGTTTGATTCATCTTTTGATGGACATTGTAGTTAACAATTAATATGAGCAGTCAATTTTTAAGATTGAGGGAAGAGAATGGTATGGTCGACACTTTCCTATAGGGTACCTAAGGCTACTTCAAGAACTTATGGATGTCAGTAAGAGTAATATCAAAGTGCTTGTATAAATCCTCAGGGTCTAAAAGGTCAAAATAGTAAGGATAATCTTTTCTCCAAGTGATGGTAACCTCTGTTCCATTGAAAAAGATGTTCAATGATTCTTTGGAGATTGTTAATTTGATATAGGCAATCATGGAGGTAAGAATGACCTGAATATTGGGTTGTGGCACTAATTTGTCATAGTTCCATGTGAGATTCACATAAAATTCATGGACGCCTTTGTTCTTGTGATGGAATTATAAAAGCATCGACGTTTTATGAACAAGTCACCTAGGTGAAGGGTATGTAAAAGCTCAATAATCTCGTTGATGACATACTTTGTTTTGAGAGGAGGCTCAAACAATCTCTAAAAGGAAAGGGGTTCCTAGGAAGGAGATCCTTGTAGTGATTAAGAGATTCGAAAGAGACAAAGGAAGTGTCATCAAATGAGAAAAGGCAAGGGTTGGATGAGGATGAGGGTACACCACATGGGGTAGCTCTTTTTCTTTGGTTTGAGGCCATAGGGTTGGATTGGAGAGGCAACACAACTAAAGGAAGAAGAGAATTGCACAACATAGTCATCAAACCACCTAGTAGGGTTTGGGAAGAGGCAAGCGAGGCTAGGTTAGGCAAGGGAGAGGATGGTTGCACCTAGGGTTGAGGTCAAGCGGTGCTAGAGCCTAGGAATCAGTCAACTTTTCTCTAATTGAAAGGGAGAAATGTTGGTTGAAACCCATTTTAAGATTGGTCCAGCCCGAAAATCAATCGATTTTGTCCTGGGGAAACTCGACTAATCAAGGGAAAAACCCTTGACCTCGGCCTGGTATCGATTGAGTTGGCAACTTGGCTAATAGGTAGCCTGTCTAAAACTATGAAATATTATATTATAGACTCTAAGGTGCTAAGTAATTTTATTTCTTTAGCCTATTTGCATTTTAGACATATCAAGGAACATTTTACTCATCATAGGGTACTATTTTGCGATAAACAAGCATTTGCAAAGCATACCCAAAATGAGTAAAAAAAGCCATGGAAACAAGATAACTATAACACAATTAAGAAAGAGATGATAGAAAATGAGCAAGAAACATATTGACAAGATGAAAACTAGAGAGAAGGCATGTGAATATCATTTAGAGTAGTTATAAGTAGTTTTGATCTAATGAAAGTAAATTGCTCTCTAGCTAGAGGTTTAGTGAAACTGTCCGCTAATTGATTTTCTGTATCCACATGTGTGATATAAATATCCTTCTTGATAATGTGGTCATGAAGAAAGTGATGACGGACCTCTATATCTTTAGCTCTAATATCCAATATAGTATTTTATGATAGGTTAATTGCACTAGTATTATTACAAAAGATAGGAGAAGTATGAAAATAAATGTTAAAGTCTTAGAGCATTTTCTTCATCCATAGGACTTGGGTTCAACCTCGGTAGTTGATAGAACCATAGTGCTTTGCTTCTTGGGGAACCAAGAAACTAGGCAAGGTCTTAGGAAGAAGTAAGTGACACTTGTGCACTTTCTATCAATCAAGCATCCTGCATTATCTGCATCACTATAAGAAATAAGAGTAAAGTCCCGTGACTTAGGATACCATAGTCCAAAATTTGGGATTTTGGCTAGATACCTTAAAATCCTCTTAACCTCTATAAGATGTGATTTCCTAGGACTTGATTGAAAGCAAGCACACAAACCAACACTAAACATTGATTTAGGTCTAGAGGTAGTTAGGTAAAGTAAACTTCCAATCAGACCTCTATAGAGATTGTCATCTACCTTTTCACCTTCTTCATCTCTATCAAGCTTGGTGGTGTTTGACATGGGAGTGTCCATTTTCTTGGTGTTATCCATCCCAAAGTGATTAAGTAGCTCACTGGTATACTTGCCTTGGTTGATGAAGTTCCCATTCTTTGTTTGCTTGATTTGAAAGTCAAGGAAGAATATAAGCTTCCCCATCATGCTCATCTCAAACTCACTCTGCATAATATCACTAAATTCCTTACAAAGATCAAGAATTATTCCACCAAAAATAATATCATCAACATAGATTTGAATGATAAGGAAATTTTTATAAGTGTGCTTTAGAAACAATGTAGAATCTACTTTGCCCATGATATAGCCATGATCTAACAAAAAAGTTCTTTAGTTTCTCATACCAAGCTCGAGGCGCTTGTCTGAGACCAATGAGAGATTCTAGCAACAAATAAACATGGTTAGGCAGGTTATAATGTTCAAAGCCTGGGGGTTGTACAACATACACTTCCTCCTCAATTGTTCCATTCAAAAATGCACTTTTAACATCCATTTGATAAAGAAGAAAATTCTTGTGACTAGCAAAAGCAAGCAACATTCTAATTGACTCATGTCTAGCTACACGTGTATGTTTCATCAAAATATATACCTTCTTATTGATTATAGCCTTGAGCAACTAACCTTGCTTTGTTCCTTACCACTTTGTTGCTTTCATCTAACTTGTTGTGGTAGAACCATTTGGTGTCAATTATCTTTCTATCACTTGGTCTTGGCACAAAAGTCCACACTTTGTTTCTATAAAATTTATCCAACTCTTCTTACATGGCTTGGATCCATTTATCATCCTTTAGAGCTTCTTTGACATCTTTTGGATCCATTTGAGAGATGAAGGCACTTTCTTCTTGTTCTTTATTTATTGCAACTCGTGTCTTAACCCTTTAAAAAGGATTTCCTAAGATGAGCTCCTTTGGATGATTCTTTGGAAAGAGGGGAGTTGGATCCTTCTTTTCTTCATTCTTCTTTTTTTCATCAACTAACACCTCCTTTCCTTTATCATAGATGTTGAGATCATTTAAGATAAGAATCATCTCACATGCAAAATCATCATATGGAACAATATCTTTAGATATAGAGGGGTTAGTCTCAACAAATCTAACATTTATATATTCTTCTATTTTACACAGTTCTACATTATATACTTTATATGCCTTGCTGGTAGTGCTATAGCCAAGAAAGAAAGCCTTGTATGATTTCAGATTAAACTCGTCAAGGTATTCATGTGTGTTCAAAACAAAACAAGACATCTAAAAACATGAAAGATGTCAATGGAAGGCTTGCTACCACACCATATCTCATAGGGGGTTTTCCTGAGCAAAGGATGAGTAAAAACCCAATTTTTCACAAAACATCAAGTACTGACGGCTTCGGCCCAAAATTTCTTTGGAGTGTTGTACTCTAGAAGCATAGTCCTAGCCATCTCCTATAGAGACTTATTCTTCCTCTCTACAACTCCATTTTGTTGAGGCATTCGAGTTGAAGAAAGGTTATGTGCATAGACGCATTCCTCACAAAAGCTTTCAAACAAATCATTTTCAAATTCTCCCCCATGGTCACTGTAGATAGAAACAACCCATCAAGAAGCTTCATATTGTACTTGTTTTCAAAAAAGACAAGAAAATATTGAGAGTATCACTTAAAAAAAAAAAAGAATGTCAAAGTAAAGTGAGAGAAATCATCAAAAATCACCAAACAATAATTGTTACCATGAAGCTATTGCATACACATTGGTCCAAATAGGTGAATGTGAAGAATCTCAAGAGGTCTCTTGGTGCCTAGGACTCCTTTGGATTTAAAGCAATACTTGGTTTGCTTTCCTTGGGTACAAGGTTGACATTCCTCATCCTTTTCAAAATCTTATTTGGGAAGTCCCTTCACCAAATCCTTTTTGCTCAATTTCTTTATTTGATGCATATTTACATGATAAGCCTACGGTGCCATCAAGAAATATCATTTGAACTGGAAACAAGACATCTACCAATAATAGGCTTTATAGATTCAAGAAAAATAATATAAAGATTACCATTTCTATTTCCCTTATATATGACATTGTAGGAGAGGGAACCTAGAAGCAAGCAATCTACAGAAGTAAATATAATAAGGTAAACATTATCACAAAGTTGACTAACACTTATTAAATTGTGATGTTGGCCATCTACAAGAAGAACCTTCTTGATACATAGTGAGTTTCCCACATCACCTTTTCCTATTCCCTTACCCTTGTTGTTATCCCCAAAAGTCACTGATCCACCTTTCTTCTTTGTGAATTGCTTGAAGAGGCTGATTTTACCAGTCATGTGTTTTGAGAAGCCACTATCAATAATCCATTGGCCTTTCATCTACAAGAAAGGAAGACAATTGGTGCCCAATTCAAACTTTGGGATTCAGTGTTATATTGGGGACCCACTTCATCTTGGGGTTGGTTCCCTTCTCCCTATAAGGACAATAAGTAGAATAATGATCATCACTCTTACACTAAGAGATAACCATATGGTTCTTTGAGCCATATGACTCTCCATGTAAGATTGGATATTCCTTGTTCTTCTTCTTCTTACCCTTACCTTTGCCTTTTGAAGTACCTTCATATCCTAGACCACTCTTACCACTATGTTTGGTGGAGTGATCTAAGACTTCATTAAGGAACATATTCCTTTTGATGAATGTTTGCAAGGTAGCTCTCAACTTATGATTGTCATTGGTAAGGGTGATGAAGGTAGAAGTCAAACTAGAAATATCATCATTAGCATGCAGCAAGTCAGCCATAAGACAGAGGGATTTAGTCAAATAATAATCATTTTCAAGAGTAATAGAAGCAACATCCTTGCTATGAAAAATAGGTCTAGAAGATAAATCATTTACTTGATCAAGTAACCTAACATTTTCATTTTTAAGAAATTGGATTTCTGTAAGATGAACATCTCTTTCATCCCTACGAGCATCACTAATAAGCTTAAGTTCAATATTTTTAGTTTTAAGCAACTCAAGCTCATCAAGGAACTTTTTGTTCTCTTCCTTAAGACTAGTGATATTCTTAAGATAGATCCCATGCTCAACTTCAACCTCATTGTATTGGAGATCAATATCAAGAAATTGGCCTTGCAAAGAGTCAATGTTCTCAAGATGAACTTTCTCATTTTGATCAAGAATGTCAATTTTAGCATAAAGATCATCAATAATTTTACACAAACTCTTATTATTAGATTTACATTTGGAATAAGAAGACCGGGTAATATCAAGCATTTCAATAAGAGTTTATTTGAACAACTCATGCAAGCTTACCTCACTTACCTCATCTATGTCTTTACTTGTAGAGGCCATGAGTTCAAGATGGCATTCACCTTCACGAGCTTAAGCCACTTGAAGAGAATTCTTCCCAAGCCACATGAGCTCCATCCTTGCTTCGTTTCTCCTTCTTATCATTTCTCTTATACTTGCCTTCCTAATTGCAATCATCCTTCTTCTTATGGCTAATCTTATGGTGGCTCTACTTTGCCTTTGGGAATTCATTCTTGTAATGCCCCTTTTGTCCACACTCATAACACCTTGGAGTTGAAGATAAGGAAGACTTTCCTTTCAAGTGCTTGTCCTTTGAGTAGTTGGCTTCATGATCACTAGGGCCATCATCTTCAGTTGAGGAGGTAAGAGAGGACCGAAAAGTAAGTTGTTGTTGAAGGATCATAGCCTCGACTTGAGTTTTGAGGAATTATCTATGACTCCTTCTCTTCCTGCTTTTCATCTTCCTCTTGATTGTCCAACCTTGGCTCATGGGCTTAAAGGTTGTAAACGAGCTCCTCAGTGGCTAAGTCTCTAAGACTTCTCACTTCTTCAATTGAAGTCACATTGGGTTCCAATCTCTTGGGAAGAGACCTATGTATCTTAGAGTTGATTTCTCCTCTATGTATGGGTTGTCCCAAAGCTGCAAGTCCAATGACAATGGTGTTGAGCCTTGAGTACATGTTCGCCACTCCCTTCTTGCCCATCTTGAAGTTCTCAAGCAGACCATTAAGCATGTAGATCTTGGACTTCTTGACTTGCTATGTGCCTTCATATGTGATGCACAACTTGTTCCAAATCTCATGGGTTGTGTCCCAAGATGAGATCTAGTTGAATTCGGAAGGAGTGAGGGAAGCATAGATGATGCTAACCGCCTTGGCATTGAGTTGCTCCTTCATGATTGTGCCTTCCTATCAAGTGGCTACATCCCCAGTTGGCTCTTTGTAGGGGAGAATCACCACCTTCCACATATCATAGTTGGTTCCTTGGAGGAAGAACTACATCCTTCTTTTCCAATAAAGGAAATTGGTGTCGTCGAATACCAATGGCCTCACAGAGAATCTTCCCTCTAGGTTGAGTGACCCAAGTAAGTCACCCATCTTTTTGTCGCATGGGAGATGTGTCGAAGAGGATTGTGGCTCAGATACCACTTGTTGGATCTAACGGCTCTAGGGGGGGGTTAATTGAGCTTCAAAACTTACACAAAACTTGTTAGACCTTCAAGTTACTTCAAATAATCTTAATTGCAGATAGTGATTTTGATGGAAATTGAAGCATACAAAGAAATGATGAGAGAGACTGAAGCAACAAAAAGAAAAAGCTTTTTTAGAGTGGTTCCACTCTCCAAACTAGGAGAGAGTCAGCCCAATACCTGGAGATGTCGAGCTATAGGATTTCTAAGATGTCTACTTCTTATATTCCTTATAAGAGTTACAACATATGGCCTTCCTTTTCTGAGACCAGGATACCCAACTTCCCTTGTAGGCCAATGGAGCCAACAACCTTACAATCAAGTCATTACCTATCAAAAATATAGTATTCTACCTCATAAAGGTATTACCCACTATTGCAATTAGTTGGATTCCATCACCACGGTCCTTCCCTTCAAGAAATGAGTCTTCGACCTTTAGGATTTACCCACCAAGCTCCTTGGATCTTTTGCCTTGATCTTATGCTTCACTTGGAGTAGCCTTAAGAACCTTCTTCTCCAGCTAAAGAAGCTTGCTACTTCTCCTTCTCCTTCTCCTTCTCCTTCTGTTAGAGAAGCTTTGACCAATGGAGTCTTCAAGAAAGGTGATTGGAGAAAGAGAGATCTTGAGAGACTCACAAGTGCATAATGAGGTGGCTCTCTCACATGAATCCTATCTCACTCATAATGAATAACATGAGTTGTAATAAAGAGAGAGAAAGGGGCTCAAGTGGACTAATAGCACTCAACAATAGCAAGGAACTTGAATAGCATGAATGAGAAATCATAGAATGAACTCCAAGAGGTCCTATTTATAGTCAGGGGTGTCCACTAGAGTGTGGGATTACTTATACACATTTACTAGCCATTTGGAGGTATGCAACATATATAATTTTGAGTTTTGTACCCCTCCAAAGATTAGAATCACTTTTTTTGTGTTTTTCATACAGTGTACTCAGTTAAGAATCCATCGGTCTAGTCCTGGTGGCAACTCAACTTATCACTTAAATTGAGTTTTCACTGTAGAGGGATCAGTCGACTTCTATGAAATTGAAACTTGACTGATCGACCTTCATTTCCAAAATTCATCAAGGATCGTTCGTGTTGGCAACTCAACCGATGATGTTGTTGTGATGAATTTTATAAAAAGAAGTTTAAATGATCAAACATTGGAATTAAGCGTCCCTGATTTGTTTTCATCTTAGTTACAAATCATTTGATCTATAAAAATGATTATAAATTTTTTCTAAGGTGATTTGGAGTGTTTTCCACAAAATTTCATTTGCATTGCTTTAGACTTGAACTATGCCAAGCTAGGACTTGAGAAATTTGATTCTTTTCATGTACCTAATGCCTAAAATCAGTCTTAAACAAACATATTAGATACATATGAATGGAATGGTTAAGTCATTATCAAAATATGGACAATGTTCAACACTCAGATCAAAATCTGGTTGATGGAATATTGCATTGCCTGAATTCTAGATAACCCGGGCATGAAACGACCAGTTCACTGAGTGAACTGATCCTCTCACGGTCATGAGATGACCGGTTCATGAGATAATCCACCTAGTTCACAAGAGCAGTTCAATTGCATCAAGGATTAGAGATGACATCATGACATGCATTAATTGGATTAGAATTTCCATTACAATTGTGATTGGGAAACATGGTGAGAGGACCAATTCATTGGGTGAATCAGTTGTCTCACATGCCAACTGATCGATTCACCTATGAACTGATTGTTTTTCCGATCGTAGGTTGTGAAAATTTGTGATATTACAGTCCTTTCCACTCCCACATAGATTTAGAACCATGAACCTGACTGTCCCATAAATAGAGGGGTACTGGGAGCTTCCTAGAGATACAACTGAATTTCTTTTGACAATTGTATGTCTTCTCTAGTTGTGGTAACCGAGAGAGCCTGAGCAAGTCCTACCTGATAAAAGGAGGGATAGCAAGGGAGAACAATTGTGGGAGAGAAAGTTGGTGACTAGTACACAAACATGAAGGGACAACTCCTTCTTGTCTGTTCTACTAGAATGATAAAAGTTCTTGGTGGTCATGTGGAATACTCTAGAGGTGTGGATCCTTTTCTCACTCAGAGGAGAATGTCAACCTGATGTCTATGGTGATCAACCAAGAGGATGATGCAGATGTTGTTTGAGTGCGACTTTAGGAAAGAGCACATAACTAGGATGAGGAGATTGTCGATGGATTTGCTCCAGCACCAATTATATACTCTAAAACATCCTTCCCATTAGATAGTTATAGACATGCCCCATTGGTTCAAGGAGAATATGGCAGTTACATTTTTTTCTACTATCTATTATGTTCTCATATTTCCCTACAGTGGTATCATAATCGCATCAATCTACTATGTTTTGGGATAATCATTATGATCAAATTTTTGGTTTATCATTTATTTATTGCATACGATGTGGATAATTAAACTAATTAATATGCATATCTGATTAAACACCACATATATATCCCAAACTATTATATTTATAATTGATATAATATATATTGAAGTCACACTCATCATCCTAAAATAGAGTTTTGATGGTGGATGTGAAGCATGGTTATGACAAATAACCCGACATATTTGTGTGTGGTTGTGTGGTTGGTTTTATATCAATTTGCATACTGAGCCTCTACCTTATCTTCAAATTGTTAAAGTATTACTCTCTTCTATCTATGCTCCCCTTGAATATAGCTCGAGGTTTTCCTTACATCATGCAATATAATTCTTTGTAATGATGATGAAGAAGATGCTCAACAATGGGCCAACCGACCGTCTCAAAGGCAAGATGACAAGATGGAGGACTAAGAAGGACGAGATTAACCGATCGCTAGTGGCCCCAATCGACCGACTGGAGGATTCAAAAGATGGCTGACCATGGACCAGACGACCATTATGATGAACAACCGACTAGCCAGGATGAAAGTCGATCGGTTTAAGGGTCAAACTAATCATCCCATATTGGCAAGCACAAATCTTCATCTACAAGAAGATTCTAAATGAGATGTATACCCCAAGTGGTGGTAGTTCCTTGTAGCTCCAAGAAATTACAATAGAATGACCATACCATCACTTATGTTTGTTGCATGTTTTTTTGTGGGGTATCATGTATAAGATACATATTATATATGTGGTGATTGGATAATATATATGTTTATATAGATACAAACTCCCTCAATAACATATTAAGTCTTAGATACTTTCCATAATCAACACACATGAAAAGATTGATTGACCAAGAATAGGTTATGCCAAAGCATGGTGCACCATCCATCTCATGGAAGTGTGATTGTAGAAATGTAGTTTTTGTCAAAGCAGAGTAGATATTCTATCATTTTGACTTTGGGGTCAAGCTTAACTGTGGTTCCTTCATGAGATTAAACTCTAGAGGCATGAAGATGAATATGGAAAAGAGTTTCACATAAAATCTATCCAAGAATTGCATAATATGCAATTGGAAAAATTTGCCTACCTTAATAATTGACTATGGACGCTGGCATTGGATGGTGATAGTTGAATTGTTTTGGATCTTGCCTCACTAGAAGGTTGTACGTTGTAATCTTCCAAATTGGTATGTGATGACTATCAATTTGAAAAAAATAGTGGGAGCGATAATTAACTAAAAATGAAATTGAATATCATCAAATAAAATCTAATCAAATCAAATCAAAAACAGTTTTTGACAAAATGCAATTTTTTTCTATTATAGAATCAAATGGAATGAAAATCATCATTGTGGTTGGTCCTTAGGAAGGACATATATAACGAGATAAATTTCCACAATTGGTTTTGGACTTTGAGAAGGTTTCTCAATGAAGAGAGCAAGCCTATGTCCTAGAAACACTAGTGCCAGAAGTACCTTCTCCTGATGCGCCTAGGACTGAGGTGGATGCTTACTGGAAGCATGCCGATGATACCTTGAATATAATGCACCTTATGCTAAGTTGCATGAACTATGAGTTGCATGAGCAGTGTGAGGACATGGGGATACTTGAGATGGTATCAAATCTTAAAGACCTGAACCATAAGCACACAAAGCAAGAAAGGTACTATATCTCAAAGGCACTCTAGGAGTGTAAGATGATAGATGGAGACTCAGCAGAGACCCATGTTCTCACTTTGATTGGACATGTAGAACATATTGAAAAATTGAGATTCTATTTGAGCCAATAGTTGGTCACATATATGATTCTGCAATCATTACTTGAATCATATACCCATTTTATTGAGTGTTACAACTTGAATAATATGGCCAGACCGATGTCACACTTACTTGGCATGCTGAGAAATGTCAAAGAAATAATGAATAAGGATAAGTCCATGATGGTGATCAACAAAGTTGAGTCCAAGGATGAAAGCATGACCATGAAGAGTTCTAAGGCTAAGCCCAAATCTAGATCATCAACACTCAATGTAAGGAGAAAGAGAAGTACAAGAAGAATCTATCTTTTATACTTGAAGGCATTCCCAAAGAAGAAGATGGGGATGGTGACCTCCACTTCAGGTATATACTATATTGAGATAAACTTATCTACTATGTCATCTTGGGTACTAGATACTGGATGTGGATCTCACATATGCTCATATATGCATGATCTTAAAAGAAGTAGGCCTTTAGGAAAGGACGAGGTTGAACTGTGACTTGCAAAAGAAGCAAGAGTTGCTATAGCTATAGTTGGAATCTATAGCTTATCTCTACTAACATGGCTTTTAATAGAGTTGGTGAACTACTATTTTCTAAATTCCATAAGTAGAAACATCAATTGTATATCTTGTATGGACAAGGATGCATATGAATTTCACATTAAGAAGGGTCGATGTTCTATTTCAAAAGATGGGATCTTTTATGGCAATACCACAATGTCTGATGGTCTTTATTTGGTGGATCTAAAGATAGATATTTATAATGTAGATACTAACAGACTAGAACTCAACAACTCAAACAAAACATATCTTTAGTGTTGTCATCTAGGGAACGTAAATGAGAATCACATATCTAGACTTCTTAGAGATGGTTATTTGGACACTTTTGATTTTGAATCAATAGAGACATGTGAATCTCATTTGTTGGGAAAGATGACCAAGACACCTTTCACTGGTAACAATGAGAGGGCTAGTGATATATTAGGACTCATACATACTGATGTATGTGGGCCTCGTAGAACTACTACTAGAGCTGGGTATCAATACTTCATTACCTTCACTGATGACTTCAATGGGTATGGTTATGTTTACTTGATGAAACATAAGTCAGAAACTCTTAAAAAGTATAAGGAGTTTATGAATGAACTATAGAACCAACTTGGAAAAAGTATTAAGGCACTTCATCGAGGTAGAGAGTACTTAAGCCAAGAGTTTGAGGACCATCTGTGATCCTATGGTATCATATCACAGTGGATTCCACCTGGAACACCACAACATAATGGTGTATCAGAAAGAAGGAATCACACATATTTAGATACGGTGCAATCAATGATGAGTTTAGATGAACTTCTGACTACCTTATGGGGTTATTCTCTTAAAACCTCTGTGTTTACACTAAACTGAGTACTAGTTAAACCGGTTCAAAAGACATCATATGAGATATGGTAAGTGTCCCAATGTGTCTTTTATGAGGATTTGAGGAAGTGAAGCTTATATAAGGAAACAAATTCCTTGAAAAACGTGGTCGTAAATTTGATAAAGGTTATTTTATTGGATATACTAAGGAGACAAAAGGATATTACTTTGATTCCCTATATGAAAGAAAAGTGCTTGTTTCCAGAGATGTTGCATATGGAGAAAAGAAAATTATTTCTAAAGGAATCAATGGGAGGAAAGTGGAACTCAAAAAGGTTCAAGGCCAACAAGAAATAATTGAGCTGATAGATGCACAAGAGGATCAAAGAGAATCACAAAATATTGTGGAATCTCAAACTCCTCAATTAACACACGTACCTCATTGATCTGGTAGGACACGCCTTAAAACTAAAAGATTTGGATATCTTGTGACTTAGGAAGGTAGTGAAATTTTCATAGATGATTAGCCAACAACCTATATAGAAACTACTAAGGGATCATAGTCTGAGAAATGACTTAAGGCCATGAGATCTGAGATGGAATCTAGGTATGACAACAAGCTATGGACCTTAGTGGATCTACAAGAAGGAGTAAAACCCATAGTGTGCAAATGGGTCTTCAAGAAGAAGGAGGACATGGATGGTAAAGCACAAACCTATAAGGGCAGATTGGTTGCAAAGGGTTTCAGGAAAGTGCAAGGTGTTGACTATAACAAAGCCTTCTCTCCATTGGCCATGGTTAATTCCATTAGGATCATGCTTGTGATTGCAGCTTATCATGAATATGAGATTTGACTGATGGATGTTAAAACCACATTCCTTAATAAGATTCTTCTCGAGGGTGTGTACATGACACAACCTAACACAATCTCAGAGCTGGAATCTTCATTTTGATGACACAGTCAAAGAGTATGGCTTTACTTAAAATGAATACAAACCTTGTGTGTACTAGAAGTTTAGTGGGAGCATGATTGTATTAATCATATTGTATGTGTATGACATAATATTTTTGGGGAAAGACATACCTACTTTATAAAAGGTAAACACATGGCTAGGAAATACATTTTCTAAGAAGGACTAAGGTGAAGCATCTTATATCTTGGGAATCAAGATCTATAGAAATAGATCCCAAAGTCTTCTTGGACTAAGTCAGAGCACATACATTGACAAAGTGCTAAAGAGGTTCAACATGGAGGATTCAAAGAGAGGAAATCTACCCATGTCTCATGGGGTTACCATCTCTAGCTCAATGCCCTAGTGCTTTTGAAGAAAGGGAACACATGAGTAGGACTCCATATGCATCTACAATTGGATCCATCATGTAAGTAATGTTATGTACCCATCCCAATGTCTCGAATGCCTTGAGCATGATGAGCAGATATCAGTCAGATCCAGGTGATGCTCACTAGACATCCATGAATAACATCCTTAAGTATTTGAGAAGAACTAAGGATAAGTTTTTGTTCTAAGGAGGAGAGGAAGAGTTAGTGTTAAAGGGTTAAACTGATGCAAGCTTTGAAACAGACAAAGATGATTACAGATCACAATTTGAATTGTTGTTTTTCCTCAACAATAGAGTTGTAAGTTGGAATAGTTCCAAGTAAGATTTAGTTGTCGATTCTATGACATAAGCCAAGTATATTACTGCATCAAATGAATAAAAGGAGGTTGTTTGGATCAAGAAGTTCATCTCTGAACTTGGGGTAGTTCCATGCATCAGCAACACAATTGACCTATATGCTGACAACAATGGATCTATTGCACACGCTAAGGAACCCATATTGCATCATCTTTCCAAGCATATAAAAAGGCATTTTCATCTCATATGAGAGATCGTACAATGAGGAGATGTGAAGATTTGTTGAGTACCGACCAAGAACAATATTGCTGGCCCCATGACTAAAGGTCTTTGTAGCAGAAGCATGATGGTCATGTTAGATCACTTGGAATGAGATCAATGGGTGATTGACTCTAAGTTCAAGTGGGAGTTTGTTGGAATGTATGCCCAGGGAGCCAATCATATGATAATAGTAATGGCATAATTTGTAAATGATTTGATTAGTAATAAAGGCATTCTTAAAATGTATTTTGTTTTTTTGGTAATGAGATAATTAACTAACATAATAAACGTCTATAGAATGATATTACGCAATGACATATGTCTTCATGTACGTCCCTTTAACAATGAGACCATATGAATGTTAAGAGTACATACATTCTCATTATGTCCCTAGGCAGATGTTATTGTGGAAGGCTAATAGACAACAATAACACATAAGACTAGAATGTGTGTTGGTTGATGATAGAATCGCATCATTCATGAGATGTGATATCAAGCCAAGAAAATAGGTACTTTCTATAGAATAGTTTATTAGATAAACCCATTATAAGAGTGACACATGGAAAACATAATTGGTAGTGAGAATCATCACTTATAGTGTTGGTGGTCATTGTGGTTCATATATCTGAAATCGCGACACTCATCACATGTTGATTTGACATCATTCATCAGAATTCAAAATAAGGGTGATGATCAGGTGCACTGTGACATATGGGGATGATTGTAAGTGATATAGATGGGATTTGTGTTGGTATGTATTCCCAAAGAGCCAATCATATGATGATTGTGATGGCATATTACATAAAGGATTTGATTAATAATAATAAAGGCAAGCTTCAAATTAATTTTGTTTCACTCGGTTATGATATAATGAGGAAATATAATGAATTTGTAAAGAATGATATTACTCAATGACATATGTCTTCAATTACTTTACTTGAACAATGAGATCATATGGATGTTTAGAGTATGTACATTCTTATATTGTCTCTATTTGATTGTTGTTGTGGAAGGCAAATAGACATCGTAAGCACTTAAGACTAGAGTGTGTGTTGGTTGATGACAGAATCTCATCAGTCATGATATTTCGTATCAAACCAAGCACAGAGATACTTGTTAGGGAATAATGCATCAGACAGGCCCACCTTGAGAGTGACACATGGGAATCATATATGCTGGTCATTGTCATATCTCATAGTGAAGGTGGTGATTGTGGTTCTTAGACCTAATATCACTACACTCATCACATATTGTTTCGTATACTTTTACATCATCCAACGTGGTCTTGAATAAGGGTAGCCATAAAGGTGATGATCATATGAACTACGACTCATGAGAATGAATGTGAGTGATGTAGATGGGATTTTTCCCTCCTACTAGAGTTTTATATATAGGTCTACTGAGACTGAGAAAGGCATGTGCATGCACATGTGAACCAATATATTATATTGAGGTCACATGTATCTCAGATAGGCTGCTCTATGTTCATGGAACATGGATTGAATGTTGAACAGGATGACAATCCCATGCCTCAAGTCCATTCTAGATATAAGAGACAAAGGGATTAGACAATCACCATAACACCTTACACAGACTGTAGGTTAAAGTTGTTCTCAACTTTCCATTCACTTGGGTAGCACTAATGTGTGACTAGGCACTGATCTTTTCTTGTGATGTCATAAACTAGTTATGGGCATTCACTGACAATGTGATATGGGACCTATAGGGTCACATACATAGGAGTTCATCTAGAATTGGAGTTTAATAGTGAATGATAATTGAATTGATTACTAAAGTTTTTAGGTATTCAATTCAAGAAAAAAATCACCTGACTGAACTCCCAACTGACCGCTTCAAGTGTTGGACAGACCCGTTAGAGTGTCAGGTTGATTGGAAATTGAATTGGTTGAGTTATACCTGAACTGAGGAGTGAACCACGGGTTCACTTAGTGAATCGATCAGCTTGGGTCACCAACCAACCAATTCACTTAATGAACCAATCAACTCATATCACCAATCAATTAGTTGGGGTTGTGAGACAACTGGCTCGCAAGGGAAAGACACCTAATTCTCGGGGAAATTCAATTGCATGAAGGATTTGTGTCGATTTAAAGTTGTACATTAATTGGATTTGAATTTCCAATTCATATTTGATTGGTAAACATAGCAAAATGAATGGTTAACGAAGTGAACCAATAATCTCACATATGAATCAAACATCTCGCAAACTAACAAAATCACTGCTTGTAGGTTGTGAATTTGTGATATTTTGGTCCCTTCCACTGCCACATAGACTGGTAACCCATACCCTAACCCCTCCTATAAATAGAGGGTATTGGGGGCTTCTCATACACAACTCAATTTCCTCTGACAATTCTTATCCTCTCTGGTTTTGGTAACCAATAGAGAGTCCGAGCAAGTCCTACCTAACAAAGGGAGGATTAGTAAGGGAGAACAATTGTGGGAGAGAAAGTTGGTGACTAGTACACAAATAGGAGAGACAACTCCTTCTTGTCTAATCTAGTATAATGATAGGATTTCTAGGTGGTCCGTGTGGACTTCCATAGAGGTGAGATGGCATTTGACCGTCGCTAGGAGGGCAACATCAGCCTGTAGTATGTGGATGAGTTGTTGCAGATATCGTCTGACTCTATTGTCTATGGTGGAGAATAGGAGCTGTTGTAGACGAGTCGTAGTTCAACTAGGAGTGCACAAATAATACGATGAGTCAGTGGACCTACTCCAGGATCAAGTATGAACCCGTTAAGCCATCCTTTCCATTACATAGTTGTTGATGCAATCTTGCTATTCTGGGGAATATGGATAGATAGGTTTTTTGTTTCCAATACCTACTTTGTGCCCATATTTCCCAACAATTCATCCCTCCTATAGGAGTATGGTGTCTTGTCCGCTTGATAAGAGAGTTTGAAAAATACATGGTCATTCATATGTGAGTCAATATATGATATTGAGCTTACATATATTTCTGATAGTTTGCTCTAGTTGAAAGAACATGGACTGAATGATTGAAGAGGATGATGAGCACATGTCTGGAGTCCAATCTGGATATTGGTGACAAAGGAACTATACAAATACTATAACATCAATTTCAGATTGTAGGATTAAGTTGTTCTCCAACTTTCAATTTACTAGGATAGCAATGATGTGAGACTAGGCACCTATCTTTAATTCTGATGTCATAATTGGTTATGGACATTCATTGCCAACATTATATGGGACCTATTGAGTAACACACATAGGAATTCACTTGGAATAGTAGTTTAATCATGAATGATAGTTAAATTGATTACTAAAGTGTTTACATATTCAACTCAAACAATGACTCACTAATTAGACTCGGAATGAACCAACTCATGTGTTTAACTGAGCGGTTGGAGTGTTAGGTTGATTGAATACTACATTGGCAGAATTCTGAATGAACGCAACACGAAACGATTGGTTCACTAAGTTAACTGATCGGCTCAGGGTCGTGAGATGAATGGTTCATAAGATAAATGACATGGTTCTCAAGAACAATTCAATTACATCAAGAATTAGTACTGATGTCATGATGTGCATTAATTAGATTAGAATTGCCAATACAATTGCTATTAAGAAACATGATGAAATGACCAGTTCACTAGGTAGACCGATCGGCTCAAAATCGAATCGATTAGTTCACTTGTGAACGGATCATTTTTTCACTTACAGCTTATGAAAATTTCTGAGATTCTAATCCTTTCCACTCCCACACAAATTGGGAACCCTGACCCTCCTATAAATAGAGGGGTATTGGGGGCTTCCTAGAGACACAACTGAATAGCTTCTAAAAATTGTTTGTTTGTATTCTCTGGTTATGCTAATCGAGAGAACCTAAGCATGTCCTATCTGTAAAGGGAGGGATAACAATGGAGAACATTTGTGAGAGACCAAGTTGGTGACTAGTACACCAACGGGAAGGGGCAACTCCTTTTCTATTCTACTAGAACAAAAAGAGTACCTTATGATGTGTGTGGACAACTCTATGACATGGAACCTTTTCCCACTCAGAGGACAACGTCAATCGACTATCCATGGTGATCAACTAGGACATCGATGCAGACGTTGTTTGAGTGTGACTTTAGGAAAGAGCGCACAACCACAATGAGGAGATTGTCATTGGACTTCCTCTAGGATCAAGTACATCCTCTAAACCATAATTCCCATTGCATAGTTATTGACGTGTTCGTTTGGTTCTAAGGGAATATGACAATTAAATTTTTGTTTCTTCCTATGTAGTCTCCATATTTCCCTACACAACAAACCAATCAAGCATTCACGTCATTAGTGCCAATGGTCAACCTACTAATTTAAACTGAGAAGCTTCCAAGCTATCAGAGAAGAAACCAATATAACCAGACCTCAATGAGATTTGAACGACTTATATCCATGATTGAGTTCTACATCAAGAGACACCCATATATGTTGAGGTCGATAGCTCCACCCTAGATCAACCAACCTACACTTGACCATAGCTTCTCAAGCAAGCAACCAACTTGTTATAGTGTGATGATCGATCTGTACATATAGGCCTATTGAGTGATAAATGATCAAATCCTCTAAAATAGCATGACCACAAATCAAAGAAGAGGTCAATTGTCCATGCCACATAGGTCCCACCTCTACCACCATAGTATGGAGGCATATAAAAAGGCTGCCATCAATTTCCACAAGACTCTATAACACCCAAACAGACAAAGGGGAGAGTGATACCTCACTTGCTATTCTGGAAGTGATTGACCTAATTACTTCTTGTGTGATTGATGAGCTACTTTATCCATGTGATTTGCAAGGTTGATCAAGCTATAAGATTTTACTACCCCTAGTCAATAGCCTCTGATCATACAATAAGAGTGATCTACCTCCATTTCGTCAACCTCCCAGTGAATGACCTTTGGGCTAGAGCTCCCCATGTAAGAAGCAGTTACTAACCTTGATAGAAACTACTAGGAAGTTCAATTCAAAAAATCAATTAAATGGATTATGTTTCTTGTCTTCAGTCATGTTTGAGATTGCCTTCATTGTCTCTTTATTTGTATAAAACACTAAAGAGGATAGACTTTTCCTTTCATTGGCATGTGGGGACTGCACACATTTTGCAATTTCGATCATTTTTCCATTGCTTGTAAGAACCTTTTTCAATTCATTTTCAATCTTTGATGTATGTTTTGGGGATTGATCACCCACTTTTATTGATCTGCTATAATATTAGGCTGAAAGATCTATGGCATATAAGGTTGGAATCTTGATTAACCTTGGTTAAAGCCTGAATGAGAACTTCAAATTTGAAGTCTCTAGAGAAGTGAAAATGGTATTTGTAAATATTAAGATAGTGAGCTTACAGTCATATCTTCTATGCAAATTTCTCAAGCGGAATAAAGATTGCATTATCTCCAAATAAATATTTATAAAAGGCTTATATGAATTTGATGCACATATATGAGTAGTAATAGTGAAACCCAGATCTACCCCAGTGTTTCCCATTATTAACACATGTTTGTATTTTAATTTTAACTTTTACTTTTCTTGCAGTTGGTTTAACTCAAACAACTCATATATTGCATCTGAACATTAGTCTTTGTTTGACTGGATGAAAACTAGGAAGGTTCTTAAATAGGTTGTCCCATATAATTCAGTCCTCAACTATACTACAATGACCCATGTGCTTGCGGGTGGTTTGTATGTTAGTTTTGGCATAAACCAGATATTTGTGTCTTTGTCAAATTTGTTAGTTTGATAATCTTCATATCAGTTATCCACCTTTTCTAGGTTCTCAACATCTATTTTAGGGGTTCTATATTTAGGAGTCAACTTCTCCAAGGTGATAGTCAGACAAAGGTGGGGATATTTAGCTAGTGTCATGTCTAAGAGCCTTCATTGTAAAATTAGGGTCAGATAGGGTATTTTGAACGACTTATACCTACAACTCTATATTAGGTTTGTATGCCATGTATATGATTATTGTGTTATAGACATGAATAGGAAGATATTTTTATACATATATGATGAACTTGATTGTTTATGATGAATTTTGTACAATTACTTGCATACATATGAATGCTATGGGATTTTATGATTTTATATGTTGATTTTGTTAAAATTTCAATGTAGATGTTTCCACTCCTACTTTGTTTATGATTTTAAGTAGAATACACCCATATTTTTTATTTTTCATTTTGTTTTTGTGATCCCTAAACATCTCGAGGTGTAGTTGAGTACTAATCACAAATTGAGTTCCATGATTTTGTTAATGCATTCATTTCAATTACATAATGTTAGATAAATTTCTTATATTAGGAACCAATGGAATCCTAGGTTATATGGTGTAACTCTAGTACAATGCCTTTGAAAATTATTTTAATTTCATATTGTAATTTTGGAGTTATGTTAAATAATAATCCAATCAACTTCTGTTGAGTGTTTCACTCTATCACACCCAAAAAAACTTATTTTATATATTCTTGCACAAAAAGTGTTCAAAAGTGAAGAAATAAAAACATATAGTTTAGCTTAGATATATTACATTCATGATAAGAATGGGTTTTCACTCACATAATGTCTAGGACATAATTCTATCATATTATACTCATGTTCTAGGTGGGGAAATCTGAAACTGATCTGGTAGAAGACATATTCTAGTTTGTCACATATGTATGTTAATTCATATAGGAGAAAGAAGATATGTAAGTGAAGTAAAACATAATAAGGTTCTTGTATATATTTCATCCATGTTAGATAGACCAGAGAAGAGAAACCAAATAAATCACGAACCCTAATTTGAGCTATCAGATGTTAATGTTTCTCATCTTTTCTACCTATCTCCCTCTTTCATTTGTATAATTGTGCCCAAAACTTCCACTTTGTGTTTGAAGGTTTTGACTTCATAAATTTAGTAAAAGAACTCACACTTAAATTGAATGATCATATGATTTAAAACTTACAGTGATTCATATTTGTGTGATTGTCAAGGAACAATGTTGTTGTCCCATTAAGTTTTCATTAATAAATAGTTTAGTCACTTGACTAAAATGGTGTTACAGCCCCCAGGCAATAACGGCCGAAGCATCAGTAGGAGCCACCTCTAGTCAGTCTCAAGCATCTTTAGTCTTTGTACTAGGAAGAATTTTGTTGGTTAGATTATTTTTTGGGTTGTCCAATTAAACAAGATGATTTCTGGTGTCTACATGCTACAATCATCCTAATCGATAGTGTAATGACCCGTTTTCAAATTAGTCATCTAATTAGGGTTTACTTGGATGATTGTATGCTTAATTAAGTTGATCATTGTTTAAACCTTGATTAATGATGGTAGTTAAGTTTTGATGTTTTAAATACAACAATAAGGTTTAATCATACCTTGATTCACATAATTAGGGTTAAGATTTGGAAACCCTAATCGGCCCAAATTAGGGTTTTGATGACATATGAAAACATAATTTGATAAGTAAATCGTCTCACTAAATTATTTTTCATATTTTATTTGTAACTTTGATTTAATTAAAATTTGGATATGATTTTTATTTCTCAAATTTTAAAACAATTAAAAAATATCAGAATTTTTGAAGAATGTTTTGACCTATTCATCGGTCGAGTTTCAAACTCAAATGACCATATTTTGAGATTGATATAGCAGTGTGGTAATTGAATTTTATATTTTAATTGGTATATCCAATTGATCTCAAATTTTAACTGTTGTTGGTAAACTCCATTATAGATACTATAGTAATTTTTTTATAATTTTTTGATGATGTTTGATCTCTACAGAGAGGGGTGTCAGTCAAGTTCTGTGAAGGACAAACTCGACTGACCATAATGTAGACTATAATTTAGTAGTATAGTATTTGATTTTCAATTATTTATTGGTAACTATAAATGATCTAAAAATTTTAAAATTTCTTATAAACTAAATTTAAAATATTGGGTTAAAGTTTCATAATTTTTGGACGACTTTTGAGTTCTTAAAAGTGTGGTCTCGGTCGAGTTTATAACTCATCCGACCAACCAGTCTGAGCAAAATAAAAATATAATGAAGGGCTTGTTTGTAATTGTTATAAGCACCACAATTCATTTATATGACTAACCTAACACACAAGAAACTCTCATAACTCGTCATTGCAGTAAAAGAAATGAAATTCTTGAGAGGAGAGCAAGGGTTTTGAGAAGAGAAAGTGGTGGAGATGTTGACCTAGGGTTTCTCTATCCAAGATATGATGAAATCAATTAAGTTTAGCTTCTTTGTATAGAATTTCATGGTGAATCCTCTCTCAAATGTCAATATTTCGTCCCTCCTCTGATTTGATTCAAAATCACATCAAATCTCCCCATTTTCTCACTCTTTCTCTTCTAATTCCCCTTTCTAGGGTTTGCTAGTTGAAAGGAGAAAGAATTGGATTCATTTGCTAGAGTTTGATTGGATTTACAAAACTTCGGAGGTTGACCTACATTTTTAAGGTGTTTGGCACCTGAGGTGAGTGTTTTTCTCCCTCCTAAGCTTTGTATTCATGTTTAAAGCCTAATTCTATCTGGCTAAAACAATAACAAAACCTTATTTGTATATGTATGTGATTGGATTTGATTTGGGAAAGATAGAGGGATCCAATTCTATTGATTTTGATTATTTCTCATTGATTGAAATTTGCTTAGTTCTTGATATATTGATTGAGGATCCATGGGTATTTTTATGGGTAGATGACTATGCTATTTCATGTGAATTTTGCCTAAAAATCAGCCCAATGGCCGATATGCTTGGAATTGAATTGACATGTACACAATCATATTTGAATTGTACTAGATTGTATTATAAAATTGTATTGTTGAATGTGAATGGAATTGAATGACCACATATCCTGATTAGGATTTGTGTTGAGGGAGTGAATCAAATGAGTCAATTAATCAATGTATACTTATGATTAATGAATGAAATGTGGGAAAATGGAAACTAGGGTTTCCATGTTTGTGAATAACCCTAATGAAATCTTGAGTCATGATTGGATTACTGAATGATATGATTCTTATGATATGTTGAACTAAGGAATGACTTCTTGAAAACCCTAAAAGTTTAATATTAAGATGATTATGAGTGATAGAGCTAGAACTTGTATGTGATGTTGTAAATTTGATCAAATGCTGAAGTTGAAAGTTTTAATACTTCAATTGAATATGATGAGTCTTACTAATATCATCTAAGTCTAATGAATTTGTTTTAGTACAATAAAGAATGATCATTTTTTATTATGGGAATGACATTAAAAGTCAATGACAAAGTACACTTATCTAAATATAAGAAATGATATGAAGAAAAAATGTATTGATGGTGATGGCAAGTTAAAGATGAAACTAATGAAGTTATTATGATGAAGTCTTTAATCCTTTGTTTTAATTACATGTGTCTTAAGACAAATTTAATGAAACATAATAACCTTTGATGGATATCAATGAAAAGTGAAGTATTGTATGTCAAGTGAGTTAAAAATGATTGGTTCCAGTAATTTAATGAACATGACATGGGAGAAGTTGAGATTAATGAATATGAATTGAAGGAAAAAGATAAGAATTAGTAGAAAAATTTAAGAAAAAAACTCTAACCCTAAAATTTTGAGCTAGATGGTGCTAATGAATAACAATCTCAAATTAGGGATTAAGGAATGTACATAATTGTAGTTTAATTCAATGAAAAGATGAGGTTCAAGCATTTGAATTGATTTAGAAGAATGTGTTCTTGTATTGTAATTGTTTGATAGAATACTTGCACTATGAGAATGAACTATTTTGATGGAATTCAAATAATAATCAACATGTGTTGATTAGTAACCTCATCTGAAGAATGTGAAATAAAGAAGAAGAGAACTAAGTCGGTTATGCATGTATATGCATGAAATTTATTTGCATCTATTGAGATTAGATGAAATAAGCATATGTTGTATGATAAATCTACTCTGAGTATGATGAATGATACATGATGTCTATATGATTTTACTATTTCTAGTTCTAATGCCTCTTCTAGTATTTGTTCAGAACTCTGATATACAATGAACTAATAAGATTTATGTTGAAATTGAATTTAATATGCACTCGTTACTTTGAGAAACTTTGATAAGGGTAAATATTGCATAATGAGATTATGTCTTGGGCTGAAAGCCCACTCTTATGATGATAAAACCTTGATGGGGGAAATGATGGACAATAAGATTATGTCTCGGGTTGAAGGACCACTGTTGATGATTTCTATGAGATGACGTAGAAGATAGAAATAATCTATAGATTTATTGTGTTTCTTGCTTTGATCATTGACCTTATTGATAAACTTAATCTGCTTCATGTTATTCTAGTTATGTGAGAATACACATATATGATATATGATGTTTTCAATTCTTTAAGATGAGTAAAATAGATTAATAACAAGTGAAATGATGGAACATCTAGTTAGGTGCCCTGAACACCGTGAGTTCCCTCGAGGACCACACTAGGGAAACAAAACGAATCTCCTTGTAGTAATCGATGGATTATGAGAAGGGTTTTCCGAGTGTGGATCGATATCTTAAAGGTTAGACCACCAGAATTTAGGAGTGAGTCATCTCGAGTGGCTATGGCCCTAAATTCTTGCTAAGAAAGTCTATGTCTAGATGGAATAGAATCTGATGAAATGAAATATGTGAAGTGTGAAATGAAAAATATGTGAAATACTATGATATGTGATATACTATTTTGTTGGTTCCTATCTCGTGTACCCGAGATGAGGATGTGAGCCTCTTTAGGCAACCCTGAGGTGTCCAGGGTCTATTGTTGATATCTTAGGGTGGCTGACTAAACCCTAAGATAGTGACGGCGAGTCATTGACATGAGAATCAGGTGTGGCGACTTCTACTTGGTGAGGTACAAGACAAGTAGTTTTAGGGAAAATGAATAAAATATGATAGGACATGTAGAACATGATTTGAATGCTTGTTACATTCCTTGTACTACTACTGGATGATTTGTTATTGTTGATTATACTTCTTGTTGAGGAAAGTAATCATGTCGATATGGACATTTTCTATTTCATATTATGATATGTCATGTTGAAAAGTTATGCATGATGGAATTCATATCCATTCTAAATATGAGTTGGATTGCTTGCTATTTGATAGTATTGTTTGGTAGATGTGTATTATGTGTACTTCAAATTCAGGACTGCAGGATGTGCTCCTGGTCCGGCTGGTGGAGTGTCACAAAGATAATGTGATTGTTATGTATTGATTCAAAATGCTTGGAACTTGACTTATTTCTCATGTAGTAGGGTTCTTAATTTGAACTAAGAAGTATCTGGTGATTTGTTCATAGACATCTTCTAAAAGATGTTTCAAAGTTATAATTGGTTTAAGTGATTACCTTATTTGTTGGATTAAATTACCATTGTAAGATAGATTTGACTTATAACAGAACTATCTGTTCGACTTTTCAATATCCGCATGTTTCTATTAAGTTTATTATACTTAATCTGATGTTGATGTGTGTACCTAGTTTGAGTGGGAGGTATCCACTCACTGGGGCTCTATATGAGTCTCATGTGGTTGTTTCAAATGTTTTTAGGTATAATGCTATCTGGAGGAGAGGTCGTGACAAAGAAGATATAAATAGCATAATCTAGATGGATTAGAATGTCCCTGTACTCTCTCTTTCCCGGGATGGGTTGTAGATTAGGTTTGTTCATCAATGTACATGTATTTGATGTAAACTGAACAACATATGAAAATAAGGTCGATTCTGGTTTTAATGTAGTTGAATAAGATTTGTGATATCTGAATGTGATGTCCTTGATGTGACATTGATTTATGATTTTATGATGAAAGGAAAAGAAAAAATTTATCTGTGTTTTTCGTATATTGTTTAATCGTCTATGTCGATAATTCATTATTTCATTCCATAATTTGGGTTTAGGTTTTGGGACTATCTATAATGGTTGGTATTTATGTTGATCAAAAGAGTGGGTCTCGAAAGACAACCTCCTACTTCTTTAGACATCCTAACTTGACAACAAGTTGACCGACAAAGAAGTCATGCCAAGGAAAATTTAGCCCAAGTGGTGATGTCTACACAAAGACGTGATTCCAACCCAACAAAGTGTTCTAAACTATGGCTCTAAGTGTTATAAACATTTTTTCACAAGTTTTTAACCTATTATCTCAAATAAAAATGTTTCTTTTTCATAACTTGAGTGAGGTTCCTAGTTGTGCATGGTACACATCATTTCATCATATACATTCATCTTATATGCTAATTTATTTATAGTTCAACTTTCAAAAATCCATGGTCTTGGTACTACAGTAACAAAAAAAATAAGGTTCTTAAGTTAAATTTTACCTTTTCTATAAAGATATCACATAGTCAAATCATTAATTTTTTTTTGAAGGGGAAGTAAATAGATTATCATATCATGTTTAAAACTGAATTTATGACTTCTATAAGGCCTCTTCTAGAAATGAATATATGAAGATCACCACAACTAGTTTTTGGAGTAGTGTAGTGTGTGTACATTAAAAACACCAAAAGAAGAAGATACATGTTTTATGTCTTATAATTGATAATTAACATGATTTTTGGTGTGTTTTTAGACACACACAAATGTTTTCTGATTAGATATTCACACAAATTGTACCCCTTTTGTGTTGCTGAACATTTTTTATTCTTTCCTTTCACTCAAATCAGGTATTTATTATTGTCTTTTACCAGTTAGTTTTTAGGGATTCTAAATTTGGTTTCCCAAAAAGGGCCTAAACCAAATATCATTTATTAATCAAATATAGGCTTGTGAAAATTATAGTCATTTTCTCAAGGATGGGTACAAATTACAATCATTAAGACATTGAGATCAAAAGAAAACATAATGGTTGAAAGAACTCATGTGACTCTATAACCAAACATGGGTAGATATGAGGGAATGCCTATTACTCCGTGATCTCCATGTTTTATTTTGCATATATTCTACAAGGCTAAGATTTTTAATAGACATATGTGATTTTTTTAATCGAGCACTTTACAATTCTATTATGCATAACATCCACCCAACTTACTTTTTTTATTTTCAAATTCATAAAGTCTATTTCCTGGATTAGAGTGTAAAACCCCAAGTGAAAGTGAATGAATAATCTTTTTGATGTTATACTTTAGGTAGACTACCTACTAGTTGTCAAAGATATAGTGCAAAAAAGTGTAATTTTCTAATGCATGTGATTCTTGTATCTTAGTTGAGTATAACTCATATCTCTTTCCTTGTTTTTTGTTCTTTTGACTGCTCAGTCTTATGGGTTTTTCTAAGAAAACCCTTCTTTATGTTGTTGAATTTTTCCTTAGCATATATCATTTCTGATGATAGTTGGGGAACAATACTTATGTTGAGAAGGCAGCCTTCAGTAACCGTTTTCCCTTTTTATCAATTAACACATTTCCATTTTACCAAGTTTAGATATATATTGATCATTTATGTAAAAATCCTTTGACCTATTGTTTTATGCCTTCTTAATTGCTCAAAGCCAAGTTAGTGGATGTAGGATTAAGCTTCATTCCTAGTTCTACTTGCCAGAAATATCCTTAGACCTGGCTCCATTTGCCTCAAAGAAATAGGTTAGTGGGATGTTAGCGATGAGATCAAGTTGGGCCATACTTCAATTGAGTGTGCAATTCCTAAACATGTATAAATCCAAAAGACATTTGATAATTAAAGTACTAATTTTAAATGCACAATACATATGACCTAATGGCCAAATGAGATAACATACAAAATTAAACAAATTTTAAATGATATCCACAAAAATATATTTTCCTATTAGGATTAAATAGATATATCTTACATAATAAATAATTCGAGAAATCTATAATGAAACTAAATTCATATCAAAAAAATGTGTTTTATAAATTGTGTGATATATCATGAATTTCTATTAAATGTTTTGGTTTAGGTTTATGAGTATATATGTAAAGGCATCTAAAGTTCGGCCATGGATGTGACCATAGAAGAGGACATTGTGGTAGGGGCCACACCCACCAAAATAGACCTTCATAGATCTCTAAAAATTCCAATTTTATAACCTCAATTTTGGTAAAATTAAATGATATAAATATAAAGCAGGTTCTGATTATCTAATGGTATAATTGGTGAAATAATATTATTAACCACCTTTGTGGCATGAGTGCTTCTGGCACAAGTTAAATAAATGAAAGGAATTTCATCTGTGCTTGCATTACTCCAATAATACATTTAGACAAAAGAAAGAATGGAAAATACAATAATAAAGGATTTATAAAGTATTAGTATTTTAAATATAGAGTTGTGTGGAATACTCTAGAAAAAAGAGTTTTCATGCCTAAATATATATAATAGCTTGATGGTGTAATATGCAATTGATATTTGAGATAATGTGCAAGTTCCTAAAAGAAAATAAAAATGTAACATTTTATATAATTAAAAGAGTAATTATCTAGCAAAGATGGCGACATAATGATTGGGGCATCAAACATGAATTTTTCGGCTTGACTTTTGGTATACTTGAAAAAAAAGCAAACAAAAAGAAGAGGATTCTATAATTTGAAAGAAAAGGGATTATCCATGTGGTGTGGGTAATTCAAAAAAGTTTTTTTCCAAAAGAACATGCTTCAGCTAATTAACTTATTTTGATTAATCCCAAAAATCATATTGAACTTGGGAAAGACTTTGATGAGTTTCCCTCCAAGTTTCATAGAAAAAGGATGCTTCTACTAGCCTAAAGAAATTTGTAATGATAAAGGGATCTACCTAGGATTAATGAATTATATTCCTTTTTGGAAGAGAGAGAAAAGAGACATATAGAAATATCATTTTGACACCAAATTTTTCCCACACCGATCTTCAACTACTTAAAGGTTTCCCTTAAAATTTTGAGTCAACTTGAGAAGAGAGGAAAGAATTATGGATTTTATAAGGTTTCCCTACAGTGAAGGATTCATAAATAAATTGATATAATCGTTGCATTTAATGTGACCATGAACTTAATCTCATTTTCCTTTATTATTATGTGATCTAGAGCCAACAGATTCAAAATCAATGGCTTATCTGCTGTCTTCTACCTCTTACCCGAAAGGGGAAAGAAATCTACAATATCTCATTTTCCCCCTTTGATCTTTCTCAGTCCTTGATCCATAATAGCTCCAGGAAATGATCCCATCAAATTGGGGAGGTAAAATCGATCTACCCTACCCCTAGTTTTAGTGGATTTCACGCGGGATATATGTTTCCCCAATTCTCTGTTGTATTTTAAACTCCATTAAAGTTATCAACACCCTACACTTAACACAATCCTATATAAGGCTCCAAAACCACCCAATCATTATATTAAGAAGATTGACATGATTTAAGTGTTTTATAGAGTCGTTGTTCCCATCCACTTAGCCTTGGGCATAGAGGGTAATGTTGGCCAGAATCCAGGTCTTTCTTTGACCGTCGTGACTGACCCAATGATCCCTGATCAATGCGATAGATTTTCGTGATGTCCTCAACTCCCTTGATTTCTGAACACGATGACTAGACAACGGACGATTCTACATCTGCAATTCAAGACTGCATTTTCCATAGACAAATCTGGTCATGATTCACTCTGACCATGCCACCCATGGCCTTTCTGAGATTCCAAATGAGTTCGTTGAGACATCATGTGAAGACTTGCACTATCCCCCAATTCTCTGATGCCCAAGAAAGTGAAGTCAACTATCGGTTAACTCATCCAAACATGGAGACAAAACTATCACAAGGAAGAAGATGAAGGACAACACAATTATATCCTGACCCCCAACCGTACACGCCCCGAGCCCAAGGGCTTAGGGGAAAAGTGTATAACCACCTCGATACAGTGCCTTGCTCATGTGGATAAGTAGCCTGTGTGGCGAATGACTATTCGCTAAACACAGACTTGTGTGGAAAGAAAAGAATATGATCCAATTGCAGACGTGGCTTGCCTTATTGGCCAAAAGGTATTTTTCTTATACAAATCATAGAAAATTATTGGTAGCTTCGATAATGACAAGTGATGTATGAAAATTGGTTAGGAGAACACGTAAAACCAAATAATATATGTTGGAGAACTAAATATGATCTAAATTTTAAAATTACAGAAAACATGTGCTAAAGAGGTGATTAAAGCATAAAAACCCTAGATTTGGGTATTTTAATGTTGAATATGGTAAAAACCTCTATTTTATGCTATTAACTGATATCATGGACTATAATGGTAATATAACTTGGTTATGACCATAATGATGAGAAACTAGGTTTTCTAGAGTGGATGATCCTTATCATGGGTAACTACAATATTGAACATCAATAATGTAACTTTATATATCCTTAATGTGATTAATCTGATATAAGTGTGCATGGTAATGTAATATGATACATTTGACAATAATTTAACACCTAATATGAATTAGATTTCTTCAGTCATTAAAATGATAATCGTGGGAATTAGGGTTTCAAAGCATAACTCCATTAATAACTTGATAACAAGGAACCATAAACCTGAGACTAGGGCCTAGTAGGGTTTAATGTGATTAATGTGATGGTGACACTTTAGGTTTACATACATGCAATTTAACTATTATATTGCTTGGATTTGTTGATTGGATTGATTGAATATTATTGAAGTATAATTATATAATATGCATGATCTGCATGGCACACCATTGCGGTATGTGGTTACGCTTATGACTACTCGACTTAATTGACTTATATGGTATTTTGTGGTTTTTCTTTACTGATTGGAGATAGATTGTTGGTTGTTTATTGATTCCTACAATCTATAAAGTCACTATGGATATCACAATTTATAATAATAACTTGGTCAACTAACTTTGATGGATGTAAGTATACATGTGGGATGTAAGAAATGTTACTATGGTGATGAATGATTAGTTTGAGAAAAGAAGATCACCTCGGGCTAAGGCCTATGTAATAAATGTCACTGTGGTGACCAATGATTGATCTGACCTAATAGAGAAGTTCACCTTGAGCAAAGTCTTTGTGTATGAAATGTCACTATGGTGATTGGTGTTTTGACGAAGGCCTATGTATTATGTGTCCACTGTAGGACTAAACCCTAGAGAGAGGGTTCCCCACATGAATACTCCAGAGATGGGGTGTACCTTAGATATTAAGTTGAGAAGTTAGAAAGAAAATGAAATTTCAATTTTTGTAATCATAATTGTTGGTATGGTTGATTAGATTGTTACATCTACTTGTGAATATTTTGATTCCCCCATATGCCAATATAACTTGTTATACTGACTACTCTTTTATTTCACTATGTTTTATGTACATGCTAGATGAGATAATATTAAGATATGATGGATAGGTGAAATTACTTGAAGACATTAAAGTTTACTTATAATGAGCATTAGATAGATACTTGTTCTCATATAGTTCTCATATGTACAATTTAATGAAAAAAATTCATGTAACTCTTTAGAAGAGAATTTTGTAAACATTATTTGAATTAATGGATTTATTTACTATTGATTATTATTTATTTAAAATTCTAGATCCTTGGGAAAATTTTAGTTAATGGCTCTCAATATTAAGGTATTCCTTAATTGGGGGTTACCAAAAAGTGAGGTCGTTACATTTAGCATCAAAGTACCATAGTAAATATGAGGGTAGAAATATGAGGGTATTATTCGGAATTTTATAAAGACTATGGTGTCTAGAAAGGAACATGACCCAGGGCCTGGCAGAAGTTTCCTCCACATTGCTAGTCAGCATATGAGGACTCTCAAGCCCATGCATCTTTCCTGGCAAAAGTTGGAAGGTTTTTCCAGAAGTAAAATACCTTTAGGGTTTCTTCTCTTCTTGATTCATCCATTTCTCTTTGTCTTGCCTAATTAACACTAAAAGAAGCTTAGTTTCCTTTCTCATATGAAGTTAGGGATTTTGAGAAGAAGTAGTATTAAGGCGTCTCATCCAATTAATGTACATGAGAATGTAGAAATATTAGTGTACATGTAAATGTGGAAATAATAATGTACATGTAATGTGGAAATAGTAATGTACATGGGAATAATGATAAAGAAAAGAAAAAGTGTTTTATGAGTTATAGGGGCAAACTCTAGATGAAACTAGAGTTGGGTTGGGAAAACCCTAGTGTATCAAGGGGCGCAGAAACCCTAAGAGATAGGGTGTAGCCACTATAAACTGAACCCAAAACCCTAATCCTGGGAAATGGGAGTATAATGGTTAAATGAAAACCCTACCAATTAAACCCTAATTAGGGTAAGAGTAATGAGAATTACAAAAATTGTAAATAAGTCTAGGTGACATAGATTTCCATGTATGATTGTGGAGAAATTTATGCATGATGCATGTGGAAAGGAATTGAATATACATGAGAAATATAAAATAACCAGGTTATACATGAAAAAGAAAACATGAATATAACTTGCTCATCTCACTAATGCTATCTCTGGAGGAATGCATGGATAAAGAGTACCCCTAGTGATTGGGTATGTTTTTTGTGGCAAGTGGTTATGTTATTGATATTATCTCCAGAGAATGAGTATGCTACCCCCAACGAGTGGATATGCCATTGAAATACTCCTAGAGAGTGAGTATGTTATTATGGACTCCCTCACTGAGTGGGAATGAATGGATATCACCCCCATAGAGTGGGTAGATCATTGAGAATACTCCCAGTGAGTGAGTATGAATACCTCCATTGAGTGGGTATACCACAGAGATTGGTAAAATAAATGTTTAGAAGTTATTATATGAAATGTATGTTCAACATATTATAGTTAAAACAAATAAAAAAAGATTTAGGTGACTCAGTCTCCCATGCATATGTGCACGTAAAACAAGGCATTAATGAGAAAAGTTTTAAGAAACATAAGCAACATGTGAATAATGCATTTATGGTAACCTGATCAAACCTTGTATCGATCTCTTATGAGTTACATAGCGAGCATGGGGTGAATAGAGTCATCAAATGGGGATGACCGAAGTCCATTGCAAGGACCAAACATTTAGAGAAGGTTCCTCATAAAGAGGCTCCCCTTAGAGAGGGTACACCATTGAGAAAAGAGGATAAGGGTTGTGAGGTAAAATTAATAAATGCCTATTGAGATTGCATAAAAAAGAGAGAATGATGATACGAAACCCTTAGTTAAACTTTTAGGGCTAGTATCCCGACTTGGGGTGGGTCAACCCAAGAGTGGGAAAGGGACCATTGGGGAGGCTAACCGACCTATAGGACTAGGTTATGTCTAGAGAGCCTAACCTCCTCCTATGAGCCAAGAGGTAAACCTAGGTTAGGACCTTCACTAGAAAGGTAGGTTGGAAAAATCAATTTAAAGATTGAGGTAACCTTAACTATCACCTAAAGGGTGGAGAATTGAGGATATAAAATATGAAAGCACTTATATTGAGTATGATTCTTTCAACCCAAGTATGCCATATCTGAGGAACATGAGGGAAAATCACTATGGAAGTGGATAACAATATGATACCTAGCCCAGAAGAGAAAATTTCTATGAGTCCATTGAGGGATACAAAATGAATAATGAGAATCATAAGATATGGAGGAAATCTAGCAATGACATCTCCCAGAGCCTCTGATAATCCAGTTTAAAGAATTACATATGAAAATAATGTGCTTGAAAATAATTTAAAGTTGTAACATCTCAAAGAAACCCCTTGGGAAGGGTATAGCCCTTAGTCAATCCTAAGGTCAAGTAGGGAGTATCAGAGGTACATGGGACTGATAGGATTAGGATTTGATTCTTCCCTGAATGCACAGGTCCATCTGGTCAGGAGGTAACAACTATGTTTTCCTGAGGCCCATGACTCAAGAGATTGGCCAATTTCATGAGTTAATTAGGACCAAGTGATGAATATGAGAGGCACTCCCTACATGGGTAAGGATGATATCACTCCTAAAGTACATGTACCCCTAGATACCTCAAGTAAGTGCTTAAGGCTCATAATGCATGAGGTGTAAATGTAGAAGATACAAAGAAGTTGTGTAACAATGAAATCTTAAGAGGATTTGTGCACAGAATAAAAAATGAGGAAGGTACTTGACTTCATGAAATATAGAACATTGTGGAATTAAAAAGTATATATGGTTTAGAGTCATGATGAGGATGATTCAACCTATCATGTAAAATTTTATGATAATGTGTGTATGCACCTTCTCTTCTCTTATAATGGGATGAACTTTATTTTTTGGATGCACTAAAAACTTATTTAATCCCATTATGAGGGTGAGAGATTGGGTAGACACATGTTGTACTTAAAATTGACATATGATTATGAATACCACAAGTTGAACTTAATGACATGATCTAGGGTTGGAGGACTTACCTCACCCTTATATGAAAATAAATGAACAGTGGTTTGGGAATCTAGGTGAAAAAAAGGTAATTCTCAAGTGAAATTGAAATGTTGAATGAAAATCGAATAAAAATTAAATGATTTCATGTAAATACTAGGGATATTGATATTCATTGAATTGAATTTACGTACAATTCTAGTAGTAATATGTGGAATTTTCATAGATATAAAATATGTTAAAGATATCTAAGAAGGGTTACTAACCCTATAGTTCAAAAATATTTTGATTTTTATTTCACCTTAGCCTTACTAGGGATGAATTTTGGGGAAAAAATTACTTTTTAGGAGGGGTGAATGTTATATCCTCAATTTTGGTAAAATTGAATGACATAAATATAAAGCATGTTCTATAAATAATGTTCTCAATGGTATTATTAGTGAAATAATAATTTTAACCACCTTTGATGCATGAATGCTTGTGGCACAAGTTACATAAATAAAAGGTACTTCATGTGTAATTGCAATAAACCATTAATACATTTGGACAAAAGAAAGAATGGAAAATCCAATAATAAAGGGATTGAGTACTCTAGAAAAGAGATTTTTTATGCCTAAATAATGGATAATGGCTTTATGGTTGCTATGTAACTAAAATAAAAGATAATATGCAAGTTATCAAAAGAAAATAAAATATGTGATATTTGAGGTATTTAAGAGTAATTATCTATAAAAGAATAGAAACACAATGTTTGGGACATCAAATGTGAATGTTTCGGCCTGACTTTTGGTATACTTGAAAACAATGATGAAAAGAAGAGGATTGTAAAATTTGAAAGTAAAAGTACTCTCCATGTGGAGTAGGTGAATAAATTAAGGTTTGCCAAAAGATAAAGATTCGGATAAATAAATATTCCAATTAATCCCAAAAATTATATTTAAGTTGGGAAAGGCTTTAATGAGTTTCCCTCCAAGTTTCATAGAAAAATGATGCTTCTAGTAGCCTATAGAAATTCATAAAGAACAAGAAATCTACTTGAAATTAATGAATTATATTCCTTTTCATAAGAGAGATAAAATAGACATCTATAAATATCTATTTGACATCAAACCTTGCCCACACTGAGATTCAACCACTAAAATATTCTGTTAAAATTTGGCATCAATTGGAGTAGAGGAAAGAGAGTTATGTATTTGATAAGGTTTCCATAAAGTGAAGGATTGATAAATAAATCAATATAATCATCACATTTAATGTGACTAGGAAATTAATATTGTTTTCCTTTAATATCATGTGACCTAGATCCATCAGATCTGAAATCAACAACTTAGCCATTCTCTTTTACCGCTTGACCAAAACACAAAAGAAGGCTACAATATCACATTTTCCCCCTTTGATCTTTCTCACTCCTTGATCCATAATAGTTCTAGGAAATGATCCCATCAAATTGGGGAGGCCAAATCGATCTAACCTACCCCTACTTTAAAGGATTTCATGTGGGATAGAGGTTTACCCAATTCTCTGTTGGATTTGGAAACTCCAATAAAGTTACAGACATCCCACCACTAACCCAAGCGTATACAAGGATCCAAAACCTCCCAACCGCTAGACTAGAAAGATAGAGGTGATTTAAATGTTTTGCAGAGCCCATGTTCTGATCTACTAGGCCTTGGATACGGCGGGAAATGCCAGAAAAAATCTAGGTCTTTCTCTAACCACTGTGACCAACCTAATGATCCCTAATTAGTGCGGTTGATCTCTAGTCGTTCCTTGTTGGGAAATATGGCTACTGAACAAGCAGGGGAAATAAAAATTTTATCTACCATATTCCCATAAACCAACAGATTGTGTCACTTAATATAAGATGTAAGGATGGGTTTGAGGATATACATAGTCCTGGAGCACATCTAGTGACATCTCCTCATCATTATAGATGCACAACCATCTTTTAGTTGCACTGAGACTCGTCTGATTGTTGCACCTCTTGGTCTACAACACAGACTGTAGCCTCAAATGTCGTCTTCTGTAGCAGCTCCTCTCACCACATATTGTTGATTGACATTGTCCTACTTCGAGATGGGAAAAGTCCACCTCACCTCTAGATAAGGCCACATGGGCTGCCTAGAACTCATGTCGTCGTGCTAGAATGGATAGGAAGGAGTTGTCTCTCGTGTTGGTGTACTAGTCACCAACATGCTTTCCCACAACAATGATCCTCAGTTGTTTTGCCCATTGCCATCCCTCCCTAGTTGGGTAGGACTTTCTTGGGCTCTCTTAGTTACCACAACTAGAGAGGATAAAAATTATTAGAAACGGATTCTTAATTGTATGTGTTGTGCTCTGGGAAGACCCCAGTTCCCTCTATTTATAGGGGGTTTAGGCAGGGACCCCGATCTATGCATGCGTAGAAGGGACAAAAAGATCTTGAATTTTCACAACATGCGACCAACAAAACGGTCGTCTGGCATGCAAGCTGATCATCTTTCATAGTGATATTGTCATTTTTCATGTTTTCCGATTGTATAAAAAATTGGCAATTCAAATCCCAATTAATACATGACATGACCTCAAAACTAATTCCTTTATACAATTGAATTTCCCATGCACTGAGCGATCTTACTCATGCAAGATGGTCATCTCGCTTACCTAGATGGTCATCTAGTAAGCCGAGCTAAAGTGGTTGGTTGAATAGAATGAACCGGTCGATTCACACTTCAATTTGAGAAGATCTTAGACAATTCAGTTCCAATCAGTCTGATACTTCAAACGGTCATCTCAACACTTGAGTCAATCTTTTTGCACTCCAAACGTTCATCTCACTGAGTGAGCTGATCGTCTGGGAGTGTAACTAGGAGATGTGTTGCGTGAATTGAATACCTAAATGCTTTAGTAATAAATTCCAGTGAATGTCCATAACAACTTATGACATCACAAGCAATGAGCAGTGCCTAGTCAAACATCAATGCTACCCAAGTAAATGGAAAGTTGGGGAACAACTTCAACTTATGATATGTGCTTGGTGTTACAGTGTTTGTATAATTCCTTTGTCTCTGATATCCACATTGAACTCGAGGATGGAGTAGTCAACCTCTTCAACATTAAATTTTGTTTCTTGAACCAGAGCGGACTATCTGAGATATATGTAACCTCAATATTACATATTGACTCACATGTTCATGTCCATGCATTTCTCAGTCTTTCTAATCAAGAGGCCTAGAATATTAATACTCATGTAGGAGGGACAAATTCCATCTCTATCACTCACAATTTATCCCCATGGGTTACAATCACCCAACCATCACCTTTATAACAACCCATGTTTTAGGATTGTGTTTGATGATGTCAAAGCATACCGAACGACATGTGATGAGTGTAGTGATTTCAGGTCTAAGAACAACAAACATCACCATCACCATGAGAGTTGACTATGACTACCATGGTAATGGTTTCCATGTGTTAGTCTCATGGTGGGTCTGTCTGATACAATGTTCTCTAACATGTATCTGTGTGCTGGGTTTGATATAGCCATATCATGACTAGTGAGATTCTGTCATCAACCAACTCACACTCTGATCTTATGTGTCATTGTTGTCTATCAACCTTCCACAATAATAACTGATCAGGGACATAATGAGAATATATATGTACTCTCAACATTTGTATGATCTCATTTCATCAAGTCACGTACTTGAAGACATACATCATTGAGCAATATTATTCTCTAGACATTTATAATGTTATGTTATTATCTATTTACTGAATTAAATAGAATAAACTGGAAGCTTGCCTTTATTTATTAATTTAATCAATTACAAGTTATGCCATTACAATCATCATATGATTGGTTCTATGGGAATACATACCAATTGACTCCCGCTTGCACTTAGAGCCAATCACCCACGAATCATATCCCAAGTGATCTAACATGAAATCATGCTTTTGTTGTGAAAGTGCCTTTGTAAAGGTGTCAACAATATTTTTCTGAGTTGGTACTTGTTGACTAAATTGGACATTATTATTATCCCATTGTTTTGATGATGAAAAACATTTATTTCTTATGGTTTTAACTTGCTAATTGAGTGTTTCAAGGACAAGCATATAAGGTGGTGGATAGCAAAGACTTGGAAGATCAATTTGCTAAAATTGCTTTACTTTCATGATTGTAATCAATGTAAAAACGTGTACAAGTTTATAATGTACAAGTACTTAGATATCATGTAAATCAAGCGTTTAGATCTTCCCTATACACACAAAACACTTAGATAGGTCATCCCCTACAATAGTGTTACAACGGCACACTGATACACACACTTAGTACATAGTTCAAAACATTCAAACAGAGTCATTCTCGGTCGACAAACTTCTCGACTGAGACACTCTCGGTCGACAAACTCCTCGATCGAGAATTGACCCAAATAGTTGTTAGACCATGCAGACAAGGTGGTTGGGAGTTGGAATCGAATGTTATATACACTTGCTCCAGACCGTCCCTCGATCGACAAACTCCTCGACCAAGAGACACTCGGTCGACAAATTCTTCGACCGAGAAGAGTTCTATCTGTACTTTTTAGAATTAATAAACTAGTCATTGCTAAAGCAATTAGTGGATACCTAATGACTAGTTGAGCACTAAGAACCCCCTAGAAAGTGTCTAGAATGTCCTTAAGCACTCGTAGGCCATTCCTATAAATAGGACATGCCTTAGGACACCCAAAACACACTTGTGCAATACTTGAGCATACATACTTGCAATTGGCAATCCATTCTTGTGAGCAATTGAGAAACTCCAACATTTGCTATTCATTTCCATTGCTCCAAATTCATGTCCTATAGGCTAGCATCTCCTACCCACTGCACTTACAATTTCATACACATTGGTTAGGTGATCAAAATGCTTGATATAGGAAATCAAGCCTTGTGCTACAACGGTAATTGTAATTTCCATTTTCCCTTCTTGTTCCTTCTTATTGCTTCTACTCTCCTTGCTACTCCTAGGGTTGGAGGTTGCGGATTGGAGAGGGTGCTATCTTCTCAAGTGGAGAAGTATCTTCTCGGTGGAGAAGGAGGACTTTGGACTACTTCAAGAAGGATGTCTCAATGGGAAGCTACTTCAAGAGGAAGGCTACTTTAAGGGGGAGCTTGAAGTTACTTTGAGGAAGGCTGCTTCAAGGTTGGTGGGACTACTTCTAGGTGAAGGCTGTCCAAAGGGTGGTGAAAGTATTTATAATTTTATGTAACATCCTTGTGAGGTAATAAAATTTAAATACTTTCAAAATCCCAATTGGAAACAATTGGGTAGTGGACTGACTCCCTTAGTTTTTGCTAAGGGTGGAACCACTCTAAACACATTGCCTCCTTCTTCAAGCTTTAATTGTGTTTTCTTGAGTTGAATTATTGTTAAAATAATTATAAAACCCTATTCACCCTCCTCTAGTGGTTTTTCAATTGGTATCAGAGAAAGGCTTCAAGGAACTCTAACAAAGTCTTGAAGAATGGGTGATGGGGTACTCAACAAACTCAACTTGGAAGGGACACTCGTAGCTAGACCTCTACCTTTTGATGGCACTAACTACACCTACTGGAAGAGGAGGATGCAGTTCTACTTCTAGGGAATTAGCTGGAATCTCTAGAGGATGGTGTCAAATCCATATGACTTTACTCGAACAGAGTATGCAACTTGGGATGCTAATACGGTAAGATCATCCCAAATGAATGCAAAAGCTGTAAGTATACTCTATTATTCAATTTCTATTGGTGAATTCAATAGAATATCAAATTGTGAAACAACATATGAGATATGGCATAGACTCTTTATAACCTATGAAGGAACTATTCAAGTTAGGAATTCTAAAATTGGAATGCTTAAACAAAAGTTTGAATAGTTTTGTATGGATCAAAATGAGTCTATTATTGAAATGTATGCAAAATTTTCTTCTATTGTGAATGGTTTAAATGCTTTAGGTAAAGTAATCAGTGAAGAAGATCAAGTATCAAAAATTCTTAGGTATCTTCCTCCCAAGTACAAGCCCAAGGTAACTTCTATTGAAGAAGAAAATGATCTCACCCGACTAAGGATGGAGCAACTCATTGACAACATAGAAGCACATGAGGCAACCTTGGAGGTGGAAGAAAGACGAGAGTGTGAACTTCAACAAGGGAGAAAGAAGGACGTTGCATCCAAATCATCAACCAAGATTAGTCATGACACAAGTGAAGATGATAGTGAAGAATAAACTCTCATTGTAAATGGTAAGCAGTATAAAAGTTTTAAAACTAACAAAAATTTTAGTGTTTCTTCTTCTAGGTGCTTTGAATGTGGCAAAAAGGGACATTTAAAAGGTGATTGTCCAAAACTTAAGAAGGGGAATAAATCATCTCACATTAAGAAAGAAAGAGTGTATAAATATGTATGGGATGATTCAAGTGATGATAGTGAAGATGGAGAAAAATAAGTAGAGTGCCTAATTGCTACAAAAAATGAAGAAGAAGAAGAGGTAAGCCTTTTTTATTTTCTAAAAGAAGATCTAATTTCTAATCTTCAAGATACACATGAGAAATGTTGATTGCAAAAAGAAACTAAAGAAAACTACTAGAACTAATGAGGATTTGTATGCTAAATTAAATAATCTTTATTTTGAAAAGGACAATATTGTTTCTGAAAATCTTACCTTGAAATCAACTTTAAATGATTGCAATATGAAGTTGCTTATTTTAGAAACAAATCATGATCTTCTTTCTCAAGAAAAGGTTGATTTGCTTGCAAAACTGCATAATTTTCAGACTCAACCTATCCTATGTAATCATCTATATTATGATGCTATTGTTAAGGAAAAAGACGTTTTATCATCTAATCTAGATCAAACAAATCCAGATATCAAAAAGAAAATGGATGATATTACCAAGTTAAAAAGAGAGATTAATAGCTTGAGAAACAATGATGTTCTAGATAAAATTCTGAATAATTCTTCTAGTTATAATGGAAGGAGAGGTTCAGGATATGTTTCAAAAGGGAAATCCTATCAACCTAAACCTAGAAGAACACAAGCACATAAGGCCAAGATTATGTATGTACCCAAAAACAACTCAACACCTAGAAAGAGAAATGAGATTGGTTTTATTAGTTGACACTATTGCTTGCGTCTTCGACATTACTCTTTTTCATTCCCATACAAGAAAAGGAATGATGATCTAGTTTGGGTTCCTAAAACTTAGAGATTTGAATTTGATTAGTTGAGATTTGACCTAAAACGTTTCTATGATATACAAATGTCTTATCTCAAAAAAACTGAGCTTCAATAGTTATATTCTAGCAAAATTGTATTACCTTTTTGTTGAAAAACAATACAAAAACATTCTCGGTCGAGAAAATGTTCGACCGAGACACTGTCGGTTGAGAATTAGTTGACCGAGCAGGTTACTATTTTTAAGCTTGCAAAATTTTGATAAAACCTGTACAAACAGTAGAATACTCAGTCGAGAAAATCTTCGACCGAGATAAATTCGATCGAAGAAAAGTTCGACTTAATCAAGTTTTGTTGAACCTCTTTAATTGATCCAGTTTGCTATAAATTTCCTATTAATGATTGATTTAATCTACAAATAAAGAATGAATCTTGGAAAAAAATCTTTAAAAATATTGATAAACTTGCATCATGACTTATTAAATATACTTTCATTACAAAACATGTTGATTAAAAACCTGTATACTTTTTGCAAACTAAAATTGGACATGCCTTCTTGCAAAAATGAATTAATACAGATATAGCATAGATTGCAAGTTCATTTTTAATTGCTATAATCTCCTACATGGTTTGGCTTAAAACTGAAAATTATGAACCATGTTGATTTAATCATGGAAATTACTATTCTATAATAATCCACATGGCTTGTCCTAAGTATTCCTTGGTTTATCTATATAGAAATCATGTGTCTTGAAATTTTCCTTTAAATGATCATGATCATTATAATTATGGATATGACGTAACTATTTGATTATTGTGTTTCATCTTTTACTTGGTTCACCTAAAATGATATTTGATCTATATATAAACCATGAATGGATATTGTTTTCAAAATGATCATAGTGATTCAGTTCATCACACATAAAGATGATATTATCATTGAAAATGCAATTTTTGCATTAAGATAAATCTCAATGGCACAAATGCATCTTGACATATTAGTTAAATGATTATCTTGTTCTTAGCTTATGGAAAATGATATTCTTGTTGTACATGAATAATACTATATAAGCTATGCTTCAAATATTCAATCAAGTAGATCATTAAAAATTCTTAAATTGGAAATCTATAGAAATTGCCACTTGGTTGAAATCAAGTTTGGCCAAGGGGCGTCCAGGTCGAAGTCAAGGTCGACTTAAAATAAGCTTAACAAAATGATTAATTGTAAATCATTTCCTTGCACTCAATCTTAGTATATCGAAAACAAGATTTTAGTGTACAACTCTCATAAAAGGTTAACTAATTATGATGTAATGTTTATTGTGACCTTAGAATCCTTAAATTATCTTGATTATAAGATTAAGGGGGAACTCACAAAAACTATCTTGACTATAAGATTAAGAAGAAGCTTACAAAACTTTGTAAACATCATAAAGAAAATTTGAAGCTAGTAATGACCTTAGTATCTTTAAAGTAATCTTGGAGCCTACAATATTTATGAATATAATGGAATTCTCTAAACAAATTAGGGCTTAACATCACATGCATTTGGTTAGAGATACATTCATAAGCTTAAAAGAATCTCATATCATTTCAGGGCTTAACATCCCTTGTAAATGGTTGAGAAACTATTAAATATACTCATGATCTTAAAGGATTCTCATGTCAATTTTAGGGCTTAACATCGCTTGTAAAATGGATGAAAAATCAAAACACATATTCCATGAATCTAAAAGGATCTCATGTCATTTCAAGGCTTAACATCCTTTGCAAATGATTGAGAAATAAATTGTGGCTAAATTTGACAATACGTAGTTTGCATTAATCCCTTGTTTTTAAAATTGAATATCTTATTAAGGGGGAGCATAGCATAAAATTAAGGGGGAATAATAAAATTCATACTAAATGATTATCTTGGTTATCTTTTTGAAATGACAAAGGGGGAGAAATAATATAAAATCAATAACATAAAATAAAATGAGTTTCATAATCTCTTGGCCAGCACACACTTGCAAACACGAGAATAACTACAAAAGGTAAACTTTAGGTATGAAACGCATATGATTTATATTTTGGGAATGTTTGTCATATTCAAAAAGGGGGAGATTGTTGGCTAAATTGGACATTATTATAATCCCTTTGTTTTCATGATGACAAACATTTCTTTCTTGTGTTTTTAACTTGCTAATTGAGTGTTTCAGGGACAATCATATAAGGTGGTGGATAGCAAAGACTTGGAAGATCAATTTACTGAAATTGCTTTATTTTCATGATTGTAATCAATGTAAAAATTTATACAAGTTTATAATGTACAAGTACTTAGATATCATGTAAATCAAGCATTTAGATCTTCCCTATCCACACACAACACTTAGATAGGTCATCCCCTACAATAGTGTTACAACGGCACACTGATACACAAACTAAGTACATAGTTCAAAACATTGACAGAGTCATTCTCGGTCAACAAACTTCTCAACCGAGACACTCTCGGTCGACAAACTCCTCGACCGAGAATTGACCCAAATAGCCATTAGACCCAGCAGACAAGGTAGTTGGGAGTTGGAATCGAACGTTATATAGACTTGCTCCAGAGCGTCCCTCGGTCGAAAAACTCCTCGACCGAGAGACACTCGATCGACAAATTCTTCGATCGAGAAGAGTTTTGTCTGCACTTTTTAGAATAATAAACTAGTCGATGCTAAAGCAATTAGTGGATACCTAATAGCTAGTTGAGCACTAAGAACCCCTTAGAAAGTGTCTAGAACGTCCTTAAGAACTCATAGGCCATTCCTATAAATAGGACATGCCTTAGGACACCCAAAACACACTTGTGCAATACTTGAGCATACATACTTGCAATTGGCAATCCATTCTTGTGAGCAATTGAGCAACTCTAACATTTGATATTCATTTCCATTGCTCCAAATTCATGTTCTATAGGCTAGCATCTCCTACCCACTGCACTTACACTTTCATACACATTGGTTAGGAGATCAAAACTCTTGATATAGGAAATCAAGCCTTGTGCTACAACGGTAATTGTAATTTCCATTTCCCCTTCTTGTTCCTTCTTATTGCATGTACTTTCCTTGCTACTCCTAGGGTTTGAGGCTACGGATTGGAGAGGGTGCTATCTTCTCAGGTGGAGAAGGATCTTCTTAGTGGAGAAGGAGGACTTTGGACTACTTCAAGAAGGCTGTTTCAATGGGAAGCTATTTCAAGAGGAAGGTTGCTTCGAGGTAGGTGGGACTACTTCTAGGTGAAGGCTGTCCAAAGGGTGGTGAAAGTATTTGTAATTTTATGTAACATCCTTGCAAGGTAATAAAATTTAAATACTTTCAAAATATCTATTGGAAACAATTGGGTAGTGGACTGACTCCCTTAGTTTTTGCTAAGGGTGGAACCACTCTAAACACCTTGCCTCCTTCTTCAAGTTTTAATTGTGGTTGCTTGAATTGAATTATTGTTAAAATAATTATAAAACCCTATTCACCCCCCCTCTAGTGGTTTTTTAGTACTCTGTAAATCATTATACCTTCTCCCTACACAATATCTCATATGAGATTGAACGGTCTTTGTATATGTTTTGAGCACTGATGCGATCTGGGTTCCTTAGCTTTTACAATAGCTTCATTATTATCACAATACAGCTACGTTGTGTCGTTGATGCTTGGAACGACCCCAAGTTTTGTAATGAACTTCTCCTTTGTTGCATTCGACACAACAACATACTCATCCTCTGTTGTAGAATTGGAAATTGTCGCTTCCTTGGAACTCTTTCATCCTACAACTCCATTATTTTGGAAAACCATAAATCCTAATTGTGATTTGTAATCATCTTTGTCATTCTGGAAGCTTGCATCAGTGTTAACTCTTACCTCCAACTCTTCCACTCCACTGTAGACCAAGAACTAATCCTTAGTTCTTTTCAAGTACTTCACGATATTTTTCATGTTTGTCTAGTGAGCATCACTTGGATCTGATTGATATCTTCTCATCATTCTCAAGGCATACAAGATGTCTGGACATGTAGACAACATTGCATACATGATTGATCTTATTGCTGAGGCATATGAAATCAAACTCATGTGTTCCCTTTTTTCACATGAATTGGGACTTTGACCCTTAGAGATGGCAACTCCATGTAGCATGGGTAAGTTTCCTATCTTTAAGTTCTCCATGTTGAACCACTTCAACACTTTTTCGATGTATGTGATTCAACTTAATTGAAGAAGCCTCTTAGTTCTATCTCTATAGATATTTATCCTCAAGATGTAGGATACTTCTCCCAATTCTTTCATATAAAACATATTTCTAAGACATCTTTACCTTTTGTAAAGTAGGGATGTGATTCCCCATCAACAATATGTCATCTACATATAATATGAGGAATGCCACTATGTCCCACTAACCTTCTTGTACACACAAGGTTCATCTTCATTTAAATTAAAGTCAAACACTTTGACTGTCTTATTAAAATGAGGATTTTAGCTCCGAGATGCTTGCTTCAATCAATAGATTGACCTTTTTAGCCCATAGACTTTATTTGCAAACTTTGGATTTATAAAACCCTCAAGTTGTGTCATGTGCACATCCTCGAGAAGATTCCCATTAAGAAATGCAGTTTTAACATTCATCTGCCAAATTTAATAGGTGTGATAAGATGGAATAGCAAGCATGATCCTAACGGACTTAACCATGTCCACTAGAGAAAAGGTTTCGTTATAGTCAACACCTTGAACTTGTCTGAAACCCTTTGCAACCAATCTATTGATGTGGTCCGGAATCACACATCTGAAAGAGGCGGACTCAAAAGGATCAAACTTCAAATTTATAACTCGAAACCCTCGAGGACCCCTGCAACTTTACTACGGGGTCAAAGTATATATACAGGGTCGAACACAGGAACGCGGGGACATTTAGGATGATTAAGACCTCATTCTTAAGTTAGTTGAGCCAATATGATAGTCGATAAAAGTATGGATCTAGAACTAGTCTAGAAGATTGTCACAAAATAAAATAAAGCAAAGAAAAGAAAAGAAAAGAAAATAGAGTTCGTAGGATTCTACTAATCAGAGAGAAGGAGTTCATGGATATGTAACAACAAGTTGGGCAGTCTATGCACCCGTTCTTGGGCGTAGACAACCCTCGAACACCCCAGCAAGCAACCTACATCCAAACATAGTATGTATTGTGATATCTGTTCCTATGGGGTCATCCCACTCACTTTTGTGAAACATGACTAAAACCCATCAATGATATGAAACATCTCTCGAGGATGACAAATCAGCACCCTAGAATATTCTAGATACCCTCTCAGGTCTAGAATACTCTGAGATGCTAGGAACATGTGTGATGTAGGAAAAACTTGGTAGTGGGCCTGACTGTGCCGGGCTAGACTCGACAGTGCCCAGGTCTATGGTTCTATACAGATCACCTTGAACTGTCCTCCTTTCATATTCCGATCCAAACTACCTTGTATTACCTATTTCTACAATGAATCTCTCGATATAGGTAGAAATAGAAGTTCAAGAAAGAAAGAGATCAACCAAACTAGCATCATAACTAGAAAGAGAAGGAAGAACATGTTACATACTAGTTATGAAATAAAACCACTTGCTTAAGGTAAAAGTACTTAAACATGCCCAAAATGAGCTACATAGCCAAGAAAGAGCTCAACTAGCTATGGACAAGCATAGTTGGCACCAAACAAAGATGGAGAAGAGTAGAAGAAAGGAGAGAAAGAAGACATTTATCCCATAAAGGAGAGGTGGCTCTTGATCCTTAGCCTATGTATAGGTCGGATCTCATCTTTGGGTCATCCTACTCAGTCTTCTAGACTCCTTGGCCTCCTTTCTCTTTGATTCTTCCCCGAACAGCAGCTTGGTGGATGTATTGGAGGTGGAAGATGGTTGGGAATGGTAGGATATGGGTGAATGGTGGTGGAAAATAGTGGTAGATGGAAGCAAACTGAAAGAACAGACATAGAATGAGCACTTCATCCTTTTCAGGCCTTGAAACTCTCCTACAGGGCTCTGGGAACAAGAATATGTGGAACCAAAATGTGGAACCTCCCAAAATTTGGAACCGTGGGCCTCCAAATCTCAAAACCCTTCGCCAGGTCACGAGGGGTGAATATTTATAGGCGAAGGTAGAAGATTGTGGCGACACCTTGATGTGGCCTTTTGAATGCACTACAAATTCACTCGGAGTTTATATCCCCGAGCTTTTACCAAAACCAAGTGCAACAATACCACCCGCAAGCGGACGGATCTTATCGCAGTATAGTTAAGGATCGAACCCAAAGGACAACGTTTTTAAGAATCTTTGTCAGTTAGATCTAGCTCAAGTAAGACTAATATTTAGAACGATAGGTTGATTTGGGTTTGATTAAACTAATTGCAAGAAAGTAAATGCGGAATAAAAGATGGGTTTAGATCAATGGTATGGAATCGCTGGGATGGTACCGGGTTTGAACACCGCTACACACACAAACATACTCTATTGCAAACAAACCAGGCACGATATAACACTCCAAGTAGAGCTGCTGCGGAACCCCCCATACGGGCGTCAGGTCCGCGTAAGTGTCACCATAGGCAGCCGAGTTCTCATTGCCATCCAGATCATACGTCTTACGGCTCTGAAGATACAGAAATCCACGGAAGTTGTGAACCCCCCATACGGGCGTCAGGCGCACAGAAGTGTCACCGAAGGTTAGATGGCTCGTCCCCTCGCGGATCATACACTTACGACCTCGATGAAATCCCATCCTATTTCTAGTTTGGGAGTCAGCCGCGTTAACCAATAAACAAGCAGGAAGGTGATATGCGAGCAAACATCGACGTTTAGCAAGATGATACAAAATCCAACTAAGGTTGTGAACCCCCTATACAGGCGTCAGACGCACAGAAGCGTCACCGAAGGCTAGATGGCTCGTCCCCTCGCGGATCATACACTTACAACCTCAAGGAACCCATCGGAAGTTCTCGTCAAGGGTCAAACATGCCAAACGACATTCCAACCCATGTCTTGAAGTTATCGCAACATAGGAACCCATGCATTGAAGTTATCGCAACATAGGGAGCACAAAGATGAAAACACGCACATAACCAACCTACAAGCTTAACGATAAACGACAAAATGAAGAGTTATATACATTGCCTTGGAAAGTTTAACAAAAGAACATGGTTTGCATGGGCAGCGGGGCTAGTCCCCGCACCCCAGCGAAAGAGGACTACTCGCTCATGATACAAGATACAAGAAGGATAGGAGAGAAAGATAGATCCGCCATGAGCTCGGTGCAGAGGGTGGACGCAACTCGGTGAAGAAGATGCGCTCCTTGCGCCGTCTTCTTCCTCTTCTTGGCCTCCTTGGACGCAACACCAGCGGTAGATGGAGTGGAACTTGATCGGTGTGGTGCTCTGGCAGCCTTTCGGCGTCCGGAACCGATGCCTCGAAATCGGGACCCTGGGGGTCTATTTATAGTTTTAGATCTGATCCCAAACGGTTTGGATAAGTTGTTGGAAATATCTTCTCCAAACGGTTTGGAGACCGTTTGGGCGCCAAACGGTCTTGAGACCGTTTGGGCATCAAACGGTTTGGAGGTCGTTTGAGCGCCAAACGGTCTTACTTTGATCGGTCCTGGCTTTGGCGTGGTCACGCGTCTTTAGTTCTTCAATCGATCCTTGCGCTTGCATCGGACGGTCTTGGGACCGCGCGGGACCAAACGGTCTTGGGACCGTATGGGACCATACGGTCTTGGGACCGCATGGGACCAAACGGTCTTGAGACCGCATGGGACCAAACGGTCTTGAGACCGCATGGGACCAAACGGTCTTGGGACCGCATGGGACCAAACGGTCTTGGGACCGCATGGGACCAAACGGTCTTGGGACCGCATGGGACCAAACGGTCTTGGGACCGCATGGGACCAAACGGTCTTGAGACCGCATGGGACCAAACGGTCTTGGGACCGCATGGGACTAAACGGTCTTGGGACCGCATGGGACCAAACGGTCTTGGGACCGCATGGGACCAAACGGTCTTGGGACCGTATGGGACCAAACGGTCTTGGGACCGCATGGGACCGCGTGGACTTCTTGGGCAACTGGTTTCGTCTTGTTCTTTGTGTATTCCAGCAAACGGTCTTGAGACCGCTTGCATCCAAACGGTCTTGAGACCGTTTGCATGGAGTTTCCTGCTACACCTGCATAAAATGAAAGATATTTAGTTAAAACCTTGATTATTGAATCACTGAGTAGTTTTGTGCATTATGATTCATATTAGGGTGAAAAGATGTGAAATAGATATTAAATTGTTCCAAAAAGGTAATTAAAAATCATGATGAGTATGCACTCATCAAAACACCCCGAACTTAAATCGTTGCTCGTCCTCGAGTAACATAAAATTTGAAACTGTTGCCTGATGGAATACTTTCGATCCGTGCAATTTCTTCATCTTCACATCACAAATGTTTTCTTTTGGCTCAGTATGAGTGAGTACCTCAACTTCCTGGGACCACAAAACACGTCTTTCCATAGCTTCGTTCCTGAGTTCGTTTCCCAACAACGCTTCCTCCCCGCCTTTTCCAACACCAAGCATGTCGAAGAGTTTTGTAGGAGTTCAGAGATACCCGTAGAATCGACAACTATGCATTTGATCTGACACTGGTGTAGTTCAGGATGGTAGGGCATGTATTGTGCCCTTAGGTAGAAAAAGGAGTGAAAGGTGGTATGGAAAGAAGAAGTAAATCTCTCCTCTATTCGACTCGAGATTTTTATTTGTTTTGCAATTTCATTTATTGCATTTTTTTTTGTGTGCGCTATGGCATCTTTTGTTGCAGATCTCTCCTCAATTCAACTCGAGATTGCATTTATTTTGTGTGCACTTTGGCATCTTTTTATTGCAGATCTCTCCTCTATTCGACTCGAGATTGCATTTTTGGTGGTACGCCCCTATTTATTGGAAGGGGTATGGAAGAAGCGGATATGGGGAAAGTGGCGTGCCACCCCGAACTTAGGGTTTGGCACAAGTTTGGCTATTTTGGTGGTATTTATGGATGGAGGGATACAAAGATGATAGACGAAGTGTAGAAGAGAGTTCAGATCAGGATGCAACTTGATTTACAATTCAAAACCGGGTTATTCTCTTTGTCATACTCTGCTCAAATAATGACTTGATGCGGATCCGGTGGGGTTTCTGAGCCATTGTTCCACTAGTCAGTTAGGAAGCGCGACGTGTTTGATCCCTATCAGTTTGACAGATACTTATCATTATGTAAAAAGAATTATGATGTTAGGAATCATAAGTTTCACAGGATGATTTCAGGCAAGTTTCAAAAGTCAGTCCTCCTGAGGATTTGCTTCGAATAAGGAGGATGTTATGATAGAAGATGCATAGAAAAAAGTTAGTTACATTCTTATCAACAAAAGACAAAATTTCATCAGGTATCTGTTCAAAATTTTGAAAAATTTTATGATAGAGACATATTGAATATGAAAAGAGGGTGTGTATGTGGAAGTGGAATACGTACCACCCACCCTCCACCCCGAACTTAGAGATTTGCTCGTCCTCGAGCAAACCCTAAATTCAAGATGGAGGGGAAAGGAAACACCAGGTATGACTGCCGAGAATGAATTCGTTCTGATCAGCACCAATCCGATCTCGTGTCCTGAAAGAAAAACTCTCTCATAAGGCAAGTTTTATTTAAGGAAAATTTAACTATAAGGAACAAAATTTGAAAAGGAAAAGTAAAATAGATTTATTGGTCGGGTTGCCTCCCGACAAGCGCCTTTGTTTTATGTCGTTGGCTCGACAGAGTCTTTTAGCATCATGGTGGGTCTTTTGGGTTTGCCAGTTCTATCGTTGTATCAGCGCCAATGTCAGTCGAGGTAAAATATCTCTTCAATCGGTGGCCGTTTGTTATGAATTCCCTTGTCGCTTCACTCCATAGAGAGAAGACACCGTATGGTGAGATGTTTTTGACGATGAAGGGTCCGGACCAGCGGGAACAGAGTTTTCTTGGGAATAGCCGTAATCTTGAGTTGAAAACCAGAACTTGATCTCCCACTTGTATGTCTTTTCTTTTCAGATGTCCATCGTGCCAGAGTTTAGTACGTTCTTTGTAGATTTGTGCATTCTCATAAGCTGTCATTCTAAGTTCATCCAACTCGTTGAGTTGGAGAATTCTGGCTTGCCCTGCTTCTTTCATATCGAAATTCAATTGTTTAATTGCCCACCATGCCTTGTGTTCTAGTTCGACTGGCAGGTGGCAAGCTTTTCCATATATCAATCGAAAAGGAGTAGTCCCAAGGGGAGTTTTATAAGCAGTGCGATAAGCCCATAAGGCGTCGTTGATTTTTGTTGACCAGTCTTTTCGATTACGTCCGACGGTTTTCTCAAGGATAGCTTTTAGTTGTCGGTTAGAGACCTCTACCTGTCCACTAGTTTGTGGATGGTAAGGTGAAGCTACCTTGTGTGAGACACCATATTTTCTCAGTAAAGCTTCAAAGCTTCTTTCAATAAAGTGGGAGCCGCCGTCAGATATCACGATTCGCGGTACTCCAAACCGTGGGAAGATGACATCTTTGAATAGTTTGATGACTGGTTTGGAATCGCTAGTGATGGTTGGTATGGCTTCAACCCATTTGGAGACGTAGTCTACCGCCATAAGGATGTAAGAGAATCCATTAGAAGATGGGAATGGCCCCATATAGTCCACTCCCCAGACGTCAAATATCTCGACTTCTTGCCATAGATTCAGTGGCATCTCGTCTCTTTTGGTTATGTTGCCAGATCTTTGACAGCTATCACAGGATAGAACAAAATTGTAAGAGTCCTTGGATAAAGTTGGCCAGAAAAATCCACATTGCAAAACTTTTAAGGCAGTCTTTTTGGAGCTCATATGTCCACCCACAGGTCCCGAGTGGCATTGTTCCAGAATAGATCGAGCTTCTTCTTTGGCGATACAACGTCTATACAGACCATCAGCACAAAGTTTAAAAAGATATGGTTCATCCCAATGGTAATGCTTCACATCGTGCATAAACTTCTTCAGAGTGTTCCCGGTGTACTGGGGATGGATGACTCCCGCAGCAAGGTAATTTACATAGTCAGAATACCATGGTACTGCTTCCGAGACGCTCATGAGTTGATCATCCAGTAGGGAGTCATTTATCGGGATCCCGTCAGCATCCAGAGTGTGGATGCGACTCAGGTGATCTGCAACAACATTTTCCGTCCCTTTTTTATCTCTTATTTCTAGGTCAAATTCTTGTAGAAGGAGTATCCATCTGATCAGCCTTGGCTTAGCATCCTTCTTTGCCATAAGGTAACGGATAGCAGCATGGTCTGTGTAAATGATTACCTTCGAACTAGTAAGGTAGGATATGAATTTATCGAAGGCATAGATGACTGCCAAAAGTTCCTTTTCAGTAGTAGCGTAATTTCTTTGAGCTTCGTCGAGGGTTTTCGATGCATAATAGATCACATAATGTTTCTTCTCTATATATTGTCCTAAGACCGCACCCACCGCGTAATCACTGGCGTCACACATAATTTCAAAGGGGTGGTCCCAATTGGGAGCTCTAATGATGGGGGTAGTCGTAAGGGCTTTTTTCAGCGTATCAAAACTTTTGATGCATTCATCATTGAAATTGAAATCAACATCTTTTAAAAGTAGATTGGTCATCGGCTTTGTTATCTTGGAAAAATCACGTATAAACCTTCTATAGAATCCAGCGTGACCAAGGAAAGCGCGAACTTCTTTTACATTCGTAGGAATTGCCAATTTAGATATGACTTTTATCTTGGCTTTATCAACTTCAATTCCTTTGTTGCTAACCTTGTGGCCCAAAACAATGCCTTCCTTTACCATAAAGTGGCATTTCTCCCAATTTAGCACCAGATGTGCTTCTTCACAAAGTTTGAGGACCATGGAAAGATGCTTAAGACAGGAATCGAAGGAGTCCCCATATACAGAAAAATCATCCATGAAAACCTCCATAACTGTTTCAGTAAGCCCTGCAAAAATGGCAGTCATGCAACGTTGAAAAGTTGCAGGGGCATTACACAGACCGAAAGGCATCCTTTTAAAAGCATATGTCCCAAAGGGACATGTGAAAGTAGTTTTTTCTTGATCGTCTGGATGTATGGGAATCTGATAGAATCCAGAGTAACCGTCCAGGTAACAGAAATATTCTTAATGGGCCAATCTTTCTAAAACTTGATCGAGGAAGGGCATAGGAAATTGATCCTTCCGAGTGGCCTTGTTTAATTTTCTATAATCAATACACATCCGCCACCCAGTGACTGTTCGGGTGGGGATGAGCTCATTGTTTTCATTTCTTATAATGGTAGTACCTCCTTTCTTGGGTACAACATGAACCGGGCTCACCCATGGTGAGTCCGATATCGGGTATATTATTCCAGTTGTAAGGAGTTTGATGATCTCACGACGGACCACTTCCTTCATATTTGGGTTCAACTTTCGTTGATGCTTGATCGTTGGCTTATGGTCTTCCATCATGGGGATTCTGTGCATGCACAACGCTTGGCTGACTCCTGTGAGGTCACTCATTTTGTAGCCTATGGCTTTCTTGCTATCCTTTAATACTTCCAGAAGTTGCTCTTCTTGTTTGGTCGTTAAACCAGGGTTTATAATGACAGGACAAACTTTGAGATCATCTAAAAACATATACTTCAGCCCTTCAGGTAGGGGCTTCATTTCAGGAGGTTCTGGTTTTTCACTGATTTCTTCTGGGGTTTCGGTAACCTTTAATTCTTCATAGGTAGCTTCAGGATTTCCTTTAGTAGAGTCGGGAGGTTCGGTGCAGTCCTTATCTTGTTGGTCAATAGGTTCATCATTAAAAAGGTCGTATAGATAAGTTTCTAAGGGATCGCATGACTCGTGATATTTTGAGTAAGCTGTGACATCTGCTCAACACAATCTATCAGATAGACCTCCTCCTGTATACTTGGTCTTCTCATGCTTTCAAAAACCTTAAATTCGAGAGTCTCTTTTCCTAACCTTAGAAGTAAGGTTCCTGCTTCAACATCAATAAGGGCTCTAGCAGTGGCCAGAAAAGGACGGCCGAAGATAAGAGGGTATTTGGTGTCTTCATTTATGTCCATGATGACAAAATCACATGGAACATATGCGTCCTTGCCTACCTTGACTGGGATGTCTTCAAGAATTCCTAACGGTCTTTTTATCGAATTATCCGCAAGTTGAATTGTCATAGCAGTTGGAAGCAATTCTTCGAACCCTAGTCTCTTGCATAGACTGAGTGGCATAATAGAAATACTTGCACCAAGATCTGCCAATCCCTTTTTGCACGATGAGTCACCAATGTGACAAGAGATTCCAAAGGATCCTGGATCTTTTTGTTTCTTTGGCATCTTGCTGAGTATGATATCAGATGTGGTTGCCGCCAGTTTTACAGTTTCATACTCTTCAGTGATGTACTTCTTGGTGAGAAGCGACTTTAGATACTTGGTCCAGGCCGGTATCTCATTAAGAGCATCTAAGAATGGTATATCAACATGAAGTTTCTTCATGTCCTCTTTAAATTTGATGAATCTAGTATCAAGCTTGGTTTGCCTCAGACGGGATGGGAAAGGAACACGAGGCTTATATACAGGAATATCCGGCTCTGGTATCTCTACTTCTTCATTGGTAGATTCCTCAGAACTTCCCTTATCAGTATTCCTTTCCTTCGGTTGCGATTCTGGTGTTGTCGAGTTCTGGTTAGTCAAAGGTTCATTCTCCTCAGGGATATCCATAGTTGTTTTCGCTGGTGGATCTGAATAACTTTTCCCTGATCTTGTGGCGATAACCTTCAGCTGCTCCAGATGTTTCGGATTGTTCTCAGGTTGTCCGGCGAAGACTCCAGCTTGTGGCTTAATACTAGCAGCAAGTTGAGCTAGTTGAGTTTCAATAGCCTTCTGTTGGGCTTGTTGATTGGCTATCATCGTTTGTTGTGTCTGCAATAACTTTTCAATGGTAGATAGCTTGTCATCAGAAGGGATGGATCCTGTTTGACCCTGTTGTTGGTTCAAGCTTTGACACTGAGAGTTATTCTGATAGTTTCTGTTCTGAAAGTTTCCCTTGAAGTTTCCTTGATTCCCAAAGTTATGTTGCTGGTTAAACTGATACCCAGGTGGGCCTCTTGGTTGATTATTCGGAACAAATTGATGTGTGTTCATAGCTCCTGAAGGATTTCCGTACTGGAAGCCTGGGTGATTCCTATTTTGATTCGGATTGTAATAGTTCTGCCCACGGTTGGTATTAATAGCATTTAGATTTTCCATCTGGCAATTATTTCCTTGTCCATAGGCATTGCTTAAAACAACATCATAGAGAACATTGCATGATAGTGTGGAATGGTCAGTGCCTTTGCACGCTTCGCAAAACAAAGAAGTGGACTTGACTTGTTCTGGTTGCCTAGTTGGAGAATGTCCTCTTCCAATCGCAGCAAGGGATGATTCTATGTGATCTTGCTTTGCAACCAAGACTTTCAAAGTTTCAGCTATAGATTTGTATTCTGGGATAGCGTCAGCCATAGCTACCTTTAAGACTCCTTTACCAACAGATCTGCCCCAGTTGGCTTGGTTTTCTGCTCCCAGGGTGACTACTTTCCATGCGCTGTCGTAACTTTGCCGCATGAAGTTCCCTCCAGACGAAGAGTCAAGGAACATCTTAACATCATCCTCCACACCCCTGTAGAATATTTCTATCAGCTGATTCTTAGGAATTCCATGGTGTGGGCATTTGCATAGGAGCTCCTTGTATCTATCCCAAGCTTCGGAAAGAGTTTCTCCTGGGACTTGAGTGAAATTTGTGATTCGTCCCCTGATCTCATATGTAAGAGATGGGGGGTAGAACTTTTCCAGAAAGGCGTTTTGAAGCTGCTCCCAGGTGGTGATGGGTACATCACTCTGTAGTGAGTTGTACCAACTAATGGCTCTATCAGCAAGAGAGTACTTGAAGAGACGGAGTCGAATAGCATCATCAGAGACTCCATTTTGCTTCGTCATAGCACACAGGTCAATGAATCTGAGAAGATGACCTTGGCTGTCTTCAGCTTGTTTACTGTAAAATGGGTTGTTTTGAAGCAAGGTTATCCAATGTGCTCTAATCTCAAAGTTGGCAGCTTCGATGGGAGGAGGCTGCACCGGATGATAGACATTCGCGGCCTTTGGGATAGAGAACTCTCTAAGATCCTTCTGAAGTTCCGCTGCCTGCGCTGCTGCCTGTGCTGCTAAGATCTCCTGTTGAACCGCAGCTCTAGCTTCTTGCATGAACCTTTCTCTCTGCGCATTGATGGCTTGAGCCACCCTACGGGCTACTTCTTCTTCTTGCGCCATTCTGGCTTGATTCTCTCGGATCTGACGATGGAAGGTTCTATCGATTTCGGGATCAAAGCTCGCAGTCAGTCCGAGACTATCCGAACGGTGCATGCACTAATCGTCAAAGAGCACCTGAAATTTGAAAAAGTTTTAAAGTGAGATCCTTGAGGTAGAATAAAGGTCAAGTAGATGAGCGATAGTTTCAAAAAGAAAACAAAATCTTAGATTAGTCTTAAAAGAACTAGATTTGACTGACTGATTCCGTTGTCCCCGGCAACGGCGCCAGAATTTGATGTGGCCTTTTGAATGCACTACAAATTCACTCGGAGTTTATATCCCCGAGCTTTTACCAAAACCAAGTGCAACAATACCACCTGCAAGCGGACGGATCTTATCGCAGTATAGTTAAGGATCGAACCCAAAGGACAACGTTTTTAAGAATCTTTGTCAGTTAGATCTAGCTCAAGTAAGACTAATATTTAGAACGATAGGTTGATTTGGGTTTGATTAAACTAATTGCAAGAAAGTAAATGCGGAATAAAAGATGGGTTTAGATCAATGGTATGGAATCGCTGGGATGGTACCGGGTTTGACCACCGCTACACACACAAACATACTCTATTGCAAACAAACCAGGCACGATATAACACTCCAAGTAGAGCTGCTGCGGAACCCCCCATACGGGCATCAGGTCCGTGTAACGTCACCATAGGCAGCCGAGTTCTCATCGCCATCCGGATCATACGTCTTACGGCTCTGAAGATACAGAAATCCACGGAAGTTGTGAACCCCCCATACGGGCGTCAGGCGTACAGAAGTGTCACCGAAGGTTAGATGGCTCGTCCCCTCGCGGATCATACACTTACGACCTCGATGAAATCCCATCCTATTTCTAATTTGGGAGTCAGCCGCGTTAACCGATAAACAAGCAGGAAGGTGATATGCGAGCAAACATCGACGTTTAGCAAGATGATACAAAATCCAACTAAGGTTGTGAACCCCCTATACAGGCGTCAGGCGCACAGAAGCGTCGCCGAAGGCTAGATGGCTCGTCCCCTCGCGGATCATACACTTACGACCTCAAGGAACCCATCGGAAGTTCTCGTCAAGGGTCAAACATGCCAAACGACATTCCAACCCATGTCTTGAAGTTATCGCAACATAGGAACCCATGCATTGAAGTTATCGCAACATAGGGAGCACAAATATGAAAACACGCACATAACCAACCTACAAGCTTAACGATAAACTACAAAATGAAGAGTTATATACATTGCCTTGGAAAGTTTAACAAAAGAACATGGTTTGCATGGGCAGCGGGGCTAGTCCCCGCACCCCAACGAAAGAGGACTACTCGCTCATGATACGAGATACAAGAAGGATAGGAGAGAAAGATAGATCCGCCATGAGCTCGGTGCAGAGGGTGGACGCAGCTCGGTGAAGAAGATGCGCTCCTTGCGCCGTCTTCTTCCTCTTCTTGGCCTCCTTGGACGCAACACCAGCGGTAGATGGAGTGGAACTTGATCGGTGTGGTGCTCTGGCAGCCTTTCGGCGTCCGGAACCGATGCCTCGAAATGGGGACCCTGGGGGTCTATTTATAGTTTTAGATCTGATCCCAAACGGTTTGGATAAGTTGCTGGAAATATCTTCTCCAAACGGTTTGGAGACCGTTTGGGCGCCAAACGGTCTTGAGACCGTTTGGGCATCAAACGGTTTGGAGGTCGTTTGAGCGCCAAACGGTCTTGCTTTGATCGGTCCTGGCTTTGGCGTGGTCGCGCGGCTTTAGTTCTTCAATCGATCCTTGCGCTTGCATCGGACGGTCTTGGGACCGCGCGGGACCAAATGGTCTTGGGACCGTATGGGACCATACGGTCTTGGGACCGCATGGGACCAAACGGTCTTGGGACCGCATGGGACCAAACGGTCTTGGGACCGCATGGGACCAAACGGTCTTGGGACCGCATGGGACCAAACGGTCTTGGGACCGCATGGGACCAAACGGTCTTGGGACGCATGGGACCAAACGGTCTTGGGACCGCGTGGACTTCTTGGGCAACTGGTTTCGTCTTGTTCTTTGTGTATTCCAGCAAACGGTCTTGAGACCTCTTGGATCCAAACGGTCTTGAGACCGTTTGCATGGAGTTGCCTGCTACACCTGCATAAAATGAAAGATATTTAGTTAAAACCTTGATTATTGAATCACTGAGTAGTTTTGTGCATTATGATTCATATTAGGGTGAAAAGATGTGAAATAGATATTAAATTGTTCCAAAAAGGTAATTAAAAATCATGATGAGTATGCACTCATCACACCTACCTCGATCGCGGCCTTGGTCTCGACCGGACTATGCCAGGCTGGGCATGGTTGTGTCAAGGTCATGGTTGATGTGCCACAGTTGTGGTTGTTCCGTGATCGAGGTTGATGTGCCACAGTCACACTCGTGCCATGGTCGAGCTTGATGTGCTACAGTCATAATATCTGTCTTGGCCTCAGCCTGACTATATCGAGTTGGGCCTGGTCATGTTGAGTGTCGATCGACACAACATCTTGGTTGCAGTCATGGCATTATATTCTTGGCCGCAGTTGTGGTATTATATTCTTGGCCATGGTCACGACATCCTTTTTGGTCATGGTTGCAACATCATGGACCAAAGGACCAAACCCACCTCCATGGGAGGAGGGGATGTTATTGGTGGTCGATGGGCCTGCATCGATGAACCTTCTCATTGATAAGGATGCATTCTAATAAAGGACTGGCTAGTCAGACCACCATCTCCTAAGCTGGTGCACATCATGTGATGCTTAGTCCACCACGGTCGCGATGGATCGAAGTCGAGATGCTACATAAACCATGTGTTGGGGTGAAATCTTGGAGAATAGACAACTTTTCAGGTTCAGTGCCTATAAGTCCCAAAATTGGTTAGTTGAGCAGCTTTATCTATGAAAAGATATAAATTACTAAAAGATAAGGATCTAGGGTTATTTTGGGCATATTAAGGCTATAATGACACAAAACCATAAATAAATGGTTAGCATAAATGCCTAAATTTGAGTGTTCTGATCTGGCCTTATAGGTTTGTACTTTACCATCCATGTTGGTCTTATACTTGAAGACCCACTTGCACCCTATGGGTTTTACCCCTTCAGATGGATCCACCAAGGTCCATACCTTGTTAGTGTACATGTATTCCATCTCACATCTCATGGCTTCAAGCCATTTCTCAGACTCTAGTCCCTCTATAACATCTTGATAGGTTATTGGCCCATCATCTATGACCAATTCACCGCCTTGTTGAGTCACAAGATATCCAAATATTTCATGCTCAAGGTGTGTCGTATTAGAAATATGAGGTTTATGTGTTACTTGAGGAGTTTGAGACTCCACAACACCTTGTGGTTCTCTTGATTCCTCTTGTTCATCTATCAGTTCTATGTTCTCTTGTTGGTCTCCAACCTCGTCGAGTTCCACTTTCCTCCCACAGATTCCATAGGGAATGAAATCCATCTCAAGGAATGGAACATCCCTGGCAACAAACACTTTGTTGGATAATTGGGAATCAAAGTAATATCATATTATTTGTTTAGGATATCCAACAAAATAACATTTATCAGATTTATGACTAAGCTTATCAGAAAACATTCTCTTAACATAAGCTTCACATCCCCAAATCCTCATAAAAGGCACTTTGTGACGTTTCCCTTGTCAAATCTCATATGGTGTCTTTTGAACTGATTTAGTTGGTACTCGGTTTAGTGTATACTGGCAGTTTCTAGAGCATATACCCAAAAGGTAGTAGGAAGCTCAGCTAAACTCATCATTGATCACACCATATCTAGCAATGTGTGATTCCTTCTTTTTGACACACCATTATGTTGAGGTGTTCCAGGTGCAGTCCATTGGGATACAATCGCATGGGCTTTAAGAATGTTATCAAACTTTGGGTTTAAGTATTCTCCACCTCGATCTGAATGAAGTGCCTTAATACTTTTACAAAGTGTTCTGTACATCATTCATAAACTCCTTGAACCTATTAAGAGTTTCTGACTTATATTTCATCAAATAAATATAGCCTTACCTACTTAAGTGATCAACACATGTAATGAATTACTGATACCCACATCTAGTGGTTGTTCTAAAAGGTCCACAAACATCAGTATGTATGAGTCTTAATAGATCACTAGCCTTCCCATTGTTACCAGTGAAAGGGGTCTTATTCATCCTTCCCAACAAACAAGATTCACATGTCCTTATTACTTCTAGATCAAAAGAGTCTAGATAACCATCTTTATGGAGTCTAGATATGATTCTCATTTATGTTCCCTAGACAACAATGCCAAAGGTATGTTTTGTTTGAGTTGTTGATTTTTAGTCTTTTGGTATTTATGTTATAAACATATGTCTTTAGATCTAAAAATAAACACCATAAGACATTGGGGCATTGTCATAAAAGATCCCATCTTTTAAAATAGAACATCGACCATTTTTAATATAGAATTAAAATTCATCCTTGTCCATACAAGATGCAAAAATAATGTTTCTATTTGTAGTAGGTACATATTATTTGTTCTTTAACTCTATTACAAGCCTTGTGGGCAGATATAAAATATAGGTTCCAACTGCACTTCTCGCAACTCTTGCACCATTAGCAACTCGCAGTTCCACCTTGCCTTTTCCCAAAGGCATATTTCATATCATATCCTACACATTTGAACATATGTGAGATCCACATCCAATATCTAGTACCCATGATGAAGAAGTAGATAGCTTTATCTCACTAACGTATATACCTAAAGTGGAGATCACCATCCCCATCTTGTTCTTCCTGAATTCCTACAAGTACAAAGGATAAGTTCCTCTTGTACTTTTCTTTATCCTTGTCTTGAATGTTGAAGATTTGGATTTGGGTTGGACCTCAGAACTCTTCTTGGCCTTTCTTTGATCCTTTGACTCAACTCCACTAATCATCATCACATGCTTGTCCTTCTTCAATTTTGCTTCAACATGAATCAAAATGGCAACCAAGTTTGACATGTTGTCAACCACATTATTCACATGATATCATGCAATAAAGTGGTTATATGATTTTGACATTGAAGTTAGAATCATATTTGTGGCCAACTTTTTGGTCAAGGTGCATTCCAGTTCTTTAATATGATACTATTGTTCAATCATATTGAGCACATGTTCTTCTACTGAGGTTTCCTCTATCAGCTTAGACTCAAGTAGCACCTTTATAATAGTGTCCCTTTCTTTCTTTGTAAAACCAATTGTCACTTTATTAAGTTTTATTACCATCTCAGGAACACTCATGTCCTCGCACTGCTCATGGAACTCATAGTTCATGCAGCGATGTGTAAGGTACTTTATCTCTAAGGCATCATTGTCATGCTTCTAGTAAGCACCACTTGTGCCCTAGGTGCATCAAGAGAAGTAATTTATGGCACTAGTTTATCAAGCATGTAGAGCTTGCACTCTTTATTAAAAACCCTTTTCAAAGTCCAAAACTAGTCATGAAAATTTGTCACATCAATTTTGTCCTTATTAAGGACCAATCTCAATACGGATTTATTCAACATTTGATTATACAAGAGAATTTTGCATTTGTCAAAACTTTTGATTTGATTTGAAAATTTTGACAATGTTAATTAGTCCTTTGATTATTATCACTCCTACTATTTTATTTCAAATTGATAGCCCTCACACATCAATTAGGAATATTTCAACGTACAATATTCTAGTGGTCCAGATCTAAGATAATTTGACTATGGCTCAACGAACACCACAAAAACAGTCAATTATAAAATAATTCTGGATAGATGTTATGCACAACTCCTTGCCATACTCATCTCCATGGTTCTGGGCATAGACGCTCTAAGAATCACATATTTAAGCCTAACCCAACATCTAACATGATATATATGCAACCTACAAAGGTAGAACCTACGTAACTACCATCACACTTCCATGAGATAGATGTTGCACCACAAGAAGGTGAAACCTATGCTTGGTCAATCAAGAGTTTCACGTGTGTAACTGTTGGAAAGCATCTAGGCATTGATAAACTTTTTATTTGAGGAAGTTTGTATACATATACTTTATCAAATCACCAGATATATAGTATGTATCATATACATGCTATATCCCACAACGAAAGCATGCAATAAACAAAAATGATGGTTATGGCCAATCTAATGTAATTCCTTGGAGTAACAAAGAATTACTACATCCTTGGCCTAAATCACATGTCGAAACCTATTGTTGATGAAGATATGTACTTGTCAATCCGGGTTGATTGGTTCAACCCTTGAATCGATCGACTCACCTCCTGGTTGATCTTTTGGCCATCCCACCAATCATCTAGTTCTTCTGTCCACCACATGCTGGCTCCTCTAGCCAATCAGTTGGGTCCACCAGTGGTCAGTTCAGCTCATCCTTTTGGTCCTCCTCAGTCCTCCAGGCATTCTTCTCATCTTCGTCAAAACATCCTTCTGCTTTGTCATAACATGAAAGTAAACTATCCTACTTTTACATAACGAAATTAACTTTACATTGGGAAGATAAGATAAAGACTTGGTATGTAGACCAAGATAAAATGATTAACCAACCATACAACCATGCACAGGTAATAGTGGTTATTGGCCATATCCATGTTACACATCCACCATCAAAACTTCTTTTAGGGTGATGTGTGTAAATTGCATATATATATATATATATATATATATATATATATATATATATATATATATATATATATATATATATATATATATATATATATATATACACATATATATACATATATATACACACATATATATACATATATATAGATATATACATATATATATGCATATATACATATATATATACATATATACATATATATACATATATATGTATATATATGTATTTATATAGTAGATTGACGTGACTTTGAAATTAATGTAGGGTAATATGGCTAAAGAACAGGCAGAGGAAATTTTTTTTATCTACCATATTCTCATAAACTAGTAGATCACATCAATTACTATAAGATGGGAAGTATGGTTTCGAGGCTATACCTAGGTTTGGAGCAAGTCCATCGACATCTCCCCATCATTGTAGATGTAAAGCCATCTTCTAGTTGTAATGGGACTCGTCTGACTATCGCACCTCTTGTCAGCACTACAGACTGCAACATCAAATGTCATTGTCTGATGTAGCTCCTCTCACCGTGGACTGCCGGTTGACATTGTCCTCCATAGCAATAGACAAAGGACATATCACCTCTTGGGAAGTCCACACGGACTACCTAGAACTCCTGTCGTCCTCCTAGAATGGACAAGAAGGAGATATCCCTCCCATTGGTGTACTAGTCACCAACTTGCACTCCCACAACAATGATCCTCAGTTGTTCTCTCCTATTGCTATCCCTCCCTAGTCAGGTAGGACTTTCTTGGGCTCTCTTGGTTACCATAACTAGAGAGGAAAAAAATTGTTAGATCAACCGATTCTCAATTGTCTATTTTGTACTCTAGGAAGCCCCAGTACCCCTCTATTTATAACGGGCTTTGGGTCAGGGTTCCCAGTCTATGCGGGATTGGAAAGGACTAAACGATCTTGAATTTTCACAACCTGCAAGCACAAAAATGGCCGTCTGGCATGCGATTCGATCATCTCACTCCGCGAGATGGTCATTTTGCATGTTTCCCAATTGCATACAAAATTGGCAATTTACATCCTAATTAATGCACAACATGACATCAACACTCATTCCTTGATGCAATCGAATTTACCACAAATTGAGTGATCTTGCTCATGAAAGATGGTTGTCTTGCTCACCTAGACGTTCATTTGGTGAGCCGAGTTGAGCTGGTCAGTTCAAAAAAATGAACCAGTCGGTTCACACCTCAGGTTCAAGTAGAACTAAGCCAATTCAGTTCCAATTAGTTCGATACTCCAATCACTCATATCAAACTTGAGCCAATTGTTTGGAAATTCAAACAGCCATCTCACTGAGTGAGTCGATCATCTAGGAATGTAGCCAGCTGATGTGTTTCATGAGTTGAATACCTAAATGCTTTAGTAATCAATTCAATCATCATTCAAGATTAAACTCCTCTTCTAGATCAAGACCTATGTGTGTGACCCTATAGGTCCAATATTACTTTGTAGTGAATGTCCATAATAACTTATGACATCACAAGAAATGAGCAGTGCCTAGTCTCACTTCAATGCTTCCCAAGTAAATGGAAAGTTGGGGATCAAATTCAACCTATAATATGTGCTTGGTGTTACAGTAATTGTATAATTCCATTGTCTCTGATATCCGGATTGAACTCAAGGCATGGAGTAGTCACCCTATTCACTATTCAATCTTATTTCTTGAACCAGAGTAGATTGTCTGAGATATTTGTAAGCTCAATATCACATATTAACTCACATATGCATGGCCATGCATTTCTCAGTCTAACTAATCAAGAGGCCCAAGATATCATACTCCCATAGGAGCGACAAATCTGATCTCTATCACTCACAGTCAGTCCCTATGTGTCACAATCACCCAATCATCACCTTTATGACAACTTGTGTTTCAGGATTTCTTTTGGTGATGTCAAAGCATATCGAATGAGATGTGATGAGTGTAGTGATTTTAGACCTAAGAACTACAAACACTACCATCACTATGAGAGCTGACTATGACTACCATGGTAATGGTTTCCATGTGTCAGTCACATGATGGGTTTGTCTAATACCCTGTTCTCTAACATGTATTTTTGTGCTTGGTTTGATATAGCCATATCATGACTAATGTTTCTGTCATCAACCAACTCACACTCTGATCTTATGTGTCATTTTTGTCTATCAACCTTCCACAATAACAACTGACCAGGGACATAATGAGAATATATATGTACTCTTAACATCTGTATCATCTCATTTCCTCAAGTCATGTATTTGAAGACAAATGTCATGGAGTAATATTATTCTCTAGACATTTATAATGTTGCATAATTATCTCTTAACTAAATTATAAGGATAAACTGGAAGCTTACCTTTTTTATTAATCAAATAAATTACAACTTATGCCATTATGATCATCATGATTGGCTCTTTGGGCATACGTACCAAAAATCCTTGACTTCCTTGCATCCCAACCACTATCACTAGATAAGGGATAATTATACATATGTAGTTCAAGACTTGTGATTGCCTTGGACAAATCTGGTCATGGTTCTCTTCAACCGCACCACCCATGGCTTGTCTGAGATGCCCAACGAGTTTGTTGAGACCTTGTGTGAAGGCTTGCTTTGTCCCCCAGTCCTCTGATGCCCAAGAGAGTGAAGTCAACTATCAATTGGATCATACTAGATTGGAAACGAAACTATTACAAGCATGAAGATGAAGGACAACATAGTTATATCCCTTCCTCCAAGTGCATGTGGCCTCAAGCCCAGGGACTCAGGGGAAAAATTGTATAACTACCTAAATATAATGCCTTACTCACATAGAGAAGTTGCCTGTGTAGAAAACACTGATTCACTAAGTACAGACCCACATGGAAAGTAAATAATATGTTCTAATTGCAGACATGGCTTTACATTATTGACCCAAAGGTGTTTTTTATTATATAAATCATAGAAAATTATTGGTAGCTTCGATCATGACAATTGATATATGAAAACTAATCAGGAGAACATATAGGATCCAAATAAAATATGTTGGCCACCTAAATATGATCCAAAATCTAAAATTAGGAAAAATTTATTAAAGTGGTGATTAAAGCATAAAAGTTCTAGATTTGGGTGTTAACATCTTGAATATGGTAAAAACTTATGTTGTATGCTATTAACTTATATTGTGGACTATAATGGTACTATAACATGGTTATGACCATAATTATGAGAAACTAGGTTTCTAAAGTGGATGATCCTTAACATGGGTAATTAAGATCTTGCACATCAATGATGTAACTTACTATAACATTAATGTGACTAATCTAATATAATTGTTCATGATGATGTAACATGATAGATTTGATAATCATGGCAACACATATTATGAATTAGGATTCTTATGTCATTAAAATGATAATCATAGGAATTAGGGCTTCAAAGCATAACTCTAATGATAACTCAATAGCAAGGAAACCTAAACCCTAGACTAGGACCGAGTAGGGTTTAATGTGGATATTGTGATGGTGACACTTTATGCTTCACATACATACAAATTAACTATTGCATTGCTTGGATATGTTGATTGGATTGATTGAATATGCTTGAAGTATAATTGTATAATCTACATGATCTACATGGCTTACCATTGAGGTATGTGATTACTCTGATGACTACCAACTCAACTGACCTTTGTGGTTTTTTGAGTTTTTTCTTTACTAATTGCACATAGATTGTTGGTTGTTTATTTAATTCTTATAATCTATAAAGTCACTATGGATATCACATTATATGAGAATAACTTTCTCTACTATCTCTGATGGATCTAAGTGATGCACGTGGGATGTTAGAAATGTCACTATGGTGACGAATGATCAGGCCAAGATAAGAAGATCATCTTGGGCTAAGGCCTATGTAAGAAATGCCACTATGGTGACCAGTGATCTGGTCCAGAAGAGAAGATCATCTCGGGCAAAGGCTCATGTATGAAATGTCACTATGGTGACTAGTGATTAGGCCAAGGCCTATGTATAATGTTTCTACTAAATGGACTAAACCCTAGAGAGAGGGTTTCCCACATGAATACTCCATATAGGGAGTGTCCCATAGAGATTAAGTTGAGAAGTTAGAAAGAAAATGCAAGTTCAATTTTTGTAATCATAATTGTATCTATGGTTGATTAGATTGTTACACATACATGTGAATATTTTGTTACCCCCACATACCATTATAACTTATTATACTATTTGTTCTTTTGTTTCACGATGTTTTAGGTACATGCTTGATAAGATGATATCAATATATGATGGACATGTGAAATAACTTGAAGACATAAAAGTTGTAAGGAGGATTAGATATACACTTATTCTCATATAGTTATCATATGTACAATTTAATAATAGAAATTCATGTAATTTCATAGAAGAGCATTTTGTAAACATTATTTGAATTAATGGAAAATTATTTACTATTAATTATTATTTTATAAAAATATGAATCCTAGGGAAAATTTTAGGTAATGTCTCTCAACTTTAAGGCCTTTCTTGATTGGGGGTTGTCAAAAAGTGAGGTCATTACAAAAAATGAGAACAAAACATAGAAATTGACTTAGAAAAATAATCCAAAATCCTGAGTCGATACATTTATGGGAATCATAGATAATGAGGAAAGCTCTCTCAATTTATTCAAGTAAACAACAATAGTGTATCCTAGTGGCACCATCATTTATCTAAATCCTATCCCACTAAACGTCCTAAAAGACTTTAACATCGATATTCCTCATCATCTATCCCAAGTGAAGTACTCCAACCCCTCTTTGAACCATGGAAATATGTCTTCATTTTTAAAGCTATTGGAATTAACCTTGCATTCAAAAAATTATTAATAATATGCATCTATGTTGGAGTCCCAATGATCCATTTAGGTTGATTTCCTTGATCAAGGGTACTATATTTTTAAATTTTCCAAGTGTAATGACTATATATAACAAGAATGACAGTTGCATTGTTCACCATATTTTGAAATATCTATTTTCTAAATCGCAGTCTCCATCTTTTTGGCCCTCTAATTTAATCCCAAGAAAGATGGTTTGCTAGATGTGTGTTCCTATCTTGTCTATCTTCTTATATCAAAATCAATTGTTGAGCATCATTTGCAACTTGATAGGGATACCATCAACATATACTATCATACCTTGCAAGGGCACCAATGAATTTTTTCCACCAATCACAATTGAAGTTGAGGCCTCAAAGTATGTCCTTTGAATGATCTTCATCAACAATTAATGTAACATCCTAGAATTTTGATATCCTAACTCAAGAAAGTCTAATGTTATGCTTAGGAGGTAAGTATGTTTTATCTTTAGCTTTGACTCAAAATAGGATGGAGATATACCCTAATATGATTGTTTGTAACCTTGAGAAATATATTTTGTGTGCAACCCAATGATAACCCTAACAAGTACATCCTTGGTTACAATCAGGATATACTATTGACATTAGGTGCTATATTCATATATCATATATTAATATGCCTAATTTGGAACTATCCATGACTTGGTATGTAAATCAGGTCATTAATTTACGTCACCTTGTTCACCAATACCCATATAATGATCTAAATGTGCATAATTGATAATAAATTGGGAATAAGTCACTACTACGTAACCGACCTTTAGTGTTAGTTATTTAAGGCCTTTGGCATCAGTTTCAAAGTGACACCCAAGTGGGCACTGCTAAAAGTTGAAACCTTCAGTGTCAGTTTTAACACCGACACCATAACCCTTCCCGCCACCAAAAATGCACCAACAAGGGCACTATAGGAGTCAATTATTTAACAAAACTGACACTATATCCAGGTCATAGACGTCACCGTTTCACAAAAACTGACATTATATAACCCTTCTCACCACCAATAAAATGCACCAGCAAGGGCATCATCAGCATCGGTTTTTATATATAACTGACACCCATAGCCACATCGGCGTTGGTTTTTTGCTAATAATTGACGTTGTATGTCTATTGTTAGTTTTATACTAATAATTGACGCCAATGTTCTGATTTTTTTTTCTTATCAGTTTGCAGGCCTGTTGTATGGCTGGTCAATAGCACGCAGAACCTACAGTTCAGTTCTGAACTATAGGTTTACAACATCCATTCAAATCAGCCAACAACAGGCCACAAACCTACAAAACTAACAAGATGGACAACAATTTATGATCACACACATGTATAAGGACATTTAATTCATATTATTTTTCATCACACACATGTAGAAACCAGTCGTTCCATTTCAAATTCCCTCCATTTTCACACACAGTTAGCAACCTGCAGTTCCATTCATTTCATCACTTTTCACATTCATACACATGTAGAAACATTCATGTATTGATCATCTTCACATTCACACATATGAAAATTCAGAAAAATTCAATCCCATTCACACAAAAATAATTATGAGAACAAAGTTTAGAAATATCATTATTTATTCATCATCGTCATTATCACCATCAATATCCCAATTATATTTAAAAATTCCCACTACTTGTAGGGCTTTTACCCATTCTTCTCTTACATCATCTAATTCTTCCCTCGTATAGAGAGTATGTACATCTAATAATTTTCCACCTATAGTCAAGTCAGTTTTAAACACCAGGAAAGAGAATGACCTATATATAATTAATAATATATAATAAGATTGATATATTTCATATTATCTAATGAGACTATATATAATACCTTATTTATAGTATCGATTTCCATTGCGGCATGTTTGATGATTAGGTCCATAAATCGCATCATATAGTATGCACATGCCCAGCCATTGTCTTGTGTAGCACACTATAAATTGAAACATACAAAATATTCAAAAATACAAATAAGCACAGTTCACATAAATAATATATACATTGGACTCAGGAAATTACTTTCACATTCTCCCAAATTAGTGGTTGATTCTTTTTCTTGGGGACCTTTCCTCCAGCTCTTTTGAACTCATTTAAATCCCTACATGTCAATGTAACACATTAAATTGCATAATTAAATAGTAATGTAATAACAGATGTTAACGGATATAAAAATATGAAATATTTCTCGTGGGAATAATGGATTTTTCATTGTGTGTCCATATAATGTATTCAATTCATTCCCCGTAGGATCTAGATAATAGACAGTGAACGTCTTAGGGACAATAACTAGTAACTCCCAATGCCTACCACTACAGGTAAGAAAGTTAATAATTAATAACTCAAAATCCACATTAAAAATGTAATTTTCTTAAGTCCAAATTATAAGCAAAGTAAACTTACTCGACATTGAATGGAGCTATTATCACCGTCTTTTTTTTCCAAAATATATAAAACCAACACAGTAGTATGAAGTAGCTAAAGAAGGGTCTTTATCTATAAGACTAATCAAAGATGGAACCAAAAATCCCACATGGGAAAATGAAAAATTTGTACATATCGTGTGTAAGTAGTTGCAAAACATGTATTATATATGCATTAATATATAAGAAACCACATCACCATATATAAAACAAGGTATATGGATGTATAAACAAGATCTCACCATATCCATATCTCTATCATAGATGTATTTAGCCAATCATAATGAAACAACTCCAAATTATCTTGTATAAATAGCTTGTTATCGTATGATTGACCTAAAACATCCTCCAGAATAGAAACATTTATAGGGAAATTTGGATCATGTTCGCTATCCATACTGCCATACCCCTACAATTAGGACCTAATGAGGCGTGTAGGTCCCTTGGAAGCCAACTTGGTACTTCAGGAGGTGGGGGTGGAGGCTGAGATGTAGCGGGTGTCTTCCTATTGACCTGTATATATAATTTCAGATCAATTGAATCATATATACACAATAACAAATTAACTTAATGTAAATTTACCATACAATATTATTATAGACGACATCCACTTTGGGCCACGTTATCACTCCACCTTCTACCTCACCAAGTGTTTCAGAATCTGGGTGGGCATATGGCAATGAAAGATCCCTCCAATTGGGGAGTACATGTATCAGGCTCACACAAACCGCACCAGCTGGTACTGGAGTCCCATGAAACATGTCCCCTAGAAGGGTTGGGTAAGCATGTTCCTCTGCAACGATATATTCTTGACTTTTTAGACGGCATGGCTTCAACCCCTACAAATTTACGTAAAGAATGTTATATACATATATACATAAACATGTCATCTTGAAAAGACTAGCTACTATATATGTCATAAAAATACTTACAGTAGACATGCTAGGTGGTGGGTCTACAAGATTACTCCCAATAGTAGGAGAAGAGAGGCACGCCACATGTACTGTCTCAGTGGCAGGCTGAGACACCTACCGCTTTCTAATTGCTTCATTGAGTCTCTTATCAAGTGCTTCCTTGACTCTCCTATCAATGAATTGATCTACCTATACATGGATAAAAGAAATGCTAGCTTCTAATTATTGAATTCTCTTTTGCAATAACATTCTAAAAAAAGAGTAAGTTACCTCAGATTGTGAAAGTCTCGCTTTTAGGACAGGTTTGCACTGTGATGGCCCTGCACAATGTTTCTAAACATGGGAGGTGGATCGGTGTGCTCTACCCCACAACTATCCAGCATCGCATCAATAATGTCTATTGGAACTGGTTCGTTCACATCGACATCATCGGAGGCAATTTCTTCTTCCATACAAGCACTGCTATCGACATCCACTGATTTCAGGTTTGAAATATCTCCATGCCAGTGCCATTCTGTATAGCCTTGTACAATCCCATTGCACATGACATGACTTTTGATTTCGTCACCAGTGCTGACTTTCAAGTTGTTACCGCAATGCCTACATGGACAGTAGAACCTATCTCCAGGTTGTTTCCTATGTTCCTCGACAAATCAAATAAACTAATCAAGACCAGAAATAAACTCTGGGGTGCAGCGATTTGGAATGGACATCCATGATCTATCCATTCTATGATCAAAGAGAAAACAAGTATATATAAGAACAAGATTAGGTTCTAGGGTTAAAAGATTAGGGTTTATGGTTAAAACTTTAGGGTTTAAGGTCTTATATATAATAAATGTGTACCACCTATCCCTTTCTTGAACACCTAATCTCACTAGTAAGTGTATAATGTGTATTGGGTTTTCAAGAAAATTTTGACAACATTTCCCCGTTGTTCTCCAAGTACATATGTACTTAGAGAAAAAATGGGGAAATGATGTCGAAATTTTCTTGAAAACCCAATACACATGATACACATACATCCTAAGTGAGATTAACTGTTTAAGAACTATCCCAAACTGGGGACTATCCAAGATTTACTCCTAATGAGTAAATCTCGGACGGGTTTCTAGGCCAACATAATATAACACCAGTCCCTTGTTCACAACCCCATTCAACACATAATTTTCTTATAAAAATATGTGTGCCCAATATATAACAAAAGCAACATTTTTCTAGATTTCTATAACGATAACAACTCTTAACATTTTTCCATTATAATAGCCTTATCAGCATTTACCCTTATCCAAACCTACAACTAGCATGAGCAGAGGTTATTCATAACAACATATGTAGTAGAGGAAACTTTGGTAGGCTTCATTCTCTTCTTTAGATTTCACAAACTCCATGACGGATGGGGACATATGGATGAGTGATGGTTTAAAATCTTGGTCTAATATTTGTGTAGGTCTGGATGTGATTTGATTAGGGGACAAACTGATATCTTTCCCGTCCTCTTTGGCTCTTTCTGCGGCCCTGCGTTGCATCCCCCACCATATCCATAACCTATCACCAATCAACTTCTGGGTAACCATGGCCTGGGTTTCGAATCGCCATTCAAATCAAAATCGCAATACATGTGTTGTCATCAGATCAAGTTTAGGATGAAACACTCAAATAATTCAACAAATTATATAAGATAGGGTTTGTAGGGTAATATATCTAAGAGGATTCACAAGTAATTTCCCACATAGTTATGCAATAATATACAGTCATATAATAGTCACATGTGTGATATTGCACATGCAAATTTACTAGGGGTGGAATCACTAGAGTTTACCTTAACCAACGTACAATAATCACTACCTAAAAGTGGATGATCTTATAGTTCAAAATCAATCCCAAAGGACAATGTATCTAAGAATCAACTAATCAAGGTAAAAAAACAATGACTAATATTTAAGACAAAAGCTAGATTGATTGATTATTCTAAGGATGTGATTAATAAAAGGGTTGAATTAAATATTGGTTATTCTAAGGTTGTGATTAATAAAAGGGTTGAATTAAATATTGATTATTCTAAGGTTGTGATTAATAAAAGGGTTGGACTAATTTTGATTATCATATGAAAGTAACATAGGGTGGAATGAATTTCACCATCGCTACCTATCATTCAATGTCTTACTACATCATATTAAGCATGAACATATATGTTGAGGTCGGGTTAATCCACTTTTGGTGTTAGGGTCAAAACATAGATGGACATCACTCTAAGCTTTCTATTGCATTACCTAGAGATCATACAAATATTGCCTCATAAAGCACCTATCTAAAGTTGTCATCAAGGGTTTAACAAAAAATGATTGATATGTTAGATCTTGGGAGTATCTATGGGAAGAATGGAGAGGTAAAGAATAATGCCCCCTTTTCAAAGAAGCAAATAGGCATGTAAACCTGTAGAGAACTAGCCATGAAGCAAGCCCAGAAAAGACTCGACCATCACTCATCGAGTGAGAGGGGAGCATCAAAAAAGGAAAAAAAACAAACAACTAGTAGAGAGAAGCCAAGCCTAGTAGCAGATGCTACTACTGCCATATGTAGGAATACCCTAAAGGAATAAGAGGAGGAAGAAGGGTACTTGTCGATCGGTGGCGGCGAAATGCATGGTGGTAGCATTGCGGCAGGTGAGCAAGGCGCGTGGCACACGGCAGGCGAGCAGGCGGTGAAGCAGTAGGCGAGCAGTAGAGAGATCGGCGGCGGCAGGTGAGTGGCGGCAGCGGCAGGCGTGGCGGCAGTGGTGCGGCAGGAGAGCAAGGCAGTAGAGCACTAGGCGAGCAGCGGTGGTGAAGCACTAGGCGAGCAGTAGAAAGATCGGTGGTGGAATCGCCAGACCTAAGAATTTTGGGAATGAAACAGAGAAAGAGGAAGAGTCTGGTTCGCGCAGGTGCTATTAAGTTAACTATATACGTCGATTATTATAAAAAACCAACACTTAAAACAATAGGCGTCAGTTACCACAAAAAAACCGACACCTATGTTCAATTATAGTCGTCGGTTTCAACTAGAAAAATCGACGTCTGTCTACATATGCCGAAAAAAAAAGTTCTCAGATTATGACCATAGTCGTCGGTTGCCGTAGAAAACTGACGTCAAAGGGGGGTAAAAATTTTCATTGGGACAACACGTGAAAAAACTTCGGCGTCAGTTATTGTAAGAAAATCGACGACAAAAATTGGCCTGATTTTTGTCTCGTGAAAAAACTTTCGTCATCGGTTTCTTGGTCAACAACCGACGTTGAATGTGAAATTTTGGAGGTAACTTTTTTACACTGGGAAAAGTTGGATTTGGGGGGTGATTTTAGGCGTCGGTGTCTTATTGCGCAACCAATGCTAAATAAAAAGTGATACCCGTGTCTGGCCGGTCTTCACATATAGATATTAGTTTGTGTATTCAGCTGACGTTGTAGGGTTTAGGCGCAGGTTTCTTGGATACAACCGACGCCTATTAATGTGATGTTATAAGTCATTTCTGTAGTAGTGAGTATTAGTGAATGATGTGTGTGACAATAATTTGAATATATTGATATATTCTGATAGTAAATAGATTTATAACATAAGTGGAAGTAATGAATGTGATATTATTTGTATTAATATGGAAATTTTTGGACTTCATAAAAAATGAAGTAAACTATTGCATTTCATGAAAGATAATATCATGAAACTTGATCCATAGTAAGATAATGTTGATAGGACCTAAATACTAAATATTATGGACAATGTTATAATGTAATAATAGATATAGATATATTTGAGGTAAACCCTAATTGTTCTAAAATTAATACACGATAATATTAAAATATATAGCCAAGCCCAAAACTTGTTTCCTTGAATCCTTCTTAGTCATAGTGCATAAGTTCAAACTAATTGATTAATGTTTGATTGCCTAGTTTATTAAAAGAAGTTTTGTATGCCAATTCAGCCCTAGTTATATTGGAATTTATTTTAATGATGAATCTTTCAGATTTCAGTATGAAATGCACTATCACGCCTTGTATCCCACTCAGTGTTCTAGTCTGAGTCAGGTTCAGGTTGTTGGGTGAGATTGTGAGCCTTGGTGTTTCTCCTTCACCTAATTCCTAACGAATTTGGAACTCTACAGTATTGTGATTCCCCTCCTCTCTTTTCTTAGACTATTTCTATCTCTTCTCCCCTCTTTTCTCCATATCTTCTTCTCTTCACAATCCTCACACATGTATGATCCCTTTTGTGATAGACTCATTAGTTTTCATCCCCAATATCCCAATCCACAATGCAACCCTCCTTTCCCTTATTTCCCTTTGTGGTTGGGATTACCAACCATCTAGGGCTATCACACCTATAAATAATTGAGCCACGACCTCCTCTAAGACCCAAGAAAGTGATCCTACATTTCTAGTAACTCACTCTAGCATCATTTATATTTTACCCATCTCCTTCATATAGTTGTGTCCACTACAAGGTGGGCATAGCTTTCCCAAACTTTGGATGAGTGTCCAAATAGATGTATCTATTCCATAGAGCTTGGCGAGTAATTTTCTGGCACTGATTTCATCTGTGAAGGTGAGTGCTTATATTTTTCAATTTTACCTTGGTTGGCGACATTCTATAACTTGAAGTGATTAGTTTGTGTTAATGTCACATGGACCTTTTCTTCATCATATTTGACTTAGCATCTTCATTGTAGATTCTCTCTGATTTGTGGTTTCTACTGGATACCCTTGTTTCACCAGTTCTCATGGTGTACCTCTATTGCTTTCATGGTGGCAGGATGTGTTTGTGACTCTGGCTACAACAAGGCCCTTATTTGAGGTCCTTGTGGCCTGAGGGTCACAATGAACTCAAGGGAAGTAGAGTTTTGTCATGATTTCTAACTGGTTAGTGAGTTGGGTTTTGGAGTTGAGCTCGAAGGTATCGGAATTTTATCTCCTATTTGAGTCATCAATGAAGATGATGTCAGGTTGGGTAACATCCCTATCCTTGCTTTGATTTTGATTTCATCATGCTTATAATGGGTAATATCATCTTTTCACCCATGATTTCATTTTGACGTACTTTTTCTTGATTTTGGGGTAAATCACCCCTAATACCCTATCTTGCAAAAATGTTTTGATGCATGATGTGAGGGAGTTTCAATTTTATATTTTTATTTTTTTTGAATTTGAGAGTTTTAGTAGATATATTTATCTTTCATTATTTGTAACTAATGCTTTGGTTATCAAAAAATAAGTAAACATGTGTTTTAAAATAAAAAAATAAACCTATCTGATGGAATAGGTATCATAACCTAAATTCAACTTAATAAGAAGCCAAAATTCTAGGGTTTATAGTATACACCTTAACTTTTTTTTTATATATCTATGTGTTATTAGGTGAAAGTGCATAATCTTGATCTAGGATTTGGACCCTGACCTTTTTGAAGCATCATTGAGGTATGTTTCATCTCTTGAATTCTATATTGAGCAATTCATCTAATTTTCTTTCTCATATTGTATGTTGCATATCTCTATGTCTATGTTGAGAAATTGTTCTTTTCTCTCTCTCTTTTTACCTAATTGAAAGACACATGAGAAATTTATCCTTTCAGAATTATATGAATTCATTTGAGTCTTAAATATGGAAATTGGTTATATATTGACATTGCTCAGTTGATGACGCACTTTGGCATCTACAATTTGTGAATTTTTTCATTTTATTTTCACTTGAACCCTAATTTGTGCATTTGAACTATATAGTGTTTTTTGTGAATTGAAGCCCTAATTTTCTCATGGTGGATTCTTGTGGTTTTATGTTTTACTTTTGGTTTAACAATCTTATTTAATCAATACCATGAATAAGATTTCCTTACCTCTACATTGCATGCTTGTTGATTCAATAGTACTAGGGTTTTATAGTCTTCTTTGGTGTTTGGGTTATGTGCCCTTTATCATTTTGGGATGGATTTTGTGTTCCCCATACCCAATTTTTGTGCCCAACTTTATATGTTTAGGAGTTTGTTCACGTGTCACATTCAGGTTTTGGGTTATGAGCTCTAACATCCATTATTTTATTATATTTCACTAGTGATATGCTTACCTCACCTGCATGTTGATCATTCATTATTGTTGATGGGTGATGTGCCCTAATTTCTCTGTGTATGCTCTTGAGGTATACTTATTTTTATTCATGGCAAGTACATCTATTTGTTTTCATCTCATCGAGATGTTTTCTTTTATTATCCACATGGAGGTACTTTCCTCAATATTTGGGATGCCTTTTTATATTTGATGTCTTTTTCCATATAATTTTTCAATATCTATTAATATGAACATACAAACAAGTTGTTGCTGACAAGTTCCACTTTGTCTTCTATTATAGGGTATTCTTCCAACCCCTTAGATAGAGAGCAAAGAGTTGTGGGTCAAAGTTGATTAGGATTTATCCCAGTATAGTTGATGTTTCTTGGGAGGTAGATTGAAGTAGTTGATTTACCCTTTGTGACTAATTTTTTAAAGTTTTCTTTTATATACACCCTTCATTGTGAAGAATGATTGTATGCATAAATATTGTAATACTTAGATTTTTTTTATCTTTCGCTGCTACATTTTTGGTGAATGATACCATACATACATGATTTTAGTGTAGATTGGATAGTTTTTCTAAAATATCCCTATTAGTAAGAGAGTGGCTCCCCTCATGGCTCCCACTCCTTGCAAGTATGGTGTTAGAGCAAAGTCAGTCGATTAATCTGACTACTTCAAAATTATTTCCCTTAGGTTATTCAGATTTCACATTGTTTTCTTACACCCTACTGCTTGCCTTGTGTGGTCACACATATATGACTAGAGATAAGTCATCTATCGATAAATTAGCTAGACGTCAAACACCCAAGGGCACAAGGTACGAGATGTCAAGGATGGAGTCTCCTTTTACTCCTCCAGTGTCTCAAGCATCCCCAAAAGATGAGAGTCAATCGAAAGTAGTGCCTTCTTTTATGTTACTAGGATCAACTTCCATGAGTTTGAGCTTTCCTCTTGAATTGGATATGGCTTATCACCAAGAAATTCTTTCATCAACCCTTATGAGAAATGTTACTTCACATTCTAAGGAGTGTCTTCTCACAACTTTCTTAAAGTTGTATCCTATCCACTTTTATGGTTAGAGTTAAGTGCACATGATGGAAACAATTGATGATTGTATTCTCACTATTGAATGGACTTTTGAAGGCATAGATTGCACTGAGATAAAGAGGCTCTTTTTGACACTTACATATTTAGAGGGATAGATCGTCATTGGTGGAATAGTATGTCCAAGACTCATGACATTACTCCAGTGATGTGGGATCAATTCATAACTCTATTTAAAGAGAAGTATGTAGCATTTATTTCTCTAAGAAAGGACTCGGAGATCTATGTCTACATAATAACTCCATGACTATGGTGGATTATGTGCAGAATTTCATCTAGTTTGATCATTATGCTAAATGATTGACTAAAGAAAGGCAACCTAGTATGTTTCTAAATGGTTTTGTGCTATAGTATTGGTATAAGGTTGGTCCCTCAACTACCATTGATCCTCTCAATGCTCTAGATTTTGAATATTACCTAGGTTTTTAAGATAATAACAATAATAAGTGGAAGTTCTCTGGTGAAGACTTGAAAAGTGATGTATCCTCTAGGTGTCAGAACAAGCATACCTGATGGCCAGATCAAATGCAAACATTGTGGAGAGCTTTGTCATATCGGGCCTCAATGCCCTAAATATCATGAAGAGATACCTAATGAGATCCATGTTGGACATCTCACCTCCATTGGTGGTGAAGCAATTCATGAAGACAACATTGAAGGTAACCCTTGTGTTTCTAGTTAACCTATCTTAATTGTTATTTTCTTCACTTAATGTTGTTTGATTTTTTATCTTGAGTGAATTTTGAGGATGTTACATCAATTTTATATAGATCCATCTATGTGCCTTTTGTCTTGGGTGACTTATTACTTTACACATTTTATGGGGTGGGGTGTAGTACCTTGCTAGTCCACAGATATACAAATTTTGAGGAAGAAATCCTTTTAAGGGGTGGAGTCCTATAACATACTAGAACTTTCCTACCTTAACTCTATAAACCTAATGGTATGATTAGTAGGTCAGTATGCATGATCTTAAGCATTTACCCAAACAAGGATATAGATATACCCTAATACATTTGTTTGTAACACTAATGAATATAGTTAATGCACACTCAAGCCTAACCCTAACATGTACATCCTTGCTGACATTCAATATATATTAGTGACATTGTGTGACATAATCTTATATCATATAGGTTTGTACATATATAGGTCCATATTAGTGGATCTGATCGACTATTCGACATGGTCCATTCTTGGACTGACTTGACTTTTAGTTTGGTCATCAATCCACTATTTTCCCTAAATCTAGTCCTCATTCTAGTTTGGATCAAACCTGGTAGAAATTGGTATTCACCTTTGGACCAGGTAATATATATATATATATATATATATATATATATATATATATATATATATATATATATATATATATATATATATATATATATATATATATATATATATATATATATATATATATATATATATATATATATATATATATATATATATATATAATAGGTAAGAAGGGTGGTGGAGATGTATAATACATTATTAATGACTATATAATTTATCAATATGTATATTATTATTGTGGTATGAACATTTATGTCATGATATCAATAAATGTCAATTACATTAACCATTTCACTTAAACAAGCAATGAGTATCCATCAAATAAATTTGAATTTTAGATTACGTTGTACATTGAATTCAATTGTTATTAAATAAGTGTATTACATGTTAACTATCAGATAAATCAATTTTTGTAATAACTGTAAGTGGATTTTTATGTGTGCTATAAATTTATGATAATTAGACTCGAATCTTTTATTATGTGTACACATTATAATATTCTTAAGTTGTAAGAATTTAGTTGTCTAACTTGGTTTGTGTTAACTCAAATAGATTAGTAGTTATTTAACAAATTTTGTAACATAGTTCTTTTATATTTTGTAATCAAGAATCTATGAATATTTGATTATCCAGTTTGGTCCCGGTCTGGTCTGACCATTCATTATTCTGGTCCGGTCCTAAATCAAACTAGTTTTTACTTGTTTTATTAATTTATTAGTAACTGAGTCTCAGTCTAATCTAGTGCAAGTCGGTTCATCTGCATTTAAAACAATGCACATCCCTAATATCATACATTAATACACCTAATTTTGAATTAATAATATCCTAGATTGTAAATTAGTTCATTAATATGGGTCACCTTGTTCACCAATACTTATATAATGACCTAAATGTGCATAATTGATAATAAAATGAGAATGAGTATAATTTAATGATTCATGTAGAGGATGATGTGACTTATTGATATAATTTGATAGTAAATGGATGTTTAATGTAGGTGGAAGTAAACAGTGTCACATTATTTGAGTTGATATGGAAATTAATGGAGTTAATCCGAAGTAGAGTAAAATAATGCATTTCATGCAAGACAAAACCATGGAACTTGGTTTGTAGAAAGTTGATATTCATAGAACCCTAAATCCTAAATATTAAGGATAATGTAAATATTGAATAATAGATATAGAGATATTTGAGTAAAACCCTAATTGTGCTAAAACTCATACAAAATAATCTCAAAATATATACCTAAGCTCAAAATCTATTTCCTTGAATCCTAATTAGTCTAGGTACATAATCTCAATGTAATTAGATAATGTTTGATTACCTACTTTATCAAAATAAGGTCTTGTATAATAACTAACCCCTAGTTGTATTACACTTTGTCTTAAAAACTGAGTAACCTAAATTTCTGTATGATTGTGTCATGCCATGTATTCCACATCGTAATCTAGTTCAAGTTTGACTCATGTGAAAAAACACTAGAGGGGGGTGAATAGGGTTTTTATGAAGAATTTAAAAATAATAATTCAAACAATCAACCATAAAAGATTAGACAAGGGGACACATGGTTTAGAGTGGTTCCACCCTTAGCAAATACTAAGGGAGTCAATCCACTACCCAATTGTTTCCAATTGGGATTTGAAACCACCTGTATTTTATTACCTCATGAGGATGTTACATAAAATACAACTACCTTCACAAACCCTTTGGATAGCCTTCACCATGAAGTCATCTCACCAACTTTGAAGCAGCCTTCACTTGAAGTAACTTCAAGGTCCCCCTTGAAGTAGCCTTCCTCCTTGAAGTAGCTTCCCATTGAGACCTTATAGAAGTAGTCCAAAGTCCACCTTCTCATCCTAAGAAGACCCTTCTCCACCTGAGAAGATAAACCCTCTCCAATCCATAGCCTCCAACCTAGGAGTAGCAAGGAGAGTACAAAGCATATAAGAAGGAACAAGAAAGGAAAATGGAAATTACAAATACCGTTGTAGCACAAGGCTTGATTTCCTATATCAAGCATTTTGATATCCTAACCAATATGTGTGAAAGTGTAAGTATGGTTGAAAGGAGATTTCAGCCTATAGGACACAGGCTTGTAGCAATGGGAAAGATTAGCAAGTGTAGAAATTGCTCAATTGATCACAAGAAAAGATTGATAATTGCAAGCATGTATGCTCAAGTATTGCACAAGTGTATTTTGGGTGTCCTAAGGCATGTCCTATTTATAGGAATGGCCTAAGAATGCTTAAGGACGTTCTAGACACTTTCTATGCGATTCTAAGTGCTCAACTAGCCGTTAGGTATCCACTAATTACTTTAGCAACAACTAGTTTATTAATTCTGAAAAGTGCAAACCGACACCTTCTCGGTCGAAGACTTTGTCGATCGAGAGTCTCTCGATCGAACTCTTTGTCGACCGAAGGACGGTCTGGAGCAAGTGTATATAATGTTTGATTCCAACTCCCAACCACCTTGTCTGCTAGGTCTAACGACTATAGAATCTATTAGAAGCATTAACCCGGGAGACTCTCGGTCGAGAAGATATTCGACCGAGTGTGTCTCGCTCGACAAATAGTTCAACCGAGAATGTCTCTATTTTGGTGGTTCTAGATGAATATGAAGTGTGTGTATGAGTGTACAGTTGTGACACTATTATAGAGGATGACCTATCTAAGTGTTTTGAATGACTAGGGAAGATCTAAATGCTTGATTTACATGATATCTAAGTACTTGTACATTATATACTTGTACAAGTTTTTACATTTGATTACAATCATGAGATTAAAGAATTTCGAAGCATATAGATCTTCGAAAGGTTTGTCATCCACCTTGTTCCTGCAACACTCAAATTGCACGTTAGATCCACAAGAATGAAATGTTTGTCATTTTCAAAAACAAAGGCATTTTGATGATGTTCATTTAGCCAACAATCTCCCTCTTTTTGAAGATGACAAACATTTCCAAAATATAAGATAAGGAAATATAAAGCATATGAGTTTCATACCTGAAGTTTAACTTTTGTAGCCATTCTCTTATTTGTAAGTGTGTGCTGGCCGAGAGATTAAGAAACTCATTTTATTTTATATTGTTGATTTTATATTATTTCTCCCCCTTTGTAATTTCAAAAAAAGATAACTAAGATAATCATTAAGTATGACTTTTATTTCTCCCCCTTAATTTGCAAAGCAAACCACTTATGTCAAATTTAGCCACAATTTATTTCTTAATCATTTGCAAAGGATGTTAAGCCTTGAAATGACATGAGATCCTTTTATATTCATGGCATATGTGTTTTTATTTCTCATCCATTTTACAAGGGATGTTAAGCCCTGAAATGATGTGAGATTCTTTTAAGCTTATAGTAGAATCAATGAATGTATATCTAGCCAAATTCATGGGATGTTAAGCCCTAATTTGTTTAGAGAATTCCATTATATTCATAAATATTGTAGGCTCCAAGATTACTTTAAAGATACTAAGGTCATAACTAGCTTCAAATTTTCTTTATAATGTTTACAAAGTTTGTAAGCTCCTTCTTAATCTTATAGTCAAGATAGTTTTTGTCAGCTCCTCCTTAATCTTATAATCGAGATTATTTAAGGATTCTAAGGTCCCAATAAGAATTAGATCATAATAAGTTAACCTTTTATGAGATCTATGCACTAAAATCTTGTTTTCAATATACTAAGATTGAGTGCATGGAAATGATTTACAATTAAGCATTTTGTCAAGCTTATTTTAGGTCGGCCTTGACTTCGACCTGGGAACCCCTTGGTCAACCTTGATTTCAACCAAGAGGCAATTTCTACAGATTTCCAATTTAAGCATTTTTAATGATCATGGTGAAATAGTAAAGGCATATCCATAATTATAATGATCATGATGGAACAATAGAAGCATATCCCTAATTTCATGAAATACAATGATTATGATCATTTAAAATCAAATTTCAAGACACGTGATTTTTATAGATAAACCAAAGTAATACTTAGGACAAACCATGTGGATTATTATAAAATAGTAATTAAATCAACATGGTTCATAATTTTCAGTTTTAAGCCAAACCATGTAGGAGATTATAGCAATTAAAAATGAACTTCCAATCTATTCTATATCTGTATTGATTCATTTTTTCAAGAAGGCATGTCTAATTTTAGATTGTAAAAAGTATACATGTTTTAATCAACATGTTCCGTAAAAAGTTTAATAAGAGCGTTATAATCAAAGTATATTTAATAAGTCATGATGCAACTTTATCAATATGTTTAAAGAATTGTCTCCAAGATTCATTATTGATTTGCATATTAAATCAATCATTAATAGCAAATTGATAGCAAACTAGATCAATTAAATAGGTTCAGTAGAACTTGATTTGGTTGAACTTTTCTTTGATCAAATTTATCTCGGTCGAAGAGCTTCTCGACCGAGTATTCTGTTGTTTGTACAAGTTTTATTAGATTTTTGCAAGCTTAAAAACATTATCCTGCTCGGTCGATTAATTCTCGACCGACAGTATCTCGGTCGAACATTTTCTCGACCAAGAATGTTTTTGTATTGTTTTTCAGTAATTATTTGCAAGCAAAAGGTAATACAATTTTGCAAAAATATAAATATTGAAGCTCAGTTTTGTTGAGATAAGACATTTGAATATTAAAGAAATGTTTTAGGTCAAATCTCAACTAATCAAATTCAAATCTCTAAGTTTTAGGAACCCAAACTAGATCATCATTCCTTTTCTTTTATGGGCATGAAAAAGAGTAGTGTCCAAGATGCAAGCAATAGTGACAACTAATAAAATCAATCTCATTTCTCTTTCTAGGAGTTGAATTTTTTTTGGGTACATAAATAATATTGGCCTTGGGTGCTTGTGTTTTCTAGGTTGAGGTTGATAGGATTTCCCTTTTGAATCATATTCTAAACCTCTCCTTCTATTATAACTATAAGAATAATTCAGAATTTTATCAAGAACATCATTATTTCTCAAGCTATTAATCCCTCTTTGTAACTTGGTAATCTCATTCATTTTCTTTTTGATATCTCGCTTTGCTTGATCTATATTAGATGATAAAGCATCTTTTTCCTTAACAATAGTATCATAATCTAGATGATTACATAGGATAGGTTGAGTCTGAAATTATGCAGTTTTGCAAGCGAATCAACCTTTACTTGAGAAAGAAGATCATGATATGTTTCCAAAGTAAGCAACTTCATATTGCAATCATTTAAATATGATTTCAAGGGAAGATTTTCAGAAACAATACTATCCTTTTCAAAAGAAAGATTATTTAATTTATCATACAAATCCTCATTAGTTCTAGTAGCTTTCTTTAGTTTCTTTTTGCAATCAACATATTTCTCATGTGTATCTCGAAGACTAGCAATTAGATCTTCTTTTGGCAAATCAAAAAGGCTTAACTCTTCTTCTTCTTCATTTGTTGTAGCAATAAGGCACTCTACTTTTTTTTCTCCATCTTCACTATCATCACTTGAATCATCCCATGCACGTTTATATGTTCTTTCTTTCTTCTTGTAAGATGATTTCTTCCCCTTCTTAAGTTTTGGACAATCACCTTTTAAATGTCCCTTTTTGCCACATTCAAAGCACCTAGAAGAAGAAACACTAGAAGTTTTGTTAGTTTTAAAATTTTTATACTGCTTACCGTTTACAATGAGAGTTTCTTCTTCACTATCATCTTCACTTGTGTCATGACTAATCTTGGTTGATGCTTTGAATGCAATTTCCTTCTTTCTACCTTGTTGAAGTTTATGCTCTCGTCTTTCTTCCTCCTCCAAGGTTGCCTCATGTGCTTCAAAGTTGCCAATGAGTTGCTCCATTCTTAGTCAGGTGAGATCATTTGCTTCTTCAATAGAAGTTACCTTGGGCTTGTACTTTGGAGGAAGAGACCTAAGAATTTTGTATACTTGATCTTCTTCGTTGATTACTTTACCTGAAGCATTTATACCATTCACAATAGAAGCAAATTTTGCATACATTTCACTAATAGACTCATTTTGAACCATACAAAAATGTTCAAACTTTTTTTAAGCATTCCAATTTTAGAATTCTTAACTTGAACAGTTCCTTCATAGGTTATAGAGAGTCTATGCAATATCTCATATGTTGTTTCACAATTTGATATTCTATTGAATTCACCGATGGAAATTGAACAATAGAGTATACTTACAACTTTTGCATTCATTTGGGTTGATCTTACCGTATTAGCGTCCCAAGTTGCATACTCTATTTGAGGAAAGTCATATGGATTTGACACCATCCTCCAGAGATCCCAACTAATTCCCTAGAAGTAGAATTGCATCCTCCTCTTCCAGGAGGTGTAGTTAGTGCCATTAAAAGGTGGAGGTCTAGCCACGAGTGTCCCTTCCAAGTTGAGGTTGTTGAGTACCCTATCATCCATTATTCAAGACTTTGTTAGAGTTCCTTGAAGCCTTGCTATGATACCAATTGAAAAATCACTAGAGGGGGTGATTAGGGTTTTCATGAATAATTTAAAAATAATAATTCAAACAATCAACCACAAAAGGTTAGACAAGGGGACACGGGGTTTAGAGTTGTTCCACCCTTAGCAAATACTAAGGGAGTCAGCCCACTACTCAATTGTTTCCAATTAGGATTTGAAAGCACCTGAATTTTATTACCTCATGAGGATGTTACATAAAATACAACTACCTTCCCAAACCCTTTGGACAACCTTCACCCTGAAGTCATCTCACCAACTTTGAAGCATCCTTCACTTGAAGTAACTTCAAGCTCCCCCTTGACGTAGCCTTCCTCCTTGAAGTATCTTCCTTTTGAGACCTTCTAGAAGTAATCCAAAGTCCACCTTCTCCTCTTGAGAAGACCCTTCTCCACCTGAGAAGATAAACCCTCTCCAATCTATAGCCTCCAACTTAGGAGTAGCAAGGAGAGTACAAAGCATTTAAGAAGGAACAAGAAAGGAAAATGGAAATTACAAATATCGTTGTAGCACAAGGCTTCATTTCCTATATCAAGCATTTTGATATCCTAACCAATGTGTGTGAACGTGTAAGTATGGTGGAAAGGAGATTATAGCATATAGGACATGAGCTTGTAGCAATGGGAAAGGTTAGCAAGTGTAGAAGTTGCTCAATTGCTCACAAGAAAAGATTGCTAATTGCAAGTATGTATTCTCAAGTATTGCACAAGTGTATTTTGGGTGTCCTAGGGCATGTCCTATTTATAGGAATGGCCTATGAATGCTTAAGGACGTTCTATACACTTTCTAGGGGGTTCTAAATGCTCAACTAGCAGTTAGGTATCCACTAATTGCTTTAGCAACAGCTAGTTTATTAATTATGAAATGTGCAGACAGACACATTCTCGATTGAAGACTTTGTCGACCGAGAGTCTCTCGGTCGAACTCTTTGTCAACTAAAGGACGATCTGGAGAAAGTGTATATAATGTTCGATTCCAACTCCCAACCACCTTGTCTGCTAGGTCTAACGGCTATAGAACCTATTAGAAGGATTAACCCAGGAGACTCTCGGTCGAGAAGATATTCGATCGAGTATGTCTCAGTCGACAAATAGTTCGACTGAGAATGTCTCTGTTATGGTGGTTCTAAATGAATACTAAGTGTGTGTATGAGTGTGCAGTTGTGACACTATTATAGTGGATGACCTATGTAAGTGTTGTGAATGGCTAGGGAAGATCTAAATTCTTGATTTACATGATATCTAAGTACTTGTACATTATATACTTGTACAAGTTTTTACATTTGATTACAATCATGAGATTAAAGCATTTTGAAGCATATAGATCTTCCAAAGGTTTGTCATCCACCTTGTTCCTGTAACACTCAAGTAGCATGTTAGATCCACAAGAATGAAATGTTTGTCATTTTCAAAACAAAGGGATTTGATGATGTCCATTTAGCCAACATCATGTTGTTGGATGAGATTACTAGCCCTGGTGTTTCTCTCTGGATTGAATCCTGTGGAATTTTGGACTCTACATTATCACAAATCCCCCTCTCTTTTATCAATCTCTCAGTATCTATTCTCTGCCCCTTTCCTCCACATCTTCCGATCTTCGAAAGCCTCATGCACGCATGATCCCTTTGATACCTAACCTTTTTTGGTTTTTGGTTGCCAATATCCCAATCAATAATGGAGTCCTACTTTCCCATGTTTCCCTTTCTAGTCAGGATTCCCAGCCACCTGGGGTTGTCACACCTATAAATAAACACACCAAGGCCATCTCTAAGACCTAGAAATCGATCCTAGATCTTCACTAAATCACTCTGGCATCATTTTTATTTATCAATCTCCAGCGTCTAGCTATGTCCACAACAAGGTCAACATCACTTTCCCAACCTATAGACGGGTGTCTAGATAGGTGAATTTGTTCCATAGATCTTGATGAGTCTTTTACCAAAGTTGATTGCATTTGGAAAGGTGAGTGCTTGTTTTCTCCATTTTTCCTTGGTTGGTGTCGTTTTCATGTTGTTTGAATAATTTGTGTTAGTGTTTCATGGACCTTATCTTCATCATATTTGAATTTGCTTCTTCAACATATGGTATCAGGTCCATAGTTTCTACCATATTCCCTTATTTCACTGGTTCTTGTGGTGTACCTCTTCTACTTTCACAGAGGTAGGAGGTGTTGGTGACTTCAAATACTTTAGGGCCCTTGCTTGGGGTCCTTGTGGCTGGAGGGTCATGAGAAACACAAGGGCAATGGAGTTTTGTCATGATTTTTCACTAATCAGTGAATTTGGTTTTGCACTTGATCCTCAAGGTTTTGGAGTTTTATCGCCTACTTTAGTCATCAACAAAGGTTATATCTTTTGGGTTACATCCCTTTGCTTGATTTGATTTTAATTTTGTTACTCTTATAATGGGTAATATCATCTTCTCACCCCTAATATCATTTAGTCACACATTCATTTGATTTAGGGTGAATGACCCTTGATGCTCTGTCACACATCAATGTTTTCATGTGTGATGTAAGGGCATTTCAGTCTTTTGATTGTGAATTTTATTTGATAATTTGAGTAAATAGTTTATCTTTGAGAATTCATAACTAATGCACTAGTTACTGAGAAATAAGTAAAATTATGTTCTGAAAAAAAAATAAACATTATCTGATGGTATAAGTTTCATAACCTACATTCACTATAATAAGAAGTCGAAATTTAAGGGTTTATAATATTAACATTAATTAATTATTAATATACCTAATGTGTTATTCAGTGAAAGTGCATAATCTAGATCTAGGATTTTAACCCTGACCATTTACAAGAATCATTGAGGTAGGTTGCATCTCCTGGATTCTATGTTGACAAATTGATCTAATTTCATTTCTCCTAATGTATGTTGCATCCCTTTGAGTCTATGTTGAGCAATAGTTCTATTTTGCCTCTCTATTGACCTAATTGAAAGATATATGTGAAATTTTTTATTTGAGAGTGATTTTCATTTTTTGAGTCTCAAATATGGAAATTTGTTATATATTGACATTGCTCAGTTGATGATACACTTTGTCATCTAAGGTTCTTAATCGTGTTCATTCTATTTTTAATCAGAACCCTAATTGGCGGATTTGAACTATATTGTTCTTTTTGCACAATGAAACCCTAATTTGCTCATGATGGATTCTTATGGTCCAATATAACACTTTTTGTTGAAAAATCTTTTTTATTTAATACCATGACTAAACCTTACTTGCCTCTACATTACAAGCTTGTTGATTCAGGAGTACTAGGGTTTTATAATATGCTTTGGTTTTGGTATTATGTGTCTTTTATGCTTTTAGGATGGAGGTCATGTGCCCCATAATCAGGGTTGTACCCACCCTTATATATTCATGATTTTGGCCATCTGCGATGATATATTTGGTATGGGGTTTTTCTGTTTAAGCTCCATTTCTTTATTATGTTTCACTAGTGAAATGCTTATCTCACCTTCATTTTGATTAATCATTATTCTTGATGGGCCATGTTCCCTAATTGTTTTGTGTATGCTCTTGAGGTATACTTTGTTTTAATTTGTAGGAAATATATCCATATATTTTCATCTTATTGGAATGTTTTTTATATTCACTTGGATGGTATTTTTCTCTTTGTTTGGAATATTTGTTAATTTTTTTGTCCTTTTACCCATATAATTGATAAATCTCTACTAATATGTACATACCAAAATGTTTATGCTGACAACCTCCACTTTTTCTTATCTTATGGGGTATGCTTCCAACCCCTTAGATAGAGACCAAGAAGATGTGGATCAAAGTTGAAGAAGACTTATCCTTGTGTAACTAATCTTTCTTGGAAGGCAGAGTGAAGTAGTTGGTTTATGCTTTGCAGTTTATTTCCTATATTTTTCGTTTATATACACCGACATGGTGAAGAACAATGTTAGACATACATGTTTGGAATAGTTATATCTTATTATATTCCACTGTTACATTTTTGTGAATGGTACAATACATACTTAGATGTTAGTTTATCATCCTTTGTGAAAATCTATTATCTAGTTTGGCATTGGATAGTTGTCTATTACTACTGTATCAGTGAGCGATAGGCTCCCCACTCGAATCCCACTCCTTACAATTATCATTTTCATTTGCAATACAAAAATCCTACCTACTGTATGCATGATGTGTGGATGAGTAGGCCATGAAAACTCTAAGTACAAGCATACCACAAGCCTAGATCTTGACTCAATGCCCACTTAGATCCCAATTTCCATGCTTGATATAATTTATACCATGGAAGCCCATGCAAATAAGTCCAACTTCCACATGCCCCACAACAAAGTAACAACACCAAGAAAATAAAATCCAAGAACAATTTTAAAGAAAAGAACAATAAATGTCAATACTATGTTCCTATCACAATGTTGAAGGATGAGACACCCACCATTGATAAGGAGGACAACTTTCAAATAGCCATACCCAATAAATAGAATAAACAAGCTAGGAAACAACTTGAAAACAAAATGTTGATCAAGGGGAAATATTTGGAGGCTAAGCATCAGAAACTAGGGAAGAAGAAAGATAATACTAGGATTCACCTAAGAGAAAAATGGAACCATCCATATTGAACTGAGGCTGGTAGCTTGTATAAATTTCAAGAGTACAAATTTGCTAACCATGAGGACTCTGGCATGTAACTTCTATGACAAAGGAAAGGGTGGAATAAATATGTGATTTTATGAAATAGAAAACTCACCTATCCAATCATTAGTAGTTGTGATGGGGTGAAGAAGAAAGCTTGAACAAATAAACCCACAAAAATATGTCAAGGACACTAGAGGGTGCCACCCTAAGATGCCAAATAGTTTCTTGATTTTCAAGTATACTTGGAATCTAAAACCGCATACAATGATTCATTTGACATTGAAGGAAAAGGTGACAAACAACCCATTATGAGTGGAAATAAACAATGTTTTACACTAATCCCTTTATCCACTTATTTTCTTAAACAAAAATATGACGTTGCAATGCTCAATCTTTTTGTTGAAGAAACAAAAATCAATTAGAAAAGGAATTTAAATCTTCTCAACTACAATAAATCCTTAGATTGTCAAAAGATGTAGCGATATCATTACAGAAAAGATATCATTTGATAAATCATGTTCTCAACATCTCATAGGCTTGAAGTTAGTACTTCTATAAAGGATTCTAGATCATGTGCGAGAGAAACCAATGTACCATTGAATTTCTCTATAATCATTTTTATTTCTTCATAGAAGGTGGATAATGACTATTTCTCAAATTGGGTCTATGAAATTTTATGTACTATTAGAAAACTTTCCTTTAGGATACGCTTCAGGAACTCTATAGAAATAACACATCATTCTGTGTTGTCATTTGTTCCATGAACATCATGTTAAACAAAAATGAGAAAAAAGGGAGAACCTTCTTTAAAAAATATGAAACTATACAACTCCGTATTTGTCTAAGAAACATTAGGTTGGCTAGAATGTAAAATCATATCTAGTTTTCATAGAGTATAAGTATGAAAGGAATACATCACAAAGTCATTTTTAGCAAGCATTGAGGAAGAAATGTGAATTTAAAACCAAGGAATACCATATGTAGACTTATTATGGAAATTAATACTGAGCTCCTACCACAATGAAGAAGTCGTGAGTTCTTTATTGATGCATCAGACTCCTATAAAGACATTTAAATAAAAGGGGATTAAAAATGTCTCAATTGACAATTAAATGAGACAAGATTGCTTCTCTCTCAAAGTGGAAAATGTCGGTATCATCCTGAAACTGAAAAACTCTATCTTCAACCATTGATCTATTGAACCTTAGGAATGATACAATCTACTATTTCTACATTTGGAAGTTGATTGGAAACAAAGTGTTCATATCAATTGGGTCAAGTTGGGTGATAAAAATACACACTTTTATCAATCATTTATCAATATCCAAAGTCATGTAAACAAAATTACTCGACCCAATGATCGTGTAGGCGCCCAATTTACCTTCAACGTCATTATCTGAGTACTTGTTCTTTTTTCTTTTCAATGATGATTTCAAAGCTTAATACCAACCTACATTACATAAGAAATTATCATGGAATATATTCAAGCATATCTGAATAAGAGAATAAACACCTACTATAGATTATATGCTCTGAAAAGACTAATTAGGTTTTGTTATGATGACTCCATCCAAGGCCGTAAGCCTATATGGAGTACACAATGAATTATTCTAGAGAAATAGGATTCGAGTTGGTGCCTACAATATCAAAATGGTACTTGAAGCCTTCACCACTGAGCATATCAACCCCACAATGGAAAATTTGATATAGTGCTTCTAACTAAAGTTAAATCTCCATAATGCTGCATCAAGATCTAGCCTATCTCCCTCAACAGAGGTTTCTTTAGATTCATTTCCAAAAAAATATTGGAAAGAATAAAACCCCCATTCAATTTCTCAGTATCCCACACCCAGTAGAACTTGATCCCTAGTCAATTGATGAATGATAATATTCTTTTAGAATAAGAAGTGATCTGTTATATGAAATCATCTAAAAAGAAGTGGATGTGCACAAAACTCGATCTTTCCAATGCATTCAATTGCATGAATTGGGAATTCATAAGATACAAACTTTACAAGACAAATTTACGTCAGAAGGTTTGCTTTATTATCATGCAACTTATAAGACAAGGTATTGATGGATCTGGGGATCTAGATGGGGGTGAATAGAGCTTCAAAATTCTCATAAGATAAGTTAGACCTTCAAATTATATCAATAAAAACTAATAACTTAAGAGTAATTTGAAGTCCTAACTAGGCAAGCATAGAAAGGATGAGAGAAACTGAAACATGCACTTGGATAAGGTCATTTAGAGTTGTTAAAATCTCCAAACTAGGAGATAGTCGATCCACTACCCATAGAGGTCAACCTCTAAGACTTTGCAATCCATGTATACTTATATTCATTCATAAGAGATACAAGTAGACCATCGTACGTCCAAGGACTTACCTACTCAAGACAAGAGTCTTCCACCTACACAAGGACTTACCCACTTGATCAAGATGTCTTCATCCTTCAAGAAGGACTTCCCCACACTTGCATCAAGTCTTTGGCCTTGAAGGATTTACCCACTCTTCTTGAAATTTGGCCTTTCCCTTCTCCTTCACCTTGAGAAGATCTTCACCTCTTCTTCAACCTTGAAGAAGAACAACAAAAGCGTCACCTTCACTCAGAGTATCTTGCTTCAACCTTTTCTCTTTGTGAAAGGGGGTAGGGAAGATGGAATGGAATGGGAGCTTTATAAGAACATGGAGGTAGCTCTCTTACAACTTGCCGAACTCACTCATAATCACAAAATTCTTTGTAAATGAGAGAGAGAAAGGGGCTCAAGGAGTTGCAACACACTCAACTATAGTAAGGACTTATAATAACTTGAATGAGAAAACTTTGCATGAACTCCAAGGGGTCCTATTTATAGATGGGGTTGTTCCCTTTAGTTTAGGATCACTTAAGGGAAAAATATAGTCGTTTTCCAAGTTACAACATATCTATTTTCACTCACAACAACTCTCCAATGGTTATAATCACTTTTTTCTACATTTTTCATACAATACATTTGGTTGAGTTTCAATAAAGATAACTTGAGCGATCCACTAAGTGAGAAAGCCAATTTTCAAACTATGGGTCAAGTTTGTTCTGGGAAACTTGACCAAAAATAGTTTTTCTTAGTTGATCAATTGGTCGGGTTCTATGAGTGTGCAACTTGAGTGATTGGTCATCTTTAGAAAATCCATCACCGGTTCGGTCGCGTTTCCAACTTGACTGATAAACAACCTATGAAAAAATTTCTAATTTGACTTTTGAGTGACCAAACGTTGGAATTAACTGTCCCTGGTTTTTTCCCATCTTAGTTACATGTCATATCATAAATACAAGTGACAAAAAAATTAATCTAAGGTCATTCAGAGTGATTTCCCAAAACACACATTTGCATTGCTTTGGACTTGAACTTGGACAAGCTAGGGCTTGTGTCATTTGATCCTTTTCATGCACCTAAAGCCTGAAATCAATCATAAAAAAACATATTAGATACATAGGAATGGAATGGTTAAGCCATTATCACAATATGGGCAATGTATAACTCTCAAGTCAATAGGTACAACTTATATCCTATGGGGAAGGTGAAGCTCGTCATACATATAAAGCAGGCCTGGAAAAAAATCCAACTAGTCAATAGGTCTTTGTGATATGCTTGGAAAGGTTATGCCAAGAAATTACAAATGATGTTGTTGATAGTTCATGGAACCTACAATAAAATCTAGAAGTGGCACACAATTTTACCATGTCTTATTTTTACACAACATTCTCCTCATGGGTGAAGCATCATTAGCCCAAGAAAATGTCCTCAATTAATTTTGAACTCCTTACCCAAGTCTCCAGTCATATGGTATCACTTGATAATACAAATTTTGTTTTATCTCTGATATAATAAGAAATAAAGTTTGTGTTGTATGTAAGAATGTTGGCTTTGCTTGAACCTCATATCTTGGAAAATATCTAGGTATTTCAAGCATGCATCACAAAGTGAATAAAAAACACATGCAAGCGTCATTTTCTCTATAAGAGATGCATGAATAGTTGGACCATGCACCACCTATCTCTTTAGGTATAATTACCAAAAAAATCAATAGTATAGGCCATACCCATCTACACTATGCAAAAAATATGCTTATATCCTCACCTTGTGATGATATCAACAAGTACATCAAATGATTAATTTGGCCAGACAATTGGGAGTAGAAGAAAATAACTCATGTTTCCTAGAAGAAAGTGGCATCTAAAAGGTACATAGGTGGCATGGGGATTAATGATGTGCAATAAAAGAACCAATCCCTGAGGATGTAGAAAATATATTATTTCTTAAACCAGACAACTCAAATATTGTTTCAAGTAATGAAAAAATATAAGCCATAATTGTCTCTATTTCCACAAAACGTAGCACTTTTGCATGGAGTTTCATTACGAATGATCTTCTTGCTCAAGATCATTATTATAACGTTTTACACCTTATTTTAGCGATCTATAGAGACTGGGATCAATACAAGATAGTCACTAGTTTCACAAAAAAAATATATGGATTTGTGTTTATCTTAGTAAAGGGCCAATCCATATAAATTTTTAAGTAAAAAGTTGCTTTGGCCATGCAAGTGATGTGGACTGGACATTGGTTGAGTTTTTGTTGTACATAATGGGTCAGATGTAGATAACCTAACTTTGATTGACATCCCTAATTTTGGGAATGTAAGACATGAGTGAACATGCCAAGGGGAGAAAACCAAAGCAGCTCGGGCCTAGAGAAGAATTTATATGGAAAATGATGGAAAACACCCACCACAACCCCAAATTAGTACCTTCCATCCCAAGACTACATGAGTCTATCCGAGCGGGTTCAACATGTCATTTTCTCTGTTGTGGGAAAGTAGATTAAATATAGAAAGACAATGGAAAGAGAACAATATAGTAGGAATAAGAAAAAATGAATGGGATAAAAAAGGAGGGAGAAATAAAAAGAAGATAAACAAATAATCTAACAATACAAAAATAAGACACAAAATTATAATATTTATAAAAATATGTATGATTTTATAAATGAAAGAATAAATAAATATACAGCATGCTAGGAGGTTGGATAGTAATCATAATTAAATAATATTCATAATAAAGAGTCCCCTTTTATATGTATGTTTCTTTGCAAATGAGTACTAAAGTATTTTGTAAAATCATTAGTTGATGATAATCTGTTATTCAATAATTATCTTCAACTATTATGTCTTTTTGTTTCTTAAGAAAAGATAATTGCGATTAACGTTAACTATTTTTCTATATATATGTATATTTCTCTCTCTTAATAGTCTACATGGAGAGCCTCCTGTTCCCAAGATGTTCTTTGTCTCTCCAAAAACTAGTCTTTCGTGAAAACAAGAGTAGAAATGTGTGATTGTGGGAAGCTTCTATTTCGTGAGATACTAAGTACAAAATCAAATATAGAGAGGGTGTGGTTTGTTAGTACTCAATTTATATTGTAAAGTGTACTGGGGTAGGAGAAGAAAGATGCAGTGGGCATGGCAGTCTGAGGAGTGATCATGTAGTGTTGTTCATAGCCACATGAGGGTGGATTTTCTTACTAGAGTTTGTAGGAGGAAAAATAGAGTGGTATGAGGGGGTCAATATTCATCCTAACATGTGTTTTTCTCATGATGTCATGGGCACCATCCATGTTGTCCATCGATCAAATGGACACATGGCATCCTTCCTTTTGATTGATTTGTGTGGGGTATTTTTTGGCACAATTTTGTTCTGAAGCACACCGTGCAATGAAAAACCCTCGTCAATTCACAGGCAAAATTTGATGGCATGCAACATTGTCATTTTACTACTAAATAAGTGTTACCATACCAATACATCAACAACTATTATTTTCTTGTATTTTTTTACATGTTGCTTCTCCTTCCTTGTCTTGCTGCACATCCTCGTATGACACTAATCTTCTTTGTGGATTTACATCATTTCCTCTATTGGTGATCCTTTCTAATGGTTTCTTAAAATTCGAACAAAGATGGATGTTTTTGGTCTTTGATTATAATGAAGTTGATCTAAAAGTAGTTAGGTGGAGAGGTGATACCTTCAAACTCATCCACCCATTAGGTGAATAGGATTTCATTGAAGCATCACTTGTAATCAGTTGAGAAAGAATTTGTGAATATTTTATGGAGAGATGCTACATCTTATCTTCTACCATGAAACTTTGCGGAGTATTTTTGAGTATTACATGTTCATTCCATTCTTATTTATACTTCAATTCTTATGGTATTATCCTCTTATTTGTTTCCTATTGTAGTCTCCAGGGAAACTATCTTATTACATGTCATTGCTATGCCTTGAGTAATCATTTATTCCTAACATCAAAACAACATTATTGTGCTCAAGTAACCAATATGGATTTTTGATATATAACTAGCATTCATGAGATTGACCAACTAATTTCTGAATTACAACTAACTATTGCACCTCGTCTTGAGTTGTTGTTTTTAGTTGACAAGTAACCATAATTAATTACATTGCACCTCCAATAATCTCTCACTTTATTCATTGTCTAGTGTCTCATATTGTCCCCGTCGCGATCAAATCAAAACAGGCATCTTGTATCTACTGTGATACTATATTGATACTTTACACGTATAATTTCTCATTTCCTTGCTACTCGAGTACCTCTTAGTGTTAATAAATTCATTTTATGTATAAACACTTAGGACACCCCCTATTTATGTGGATTTTTATGGTCATGTTGGGATGGTATTGTTTGTTATTCTGATCAGTGGTCACATGATCTGGTTTTTACTGTCTCCACCCATCCTAGCCCAAAAATTCTTTATCTTCACAATCAGTGAAGAACATCAACAAAAGTTGAGTTAGTCCTATTTGATTACCACAATGAAGGTAAGAGGAGGGATTCCTTCAAAATAGTTATGGAGAGGGAATCGTGTGAAGAAGTACTTTTACTTGAGGAAGAAAGGTCTATTGTTCATCTGGTGTGACATCCTACAATTAGTAAATTAGTGAGTGTTACATGTTTTTTTTAATATTATTTCATAGAAACTATTTATGGACTTGCAAGCAGACTATGTTGAGACTGTGTAAGTGCTCCACTTTTATGAAGCTCTTGGTTTTGTGCAACTACTTCTACTACAACTGCTTCAGTAGGTTTCTAGGTTATAGTCTCAGGTAACTACAAGGAAACAAATGTATTTGTCACAATATTGTAGAGTCATATGCCCCCTTTGGAATTGGAGGGAGCTTAGGAACAATGGAGTAAGAGTACAAAAACATTGCCTTCCACTGGACTTTATGTTTTATAACTATAGTGTAATTGGTTTCCCTTTTCATTTCACCATCTTTACTTTATGAATGTGTGTGATTATTCATCTTTTTTATGTCAGCTAACCAGTACTGGTGCAACACGTTACTAACTGGTTGCAAACTAAAGCCCTGGAGGTGATGATGTTAAAAAAGCTAATTTTGAGCTTGAATACAACAAAATACTAGAAATTTTCACTGACATGTATTATCTAGATGGCCACCCAAACTTCTACAACAACGAATGAGAATATGTGAATGCAATGTAAAGAATAAAATTCTATGTTTAGGCTTCATAATGATTTAGTTAATAGTATTCTTCCTCCTATTTCTTGCAATATATGATTCTTATGTGGAAGGAAGGTCAGTATTTTTGTTTTTGAAATGAATTCCACTGTAATAGGTTTTGTTGCCTCAATATATTCCCTTGCTAGGTTATTTTTTATGATGGTTACCATGATATTGGGATCTTGGTGATGTTTTTTCTAAAGATGTATTTTTTTGTTACCAAGAAATACTCTTCTAAAGTTGACTGGCATTGGTAGGTACCTATTGTACCCAGCCATCCAGATTATTGGAATAGTGTTGTGTTTGTATTGTTGATGATGGAACAATGGGATGGTAGGATTGTCGATAGATATTTTTGCAAATGGATGTAGCCATCATATATCATTGAGTTATAGAAGGTGTTAACCCAACTTTTGAGGTACAACCACAACCTTATGAGTGGCAAGGTATTTGAGAGTAAGGTTTTGTGTGAATTTAACCTCTTAGTTCAACTATTTTATGTACTTAAACTTTAATGTAATTCAAATGAACATGGAATACATAATATCTTGGCATAAATATTGTTTGCTCCTTGGTTCATATTTATATGAAACAATATTCAATTGTTTATCCTCTATTTGGCACGCCATCGAAGTGATTTGGCGGGATAACATGTTTTCCCAAGCATGATTTATTGAACGATATTTACATTTATTCCCATGTATCATTTTTCCATTGTATAATCCCTTCCAAATTGATGTGGAAATGAAAAAATATATCTAAACCCTAGTCTACGGTACTTTCTTTCCATATCTTTTGCTTAGACAAGAACACCTTCACGTACATAAATTTTTTTCCTCTGACACTCCCTCCATCTGTCTTAGTAAATTTTTTGCTAAGACCCTCCCACTCCTCATTGGAATCGAGCTTTATGTATGTGAAGAGGAACAAGACCATTGCCAAGTCATGTGCAAATTCACGTGTAGGGATTGTTACTAAGGTTTGTATTCAGACATTTCGAAAATATATTTTGAAGTTAGTATAGTTTAGTTGTTGTTACCAAAGTTTCTGTGTTTTTTTCCTATGACCGATGTTCCTTACATGCTCTTGATTTTAGATATGGTGCTTGAAGTGTATATCTTCTTGGGTGCACATGTGGTCTTTTTTTATTTTAAAGGTGGCACTCCAAACAACTACAAATTAGCATCAATTTCATTATTTTTGATAACACTATTTTACTTTTTTTGTTCCCAGTAGTGATTTAGTAAGGACTGTAAGATTTAACTAATTACAAGATTTGATTCTTATACGAGTGAGTAAGTGTGAACTTATAAGGATGAGATTTACCATATTTTATTGACTTTCTTAGTTGTTCATGGAACATATTTTACACTAATTCTCTGTGAGGACTGCAAGATTTTCTCTTCTTCCAAGAAGGTAAGGAACAACTTATGGGCAAGATATTTACAATTAGGAGAGTGTTAGTTTTTACATTTTGTTGAACATACTTTCTTTTTATTGTTGATTTATTTTGATCCATATAGGACTAAACGCTACAATGGGTTTTAGTTTGTGGATTTAGAGATTTTCCTGATTCACACTCCTACTAAGCTTGCTCGTATTTTGTCAAAATATTATGTTTTTATTTCATTTGATTCATTTAATTGATTTTGAAGGGTTTCTCTTCTAAAGTATGTGTATGTATATCAAAATTAAATGATAGTTTGAGTACTTTACATTAGTATCGGTTGAATAATATCATGGGATAACTTCTAGAAATCCAACATGTGTGTGTGTGTTGCATTATTCGAGTGTACATATATGAAGCAGATGATAGCAATGGTGCATTTGAAGAAAACAACCATCATATATAGTGTTTCACGTGTGGCAAGGGATTCATCCCTAATACATGCACAATGAGGATATTGATGTGTCTCTGTCAACACAACATGTCAACTTTGAAGGAATTAAGGGAGGTAATGATGGACCAAATAAGGTTTACAAGTAGAATTATATCTAACATGCCCATGATTTTTTATCACCTTACTTCTAAGATAGAAGACACTTCAAGACTTCTTGTAGATACAAATGAGTTTCATATTAGGCGTAATTGGCTACACAAAAATTTTGAATTTACTAGTGATAGTACAAAAACTCTATCAATAAGGAAGGCCAGAGCAATTCTAAAAGTATTATTATGTAATTACCAAATATTGGTGCTTTGTTTCAGAATTCATATGAAATGATTGCAACTTACTATTTCTGCATTGTAGTTTTCCTTGGACATCTATGAATTGTATTTTGCATCTCATAAATAGTTAATAGTAGTTCTCTATATGGTTTATACAGTTTCACATTATTCAAGTGTTCTACTGAAATCTAGCAATAAACCTTATTACAAATGAGATCACATGGCCAATGATGCAACTATGGGAGAATTGATGCATTGAAGAGACTCAAGAGGAATGCAAAATCCTTTAATAGTATCGATGGATGAAATAGCATCCATGATATAATGACCAATTATTATTTTGCATATGAAGTTGTATGAGAGATCATGTGTATATGTAAGTATGTTTTTATTTCAACAACTCTATTTCTATTCATTTTCCATCATTATTGCTTTTGTTTATGCATAGGATATCATTACAATGTTGTATAACACACACTTTTCCATGTAATGTGTGTCCATTCAAGTAAAAAAGTTATTGTGGCTAAATTGCCTCCAGTTCATGGAGGATGAAGGCAATTACAAGCCATTGCAGAAAGCAATAACAATTTCCTTAAAGTGATATCTACAAATAATTAGGCGTACCACTGATTAGAAACAATATATATGGTAAGTCACAACAATACCTCAATAGCCTGATTACAAAAGTTGTGGTATTTTTGTTATATTATTTTTATAGTAGCAGATATGCCACAAGACTACTTTTTCACAATGGTAAAAAAATGAGTCATTTCTTCATATTGACAGAATTTGGTGGGGATACTTCTAACAAAAGAACACAATATAAAAGAAAATACCATAAAGAAAATTATAGAACTCAAACAAATACCAACATCATTATGTCATAGAAATTTGCATATTTAAATGATTCTAGAGCCACTTATGAACTTGGGAAGGAAGTTGTTTGACTAAATTTGTATGAAAACTATATGTGTAACAAATTCTTTTTCATTATACATTATTATCCTAGGGTAATACATCAATGAAATATGTAAGTTTACATTTTCACATGTATGTTACAAAGATCTACACATGTCTTCATTCTGCATAGCAAAAAAATATGTGTATTAGTTTAATTGTACATTAAAGATCCATGATGTTATATTTAGCCTCAAGTCGAAGTGTAGCGTATCGGCTTTGCTCTCCCTTCTCTCTAGGGCTTTGCTCTCCTTACTCTCTACATTCCCTCGGCGTCTGCCGCTGGGGGGAGGGAGCATCGCCCTGATGTCTTCCTCCCCCTGGCCTACCAACAGCTCACGGTGGTATCCCAAGTTTGTAGTGTGGTGCGATGCTTTGGAGAGGGTCTTATTACTGGGCATCGTCTCAGTTGTGAAGATTGGTGAGGAGATGAAGTTGCGCCGCGAACCTCATCGTCAGGGCCGGAGCTGGCGTTTCGTCTAGACGAATCCACGTCGTTCAAGTGAGATGGCTGGAGAGAGCCGCTCCTAGCTGATCTGGTTCGTGGAGTACTCTATCGTGTAGGTGTGGTAGGCTTCCCTCACCATCACCAGCACCTCCCTTCTCCGAGTGAAGACCATCCTGGGTGGCGCTGGCTCGATCTAGTGATGGGAGCGTTATGCTGAGGCGGCAAGCTGCGTGCCTCGTTGGATCCGCACCTCATGTTCATTGGTCCAGATCTCATCCAGGATGGTGGTGCCTCTCATTCCCAGTGCTGAAGCGGCCTCACTGTTGCTGTGGTTTTCAACGGGTGGGAGCGGTTCGGCTCCTGGCGGTAGGTCTCTGCTACTCCATGATCTACGGAGCTTGCTCCTGGGTCGACTGGCACTGCATCGCCATGTCTGGCAGTGGCACTTCCTTCGTGGTGCTGCCTTCAGTTCTGGGGTCCTCGACTTGCAGAGGGTAGCTCCTTCATCATCACTGCTGGATGCCACTGCTGGCTATTGGGCGGTTGAGGTACATTGGCGCTTACCTGGCATAAGAAACGTGACCCTGCTGCTGCGTTTGGAGCACTCGCAATGTGCTCGGTGATTTCCCTCTGTGCAAATAGGGGTTCTGGGTCCTGGTCGAGGTCCTCTCCTAGAGGGGGTCTCTTGTCAGCAAGGAAGAAACTGGTTGAGCTCTATTCTCATCCAGTCTGGTTCTCTGATCAAGGAGTTAGGCACCTCTGTGCAAGCAGTAGGCTAGCCTCGTGTGGTTTTGGTTCAAGGGGGGTGGAAGGCTTCTTCTTCTTCTCTTTGGGCCTTCCTGTTGTTACGATTAGGAACACCTTCAAGTGTTTCGATAGTTTGTTGATTTAGTCGCTTCGTTCTGCTTGGTCACCTGAATCTAGATTTGTTCTAGTCAAGCAAGAGAAGTTGTAGGCCTAGAAGGGCTAGTTGGTGAGGTAGAAGCAAAAAGGAATTCCTAATTCTTGGTGTTATGCTACACTTTGTGGGTGCGGCTACTGTCAGCTGGTGTTGTACGAAGCAAGAAGGTCTATCTTCGAGCTTCCTTCTTGCAAACTCCCTATTAGATATTTACATCGCCCCTTGCTTGTCACACAGTTAGACTGTGATTGTTTCTGGTTTGGAGGATCCGTTTTGGGTCGTGCTCCTTATGGGTCCTTGTGACAACTAGCTAAGAAAGCGGGATACTCAAAGGATAGACCCAAGAAGGGTGGATGGAGGTAGTCTATGTCAAGCTGTGGTTATTTTTGTGGGTATGCTGAATGTATGTAATCATGGTTTGTAATAGTCTTTCTTCTGGTAGGAGTGTTAGGATCTAGTTGTTCAGTTTGTTTGTTTTTCTTAGTTTCCTAGCTCTATATAGGGTTCTTTACCCCCCTACGTGGGGGTATTGACTCTTAGTTATGGTTGATTAACTCTATCATATGTAATGGGGTACTTAGTGCCCAAAGTTTTGGTAATACTAGTAACACGCATTTTGACCGACCAAAAAAAGGATCCATGAAGTTAATGTCAATTTTCTATCGTTTTAGCATCCTAGCCCCTACACTTTTGCCTTTGCCTCTCAATGTTACTTTATGGTCTCTTTAGTGACTCGATTGAGTTAGGTTTATTCTTTATGGACTTGTTTTTAGGTAACCAACATGTGTTTTAGTGTCACATATAATTGGGACATTTGTTCTTCCTGACTTAGTAGCCATGTTTTTGCCCACTTTGTCAACTCATTAATCCCATTATCCACCATGTTGTATATGTCGTCTATAGAAATGATGTTGGCGAACTAAACCATATTTTTACTGAGATGCTTATAATATTTCTCATGCATTGATAGTTTGGTACCAACTACATCTCCTAAAATAATATTTATTCTTGTATTTACCTTATTTGCACATATGTTCCTTATGTGAATCTGTGGCAATGTCCTCAAGAGCTTGTTTCTAGAAGGTCTTAATGTTGGGAAATATGGGCACAAAGTATAGCAGCAGAAATAGAAAAATTATCTATATGTATTCCCATAACTATAAGATTGCATCAACTACTATGAAATAAGAAGGATGGTTTTAATGAGTTATACCTAGTCCTTGAGCAATTCCAGTGACTACAACTCATTGTAGTTGCAACTATCATCTAGTTTCTCTTGGATGGTGGTTGTGCAACCATGGTCTTCACCATAGACAGCGGACGCGATAGCTTCTGTAGTGATTCTTGTGGTCTCGCCACAGACTGCAGGTTGCAGTTTCCCTCCTAGCAGTAGAAAAAGGACTCATGCCTCTAGAGAGTCCACATAGACCAACTTGAAGTCTGACTGTTCAACTAGAACATATAGGAAGGAGTTTTCCCTCCCATTGGTGTACTAATCACCAACTTACTCTCCTACAACAATGATCCTTAGTTGTTCTCTTTTGTAGTTATCCCTTCCTAGTTGGGTTGGACTTGCCTGGGCTCTCTTGGTTACCACAACCAGAGAGGACAAAAATTGTCAAATTAATTGATTCTCAATTGTCTGTATTATTATTGTGCTCTGGGAATCCCCAATACCCCTCTATTTATAGGTAGGGTTTGGGCCAGGGTGCCCAGTCTGTTCGGGATCTATGTGGGAATGGAAGGGACCGGAAAATCTTGAATTTACATAACTTTTAGGATATGAAATAATCGTGTGGAAGCCCATACCATCGTATGCCACTACAAGATAGTCGTCTCGTATTGCCATACGGTTGTCTGGTAGTTTTCCATTTGCATACAAAATTGGCAAAACTATTTCTCATTCTTGCTAAATATTAATTCCTTACACCACAAGAATTGTACAATTGAAATGATTTGGGAAAGTATCTAGAACTTTCCTCCAGACTAACTGAGCATTCTTGCACATGTGATATGGCCATCTCACTCACCCAGACAGTCGTCTAGTGAGCCTAGCTGAGCTGATTGGTTCAATGAAATGAACCGATTATTTTAGAATTTAGTTTGGACAAAACTTGCCAATTTGATTTCTGATCAGCCTGACAATCCAAATGACCATCTCAACACTTGAGATGATCATCTAGTGCACCAAACGGCCATCTCACCCTGTGAGATGATCAACTTAGTACAGTAAGTTGATATGTTGCGTGAATTGCATACCTAAAGATTTTAGTAATCAATCCAATTATCATTTAAGATAATACTCAGAGGCCACTAGCAGAGCCACCAGAGCCATCATCTCCATCATCCTCAGAGGCCTCCTCATCAGTAGAAGCAGCTCCCTCATCAACCTAATTTGGAATCTCCTCATCGGTAGAGGAACTGAAACCACGATCGGGCCACCTAGCATTCTACTCAGCTCACGACATACCAAGGTCATGTAACTCCTAGGCTTGAGGATAAGAAGGAGAAGAAGAACCAAGTCCTGCAAGCAGGGTAGCTATATGACCAATAGGGAGAGGTAGAACATTAGGGGTAGATCCTCCAACAACATAGGGTGTAGCAGCACAAGCAACAGGTGGATGGGTAGGGTAAAAGTGATCATATGCATAGGATGCATAGTCACCTCCTGGGTAGGGCTGGTAGGCAAGATAAGAATGTGTATATGAAAGGTTCATGGTAGACATGATGGTACAGAGATCCTGATGCATATGCTCCTAAACCTAAAGGTTATACGCCTACTGATCAATCATGTAACTCATGAGTGTTTCATTTCATACATGGAAAGAGGTGTGGGTAGCTTGGGAAGGTTGAGGTGGTGGAGGTGCACTAGTGGAGGTAGAGGCTCCAGGTGTGGTAGAGGAGGGGATAGAAAGTGACTACTAAAGTGTGGTCTCACTATGAAAACTCCTTTCTGGGCAGGTTTGTAATGAAGGTCATGGAAAAGAGATTTTCCAGTGGCAGTCTGAAAAAGACCACAAATCAGGCTAGGGTAGGGAGGGTGGTTCCATGGGTGTTCTTACCAAAGTCAAAATATGTCATGTGGTGAAGGCATATCTGGCCCATTTGACTTCGATGTTCTTCAAGATACAGAACATAATCATTGTAGTGTTATCTACAATTTTAGTATGATTTTTCTTACAATGAATATTGTAGTTAACAACCAGGGTGAGTATGCGGTTCTTGAGGTCTAAGGCTAAGGAGGGATGGGTACACTTCTTCCTATAGGGAAACTGAGGCTTCTTCATGAATTTGTAAATATCAGAAAGAGTGAGATCATATTGTTTATAGAAGGCCTTAGAGTCAACTAGGTCAAAATACTCAGGGTAATACTTCCTCCAAGTATCAGTCGCCCCATACCCGAGAAAAAGATGTTCAGGGTATCCTCAAAGACTTGGAATTTCTTCCCAGCTATCATGGAAGTATGGAGTACTTGAGCATTAGGAGGCGGTATGAGAGTGTCATAATTCCATTGCAAATTAGTATAGAATTCATGAACAACTTTTGTTCTTGTGATAGAATTGTGGTATCATGCGTGTTCAACACTCAAGGCGGAGAGGTGGTGGTCATATAGCAACTCAACTACTTGATTGATAACCTTTTGTAGACATGGGGTTGACTCAAAGAGGGCACAAAAAGGAAAGGTGTTCCTAGGAAGGATCTCCTTGTACCTATTTAGAGCATCATTTGAGACAAAGAAGGTATCATCAAAGGGTATAAGGAATGAGTTGGAGGCGGAGGATGGTGCTCGCGATGGGGCCATTATCTTTCTCCTATTTGACGTCATGGATACGAAATGACAAGGATTAAGAGAACAAAAATGAGGGAAACACCACCAAAGATTGCCCACACACCTAGGGTTGATGGAAAAGAGGTCTAGGAAGATCGATCTAGGTCAAACTAGGGATAGGGAGAGGAGGTCGAGGCTAGGGTTGAGAGCTAGAGGGAGCTGGAGGTTAGATCAGTTGATTTTTCTCTAGTTGAGACGGAGAAAAGTCGATCGAACCTAACTTAAGTTTGCTTTAGCTTGGACATAGGTCTAGGTATATGACTCAGAAACTTGACCGTTTGGCTCTTTAAAAAAGCACTCGGCCACTGATCGGTCGAGTTGGAAACTCGACCAATGGTCCACCTGGACCAACATTAGAAAAATAAATTTCTAGCTATTTGAGTGCTAATTAAATTTATTTTTCAAGTCAATTTTGTATTTTAAACATACATAGGCATATATCACTCATCATTGGGTACTATTTTGTGATAAAACAAGCATTTGCAAAAAATACCCAAAAATAAGTGAAAAGCAAGGCAAAAAGAACATGAAAAATTGATTTTAGCATTTTAGCAAGCAAGGGTAACTAAAACACAAGTAAACCATATAGGATAGATGACAACTATCTAGAAGGCATATCAGATTAGAAGTTATGAGTAGTTTAGATCTAATAAAGTTAAATTGCTCTCTAGCTAGAGTTTTAGTGAAAATGTTCACCAACTGATTTTCCGTGTCCACATGCATGATATAGATTTCATTTTTGGCAATGTGATCACAAAGAAAATGATGGTGAACCTTTACAAGCTTGGATCTATAGTGCAATATAGGATTGTAAGATAGATTAAATATGCTAGTATTATCACAATAGATAGGAGAAGCATCAAAATGAATGTTAAAGTTTTGGAGCATTTACTTCATCCACATATATTGGGCAAAACAACTCTAGCTACAATGTATTCAGCCTTGGTGGTTGATAATGCCAGTATGCTCTATTTTTTGAAGAACCAAGACACCAAGCATAATCCTAGGAGAAAGAAAATTCCACTTGTTCTCTTTCTATCAATCAAGCATCCTGTGTAATATGCATGACTATAAGCTGTAAGAGCAAAGTCCCTTGACTTGGGATACCATAGTGGAATGTTTGGAGTTTTGGCTAAGTACCTTATAATCCTCTTAACAGCTATAAGATATGATTTCTTGTGATTTGATTGAAATCAAGCACACAAGTCAACACTAAACATTATATTAGTTCTAGAAGTAGTTAAGTAAAGTAAACTTCTAATCATACCTCTATAGAGCTTCTCATATACCTTCTCACCTTCTTCATCTTTATCAAGTTTGGCAGTGTTTTACATGGGTTTGTCCATTGGCTTGGTGTTCTCCATCCCAAAGTGCTTAAGTAGATCACTTGTGTACTTTCCTTGGTTGATGAAGTTCCCATCTTTTGTTTGCTTGATTTGAAAGCCAAGGAAGAATGTAAGGTCACCCATTATGCTCATCTCAAATTCACTCTTCATAAGATCACTAAACTCCTTGCAAAGATCAATATTACTTCCTCCAAAAATGATAACATCAACATATATTTGAATGATAAGAAAATTGTAAGAAATGTGCTTTAGAAACAAGGTAGAATCTACTTTGTCCATGATATATCCATGATTTAACTAAAAGGTCTTTAATTTCTGACACCAAGATTGAGGTGCTTGTTTGAGTCCATATAGAGCTTTTTACAACAAATAAACAAGGTTAGGTAAAATATCATATTCAAATCCTGACGACTATGCAAGATACAGTTCCTCCTCAATTATACCATTCAAAAATGCACTTTTAACATCCATTTGACAAAGAAGAAAGTTTTTATAACTAGCAAAAGCCAGAAACATACGAATTGACTCAAGTCTAGCTACAGGTGTATATGTTTCATCAAAATCTATACCATCTTGTTGATTGTATCCTTGAGCCACTAACCTTGATTTGTTCCTTACCACTTTGCCACTTCCATCTATCTTGTTGCGGTAGACCCACTTGGTGTCAATGATCTTTCTATCACTTGGTCTTAGCACTAGGGTCCATACTTTGTTCTTTTCAAATTGCTCCAACTCTTCTTGAATGGATAGGATCCATTCATTATACCCAAGAGCTTCTTTGACATTCTTTGTCTTAGTTTGTGAGATGAAGGCTCTATTGGCTTGTTCTTTATTGAATGCAGCGCACATCTTCACTCTTTCATATAGGTCACCTAAGATCAACTATTTTGGATGATTCTTTGCAAAGCAGGGGGTTGGTTTCTTCTTATTTTCATATTTCTCTTCTGATGAGTGATCACCTCGTGTCCCTTTTGGGTGATGTTGAGTTCTTTCATAATAGGAATTACCTCACCTGAAACATCGTCATTTGGAACAATATCTTTGGGAATAGAGGTGTTAGTCTCAATAAACTTAACATTAATGGATTCTTCTTCTTTAGCAAGATCAACATTAAATACTCTATAAGCCTTGATAGTAGTGCTATAGCCAAGAAAGAAAGCCTTGTAAGATTTTAGATCAAATTTGTCAAGACAATCTTTCATATTCAAAACAAAACAAGGACATACAGAAACATAGAAAAACTCGATAGAAGGCTTCCTACCACGCCATAGCTCATAGCGGGTTTTCTTCAAAGAATGATGTGTAAAACATTGATTTTGCACAAAACATGAGGTACTAACGGCTTCAGCTCAAAACTTCTTTAGAGTTTCATAATCTAAAAGAATGGTCCTGGCGATCTCATGTAGTGACTTATTCTTCCTTTCTACAACTCATTTTGTTGAGGTGTTCGAGGTGAAGAGAAGTTATGTGCATAGCCAGATTCTTCACAAAATTGTTCAAAAAGATCATTTTCAAATTCTCCTTGATGTTCACTATGGATGGAAACAATCCAGCTAGAAGTCTTGTTCTCAACTCATTTACAAAAAATTGATAAAATATCAAGCATATCACTCTTAGAAACAAGAAACAAGTTCCAAGTATATCTATAGAAACCATCGACAATAGTAAGGCAATACTTGGAACCACGAAGTGATTGAGTTCTCATTGGTTTGAATAGATTAATGTGAAGAAGTTCAAGAACTCTCATAGTACTAAGGAATCCTTTAGATTTAAAGGAGTACTTGGTTTGCCTTCCTTGGGTACAAGGTTGGCATTCCGCATCCTTTTCAAAATCCAATTTGGGAAGTCCCTTGAGCAAGTCCTTTTCTCTCAACTTCTTCAACTGATGCATATATACAGGACCAAGCTGACGATGCCAAAGAGAAATATTATTTGAGTTGACTACTAGGCATCCACCAACAACAAGCTTAATAGAGTCAAGCACAACAACATAAATATTATCACTTCTAGTTCCCTTCTATATGACTTGATAGGTAACGGAATCTAGAATCAAGCATTCAAAAGAGATATATAGCACAAGGAAACCATCATCACATAATTGACTTACACTTATTAAATTGTGATGTAGGCCATCCACAAAAACAACATTGTTGATACATAAGGATTCACCTACATCTCCCTCATCTTTAACCTTACCTTTCTTGTTGTACCCAAAGGTAACTGAACCTCCTGTCTTCTTAGTGAAGTTGTTGAAATGACTTATATCACCTGTCATGTGCTTAGTACAGCCACTATCAACAATCCATCTTCCTTTTTCCTACAATAAAGGAGAGTGTTGATTCCTAACTCAAACTTTGGGATACAGAGTTAGATTGGGGACTCATTTCATCTTTGGGTTGGTCCCCTTAGGCTTGTAAGGACAATAAGTAGAGTAATGATCATCACATTTGCAATGAGAACAAATCATAGGGTTCTTAGTGCCAGAAGACTCTCCATTGAAAAAGGAGGTTTCCATACTCTTTTTTTTACCTTTGGCTTTGTTCTTGCCCTTAGGTTCTCCCCCTGCAAATCCCAAACCACTAGTACCACTTTGTTTGGTAGAATGGTCAAGGATTTCATTTAGGGAGTTTTTCCCTTTGAGGAATTTCTGCAAAGAGGCTCTATGTCGATAATTGTCATCATTAAAAGATATAACAATAGAAGACAAACTAGTAAGATCATCTCTAGCATGAACAAGGTCGACCTCTAAACATAGGGTTTTAGTCAAATAGGCATCTTCCTCAAGATAAATAGAAGCAACATTATTACTAGGCAAGATAGGCCTAGAAGAGATATCATTAACCTGACCAAGCAACCTAGCATTTTCAAATTTAAGCACTTGAATTTCCTTAAGATAAACATCCCTCTCATCTCTATGAGCATCAATAATGAGCTTGAATTCAACAATTTCAGTTTTAAGGATTTCAACCTCATTTAGATACTTTTGGTTATCTTCCTTAAGAGTTTCAATCTTCTTAAGGTAAACACCAGTCTCTACCTCATCTCTATTGTATTAGAGCTCAATATCAAAGAATTTCCCTTGCAAGTTATCAATGATGTTAAGATGAGTTTTCTCATTTTTCTCAAGAATTTCTAGCTTAGCATACAAATCATCATTAATTTTCCCTAACCTTTTTCTTTTAGATTTTCATTTAGAAAAAGAAGAATGGGTAGAAACAAGCATAACAATAAGAGTTTCTTGAGATAACTCATGAAATCTAACCTTACTTCAACAATATCTTTACTTGTAGAGGCCATGAGTGCAAGATGTCACTCTCCATCTTCTTTGGAGCTAGAGACACTTGAGGATGATTATTCCCAAGCTACATGAGTTGTATTCTTGTGGTTTTCTCTTTCTTCTCCTTCGTTGGTTTGACTTTTTTTTATTTAGGACATTCAACCTTATATTTTTCCTTTTTTCCACACTTGTACCATCTAGGAGTAGAGGAGGATGATTGCTTTCCCTTGAAGTTTTTACCCTTTATGTAGTTGGCTTCATGCTCACTAGGGCCATCATATTCACTAGAGCAGGAGGGAGATGCCCGACAAGCAAGTTGTTGTTGAAGGATGATAGCTTCCACTTGAGCTTTGAAGGCACTATCTTTGATCTTTTTAGCTTCCTTCTCTTATTGCTTGGCTTCTTCTTCTTTCTTGTGAAGACTTGGCTCATGAGCTTGTAGGTTTCCAATGATCTCTTCAATTGGGATGCCACCAAGGCTTCTCACTTCTTCAATGGAGGACACCTTTGACTCCCATCTCATTGGTAGAGTCCTCAAGATCTTGGAGTTGATTAAACGTCTATCCAAAGTGTTGCCAAAGTATCCAGGCCATTTATGATGATGTTGAGCCTAGTGTACATCTCCACAATCCCTTCTTTCTTACCCATTTTGAAGTTCTCTAGAAAGTTGTTCAAAATGTAGATCTTAGCCTCCTTGACTTTATTTGTGCCCACATAGGTAATGCACAACTTATCCAAATTCTCATAGGCGGTATCCCATGAGGAGATGCAATTGAACTCCGTTGGGGTAAGGGTTGCATAGAGGATGCTTATGGCTTTGGCATTGAGCTGGGTTTCTTTTAGTGCAGCTTCATTCCATATTGAAACAACTCTGGTTGGCTCCTTGTATGGTGTGACCATCACTTTCCACGTATTAAAGTTCATCCCTTGAATGTAGAACAACATACACCTCTTCCAATAGAAGAAGTTGGTGTTGTCAAAGAGTGGATAAAGCATGGAGAAGCCTCCCTCTAGGTTGCGTGAACTAAAAAGGTTGTCGCCCATCTTCTCGTCTCATGGGAGATTTTTGGAGAATATCCTTGGCTCTGATACCACTTCTCGGATCTAGGGCTCGAGAGAGGGGTGAATAGAGCTTTAAAATTCTCACAAGATAAGTTAGACCTTCAAATTATATCAATAAAAATTAATAGCTTAAGAGAAATTTGAAGTCCTAACTAGGCAAGCATAGGAAGGATGAGAGAAATTGAAACATGCACTTGCACAAGGTGGTTTAGAGTGGTTTCAATCTCTAAACTAGGAGATAGTCAATCCACTACCTAGAGAGGTAAACCTCTAGGACTTTGCAATCCATGTATACTTATATTCATTCATTAGAGATACAAAGGGACCACCATACATTCAAGGACTTACCTACACAAGACAAGAGTCTTCCACCTACACAAGGACTTACCCACTTGATCAAGATGTCTTCAGCCTTCAATAAGGACTTGCCCACACTTGCATCAAGTCTTTGGCCTTGAAGGATTTACCCATTCTTCTTGAATCTTTCCCTTTCCCTTCTCCTTCACCTATAGAATATCTTCACCTCTTCTTCAACCTTGAATAAGAACAACAACACCTTCACCTTCACTAGGAGTTGCTTGCTTCAACCTTTGCTCTTTGTGAAAGGGGGTAGGGAAGATGGAATGGAATGACAGCTTTACAAGCACGTGGAGGTATCTCTCTTACAACTTCCCTAACTCACTCATAATCATGAAATTCTTTGTAAATGAGAGAGAGAAATGGACTCAAGGAGTTGCAACACACTCAACTATAGCATGGACTTAGAATAACATGAATGAGCAAACATGTAATGAACTCCAAGGGGAATTATTTATATATGGGGTGTTCCCTTGAGTGTCAGATCACTTAAGGGAAAGGATAGCCATTTTCTAAGTTACAACGGATCTATTTTCTCTCACAACAACTCTCCAATGGTTATAATCACTTTTTTTACATTTTCTGTATAGTACATTCGGTCGAGTTTCCATAAAGATAGCTCGACCGAACCACTAAGTGACAAAGCCAATTTTCAAACTATCAGTCAAGTTTGTTCTGGGAAACTCAACCAAAAATACAAAATCAGTTTTTCTTAGTTGATCGATCGGTTGAGTTCTATGAGTGTACAACTCGACCGATTGGTCATGTTCAGAAAATCCATAACTATATCAGTCGAGTTTCCAACTTGACCGATAAATAGCTTGTGACAAATTTTCTAATTTGACTTTTAAGTGACCAAATGTTGGAATTAAGTGTCCTTGGTTTTTTCCCATCTTAGTTACAAGTCATATCATCAATACAATTGATTATAAAATTAAACTAAGGTTATTTGGAGATATTTCCCAAAGTGCGCACTTGCATTTCTTTTGACTTGATCTTGGACAAGCTAGGGCTTGTGTAATTTGATCCTTTTCATGTACCAAAAGCCTGAAATCAATCTTGAACAAACATATTAGATACATAGGAATGGAATGGTTAAGCCATTATCAAAATATTGTCAATGTGTAACTCTCAAGTCAAAAGTTAACACTTATATCCTATGGGGAAGGTGAATCTCATCATACATATAAAGAAGGCGTGAAAAAAAATATCAACTAGTCACCAAGTCTTTGTGATATGCTGGGAAAGATTATGCCAAGAAATTACAAATGATGTTGTTGATAGTTCTTGGAACCTAAAATAACATCTAGATGTGGCACAAAATTTTACCATGTCTTATTTTTATACAACATTCTCCTCATGGGTGAATCATCCTTGGCCCAAGCAAATGTCATCAATTAATTTTGAACTCCTTGCCCAAGTTTTCAGGTATATGGTACCACTTGATAATAAAAATGTTATTTTAGCTCTGATACAATAAAAAAATAAAGTTTATGCCGTATGTAAGAATATTGGCTTTGCTTAAACCTCATATCTTGGAAAATATCTAGGTATTTCAAGCATGCATCACAAAGTGAACAAAGAAACACATGCAAGCATCATTTCCTCTATAAGAGATGCATGAATAGTTGGACCCCACACCACCTATCTCTTTAGGTATAGTTATCAAAAAAAATTAATAGTATATGCCATACCCATCTACACTCTGAAAAGAATATGCTTATATCCTCAACTTGTGATGATATCAACAAGTACATCAAATGATCAATTTGGCCATTTAATTGGTAGTAGAAGAAAATAACTCATGTTTCCTAAAAGAAAGTAGTGTCTAAAAGGTATATAGGTGGCATGGGGATTAATGATGTGTGACAAAAGAACCAATCACTAAGGATGTAGAATGTCTAGTATTTCTTTAACCAGTCATCTGAAATACAATTTCAAGAAATGGAAAAAAAATGCCATAATTGGATCTATTTCCACAAAACATAGCACTTTTTCATGGAGTTTCATAACGAATGATCTGCTTTCTTAATATCATTATTATAACATTATAGAACTTATTTTTGCATGCAATAGAGACTGAGATCAATACAATTTAGTCACTAATTTTGCAAAAAATATATATGGATCTGTGTTTATCTTGGTATAGGTCCAATCCATATAAATGCTAGAGTAAAAAGTTTCTTTGGCCATACTAGTGATACATAATGGACATAGGTTGAGTTTTAGTTGTACATAATGGACATAAGTCAGATCTAGATAACCTAATAATGATGAACATCCCTGATTTGGGGAATGTAAGACATGAGTGAACATGCCAAGGGGAGAAACCCAAAGTCACTTGGGCCTAGAGAGAATTTTTATTATAAATGATGGAGAACATCCACCACAACACCAAATTTGTACTTGCCATCCCAAGACTACATGAGTCTGTCAGAGTGGTTTTAGCATGTCATTTTCTCCATTGTGGGAAATCATATTAAATATAGAAAGATAATGGAAAGAGAACAATATATTAAGTATAAGAAAAAATGAAGGGGAGAAAAAAGGAGATGGAAATAAAAAGAAGATAAAAAAATAATCTAACAATAAGAAAATAAGACATAAAATTACAATATTGATAAAAATATGTATGACTTAATAAAAGAATGCATAAATAAATATAAAAAAGGCTAGTAGGTTGGATACTAATCATAATTAAACAACATTCATACTAAAATGTCCCCTTTATATGTATGTTCTCTTTACAAATGAGTACTAAACTATTTTGTAAAATCTTTTGTTGATGATAATCTATTATTCAATAATTATCTTCAACTTTTATGTCTTTATGTTGCTTAAGAAAAGAAAATTGTAATTAAAGTTAACTATTTATCTATATATGTATCTTTCTCTCTCTTAATAGTCTATGTGGAGAATGACCTTTTCCCAAGATGTTCTTTCTCTCTCCAAAAATCAATCTTTCATAAAAATAAGAGTAGAAATGTGTGATTGTTGGAGGCTTCTATTGCGTGAGATATTAAGCATGAAATCAAATATTGAGAGGGTATTGTATATCACTACTCAATTAATATGCTAAAGTGTATTGGGTAGGAGAAGAAAGATGTAGTGGGAATGGTGGTCTAAGGAGTGATCATGTAGTGTTGTTCGTAGCCACATGAGGGTGGATTTTCTTACTAGAGTTTGGAGGAGGAAATATAGAGTGGTATGAGGGGGTCAATGTTCATCCTGGTAGGTGTTTTTCTCATGATGTCCTGGGAAACATCCATGTCATCCATCGGTTAAATGGACACATGGAAGCTTGCCATTTGTCTGATCTATGTGGGGTATTTTTTGGCGCAATTGTGTTTTGAAGCACATTGTGCCATGATAAACCCTCTTGTTCACGGGCACAATTTGATGGCAGGCAACATCATCATTTCACTACTATATAGGTGTTACCATACCAATACATTAACAACTATTATTTTCTAGTATTTTTTACATGTTTCTTCTCCTTCCTTGTCTCATTCCACTTCCTCATATGACACTGATCTTCTCCATGGCTTTACATCATTTCCTCTATTGGTGATGCTTTCTGATGGTTTCTAAAAATGCCAATAAAGATGGATGATTTTATTCTCTAATTATAATGAAGTTGATCTGGAAGTAGTCAAGTGGAGAGGTGATACCTTCAAACTAATCTATCCATTTGGTGAATAGGACTTCATTGAAGCATCACTTTTAATTGGTCGAGTGAGAATTTTTGAGGATTTTATAGAGAGATATTGCATTTTCTCTTCTACCTTGAAACCTTGTAGAGGATTTTTGAGTGTTACATGTTCATTCCATTTTTATTTCTACTTTAATTCTTACGGTGATATCCTCTTATTTTTTTCCTTTAGTAGACTCAAGGGTAACTATCTTAGTAATGTCATTATAATGGCTTGAGTTATCATTTATTCCCAACATCAAAACAACATTCCTGGGCTCGAGTAACCAATATGAATATTTGATATAAAATTAGCATTCATGAGATCGACCAACTAGTTTTTTAATCACAACTAAGCATTGCACCTTGTCTGAGTTATTGCTTTCAGTTGACAAGTAACCGTCATGAATTACACTACACCTCCAATAATCTCTCACTTTATTCATTGTCTAGTTTCTCCTACCTCCCCCGTAAGGATCAAATCAAAATAGGTGTAGTGTATCTACTATGATACTATATTGATACTTTGCACCTACAATTTCTCATTTTCTTTACTACTCGAGTACCTATCAGTGTTCATAAATTCATTTTATGTGTTAACCCTTGGGACACATCCTATTTATGTGGATTTTTATGGTCATGCTGGGATGGTATTATTTGTTATTCCAATCAGTGATGACATGATCTTGTTTTTACTGTCTCCACCTATCCCAAGGGTTTTTTCTAAAGTTGTATTTTTTGTAACCAAGAAATACTCTTCCTAGGATGACTGGCGTTGGTATGTACCTATTGTACCCAGCCATCCAGATTATTGAAATAGTGGTGTGTTTTTGTGATGACCCCAATTCCAATATACTTTCCTTAATGACATTCCCCAAATATGTGTGCAGTCATATCTAAAGATATCAAAAGGGAAAATATAATAGACTATGATATTCAACTAAATTATGAAAAGGAGACAAATCATTATTCACAGGCATCATTAAATATCCACACAAAATAACATTCATTGAGGATAAAAGTCATACATATAATTCAATAGAGGGAAAAGAATAGTTCTAAGGAATGAAAAAAATACATGGGAGATCATTCATCATATACATCATCTAAAGGAAAATAAATAACTATCTAATAGAAATAGAGATAAGAAGCAACAATCTAGCTAGCTATCCTGCATGAATGATTATTTAGTATCTTCTAGTACTTTGAGATGCATTATTTATTCCATGTACCTAGAAAATATGAGAAATTAAAATCATCAATACAAGGTTGGTACGTGGTTAAAAATACAGTTCCATGATTGCATATTTCAAAATACTTGAAGAAACAAAATAAGAAAAGAAAACCATTGTTTAAGGTGGAAAATTAGGTAAACACATCTTTTAGACACATCTTTAGATGCAGTTGTACTACTATTTCTATCAACACTTTATCATACATCCAGTATGGACAAATTACTTTATCATACATCTAGCATGGGAAATTCACCATACTTCCATACTAGGCAATATGTCACACATCCATACTAGACCATTTCCCATTTGTGCTTACCTTTGTAGCTACAACTCATCACAAGTTCTTTTATGTTCCTTTGAGTTTTGGTGAAACATATAATACTAATAATCATCCAACAATGTATAAACAATTAGATTCACCCATGGTACATCATATCTTTATGCAACCATGGAAAACTACTCTTATACTTAATAAAGACCATGTACCTGATTTGATTAGATCTGAAATCCAAGAGTTTAGAGGAACAGTAAATAGATCACCTTGAAAGGAAATCAAGGGTATAATGTTATTATTGGTCCATATGACCCATGACTAAGGATTGTTCTTTAAATATGATTATTTTCAATTTTTCATGATTAGATCAGGGATTATCCATGACTTTTATCTTATTTTGGAGTCACAAGATTAGATCTCAAAATGAAGGTCTCATCTTTTTCAATGATACCTCTTATTATCCAAAAAGGAAACATCCACAAATAGGGTTTCTATTATGGTTTAGATCATTAAGGGTTTCTCTTTAGGATTCACATGTTCCTAGGTATCAGAGTTAGATCTAGGGTTTCAAGGTTGGTTATGATCATAAGGGGTCATGTAGGAAATTAGGGTTTACCATATAATTGCATGAAGTATACATATGTAGAGAGACAAATTAGAATTTAGGGTTTTCCATAATTATTGAGTCAGCTATCCCTATTTGATTAGGTTTTTGAGCCATGTGAGGATCAAGGACTCTATTAGGGTTAGGTTTCATAATTAATCAGGTTATGTCAATTAATAACCAATATTACACAATTAAATTACATAAGTATGATCCTTAGCCTTTAAGCTAGTATTTTTGGAAAAGGAGTCAGATTTAGGTCATCATGATATTTTATTTGAAAAGATTTCATCTTTTTGATGAAATAGTATATAAGTTTATTACCATGCGATCATCCTACCATTCTATATGATTATTCTAAGCTAACCCATTTATTAGATAACAAAAACAAAAAGAAAAGGAATTACCTTGATCAACGGTCAGATCCGACTGGATCGACGACTCACATTGATCCCATGTCTCACGAGTTGGATCCCAGATTGTTGAGTAGGTGCTCGTGGAATGGCCCACCAAGCACACGGCTCCACTGACCTTCATTGACTCACGTCTGAGCTTGCTGAAGTGGCGTCTCCTAATAGGCCCAGCTGGCTCCACGTGTCTCTTTCTCCTCAATCCGGAAGCCCTAAAAGTAGACCCGCGGTAGCGCCATGATGACACATGGATGCAATTGAGGCTCTAGGGTGACGAGTAGGGTCAAGAAATAGAGGGTTAAGGTAAAGGAGGGTGGTGGCGACTCCTAGTGGGTCTTTTATAGAGTTTTATGGGTAGGTTTAGGGTTGAATGGAGTCTGGGCTCCTTAGCTGTCGTCAGAGTGAGAGAGCTTAAAGATCAGGTTGTTGATTTGGGGCAACGGTGCGTGAAACTAGGTCAAGATAGGGATGGTTGGGTGCATTTTTGAGAGATAAGGTTATCTAGATGGGAGAATCTTTGAGTTTAAAAACAAGGTGGCAGCTCATTGATGATTGGGTTTGTTCTCACCTCCCCACCCGTTGTAGGGGTAGATGACAAGTTCTATGTCGTTGGATCCGCATTGATCCACAATCAAAGGGATCGGGTGGCCAGGATGAATGCATACATCAAACGACATGCACCCTTATCTAAGGGGTGTGTGATCAATTAAACTTGAGAAACTTAGGTCATTGGCTAAATAAATGGCATTATATGTATCTAATTTGAATTGCTTATAAATCCTAGATGGTTTATCCATTTGTAGAAAAATTTTAGGTGGGGCTTCATGATGTCATTATCCAACCATGGTACAAAATTAAGGATCAAACTCGAATGTCTGTGATATAAATTTATTATGTACTTTAATACATGTAATTCATCTACTATGGAGTTAGGGTTTGGATTTTATGAAATTGATAATCACTTGTAGTTAATTAAGAAAGGGAAAAGGTTGAGGGTATTATTGGAAATAATAAACTAAGAGAGAGAGAGAGAGAGAGAAAATATAAGTAAAAACTCACTTTATCACATTCTCCACTCCTTTTAAGAATTTTGTCCCCAAAATTCAAGAAGATTGAAAGAGATGTGGATATTTCTACTCGACCTCGGACCTGAGCTCCCAAGTGGCATCGGTCTGATCGTGGTGGCTCCAAAGAACATTCACCATATCTATATGTGAATTACTATGAACCTCCTTTGTCTTGAAATCAAGAATTTTGACTGAGGACTCAACATAAGATAGATCATCTTTCAACTCGAGAGGCTCTTGATTCAGAATGTGACTGGGATCTTTGACATAAGACATTAGATTTGATACGTGAAAGACATTATGCATGGTACTATACTGAGGTGGAAAAGTAAGACGATAGGCACATTCACCAACCCTTTCTAGGATCTCAAAGGGTCCCACCCTTTCTAGGATCTTAAAGGGTCCCACATAGGGAGGACTAAGCTTCCCCTTGTTCTTGGCCAAATATTAAATAGGTCAGTTTTTGAAAGATGTGATCACCTTCCTTGAACTGACGTTCCTGTCAGTGAGCATCTGCATAAGATTTCTGTCTATCATGTGCCCACTTCATCCTCTTCCTTATGAATGCAACTTTGTCTATATACAACTGCATCTCCTCAGATTTCATCAAGGTGTGTTCCCTGACGTCATCCCAGTGTAGTAGAGATCTGCACAGTCAACCATAGAGAGCTTTGTAGGGAGGCATCCCAATACTCGCCTGATAGCTATTATTATATGCAAACTCAACAAATGGAAAATAGTGGACCCATGAGCCTTCCCAATCAAAAACACAAGCTCGTAGAAGATCCTCTAGAATTTGTATTGCATGCTCTGACTGCCCATTTGTCTATTGATGGTAGGCTAACTGAAGTTTAGTTTGGTGCCCAGTTCTTTTTGAACCTATTTCCACAGCTTTGAGGTAAACTTAAGGTCCCTATCTGAGACAATGGATGTTGGAACTCCATGCAAATGTACTATCTCTCGTATATAGAGGTTGGATAGTTTGGAAACTTTTGTTTAAGTCTTCAAAGGGAGAAAGTGAGCAAACTTGGTGACACGATCCACTATGACCCATGCAACATCGTACCCCTTTCTGAACCTGGGCAATCCCACCACAAAATCCATGGTGATGTGTTCCTATTTCCATTTTAGGATTTCTAAGGGTTGTAGTAGACCATCTGGCCTCTAGTGCTCTACCTTAATTCCCTGGCATGTCAGAATTCTGGACAAAAATTCAGAAATATCATGCTTCATTCCCCTCCAATAGAATTGGCGTTGTAGGTCTTTGTACATCTTAGTTGTGTTAGGATGAATTGTGTATTTTCACCCATGTGCCTCACTCAAAATCTTCACCTTCACATATGACTACTCAGGAACCCACATACAGTTTTTGTATCAAAGACCACCATCAAGACCCATAGACAGATGTGTTTGAGGATTCAACAGGAGAGAGAAGAGCTCATCAAGACCAAGATTGGCCTTTTGTACCTCAAGAAGTTTAGAATGCAGGTCAGACATGATAGAGATGTTTTTGACATGGACACGATCAAACAGAGTTTATGTCTTCTAGCCCACTAGATCCTCCATATTCCTCCACTCAGGAACAAATAATGATGCACACACTACCCTTTTTCTACTAAGAGCATCAACAACTACATTACCTTTGCCCGGATGGTGTCGATAATGAAATCCATATCCTTCAGATATTCAATCCATTGATGTTGACACAGGTTCGGGTCCTTCTGAGTCAAGATGTACTTTAGACTTTTGTGGTCAATGAAGATATCAAATGTCATCCCGTATAGGTAGTGCCTCTATATTTTGAGAGCATGAATGATTGCAGGTAGTTCCAAATCATGTGTGGAATAATTAAGTTCATTGGTTTTGTTGTCTGTATGAAAAGGCCATCACTTTTCTGTGTCGTTGTAGGACACATCCTAACCAATCTCTTAAAGCATTAGTGAAGACTACAAACCCTTCATTGCTAGAAGGTAGGACTAGAATAGGAGCTGGAATCAACTTCAACTTTATTTCTTGGAAACTAGATTCACAAGCAGTTGACCATATGAAGTGCTCGTCCTTCCAATTAATCTTGGTCAGAGGAAGTGCAACTTTGGAGTAATTGGGAATGAAGCAACAATAATATCCGGCTAAGCCCAAGAAGCTCCATATTTCAGAAGGATTTTGAGGAGGTTTCCATTCAAGAACAACAAACACCTTGACGGGATCAACAAATATATTACCCCCAGAAATGACATGCCAAGAAACATGATTTATCAATCCAGAACTTACATTTAGAAAGCTTGTCATAGAATTTCTATGCTCCAAGGATTTCAAGGACTGCCTTCAAGTGCTCATGGTGCTTCTCCTTAGAGTCAGAATAGATCAGAATATCATCAATAAAGACAACCAAAAACTCATCGAGATAAGGTTTGAAGACTTTATTCATCAGATTCATAAATGCACCAGGTGCAATGGTAAACCCGAATGGCATCACTAGAAACTCATAATGCCGATAATGAGTTCAAAAAGGAGTTTTAGAAATATCAAAATCTCTGACTTTAAGTTAATGGTATCCAAACTAAAGATAATTTTTTGAGAAAACTTTGGCAGTGTGAAGCTAATCAAAGAGGTCATCAATACGAGGGAGGGGATACTTGTTTTTAATAGTGGCTTGGTTCAACATGTAGTAGTCAATACACATACGCATAGAACTGTCTTTCTTTAAAAAAAATAATAGGCACACCTCAAGGGGAAATACTAGGGTGTATAAAACCTTTGTCGAGAAGTTCTTGTAGCTATTTGTTCAACTCCAAAAGCTCAGTAGGAGCCATCCTATACGGTTCTCTAGAAATCAGAGTGGTTCTAGGAATAAGGTCTATGGAGAAGTCAATGTCTCTATTTGGAGACAATCGAGGAAGCTCCTCCAAAAATATGTCAAGAAAATCGTGTACCACCTCCAATCTTTGTACAGGTCCATTATTAGGATTGGTCTCTGAGATTAAAGCAAGGAAGACTTTACATTCTTTAGAAATGAGCTTTCTAGCTCTAAGAGAGGAAATTATAATTATATTATAGAATATGATTCTCCTAGGGATCACCATAGGACAAGATAAGGTTGAGAGAGAACTACCATCTTGTTTCTATAGTCAAATTTAGCAGGATACTTGTATAGCCAATCCATACCAAGTATAATATCAAAGTCTTCCATAGTTAAAAGAATGAATTTGAAGGGAATGTCATGATTTTCGAATTTTACTGGTAGGACATCAGTTTTTTGTAATGTAGTAAGTATATTTCCACTAGGAGTCGACACATCTAGAATATATCCCAAGTCCCTTATATGTAGATGTAACATAGATGTCAGATTCTGAGAGATGAATGTGTTTGCTGATCCATAATCGAATAAAGCTTTAACAGGATGATTATTCAAGAATACAATGCCTACACATGATAATTATATCAAGAATAATTTGGAGGAATTGAACAAGGTATTAGATATATGAAAAGAATTTATGTTACCTTCAACAAGTTGGTTGTGATTTGCCTTTGCTTCCTCTGTAGTAACTGCGAAAACTCTGTTGTTGTGGTGTCCCCAAGGGGGTGGGGCACCCACTGGAGGGAGGCTAAGGATGGACGCAGTAGGGCACTTGGTGATGAAATGACCCTTATTTTTGCATTTATAGTAGACAAGCTTAGGATGATGACAAGGTCCCTCGTGTCCTTGTCCATAGGTCTTACCTCTGTTGTGGTAGGTCTTCAGTTGATTCTGATTATTTTGCTATCCTCCTTTAGCTGAACCTCCTCCTTTACTTGATCCTTTGTTATGGCCAAGCTGGAATTTCCTAGACTTATCCTCCTCAATGGTGGTTAACCTATCCCATTCTTGATGGCTTCTGAAAACTATGTTCCCTTTCCTACTTAAGGGCCATATCTAGGGCTTCATCTATGCTTTTGGGATGGGAAGCAATGACTAGGGTTTTCAAGTGGGCGGCTAGACAATAAACATAGTTCTCTATGAGGAAGTCTTCAATCTGAATGGGTGTGTATAGCTCGAGTAGTCTAAACTTCTGAGTGTAATAGGCCATGGTGAGACTACCCTATTTAAGCTCAGTGTACATCTAATCCTTCCTCTCCTCTCAGCTATAGGCCAGAAACGGTCTGTGAAAAGGGTTTTAAAGGCTTCCCATTCTATGTTGTCCACCTTTCCTACCCTATTCCCACCATAGTTTTCCCGCCAGATTTTTACCCCTACCTTAAGAAGATAGGTGGAAATTTTGACCTTCTTTTGATTGGGTACTTCTAGGGTATGGAAGGCATTTTCCACAGACAATGTCCAGGCTTCATCCTTATCCATTACCTCAGGCTGGTCTTCCCCCTAAAAGGTGTCAAAGTTAAGTTTGATGAAGTCTAGAACAATCACCTCCTACTTCCTAGATGAGTTGGGTTCATGGGTTCCTTTTAGGGAAATGGTTTCCATGAAATAAAGGAGTACTTTCTTCTATTCTTCCCACCTATCCCTGGACAATTTCTCAGAATCAGGCTCTTCATGAGGTTCAAGTTCTTTCCTCTTTTCAGAGGATGATTCTTTAGAGGCCTTAGAGTTATGGGTCTTCAGAGGCATCCTGAAAATAGGTTGAATTTTTGTCCATTGTAATTCATTATTTTTATTTATTTGTTATTAATGATCTTTAAGCCATGATTTGTGGAGGATACTCTAAAATCCTTATCAGTCGGTCCATATGACTTCTAAAATAGAGTGACTCTTTTCCTAGCCTTATATCATAGAGATGAGAGGGAAAGATATGTATAAAATAGATATGAGGGGGAATTTTTTTTATATAGAGGGGTGAAAGGGAATATCTATACATGAGAAGGGTCCTTAATTAATGTATACCCATGAAAGTAGGGGACACTTAGGTAATTTACCAGGTAGACTTATACTACCATATAGGTAGCCTCATGATTGCCAAGCTAAGTGGCTCAGAGACTTTAGCTAGACCCATGACAGATGCTATCCTAGTCACCTCCACCCTTCATATCCTTAACTCAAGGACTACCCTAAACTCCCAATAGGGTGAATGGAGTTCATGTGACCATAATGTGGGAACATTGGCTCTCATACCAACTGTGACGACCCCAATTCATGTATACTTTCCTTAATGACATTCCCCAGATATGTGTGCACTCATATCTAAAGTTGTAAAAAGGGAAAATATAAGAGATTGTGATAGTCAACTAAATTATGAAAAGGAGCCAGATCATTGTTCACAAACATCATTAAATAGCAACACAAAACAACATTCATTGAGGATAAAAGTCATACATATTATTCAATAGAAGGAAAAGAATAGTTCTAATGAATGAAAAAAATACATGGGAGATAATTCATCCTATACATCATCTAGAGGAATAGAAATAACTATCTAATAGAAATAGAGATAAGAAGAAGCAATCTAGCAAGCTATCCTCTATGAATAATTATGTAGTACCTTTTGGTACTTTGAGATGCATTATTTGTTCCTTGTACCTAGAAAATACGAGAAATAAAAATAATCAACACAAGGTTGGTACATGGTTAAAAATATAGTACTATGATTGCATATTTCAAAATACTTGAAGAAACAAAAGAAGAAAAGAAAACTAATTTTTAAGGCAAAAATTCAGGTAAACGCATCTTTTAGACATATCTTCAGATGCAGCACTTCATCATACATCCAGTATGGGAAAATTACTTTATCATACATCTAGCATGGGAAGTTCATCATACTTCAATACTAGTAAATATGTCATACATCCATACTGGGCCATTTCTCATTTGTGCTTACCTTAGTAGCTACAACTAATCAGAAGTTCTTTTATGTTCCTTTAAGTTTTGGCGAAGCATATAATACTAACAATGATCCAACAAAGTATAAACAATTAGATTCACCCAAGGTACATCATATCTTTATGAAACCATGGAAAACTAGTCTTATACTTAATAAAGACCATGTACCAAATTTGATTAGATCTGAAATCCGAGAGTCTAGAGGAACAGTAAATAGATCACCCTAAAAGGAAATCAAGGGTATATTGTTACTATTGGTCCATATGACCCATGACAAAGGTTTGCTCTTTAAATATGATTACTTTCATGTTCTCATATTTAGATCAGGTATAATCCATGACTTTTATATTGTTTTTTATTCATAAGATCAGATTTCAAAATTAAGGAATCATCTTTTTAATAATACCTCTTATTATCCAAAAAGGAAACATCAACAAATAGGGTTTGTACTGTGGTTTAGATCATTAAGGGTTTCCCTTTAGTATTTACATGATCTAAGGGATCAAAGTTGGATCTTAGGTTTTGAGGTCGACCATGATTATAATGGGTCAGGAAGGAAATTAGGGTTTAGCATATAATTGCACGAAGTATATATATGTTGAGAGAGAAATTAGAATTTAGGGTTTTCCATAATTATTGAGTCAACTATCCCTATTTGATCAGGGTTTCTATCCATGTGAGGATCAGGGACTCCATTAGGGTTAGGTTTCATAATTAATCAGGTTATGTCAATTAATAACCAATATTACCTAATTAAATTACATAAGTATGATCCTTAGCCTTTAAGCCAATTGTAACACACTGAAATCCACTTTGTACCTCTTTGTACCCTTTTTCAATTAAGGTGTTCCTCATTTTCATCCCATATGTCTTTGGAGTTGAATTAATGGAACTATGATGGTTATTGGATAAATATTTCCCATATATTCTTAATAAAGGGTTTTATGAACACATACCTCAGTAGAAATCTAAGTAATGGGCATGATGTGTAATTGTCCACTTAAGTGGTAAAAAAAATCATTCTAGAACTTTCTAGGACTTTTTAGAATATGAAAAAGAGAAGAAATCCCAAAATATACATAAAGGAGATGATAAATGTAATAATTGGAGATAATATGGGATATATTAGATAAAAGGAGATAATAGGGAATATATTGTTTTAAAAATCACAAATAGGAAACTCACGAGATAACATGATATACAATTTCATTTTCTTTAACTAAAAGTTACTTAAGGGCCAAGAATAACCCAATTTGGAAAAATATAAATATATATAAAAGCCTTTATTAAAGGAAAATAAGGAATAAACCAAGAAAGAGAAATAAAATATCTAATGTGTTCAAATTGGAAAAATAATTCCAAATTCGTAATCTAAATATGAAAATAAGCCTTTGACCAAGTTTTCAACTAATTTGGATGATATTTGGATAATGTGAAAAAGTAGGAGAGAGAAAGTGTGTAGAACCTTCAAGATATTAAATAATTATACAAACAACTCCAACGTGTAAAATTAATGGTAAATTTGTATCCAACACATTAAATATGATTTGTGTGTGAAGTTTCATAAAATTTGGATATTCAAATGTCATTAATCAAGGAGAATAGAGAAAATGAGTTTTGAATTATTTAACCCATTAAAAGTTCACAAAAGGAAAAAATAATTCCGTATTTGGATTCTACACCTCAAAATTAGTCAAGGTGTCAATTGTTATTAAATTTGGAATTTGTTTGAGCCCTCAATTGAAGAAAGAGAAAATCATAAAATAATGTAATTGTCACTTTATTCCAATTAGAACTCGGAAATGAAATCAAATGTTATGCATCCTCTTTGCTCTAGAACTCGATCAAATGGATGAGAGTGACCCGTGGACCTACGTCCATTTATCATACATGCTCGGGTCGTCTCGTACCTCGGTCCAAACTGGGAATCCAGAAACATCATTTTTTATTTTTCAAATTGCATTATCTCTCTAAATACTCAACCAAATCGAGAACTTTTTGGCTCGACAGACTCCTCTCATGATCTACACCATATTAACCTAACATTTATGATATTTGACAAATAATTAAGAAAATGCCAAAATGTTTGAAGCTTCCCTCTCACCCCGGGATCTAAAACCCTAACCTACACCCCCTTACCTATAAATACCCCTACCATGAGCATCTCCATAACCTTTGCAACTCTTTCCACCTTCCAATTGAATATTTCCTTACTATTTGACCCCTAATGAGTAGTTGATGGTGCTAGGCTTGCAGAGGCATTTATTCTTAGCTCCCTCCATCTCCGGTCAAGTTTAAGGTATCACTGAGTTCGTCTCCCTCTGTTCTTTCTTTTGGTTCTTTTAGTTTCGAGTTTGATAGAGGTTTATGTTTTCTCCTAAATCATAGCCAAGCAAGCATCTTATTGCTTCTACCATGGCACGTGGGGTGAAGGGGATGATTCCCCTCCGCAAAATCCCCATCTTGCCCTCTGCTTTGCTCGCTTCCTCATTTTCTCACTCGAGGGTAATTAGGTCTTTAGGAATTTTTGAGTTTGTTTGGTTGCACAAATGATGAGGCACGAACCAGTGACTTGGTGGAGCCCTATTGGGCCAAGTCACCGGCCCACATCCTCTCCCACTCCCTCTTCACCCTCTTACTTTGTTTTGATGATGTGGTGCCTTCTGATTGGTTGGAATTCAATAATTAATATCTTTTAAACCGTGCATCCAATATATATATATATATATATATATATATATATATATATATATATATATATATATATATATGTATGTATGTATGTGTTCTGAACTTAGAAAAATCCCATCTTTCTAATAAAAATGTTTACGATGCTTGATTCTGAGTTTTTCAAAAAAGTGTTTTGAGAATGATTAAATTAATTAAAATCACTAAAAATGCCTCTAAAAGTCCATATCTCAAAATTAAATAAAATTATATGTTATTTTGATCAGAAAACACTAACTAAGATAGTAGTGACGGTTTCAGGACCTAAATCAATGGTTTGTAGAAAAAGTTGGTAACTTTGGTGTTTTTAGTCCTTAATGAATGTGCATAGTTCTAATACATGGATATGATAATGACAATAGGACAAGTGGACTATGATCTTTCTTAGGGATCTGAAAACTGGTTTTGAGGACTCTAAGGAAGAGGTATGTGCATCTAACACCTTAGTTGGGAAATTTTATGCCTTAACCTACTTTTCCTTAATGAGACTTAATTGAACCTAAATCTCTTTTCTTGAAACCCTAATTACTTGTACCTCAATTCAGATTATTGTTTCATATTGCTTGGGTCTTATACCCCACTTCCATGCCAATTGAATATTTTGACTACTCTTGCCATGACTACTTTTCTAACATGTAGATTTATGTTCTATTTAATTTAAAGTAGCGGTACTTATGTACAACCACCCACAAAGGCCATGTATTTATTCGCCTTGGGGAATGTTTTATTCTCCCCATATTATTGTGTAGGTGACTGGGAATGTCTTATTCTCCCCTCACCTATAGGTTAGAGGTCCTGTAGGTGCCTCAACCCTACTTAGTTAGGTAGACATAATTATCTTACATGCAAATCCTTTCTAATATAATTGTTAATGGCAAGTTTCTTTTGAATATAGCCTCATACTCTTGTTATCTTCATCTTATGACGGACCCTATCCTATTTTTACTTGATTTACTTATCTTGTTATCCTAAAATAATTTTGGGACACATATTTTTCTTCCCTTTCCTTTTTGTTGGGTGCCTTCCCAACCACCCAGGTGTTGAGTAAGGTGATCTTAGCTTTTGTCTTGGACTTGGTTGATGGAGATGTTGCTTTGGAGACAAGATTGTAGTAATTAAACTTCCCTCTATCTAGATCCTAATTGTTGTATCTTGACGTAAACCCTAATGGGAGAAGGATGTATTTTTGTAATCTTTTATGAAATTGATTATAGTTAGCTATTCTTCATTCCACTATTTTCCAATGGTCTTTTGTATACCATATAAATAGATATTTGAAAATTTTACACCCTTTTCAACATACCTTTTGAGTATGTTGGGAATGGAGGTTTGATATTTCAAATTTTTAGTAAAGGGGTGATTTCACTCTTTTACACCAGTATTTCTAGAAAAAGAGTCGGATCTAGGTCCTAAGGATATTTTATTTGAAAATCTTGCATTTTTCTGATGAAAATGGTATATAAGTTTATTACCATCCGATCATCCTACCATTTTCTATGATTTTTCCTAAGATAACTCATGTGTTAGATAATAAAAACAAAAAGAAAGGGCATTACATTGATCAATGGTCAGATCCGACAGGATCTACGACTCACGTTAATCCCAGGTCTCACAAGATGGATCCCAAATTTATGAGTTGGCACTCATGGATTGGCCCAACCAAGCACGCGGCCCCAATGACCTTCATTGACTAGCACCTAAACTTACAGAGGTGGCATCTCCTGATAGACCCATCTGGCTCCATGTGTCTCTTCTCTCCTCACTCAAGCTGCCTTCAGAGTGTAAGAACACGGTGGCGGTCTCTCTGGAGGTGGAGGGGAAAGGGAGCAGAAAGCACCTAGCTCGAATGAAAAGGTGATGCCCGAGCTTGACTAGTGTTGGCATGTTCTATGGTGGTGGTGATTGAGAGGGAGAAGACATGGAGGTGTGAAGACCTAAAAGCAACTGTGTGGCAATGCCACGATGACACGGGGATGCAATTGAGGCTCTGAGATGATGACTTGGGTTAGGAAGCAGAGGGTTAAGGGAAATGAGGGTGGCGATGACTCCTAGCCGGTCTTTTATAGAGTTTTAGGGGTAGGTTTAGGGTTGGATGGAGTCTAGGCTCCTCGGCCGCCACCGGAGTGAGAGAGCTTCATGATCAGGTTGTTGAGCTAGTGTAATGGTGCACAGAACTAGGTCAATATAGGGTTGGTTTGATGCATTTTCGAGAGATAAGTTTATCTAGATGGTTAGAATCTTCGAGATTAGAAATGAGGTGGTGCCTCCCTGATGATCGGGTTTTTTCTCACCTCCCAGTCCTTTGTGGGAGGTAGATGATGAGTTTTATGCCATTGGATCCTCACTGATCCACAATCAAAGGTATCAGGAGGCTAGGATGCATGCTTGCATCAAACGACCCAAGATCTTATCTGAGGGGGGTGCGTGTGACATCAAATATCACACATTGATCAATTAAACTCGCGAAACTTAGGTCATTGGCTAATAAATTGCATTATATGCATCTAATTTCAATTGCCTATAACTCCTAAACGGTTTATCCAATTGTAACAAAATTTTAGGTGGAGATTCATGATGTCATTATCCAACCATGGTATACAATTGAGGTCAAACTCGAATGTTTGTAATATAAATTAATTATGTACCCTAATACATGTAATTCATCTACTATGGATTTAGGGTTTAGATTTCTATGAACTTGATAGTCACTTTTAGTCAATTAAGCAAGGGAAAAGGTTGAGGGTATTATTGGAAATAACAAAATTACAAGAGTGAGAAAATATGTGTAAAAACTAACTTTATCATATTTTGTATTTTTGATGATGGAACAATGGGATGGTAGGATTTTTGATACATATTTTTGCAAATAGTTGTAGCCATCATATATCACTGAGTTATAGAAGGTGTTAACCAACCTTTTGAGGTCTAACCACAATCTTATGAGTGGGAAGGTGTTTGAGAGTAAGGTTTTGTGTAAATTTAACCTCTGAGTTCAACTATTTTCTATACTTAAACTTAAATGTAATTCAAATTAACATGGATTAACATAATATCTTTGCATAAATATTGTTTACTTCATGGATCATATTTATATGAAAAAATATTCAATTGTTTAGCCTCTATTTGGCACACCATAGAAGCCATTTGTAGGGATGACATTTTTCCCCAGGCATGATGGGTTGAACGGTATTTGCATTTATAACCACGTATCATTTTTCCATTATACAATCACTTCCAACTTGAAGTGGAAATGAAAAACTATATCTTTACCCTAGTCTATCGCAATTTCTTGCCATATATTTTGCTTAGACAAGAACATCTTCACGTACATAATATTTTTCCACTGCACTCCCTCCATCTGTGTCAGTCAATTTTTTGCTATGTCCCTCCCACTCCTCATTGGAATCGAGCTTTATGTATGTGAAGAGGAACAAGACCATTTCCAAGTCATGTGCAAAGTCACGTGTAGTGATTCTTACTAAGGTTTGTATTTATATGTTCATTTTGAAAATATATTTTTAAGTTAGTTTAGTTTGGTTGTTTTTACTGACTTTTCTATGCTTTTTTTCCTATGACTGATGCTCCTTCTCTGCTCTTACTTTCAGATATTGTGCTTGTAGTGTATATCTTCTTGGGTGCACATGCGGTCTTGTTTTATTTCAAAAGTGGCACTCCAAACAACAACAAACTAGTGTCAATTTCATTGTTTTTGATAGTACTATTTTACTTTTTTTATTCCCAATAGTGATTTAGTCAGGACTGTAAGATTGAACTAATTACAAGATTTGATTCATATCCAAGTGAGTAAGATGGAACTTATGAGGATGAGATTTACCATATTCTATTGACTTTGTTAGTTGTTCACGGATCATATTTTACATTAATTCTCCACCAAGACTGCAAGATTTTCTCTTCTTCTTGGAAGGTAAGGAAGATCTTATGGGCAAGATATTTACCATTAAGATAGTGTTAGTTTTTACATTTAGTTGAACATACTTTCTTTTTATTGTTGATTTATTTTAATCCATACTAGAATAAATGCTACAATGGGTTTTAGTTTTTGGATTCAGATATTGTCCTAATTCACAATCCAACCAAGCTTGCTCATATTTTGTCAAAATATAATGTTTTTTCATTTGATTCATTTAATTGAATTTGAAGGGTTTCTCTTATAAAGTATGTGTATGTATGTCAAAAATTAAATAAGAGTTTGAGTACTTTACATTAGCATCGTATGAATAATATCATGTGATGACTTCTGGAAATCCAACATGTAAGTGTGCTTGTGTTGTATTATTCGAGTGTACATAGATGAAGCAGATGAAAGCAATGGTGCATTTTAAGAAAACAACTATCACATATAGTATTAAACTTTTTGAAAGGGATTCATCCCTAACACATGCACAATGAGGATATTGATGCATCTCTATCAACACAACATGTCAACTTCGAAGGAATTAAGGGAGGCAATGATGGACCAACTGTGGTTTACAAGGAGAATTAGATCTAACATGTGCATGTTTTTTTATCACCTTACATCTATGAAATAAAACACTTCAAGACTTCTTGTAGATATAAATGAGTTGCATATTAGGCGTAATTCGCTACATAACAAATTTAAATTTACTAGTGATAGTACAAAAACTCTAACAATAAGAAAGGGCGGTACAATTCTATAAGTAGTATTATATAATTCACATATATTGGTGCGTTGTTTCAGAATTCATATGAAATGATTGCAATTAATTATATATGCATTATACTTTTGCTTATACATCTATGAATTGTATTTTATACCTCATAAATAGTTAATACTAGTTCTCTGTATGGTTTATACGCTTTCATATTAGTCAAGTGTTCTATTGAAATCTTGCAATAAACCTAATTACAAATGAGATCACATAGCCAATTATGCAAGTGTAGGAGAACTGATGCACTCAAGAGACTCGAGAGGAATGCAAAATCTTTTATCACTATCCATGGATGAAAGATAATCCATGATATGTTGACCAATTATTATTTTGTAGATGAAGTTTTATGAGAGATCGTGTGTATAAGTAAGTATGTTTTTATTTCAAAAACTCTATTTCTATTCATTTTCCATCATTGTTGCTTTTGTTTAAATGCATAGGATATCATTACAATGTTGTATAACACACACTTTTCCATGTAATGTATGGTCATTCATGTAAGAAAGTTATTGTGGAAAAATAGCCTCCAATTCATGGTGAATGAAAGCAATTACAAGCTATTGCAAAAAGCAAAAATGACTTCCTTAAAGTGATATCTAAAAGCCATTAAGCGTACCACATATTGGGAATGATGTATATGGTAAGTCGCAACAATACCTCAATAGCCTGATTATAATAGTTGTGGTATTTTGTTATATTCTTTTTACAGTAACAAATATGCCACAAGACTGCTTTCTTAGTGGTAAAAAAATGAGTCATTTCATCATATTGATAGAAGTTGGTTGGGATGCTTCTAACAAGAAAACACAATATCAAAGAAAATACCACAAAGTAAATTATAGAACTCGAAAAAATACCAACATCATCATGTCATAGAAATTTGCATAATTAAATGATACCAAAACCACTTATGAACTCAGGAAGGAAGTTGTTTGACTAAATCTGTATGACAACTACATGTGTAAAAAATGCTTTTTCATTATACATTATTATCTTAGGGTAATACATCAATGAAATATGGAAGTTTACATTTCCACATGTATGTTATAAATATCTATTTATGTCTTCATTCTACATAGCAAAAAAAATTATGTGTATTAGTTGAATTGTAGTTGGAACGATCCATGAAGTTAATCTCAATTTTCTATCATTTTAGCATTCTGGCCACTACACTTTTGCCTTTGCCTCTCAATGTTACTTTATGCTCTCTTTAATGACCCGATTGAGTTAGGCTTATTCTTTACAAACTTGTTTTCTAGGTAATCAATATGTGTTTTAGTGTCACATATAATTGGGGCATTTGTTGTTCCTGACTTAGTAGTTGTGTTTTTTCCCACTTTGTCAACTCATTAATCCCATCATCCACCATGTTGTATATGTTGTCTATAGAAATGATGGTGGCCTACTGAACCATATTTTGACCAAGATATTTATAATGTTTTCATACATTGATAGTTTGGTACCAACTACATCTCCTGCAAAAAATATATATTCTTGTATTTTCCTTATTTGTCTGTATGTGCCTTATGTAAATTTGTGGCAATGTCCTCAAGAGCTTGTTTCTAAAAGAGAATAATGTTGGGAAATATGGGCACAAAGTATAGCAGCGTAAACAAAAAAAAATTATCAATCTCTAATCCCATAACAGTAAGACTGTGTCAACTACTATGAAATAAGAAGGATGGTCTTAATGAGTTATACCTGGTCTTAGAGCAAGTCTAGCGACTACAACTCATTGTAGTTTCAACTGTCTTCTACTTTCTCTTAGATGGTGGTTGTGCAACTCCTGCTCTTCACCATAGATGGTGGACATGACAACTTCTGCAGCGACTCCTGTGGTATCACCATAGACTACAGGCTAAAGTTTCCCTCCTAACAGCAACCCAAGGACTCTTGCCTCTAGAGTATTCCACAAGGACCAACTGGAACTCTAGCCATTCAACTAGAACAGATAGGAAGGAGTTGTCACACCCGTTGGTGTACTAGTCACCAATTTGCTATCCCACAACAATGATCCTTATTTGTTCTCTCCCATAGCTATCCCTTCCTAGTTGGGTGGGACTTTCCTGGGCTCTCTTGGTTACCACAACCAAAGAGGACAACAATTGTAAGAGCAACTGATTCTCAATTTTCTATATTATTGTTTTACTCTGAGAATCTCCAATACCCCTCTATTTATAGGTGGGGTTTGGTACAAGGTTCCCATTCTATTCAAGATCTGTGTGGGAGTGGAAGGGACTAGAAGATCTTAAATTTTCACAACTTGCAAGACACAAAATGGTCATCTGGCAGTCCATAAGGTCGTTTTCCACAACAAGATAGTCATCTCTTACTTCCAGACAGTCAGCTGGTAGTTTCCCACTCGCATATAAAATTGGAAAAATTGTTTCTCATTAATGCTAAATATTAATTCATTGCACCACAAGAATTGTATAATTAAAACAATCTGGGAAAGTATCTAGAACTTTCCTCCAGACTACCTGAGCATTCTCTCACATGTGAGATGGCTATCTCACTCACCCAGACGGTTGTGTGGTGAGCCTAGTAGAGTCGATCAATTCAACAAAATGAACTGGTAGGTTTAAAATTCAGTTTGGTCAAATCTTAGCCAATTTGATTTCTAATCAGAGTGACAATCTAAATGGCCATCTCAACACTTGAGACAATCATCTGGTGCACCAAATGGCCATATCACCCTATGAGATAATCGGTTGGGTACAATCAACTAATTTGTTATGTGAATTGAGTACCTACACATTTTAGTAATTGATCCAATCATTGTTCAAGATAAAACTCCTATTCAAGATGAGTTCCTATGTGTGTGACTCTATAGGTCCCATGTCACATTAGAAATGAATGTCAATAACTGACTTATGACATCATAAGCAGAGAGTGGTGCCTAGTCGCACATCAGTGCTACCCAAGTGAATGAAAAGTTGGAGAACAACTTCAACCTAAAATCTTTGTAAGGTATTGTAGTGATCGTATAATTCCTCTGTCACTGATATCTAGAGTGAACTTGAGGCATGGAGTCATCATACTATCGACGTTCAACCCATGTTCCTTGAACCAAGAGTAGACTATTAGAAATAATTTAACCTCAATAACATATATTGATTCACATGTGCATGCACATGCCATTCTCAGTCTCACTTATCAAATGTCCAGGATATCAATCTCCAGTAGAAGGGACAAATCCCATCTCTATCACTCACAGTCAATCCCTATGTGTTAAAGTCACCCAATCATCACTTTTACAACAACTCGTGTGTAGGACTGTGTTTGATGATGTCAAAGCGTACCCAATGACATGTGATGAGTGTGGTGGTTTTAGGTCTAAGAACCAAAATCACCACCTTCACTATGAGAGATGACTATAACCACCAATTATGGTTTCCATGTGTCACTCTCAAGATCAGTTTGTCTGATACATTGTTCCCTAACACGTATCTATGTGCTTGGTTTGATATTACCATTTCATGACTAATGAGATTCAGTCATGAACCAACCGATACTCCAGTCTTATGTGTTACTAGTGTCTGTCTACCTTCCACAATAATAACTGACTAGGGACATAATAAGAATGTACATACTCTTAGCATTCATATGATCTCATTCTCCAAGTCACGTACTTGAAGGCATACGTCATTGAGTATTGTCGTTCTTTAGACATTCATAATGTTTCCTCATTGTCTCATAATTGAATGAAACAAAATGAATTGAAAGTTTTCCTTTATGATTCTTAATCAAATACTTTATGGTATATGCTATGTCAATCATCATATGATTGTCTCTCTAGGCATACCTTACCAACAGACTCCCACTTGAACTTAGAGTCAATCATCCATGAATCATATTCTCAGTAATCTAAACATGTCCACCATGTTTCTACTTATCTAGTGCTAATTCAAATAGTTAAAAACACTTTGCTTTATAGTCAGTATATTGCATGTTCCCTTTTCTCTTGGTTGTATAATTTCCTATATGAGATGGAATTGTTGTAATATGATATCTGATATTCTTGCCTAAAAATAGCTCCATTATTTTCAAAATATTATTACTGAGTCATCAATGGTTGGAACACCTATAAGTTCATCATATGAACCTTTAGATCCATATAGTATCACTATGTGTTCATAACACACGTATTCTCAGTTTCTAATGTAGAATATATTTAATGTCAATTAGTTCAGAACCTTTCCATCTACTCAACATTTCTCCTTTTAAATCAGACATATTTTAATATGCGTTCACTTTTGTCATTATGGAAGCTTGCATCGATGTAACTCTTTCCATCCAACTCTTCCTTTATTGCTATCTTCAATTACTAGCAATCTATCCTTAAATACTTCTCAAGTACTAACGGATATCTTTAAGGACTTTCCAATAACCCTTATTGGAATTTAAAATAATCTTGCCATGACCAATACATACAAGATTATATGGGATAAGTACATTTATAGAATTCATGATAGATCTAATGTTGTAGCCTATGGTATCTTAATCATGTCATTTTCATTATTCACAAGAATTGGAACATATGGTTCATGAGAGACTAATCCTGATCCTCTCTCATTGAATCCATTCAACACATTGGTATTGTATGTGCTCAAACTTCCATAGTGAAACCTTTCAAGAACTATCTCTATATATCTTGATCCTTATCTAATAAGATGTTTCACTTAATCCTTCATTGCTGAAGGGTTTTTTCATGCCAGTTCTCAATATTCATAATATTGAGATGTTATTCCTCATCATAGGTGGAATATTCATATATGCTCCCACTAAATCTTTTATAATCACAAATTTCATATTTTATCTTGTATCTAGTCAAACTTTTTGACTATATTTGTCAAGTCAAAAGATCCCATCTTTGTTATGCTTATTTTAAGTCAAGATTGAACTTTTGGTTTAAAGACTTTATTTATATTCTTGAAGTTATAAAACCTTTTAGGTTGTGTTATGCACACACTTCTGATGTATTCCCTTAAGGAATATGGTTTATATCTTCATATACTATATATTTTAATCTATTTTAACTACAACATCAAGCTTGACAATTGGTAAAGGAATTTCTATCATGTTCAACAACTTGACTTGATTTGAAATTATTATTCAAACAATTTGTACTTTTATGTTATCCATGCAGATCTTTGATGCACTGTATATTTGTCATTTTTGCAAATTATTTATTATTTGTTTGACACCTTTTGTTCATTTTCATATTAATTTGTACATGATTTATTAATGTTAGCCCATGTGACTCAATTGAATCAAATAAATGTAATTTTAATGTTTTCGAATGATTGTCCAGAGCTTATGTTTGGATTTATGAGTTTTAGGATTTTTTTAAGAAACTCCACAGCTTGGTATTATTGACTTTGGAGTCGTGGTACCGACACTTGCTCAAGTTGGAACATAAATAAATCGACATAACTTGGTAGTACCAAATCTTAGTGTGGTAGTACTGACGAAGTCAAAGGCGGCCACAACTAATCGAGACAGAGTCGATAGTACTGACATCCAATCAGTAGTACCAACCCAACGGAATCAGGAAGATTTAAAAATCAAGTCTAATATGACGGTGAAGGATTTATTTCACTCTAAGTCACTCTTATGACTAAGGAGCAGTGTGGTCAGACCTATCTATCACTTTCTATTCCATTGCATGATGGCCAAGGCATAAGAGAGTAGAATGAGGAGGTGAACTGCACATTCAGGAGGTTCCAGGCACATTCAGTGGGGAGAATTCACGGCTTGTGGATCTATTTGTTATCGTGGATCGATGGTAACACATGTTTTATACCACTTTTCGAGAGAAAGCCTACGAGCATGAAGGGGAATAATCTAGAGTAGTTTGTTAAAGCACTATCTAATAGCACAATCGATACGATAGGGGGATTGGTATTAGGATAGGTAGTGGATTATGCCATGAGAGTGGGTAATTCTAGATATAGGTCTCTTTGCCCAGGGTTAGGAGGAACATATATTAATCTTAGGATAAAAATTACAGTGTCAATTGTGGTGAAACCATTTTCCTAGGGAATTTCTTCTCATTGTGATCTCAAACCATTAATTTAGATTTTGTTTCTTTCAATTAGTTTAATAACTCTCAATCAAAGTTTTCTTTGACCTAGTTGATCGAAAGCAGTAAGTAGTAGTTTCTTGAATTACATTTCCCCGTGTATGATATTCGAGTCTCATTCACCTGTATTACTTCGATGTGTACTCTTACATTTTACATGTACAATTTAGTCATGTCAAGTTTGTGGCACCATTACTGGGGAAACAACATATTCAGGCACTATGAGTGTTGTAATCGACCGCTCTAGGCCACCCTATTTATTTTTTTCATTATTTCCAAATATGAATTCCAAATATATTTTCATTCAATCAATGGTATCTCATTCTCACATTGAACTTACAAATTGTAGGTACTAGTGCATGGTTCAAATGCAAACCACTGATTACGGTCCCACAACAAATCCACAACCAAAAGGTATGGGTGATGCAATGGAAGAGCAGACCATCTAGGAAAAGATAAAGGCATCATCTACAACAGCTCAGTTGGGCCCGATAAAAAGACAAGCTATCAATGTGGCTAGTTACAAGATAGACCTTGGTTTGGTGGCATTGGTCAAGGTAAAAGATTTCCATGGCTAAAGTATTGAGGACCTGATGACGCATATCAACAATTTTTTGGAAAGCTACAACATGGTGAACATAGATAGAGTGTCAGTGACTGTGATCTACTTAAAGTTATTTTTGTCCTCACTGGAAGATGGTGCTAAATCTTGGTTCCTTAACCTCAAGATGGAGTCAATAGAAACATGGGAACAAATGATTGACACTTTCTTTGAGCATTATTTCCCTCCTCAGAAGACAAACAAGTTGACCAAAAATATAATCAACTTTCCAGAAACAAGCAAAGGAGTCATTTTTGAAGCTTGGGAGAGGTTCCAAAATATGTTGAAGAAGGTTCCTCCTCATGGGAATGATCTCTATGGGAAGGTGAATATCTTCTAATACGGGTTGCATCTTGGGAATGGACCACTCTAGACAGCAGAAGGACATGCTTTTTCCTTAATAATAAGTCATCCAAGTGTCATGAGATCATGAAGAACATGGCTAAGAACCAGTCTTGGGGTGAATAAATAGAACACCCATCAACCATTAAAATTGTTGGGGAATCTAAAGTCATCATGTCATTGAATGAGAAGATTGATCTTGTATCCATGAAATTGTGTCAGAATGATTCAATATCTTCTAGAGGAGAAGAGGAGGAGTAAGTTTATGCATCAGCAGATACCCACAGGACAGGGCCGCTAGCATGATAGATAAAATTGATGAAATCTTAGGCAAGTTGGTGAGTCAAAATGAAGCTATTATTGGCCAGAAGAAGACGAAGTTACAAAACCAAGGAGAGCAGATCCGTAATGTTGAATATCAAATTTCTCAACTAGTAGCAGAGGTTGCTTCCTTGAAGAAGCCTAGTCAACATGGGGCCCCAGTAAATATAGAGACGTCGCATCATCAAGTGAAATATGTCTCTTTTGTCAAGAAGGAGGAACAAGATTTTATTGAGTTACCAACACACCATACTCTAGTGCTTGAGAAGGCATATGTTCCTAAATTTCCATATCCCAGTAGTTTATATGGACAACAAGGGGTGCAAATTTCTAGTTCATTGTGATCATGCATGAACCTCAGCAGACCTCATTCCAGAAAATGTGCCCATGCAACAAGAGCATGCGAAGGTTCTACTGCACAGTGGGATAGTCACAACTAATAAAGAAGCACCTACACCCCAGAAAGAGCAACCATTGATCATTCCAACTATGGTAGATAAGACAATTTCTAGTCTAGGTGGTTGTGTTGAAGTAAGCTTAGGGGAGGAAGTTTATAAAGTGACATATGTTCCCCCACATAAGCGAGCAGAGAAGTCTAAAGTTCCATCCATGTATAGTCTAAAGCTGAGGAAAAAGGAAACACAGTTCAAAAATTTCTCAAACATATTCCGGAAGCTCTACATCAATTTTCCAATAGTGGAGGTGATAGAGAAAATTCATGCTTATGGGAGATTTTTGAAAGATAACATCAATAAAAAGTGGCAGATTAAAGACACAAACACTATACAAGTTGATGAGGTGATGAGTGCACTGATCAAGGGGAAGCTACCAAGGAAGAGGAAGGATCCAGGATGTTTCTAGATCCCATGTTCTATAGGTGGCAAACATTTCAAGTAGGCATTATGTGATTGGGGAGTGAGCATTAATTGTATGCCTCTTACCACCTTCTGAAAGTTAGGATTGAAGGAACCAACAAGATCAACCATGGAAATTGAGTTTGCGGATGGTTCTATTATGAGGCCATACAGGATACAGAAGGAGGTGTTAGTTAAAGTTGACAGGTTCATCTATCCAGTTGACTTTATGGCGATGGATATGAATGAAATGAAAGGATCTTAGATGTTGGTAGGTAGGCCATTCCAAGCTACGGTCGATGTGATAACTACCATTAGCATAGACTATTTGACACTTGGGATATACAATGATAGAGTGGAGTGCAGACTATTGGATGAATATTCATCAACATCCCATGACAACTCAGGTTGAGGAGGATCATTTATGTCGAGCCTAGGACATTAAATAAGGGTGCTTCTTGGGAGGCAACCCAATTTCTTTCAGTCATTTACATTTTGTTAGGACTTTTTATTGTGTAATTTTTGCACTTATTTTGTTAGATTTTGATTTGATGTGAAGAAGGTACCTTGATGCTTTTGTTTGGTGTGCAGGAAGGGTGAAAGTCGGTACTACCGACACCCAAGTTGGTATATAGACTCCTTATCCAATAAAATTCTACAGAAATTCGATACTACCAACATTAAAATTGGTATTACCGACATCAAAATCAATACTACCAAATTTTCTCTGGAAAAATCACAAACTTTTGGACCAAGGTTGGTACTACTGAGTCCAAAGTTGGTACGACTGACTTTTTTCATCAAAAGTGACAAGAGTTACAAGAAAACATTGTCACTACCACCGACACACATGGTGGTGGGCACCAATTTTCAAATCTCAAAGAAGGAGAGAGAATGTCATATCTTCATGCCAAAAAGACAAAAATTAGTGGCACCAACGAGAGGGATATATGCTTGCACAACTTGATCCAATGCACCACACGTCATCCACCTCCACCACCCTAAAGATCATCTGGTATCCCCCGTTCCACCTCTAGGTTTGGATTTTTTACTATGGAGATATGGGCAAATTCAAGGTTATGGGGGTGTTGGAATAGATTTATCTTCCCTTTTTACTTATTTTTAGCTTTTATTTTTGTAATTAGTAGGATCCACAGTCTATCTAGTGTAACATGGAATTTAAATTTTGTTTGTTCCTAGCAATTATCATGCATACTTTTAAGATTGCAATGGAAACTCAAAATCTTTTTGTGGGCTTAGTTGTGAGTACTTGAGTAATATCACCTAGAGGAAGTGTATCTATAGGAAAATTGTACAATAACGACAGAAAACATCTGTCATAGTTGTGGAAAGATCTGTCATTATTACTGTTTACGACAAGAAAAAGAAGTCGTCACATGTTTTCGTTACTAGTCTTTCTGAAAATGAAATTTGTGATAAGTAATTTCATTCCATCGCTATTAGAAATAATGACAACTTAAATGTATTGTCTTTATTAGTTATAATGACAACATAAATGGTAGTTGTTTATGCTATTAGTGATCACATAATTCCATCGTGTATACCAATAGTGACAATTTTACCATTTTGATGGCATTGACAATAGAGACATCTTTTGCTGTCGTAAATAGCAATAACAACAAACATGAAATATAATTTTAATGAACTACATATCTTATAGTTTTATATTACCTCAAAACCATGCTTGACTTTCAAAATTGACACAAATTAGTATAGAACAAATGTCTCATCTTATTAAAAACCAAAGTGAATTACATGAAAATACATTACACGGGGAGGACATTTTACTTCACCCCTTAACTCAAAACAATACATATACCTCGACAACAAAATCAATACATGTGTATTTTTCAACTATATGCAACAATCACATGAATTTTCACATCTATGTTTCTAGCTTTTCTTTTGGAAGTTGCTCCAATGAAGAACCAGCATACTTCAAAAGTGCATGCAAGTTACGTGAACCACCCATTTCCTTTGCCCTCCACTCCCTCCAAACAATCCCAGATCATGCTCCAGAAAGAACTGTACCATATTGCCAAAACAACCTTACACAAGCTCTGATCAAAGTGTGGTCACATATTTGAGGATAAAAATACCACCTATACAACACATTTATAATGGCATGTGCACTTACTTTCATATATAAGAAGTGAAATCCATCTAACTCCATCACCATATTGCCAAAAAGTGACATTTAATTAGGCATGCATCTAGCCAGAATCCTTTCAGCTGGATACCAAATGATCTCTGGAAAAAAATTATAGTTAATTTGTTTTTAAGAAAAATACCAAACAAAATATGCTTGCGAGCTCTAGTTTGTGTCTTAGAAGCATGACTAACCTGATTAAGTTGGTTGCAGCAGGCCACCCGTGCACTCCTTCACCTCCATCTTTTGACCTCCTTGGAAGTAATTGATTCAATATATAAAATAGAGTATTTTAACATTTTTGACCTAGCATGAAACCCAAATTAAGATAGATTCATAACACTACTATAATGCACTATAAAAGTCATTGAATTGGAGAAAGATCATCTACAAAAATGGGAACAAAAAATAGATCTTTGACATTTAATCTTTTTACTTGTCAAATATCAAACACCATGTGAGCAGCTTCATAAATAATGTCATATACAAAGGCATACAACAAAAAGAAAAAAGTACAACAACCAATCTCCACTAAATGGAAACCCAAAATAAAAAAGTTCCAAGTATGATCACACTAACTGTAATGTGAAAACTTAGTGTATTGTAACATCATATAAAAGTTTGTTTGTTTCCAAAAAAAATATCTATGCCACAATCCAAAATGAAAAAGTAGTATCAATACATTATTTGATGTAGTTAAATATGAACCAAAGGAAACTCATGGCACTTACTTGGACATAAACATGACTGAAAAGCAAGAATAAGAAATTCATGGTTTTTAGGTTTTGTGGATGACTCACAATGTGATCAACATACAAAAAGAGAGCATGATCACCAAGTGTGACTTTTAGAAAGTTCACAGCCAACCTAGACCAACTTCGTATATGGCTGTATTGACCATGAATTTCTTAGCTGAGAATGTGACCATGACTCTCTTCCAACACCTCCCTAAGAATAAAGGGCAACAATGTGTATGTTTATTAAAATATAAGCCAAATCCCAAAATGAAACTAAATTTATAGACCACATTTTAGTTAGAATTATCTTTTAATGCATATCACAATTCTAACCATGATCTCAATTGTTGTACTAGATTCCAGGAGTTCCTTTCCTATGATATACAAAAATTTCTATGCATGAACATCAAGAACAAAGACCCATCTTGCTTCATGGTAAGTTGTTAGTATATCTGGAAGAGAAGGAATACCTATGCTTTTGAAAATGAAGATAGACCCCTCAAGCACCATGCTAGGTTCATAAAGAAAATAATTGGAGACATCCAGAATACATGGAGCACGCAGAAGGAGGCACACAACCAAGGAGGTCAACCCATTTCCATTCAATGGGAACCTCAAACTCATGGGAAAATAAAGTTCAATATGAACATCAATTACACAAAGATAAAGGTAGTATCTGCCTTGGTCACTAAGGATATTATAAGCACTTTTTTCTTTAGTAGATGTCATCATAGTAGGTACAACAACTAAGGCAAATATTATAGTCATATATCTAGCTCTGGAGGCTACATGGAAGGGGGGTAGGCATAGGGTTGTAAATGGGTCTGGGTATACCCACATACCCACAAATCTAGACCCTTTAAAACTTGTCACAAGTCCAATATTTTGTACCCATAAAACCGCAGACATGTATACTCGTTGACCCATATTTAAGCGGGTCCACTGATGGGTCCAACTATACCCATACCCGTTAGACCCGTATACCCACATTACTAATAATTATATATACATATATTCTTAATTCATTTATTCATATTTAATCCAACGGCCTAAAGTCCTTACTATGATCTAATGGCTAGCGTCTTATATCAATACCTAAACCTAACAAGCTTGAAACATTTCACAGATGAGCCGCAACTCATCACTTCAGACTCTAGTGGGTGACTGTTACCACGCCTCCGACTACACCTCTTTGAAACCCTCACCCAGCTCGTCGCCTAGTTGCTACCTTCGCATCCAAGTGGTGCCCAACAACCTCAGCATCTCCTTGCCAGCCACCTTCTGTCATCTTTGACTCCATGCACCATGGACTCCAGGGGCTGCCACCTCCAAGCACCAACAACTTCAGGCTACCAATCCTTCTAGCTTCCCAATCTCATCCACAGTAGCTTCCATACGCCTCTTGCTGGATTCCTAATCAGAGTTCAAAACTTGCTGGTGGTAGCATCCAACATAGCTTGCTAGCTTCCTGATCTTAAAGCTCAGATCTCATCTACAGTTGTGTCAAAATGCTTCCCTTCCTCCCATAAATCCTGTCGGTGTGTCTGCATATTGCTTTTACAATGGTCTATTATCTCCTCTGTATCCTACTTTCTTTTCTTTTGTTTCTAAATTCCAGATCCGCTACCTCCTCCTCTAAAGTTTGCTTTCTTTTATTTTGTTTCTAGGACCACATCTGTAACATCCTCCTCCCACTTTTTGTCTTCTTCTTTTATTTTCTTATTGGTTGCCATTGATGTGTACCATAGATCTTCTATAATCATTGTCATTGTAGTTGGGTTCTTCTATTATCATTTAATGGATTAACAATGAACTAGATCTATTCATGAAGGTGATTAAGTAATGGAAAATACTAATATTCTACTAAGTATCACGTCAAATACAAATGTAGAGGAGGTATTGCTGATAATGATTCTACATAGAGTATACATCTAGCATTCAAAAGAGTGCAGAACCGTATACCTGTAGAACCACACCGTATACCTGCATGGTATGCGGGTCCAGGTATGGTGCGGGTCTAGTTTCAAATAATGTGGGTCTGGACCCGTACCCGTACCTGCTAAAATAAATGGGTATGGTTCTGTGTATAGCCATACCCGCACCGTTTACAGCCCTAGGTAGGCATGTCCTCGTTGAATTTGACAGTAAGCTTTTCGTCCAATCTACTAATGGGGGGATAATAGAATATCCCACCCCTACTAGATGCAAGGAAAATATCCTCAATCTTATAAAGAAAGATTGAGATGTGGACATCAGATATGCTAGAAGAAATATTAATGGACTTGCTGACAGCTTTGAAAACACCATTAAAAAACCATACTACCTATTCCATATATGTGGGACATCCTGATAGTTTAGTGAGCTCAATAAACTTCTAGAAAACCATTTTAGCAAATTGTTTTTTTTCAGAACTGAAAATAGTCCTTAGAAAGACCATTCATCTTATCCTTAATTTGGCATCCATAAGGAAGATTCTTTCAGTGAGATGCCTCTAGAGTCTACTGAGACACTATCTATCACCAATTTATCTTGTTCTATTTTTTGGAAGTAGTACAAGAAGAAGGACTTCATTGTAGGGACAAGAGATGAAAGTGTTTGTAATTCCCTATCCATCTCTAGGTTTTTCTAAATTAAAAAGAAACAGTGATTATAAATTTAGCAACTAAATAAAACAAACTACATAGACTAATTTATTTTATTACTATCAGAAGTAGTCTGCTACCTCTGAAAAAAGTAGTCCAATTTGGCTTTGAATGTTCTACAATGACAATTAGTTACTATTATCCACATATCTCTAATTTTGAAGAGAATAGAGAATTCATGGGTGTTAAAAAATTGTATTTATAGAGTTCATGAAGACATACACCAAGGGGTGTTGATTAGTTTGTCTCATTTTAGATCCACCCAACAACAGATCAGTTGTTCGATCCTTAATACTTGGATAATTAGAAATTTAAAATCCAAACAAAAGGGGATGTTCATGCATACATATTGACAGATTGCTATTGGTAGGAATGAGAAAAACTTATCTCAATCACTAACAACCATTGCAGCTGTAATATCTATAAAGCATATGCCTTAGAAGGTTTTTTATGGGACATGGAAAAAAGTGAAGGGTAAATGGTGCCTTAATGGAGTTTACTCATCATTATTAACTAAAGGACCCAACCCTCTTCAATATGTGGTTGGTGATCTATCTAATTGATCTACATTGCACCAACTGGAAATAGGGGTAAGTTGGAGAGGGAATGAAACTAAACCATCACAATTATCATGTCATAGCAACCATCTACATAAATTTAAGAGAAACAATAAATACAAACATGGCAAGAGAACTATAAAAACATATATTTAGATACACAATTGGTAGTATTGTCCTTATGGACTTACCAATTAGTGGCCGTTTATAAGGTGCACACAAATAATTAAAATAAGTGGCCTCTTTTGCCTTTTAGTAGAAAAAGGAAATAGCTTTCTCATAAGATGTTATATTTCAGCTAAATAGTTATAGAGGTGAATTATATTTAAACATGACATGATTAAAGAAAGCATAGTTTGAATTCTAAAAAGATCAACTACAGAACTTATTACCAGAGATGACTTGTTTCAAAATTATTCTTAAAAACTTGTGAACACATATTAGTTGCATAAGGAGTACATGTATCATAGAAAATTAAGTGGAAGAGCTAGTTCACATGATATGAGAAGCAAGGTTAACATCATCTATAAGTTCTACCTAGCACTAGAGACAACAACTTCATACATTTTCATCATCTACTATACAAAAAGTAAATATGAAATAATAGAAACCATGTGTGAATCTGAATATAAGAAATGTGAAGACAAACACATTTAGAATGGTCCACCATATGCACATATAGATGGCATATTTCAATTGTGGCTTTGTACCAAATTTCCATTCAGTTACTTTAGCATCAAATGTGTTGTCTTTATTGGCATGAACATCGATAAATTATGCCTTTGAAGCGGCCACACCTACAACATGGTGCTCATTAATAGATGCAGTCATATTAGAAAGATTTTTGAGCTTTTTTCATGCATGACACAAATTTATTTGGTTAATAAAACTAATTACATTTATAGACTACAATATGCAAGCTAAAGCAAGAAAAACTATGAAGAAAATATATGTAAAAGGTGCAACAAAATCATAGAACACCAGAATACATTTGAACATGAATATGAAACTACAAAGAGGTTGTTTACCAGAAAAAGAATTCCAAAGAAACTATGAGAAGTACAATTATAAATGTGTTATGTTTAAATGTACCACATGTTTTACTTAATAAACTACATTTCAATTGTAATTTACTTATAGTGGGGCACTGCCAATCAATTATCAACCTAAGCAAATTGGTCAAAAGTGACTATAAACTGAACTGGAATAGAGTGAAGAATAAACATACTTTTGCTACAAGTGCTATGTAATTTCTGAAAGTCATATGGTTATAATATTTATACTAGATATGTTTATAGAAATATTTCAAACACTTCACCAAGGAATCTACCTTAATGGATGCTCAAAAGTCTAATATATATCTAGAACAAACAAGAATATTTGTAGCCTAATAACCCTGTCAATTACTGGTCCACTATTGTGGCCTAGTCTTAACACTAGTTATGTTGTCATAAGATAGCAACATGTGCACCATGATTAGACCATAAAAAAAATATTTTTGATTTAGTATCTATCAACCTCACGATATGTCTTGGCACACTATTGCAACTTGATCTTAACGCTAGTTGTCCTATCATCCTAAATATACTCAAAGGTTCGAACTCCTCTGTGAACATGTGGTAACTAGCTCATTTATATCAGAAAAACTCTTATCAAAGTAGACTAATGTATTATGTTGAAATGGATGTTATATAGCATCTAAAATACCTAAGAAGTAGCATTGGTGTGCTTGTGTTTAGTTTTAAGATATTGAAAACTATATGGCCAAAATTTTAAAAAATATAGTAGTGTTACAGAACATGTGCACGCTAATGTGTATAAATACGTTAATTGTATATAGAAATGGTTTCCCTTATAATTTTATGATAAATATTTAATCATTGAGAATGTCTACATTCTTGGTATATGTTTTTGTTCATGGTGCATTTGGAAAGCATTACTAACTCATTTATTTGTTCCTTTCACATATAATCATTTCCCTCCATGTGATTGTCAAGTTCACAGTACTTCCCCCACCATTACTTCCTCCATTGCTATCTTGATATTTGACTCGCCCCTCTATTAATATCTTTACTAACCTAGATGGGAGCTAAAATACATACTTTTTAGATATCTATCTTCCAACTCAATGGTAATGGATATAATTAAGCTTCGTCAAGATATGCCTACTCACCATCACAAAAAATGGGTGTGAATCCATACTAACAATGGGAAGTGATTTTTTAGCCAACTTACAAACTCGTACTCTCTTCAAACATTCATGTAGTTTTATGATAGAGTTATAAGCATTGAAAATCCAAATTATTGGGTATGATAAAGTGATTCATGTGGCTATCTTGTCAAGTAATTATTATGACCATCACAAGAAGGTGACAAAAACATTTATGGTAATTAAAAGCTATCCTATATGTAGAAATAATGAGGAAGAATCATGCCATCTCTGTGAGACAGTAAGTATGTTAGACATAGGGTATTGTTTTTGGGTACCATACCATAACAAATTGGGTTGCACAAAATCTAAAGAAAGTTGTTAGACACCGCACAAGATTTGTTATACATTTCTAGTTTATATGGAACTACAAAAACCAATCTGTATTCGAGTACTCTTCCCCTACTATGTAGCATCAAAATTAATTCATCAATAAGAAAGGCATCTAAGTAGACAATTCATATTTCTTTATCATCTAGTTCAAGAAGCCATTTTTTATTTTTGTATGGCTCAAAATAGTACAACATGTTGAATATTAGTTACACAGCTTGCTCATGGCTAGAGGCCTTAACATTTCAGAACATTTCATTCAATTGAACCACCTTTCAGACCATATTGTCCTGCAACAACTTGCAAGTACATCAAAATTAGAAAACAAAAACTAGACATGGCCCATAGCCAAATGCTCCACATTCACAATATGAACAACCATGTGTATTGTGTTGTCTTAGCAAGCTTCTTGATGAGTATAGCCATCTTCTCATGGGTGAAGAACACTAAAACATCTACTCTAGTTTCAAATGGATCAAACCACATGATTTCAACACAATGTTTTTCAATTGAAAAGCAACATGTAGAAAAAAAACAAAAGCGTATATGTGATATTCAATATATTATAATCACTTCAATTTGACAATAAACCTCATATAGATTGTGAATGTATTTATTGTGGTTCTCTAATACATTCACTACCGCAACAACAACAAGATCACAGTGAAACCATCATTTAATCTCAAGCCTGTGATTCAGAAAACACCTTTACAAAAAATCCCCACAAAAGTAAAATAACTAAATCAGTTTTTCTCATGCTACCAACATTGTAGCATTTTGTCATGGAATTAGTAAAATAGAGGTAAGAAGAAAGAAACAATTGCATAACATAACAGCATGAAGATTTTTGATAATCACACAATAGTGTGATTCAACATTGGTAGGAATCAATCGTGTATCTTTTAGTAGAGAGAGAAAGAGAAAATGGAATACCATGTCTCCGTGTTTGAAGTAAAGATGACTTTGGCCACCTTCTTTGTCATGGATTTCAGTGGTCGCCTCCTACTTTGCCCTCCTACCTTGGATCTGCTGGCCATCTTCTACTAGAGCACAAAATCAAAAGAAAGAAGAAGCTATGATGTTCATCGAAGAGATGATTTTAGGAGTAGGAGCACAACAATAGTCTCTTACCTTGATTGTATCCTATTCCTCCTGCATTAGATCAACCACTAGATGCAGGCATCACTGCACTGATCAATTCTAACATCACTTCCTTGGACCGGCTCTTGTGTCCATGCACTAGATTCATTGTCATTTTCTCACATCCCAACCCTAGATCCCACACAATGAAACAATGATCATAATATCTGAAATAAGGACTACTAAAATAACTACTCCATTTTCTGCAAGATCGAGAGAAGCAAATCATCATGTTTGACTATTTCTAGAAAAAATATGGAGGCTAGGTACATCACATGTGAAAGAGTAAAACATACAGTAAATGCAAACAGGCCATGACTTAGATAAGTCATATCAACTACACACCTAATTTTCTCATGGCTTAGTTCATGATTTCCAATCTACACAACCAATTCAGCACTACTCTATGTACATGCATAAATATGTATCAAGAAAGGAAAAGGATTTGCTCAAAAATCCAAAATGGAAAAACAAAGAAATGAAGGTTGGGACACATTACCTTATAAATTAGTAGAGGGGGAACTAACAACTAGGGGAACCATACCACTGTCCACCAAATAGAGGACATGTAAATTTAGGAAGGGAGTTTCTCAAACACCTATTGAGAATTCAACATAGGAATCAATCAAGTTACTAAGAATCACAAATAATATAATTGTTAAGAAATTGTAATAATTGAATATTCACCTTGGATTACAGATTCAATGTAATAGTAAATGAATAATATTAACTTGGCAAGAAACGTTGATAGCTAGGTACTGGGTTGTTGATACTTTCCTTTAAGGTAAACACATTTCCTTTCGTGGTAATTATTTCCTCCACAACCTCACATACAGGAAAAGAAGGAAAAAGTAAATCCAAGCAAAAATTCAACATCAACATTGTACCATGTACAAAAACTCAGCAAAAGCAAATCTTCTTAGCAGTTACACATTAAAGTTGAATGAGCCTTAACTATAGGAAACATCTGCACATACTTAAATCTATAGTGGAATTTTGACCTGAAAGCATCAGATTGAACAACTCCAATCATCAGGTAACCCTTATCTATCTAATGAGCCATTACAAACCTGGATCTCAAGTTAAGATATGATCTTATTAGTAGTGAATCACACATCATTAAAGTAGTCATTAATCTCCAATCACAATCCCAATAGGGAAATAGAGAGGAGGAGGAAGAAGAAGAAGAAGAAGAAGAAGAAGAAGAAATTTGTCTCATAAAATAGAGAAAAATGCAATCATATAAATACCACAACACATTGTTCATAAAGAAGAAAAATTGGCATGATAAATATAGACCTCAGAGTTAACATTGTAGTAGTCTTCATAAAACAAATATAGTTACAAAGCAACAACACAACACATTGTTCACAAAGGGGGGAAACATGAGTTGGAAAACAAATATAGAAAACAATGATATATTGGAAACATATTGAAATATTTCTAGAGCCTAAAGTGTTCTTCCTTCATTCTTAATGATATATTTTAAGAGGCTAGTGCCAGTTTAACCACATGATGCAATCCATATGGATAAAGAGCATTTCCACTCCTATGCCTACAAAAAATCAGTAAAGCATTGATTTAAATATTTATGCATGATAAATAGTAAAATAGATCATAAAAGTCTCATCAATTTTTGAACTAACCTCATAACTAATTTAAAATATCATCTTTTGAAGTAGCTAGAGAAAAGGCACAACCATAATTATCCTCACTCATGTCCATAAGTTGTTGAAATTTTTGTTTGTTGACTATCTTGTCTAGTATATTTTCCACAATTTCCAAACATGTATGTGTGGCACTCTTTACATCTTCAACTATTTTAAGAGCTGCCTCTTAAACTTCCAAATCTTCCTCCTTGTCTTTAAGTGCTTGGTCTTTTGATTTAAGTTCATTGAGTAAGGAATTCTTTGTTTTATATGGTCCTCTAACATCTCTTGTATTTACCCCTCCACCATAACCAGATATGTGTTTCTTTGTCTTTGATTCTCCATAGACATTTTCCACAACCTGAATTGGGCAAAGTGATGGTTCAGCTTCCTAGATACTTATCATTTTTTCCTAAAACAAAAAGAACATATTAATAACTAATAGATAACAATATTCAGCTTTGCACACTTACATGAACTTGGGATGACTCTATAGTAGCTAAGGTATCACCTTTCTTGTGGCTTTCAAAGTACGTCAATCCCAAGTCAGGTGGGTTCCCATCTTTTCCTCCCTGTAGTATCACCAACATAATTTATATGCATATCTAATGATAAATTAACATTAAAAAACCAAAATATAAATAAGCAACCTTCTACCCTAATATTTCTCTAAGAAGCTTTCTACCCATGTGATGAAGTAATTTATTATTCAATCCTTCTCTATTTTTGGAGTTTCTCTTACTCGATGCCTACATTTGATATAATGTGAACATTAATAGAAGAAGAAAATTTCAAAATCTAAAATGAGTAAATTAAATTGATGCAAAGCCATATCATTTAAAAATTACCATATAATTTTCACTGTTAAAATTCTTTTTCACAAGTCATTCCCAGTCAGTATCAACTTCAATTGCCATAGTTTTTTTTATAGTTGTTGTTGCATGTCCAACCCCTTCACTGTTTGATGCATTGATGCCCTACACTTTACCCATATTTCTTTCAAATGTTTTAAAGTGTTAGCTTTATGACCCTCTATGTTGTTTCTTGAGAATTTGTACTAATACGTGTTTCATAGCACAAGGACATTAATGCATCATTGATATTTACCAAATGAATATAAGGATAAGGGTATGAAGAGTTTACCATAACTGCAGCCCACATGTGATATTTTTGTCTATCTAAACCATCATTCCAAGAATGCACTTTTATTGTGCAAATGTTTCGATCACAAACAATCCTCTCCAAATATCTACTCCACACTTTATGATTTTTTCCAACAGGATGGCCTTGATAGAAGGTGATATCTATCTTGGCATCTTCTCTTAGTATAGCCACTTTTTTACATTTGTTACGTCTTCGATGTTTGACTACCTTTTCGATGCCATTGGTTGTAAACCAACATAAAAAATAAATAGTAAGCATTTAGAGAGCATGTGTAAAAATGATGAGGGGAAATAAAAAATCATTATACAACAAATATCTTATTTCAATCATCTAATATCAAAAAAATATAGATTATGAATTTATGAATAAAGGAAAGTAACCATACACATTGATATCTCATTGATAGCATGAGAATGTATCACTTTGGTATCCATGCACTATTTTGGTTCCGCGTGAGCTTCTTCAAGAGGTGTGGGAACATTTTCAGTTTGTGGTGAAGAAGCATTTTCATTTAGAGAAGCATCACATGCTTGGGGTGAAGAAGGATCATATTTAGTTGGTTGATGAAAAATTGTTTTTGACATGGGAGTAATCCTAACTTGAGTGAGAATATCACTTTGTTTGGAAGACAATTTGTTCAAAAAGGACAAATGATTGTCACTCAAATCATGTACACCATGGCTTTTCCCTCCTTTATGATTCAATGAATTACTCTTAATTTGTAACTCATGAGCATGTCCCTTCCCAATTACACTTAATTGTTTTGGTGAGATAAAACACTTAGCCTTGGACTCGGCATTGGATATTTCTCATTTATTGAAGTGCTTGCAGCCAACTTCATGTATCATAATCAAGTTAGTTATAAATATAATCGCTTACAAACACCAACATATATGGAATGCATCACAAATAATATAGAAGATAAAAATTATGTAGATAACTATTACAAGAATGATTTGCTTGTGTCCATTTTCCTGCAATAACACTAATGACTTTTTGAAAATGAAATTTCTTACACAAATAAACTTAAATGTCAAGATTGTTATTAATAAAATAACATAAATGTCGCCACTGAATTTTATAGTCAAGATATCATACTGAGATATGAAAAATGTAAGTTATACTAATAAAAATGCTACATGTTCCAAGTACTTATAGGGAAAAAGTATTCTAGTGAATTTCTTCATATAATAATTGGATCATCATGTATATCATTTGTATCATCAACTAGCTCCAACTTGTCCCCCAGATCAAACTTTGTCACAATATGCCAGCCGTTATTAATGTGATCTTTGGAATAAAACACTTGGGATGCTTGAGTAGATAATATAAATGGCTCAAAAAAATTTCAAATATGTTTGCAATCAACACTCGTGAATCCATACTCATCTTTCTTGAGTCATTTAGAAACATCAACCCAATCACATTGAAATAACATGACTCACTTATTGCTCAAGTATTACAATTCTATAATCTCAGTCACTTGTGCGTAGTAATCTCTACTAGTTCCACTACCATCATCACCAACCACAATGACCCCAGTGCATTGAGACTTTGATCTTTCCTCATGAGACTTAGTGTGAAACTGATATCCATTAACCACATAGCCATAGAAACATGTCACACATTTTAATGGACCACGTGATAGTGAAAGTAACTCCTCTATATTCTTGTTTTTATCATTCTCATGTTGATCTCCAATCTAAAAAGGATAGTTATTAGAAAAATTAACAAAACTAGTATATATGTACGAACATGTTAAACAATGTAGACCAACTTACTTTCATCTTAAACCATTCAATGAAATCCTCATTTAAATCTATAAAGGTTATTTGATCTGGATAAAATCCTTGTATTTGATAATATTCTTTATGACAATAAAAAAATGTACCACTTAAATAAATAGACCATTAAAATTATCAATTAATGACTCAAATAAACATTATAAGAATGATGTACTCAACGAATGCCTTAACTTCTTCACAATTGTTCAATATGTATATATGAGCTTTCTCCCACTCAAGTGCATCAAGGTCTCTTGTTGTTCCACATCATAATCCTCTTCGCTTGTATGCAAAAATAGATAAATTTATAGATTCATTGATATCACTATCATAATTTCTGCCAAGGCAATTCAATTTTGTCTCTACAGTATGTAAATATCTTGAACATAAATTCATGCATTCTTCTTCTATGTAACCTTCCGCTATGGAACCCTCTGGGAAGCATCTGTTGTGGACATAGGATTTTAATGTGTACAAATATCTCTCTACTAAATACATCCAATGCTCTTAAACAGGCCAACATAACATGGCCTCATGTGGCAAATGAATAGGCAAATGCAACATCACATCAAAAAATGATGGTGGGAAAACTTGCTCCAACTTACAAAGTGTGCTTGGATTTTGAGCTTCAATTTGCTTTAGATCCTCCATATTTAGGCATGTATTACCAAAAAACTTGAAAACACATGACAACTCAATAAGTGGTTCATAAACATCCTTAGGAAGAAGGCCACACAATGAAAGAGGGAGTATGTGATGTAACATGATATGATGATCATGACTCTTCAATCCTAAAAGTTTATTTTCTTTAAGGTTCACACACTATGAAATATTGGAAGAAAAGCCATCCGGTACCTTTAAATCCTTCAAAATTCTTAGAAACTTATGTTTTCCCTCTCGAGATAATGTGAATGGTGCATCAGGCAATACTATTTTCCCTCCAATTATCATTGGATGCAACTCTTGTCTAATATTAATTGCTTGCAAATCAAGACAAGAGTTGTAATTGTCCTTTGTATTATTTTTTACATTCATCAAAGTTCCAAGAATACTATCACAGATGTTTATTCTATGTGCATCACGTCTAAAGTATGTCGTATCAATAGATCTTTCTTGTATGGAAGCTTAAAGAAAATTCTTTTCTTGTTCCATTTATCACCCTTACTCTTGTGAGATACTCTTTTTGAACATTTACTTAAAACATTCCCTTCAACACTTTGAACTTGATCAAGGACATCATCACCACTTAGTGGTGTAGATGGTGTGTCATTCTAAATCGTGCCATCAAATGTAGATTTATTCTTCCTCCACCTATGATTCAAAGGCAAATAACGCATATGGCCTATAAAGCATTCATTTCCACCATTAGCCAACCTAATTGAATGAGTATCTTTATGGCAACACGAAGATTAAAATTTTGATGTGTAGTTGCATCAAATGTTTGTATAGAAATATCAATGCAATCACCTGGACCGTCTGGACCTGGAATGAGCATTAACAAAATGAGATTATGTTGCTTCATACACATCCAAGGAAGCAAGTCGTATGGAATTAGAATCATGGTCCAAATTCTATATGATGACTTAGAATTATTGAATGGTTGAAAACCATCACAAGAAAGGCCTAATCTGACATTCCTTGGCTCTGCAGAAAAAGTACTATGAAAATCATTAAATTTTTTCCATGCCAAGGAATCGGCTAGATGATGCAGATCTCCATCACATCCCTTATCATGATGCCACCTCATTCATGAAGATGTTTTTGAAGATATAAATAGCATCTAAAGGCGAGGCTTTAGTGGAAAGTAACCCAAAATCTTTGTCGGTATTTTCTTGCCATTTGCTTTTTGTTTCTCTTCTCCATTATACTTGTCATATTTCCATCTTGAAGCATTGCAAATTTTACATTTATATAGGACACGATCTTCCTTTCAGAACAACATACAATCATTGGCACATTTTTTGATCTATTCATATAAGCAACCCAAATCTTTAATTGTCTTCTTCGCTTCATAATAAGATCTAGGCAAGGTTAAATCATTTGGAAATAGTTCATCTTTCAATAACTCAAGTAGCATTGTGAAAGAACGATTATTCCATCTTTCGAGGCTCTTAAGATGAAGCAACTTTACTAGGGAAGATATTTTTGATCCATTTGATCCCTTATAGAGAGGTTGATTGAGGTCATCTAACAACCTAAAAAACTTTTTTGCCTCGGTATTAGATTCCTCATCATTATGTATTAGTGCTCTACCATTTGGATTATGCAAGGACCTTGAAGAAACTTAAGGCACTCCTTTTGTCGAGAGGCCTAAGAGGAACTGTTTACATTGAATTAAGAAAAATTAATGAGGTAATCAATTACCGATTTGAGTATCACAAAAACTAAACATAGGTTTAATATTTAGTATAAATACAAAGAAGTTCCACAACTAATGTGAAGATAACAACATGATCTTTTCATATCTTTTGACCTTGTCATATCTTTTTCCCTGGTCTCCTTGCCAATGCAAATTTCTAGGATACCTAACATGAACAATGCATATCTAGTTTCTCAATGTGGATGGGGTTCAACATCATTATGTATTATTCTAAAAATTGGTTCTTCTCACTTCTGACCTTGTCATATCTTCTTTCTTGGTCCCCTTGCCAATGCTAATTGCTAGAAAATATGAACCTGCTGATAGAAAATTATTTCAAGTCTACTATCGCCAACACTACCAAAAGAATCAAACTCCTCCCACTACCTCCCTACCTCATGACAATGGCCATACTCATGTGAACCTCCTACTACTCACTAAGGCCCCACTAAGGCCGTAGGTTGAAGCTTGCAAGTTTCACTTTAGAGAAGGCTAGTCACAAGGAGGAGCTAGAGGGGCCTAAATCTCTAAACAAAGTAAGAGTGAAGTGCTCTTGTTTGACATAGTCTCTAGAATGGACTACTCTAGTGCAAATGAAAAAAAATGGATATGATGAAACCTTTTGTAGCTACCAGAAGGGACAGTGAATACATCCACATGAAAAAACTAAAATGAATTCCAAAAGTCCACCTAGAATGTGATGATCTGAATCTCTATCAATGAGATTGAGAAATAAAGGCATAGAAGTTGATGTTACATATCTTTGGTCATCAAAGAAATTAGTCGATTGTTGTGTGGCTTTATAGAAGTAGCAAAAAGAAAGCTGAATTTCCACTACCTCTCCTCTATAGAAATTAATAGCCACATCAAACATTATAGCCCCTACGACCCTCTGATCTAGTAGTAAGGTCTAATGAGCACATCTTGTTGGGGGTTCCAAAAAACTATGGTGCCACACATGATCTCCTACAATGAGGGGCACAACAACTAGCATGTGAACAAGCTCCTACAATGATGGGCATACGGTGCCTCCACAAGTACCATATCTCTAGTAAATCATACATATAAGTAACACCACTCCTCTAGTCATGTCTGCCATACCAAACAAACTTCAACCTTACAGAGTGTTTTAGTTGAGCTCACTATCTGAAAAAACAAAGTACTCCAAATATAAACAAGAATCATCTTTAGAAAAGAGATCTACAATAGAAACTCCAACATTCAAGGGGCTTTTCTTGAGTATGAACAAACACGACCTAATCAGGATAATAAAATTAAATCTCCATAACACTTACCTTGAGCATATCAAGATGTTCTAATTTTAGTTCACTGAAGCAAATTTAGAAGTAAGAAAAACATAAACCAATCAACAATCCATGAAATAGCTCCATACCACTTGGGACTACAATTTAAATCAGCAACTAAAAACTCCTTAAAAGACAATCTCAAAGACAAACAAGTCCTCAAATAAGTGAAAGGCCATCCAGTAAGCTCATCTTCATAAGAAACCAAACCTGAAACAAGGCACAAAAGTACTAGCATTAGCTGTCAATTTAGATACAAACCAAAATGCCACATAAAACTAGCTCAAGGAAATACATGAAAGGAAAACTATTAACAATCTAGTGCTTCTAAAACAACTAGACAACGAAATTTTGTGCATACATAGACATAAATTTTTAACTAAAAACACATATGCAATCTATAGAATCAGCAAAAATAATTAAAGAAAATACTTTAAGAGTTTTCAAGCACCTTTCTAATAGTGTGGTGGTCTACTCTAGTACCCTCCTCTTACTGGGACACAAGTACATAGAGAATTTCCTATTGATTTACAGTGTTGTGTCTGAGATATGATCCAGAGAGGTTGTAATGCACACCCCTAACAAATCCACCCAGTGCAATTTTGACTGGGCTAGCTGGCAACTGGAACTGCGAAACACCACTACCTAGACCTCTATATGTACTAGAACCCAAACCCCCTAACTAAGAGTCTTATCCATATAATCCCCCCCCCCAAAAAAAAAATAGCTACAACCATACCCACGTTGGTTTGAACTAGCAACCAACACCTTAAGGCTAAGAAAGCCTCACCACTAGCCCATTATGTGATTATATTCATTAAATGTATGGATGCATGAGCATTTGCATATCTCCATTAGAAGCATGAATATGTGATGGCTCTCCATCACAACCATGAATCTCTTACTCTTGCATTATCTTTATAATATTAAGAATTTGATCAAACTATCGAAATGTTTTGAATTACATTTGAGAGACAATTCTTCATCATTCTATTTGTATTTTCCATAAATAGGATTATATACATGGTTGTGATTGTTGATTGGTTTGTGTAATTTTTTTTCATCTTGTATATATACTTCCACATGAAAATAGTCTTTTTGGAAAAGGAATCTTGACCAAATTAGGCCTCATGCCTAGGTATTTAAATATATTTGCAACTGAGCTACTTGTATCAATAAAGTAGTTTGTATAGCATATATATCCCTCTTCTACCAATTTGGGTTGCCACTAATCATGTGACAATTATGTGCATCAAATAGTTTTGCAACAAGAGCAAGAAAAAATGATCATGTTTGGGAAATGTGTTTTTTGCATTACTTATCCAATTATTGAGATACAAATTGTAGAATATTGAAAATATCTACGTTCATGGTGATTTGAATGCAAGCATTGGTCTTGACAAACTCTAATTCTTAAGTAAGATAAATAAAAAATGTATGAGACATTTAATCAATTAACATGTTTCATAGTCATACAAAATAGTAGATATACCAACCAAACTTCCTCTCACTAGTACAACTACATCCTCTCTAAATCCCTGTTAGAACAATGATCGTACAGAATTATTTGTATAGTATATGAATCATAATGGATTATATTTTGATATTTTATAAAAGATAAAGAGAAATTATTATTTTCATGTAAGCATTGATGATTTATCAATCTTAGACATGAAAGCTATTGATGATGCAATCCTTCCTTACTCATTAGAAGTCTAAACTTTTTTATCAGAAATTTCATGTTTTTTAGTCATATTAAGGAGGTATCAAGTTTAAAAACCTACATGAAGACAAATTTTCTGAGGGATAACATTGGATTGAAGATGCCATATATATATATATATATATATATATATATATATATATATATATATATATATATATATATATATATTATAGTATTTCAGAGAGGCACCTTTCCTATCACTTACTAGGGTTTATTTTTATCCTGGCATGTCAAACAAAAAAATAAGTCCAACATTAGGGAATGTTTTTGTCAATATGCTGGCAGTTGTGGAGATAATGCCATATTGAATCCTTGTGTATTCAAAATAGTTGGGAAGTTGGAAGATCAATTGATGGAAGGAGAAGATTTCTTCATAGAACAATGACTATGAATATACATGTGCAATAAAACTATACACCCATTTATTTCATTGGTTTAAGTGGCAGTACCACACAAGAAGTAGGCCAGAATTCCTTGTTTAATGTTGTCTTTCTTGTCACTTTAGGTGGCCTGGAAGACTGAATCTACAGTATATATTTGAATGAACCTATAGTTAGTGTATTTCTTTGTAGCATTCATTCTAATAGATTCAGGTCCACTCTAACAAATCGCATTATTCCTAAGCCTTTTGTTCATGCCCAATAGTGGATTTAGTAATGACGAAAATGGTGTCAAAACATAATCTTCTAGTAATTGTATAATAAAAGTAGAATGAAAATCATACATAATCAATAGATTCATGAATATAAGTTATCCTAGAAAATACATGTGTTATTAGAAATGGTAACATAGTTTAGTCAAACTCTAATTTATGATTGATGTGGATACCTTTTTACAATGTTATTATTTTGCTTCATGTAACTGAAAGGAAAAGGTTTGAACATTGGGATGATAGGTGATTTACATAATGATAGAGCCTAGGGCCATGTTTGATTCAAAGGAGATCATATGTTCTATTTACACTTAATACTTGTATTTCAAAAATTATAAGCTAAAAAATAACACAGTTTTGTAGGGAAGACAGAGAGAAAACAAGCATACCATGTGGCTACACTTGAAGTATACATGAATCTGATCATGTAGGATCATAGTAATCACCTCCAACATTCTATACTGCCTCCTACCTTGGGTCCACAACCCATCCTCCAGTATTGGAACACTCGTTGGACACTGCAAGCTACTACGGAAAGAAAGAGGAACATTTACCAATTAGGAAAGAGATGAGTGTGCAATGAGGAGCACAATGGAGGTTTCCTACGACCTTGCTTGTGGTTGCTTTCTCCTGGACCAGATTGTCCATCCGCTGCCCTGCTACAGAGCATCCCTCGCCTCCAGCATGCATTGGATCACACCTATTTTTTGTGGTGCTCGCCTCCTTGATCGGCCATCACCTGCTCTTGTAAATATCTAGCTGGGAATCCTTGTACGGCCCTCACCTCCTGGATCGGCCGTCACTCGCTCCTGTAATCCCTAGCTGGAAATGTGCAAGTGATCGATCGCAGTCGGAAGGAGGCAGAGTGGGCTATAAGAGGGGTCAATGTGCGTGGAGATCGGCAAGGTTGGAGGAAAAGATGGATGGGGCAGAGTGGGAGTCAGAGCAGAGCTCTTTGGGGCTATGAGGGATCGAAGTTAGGGGCATTGGAGTCAGTTTCTTGATCACGCGGGTGGCTGTGGTACCTTTTGCGCGTGATGGCGGGGGCCAGGCATGAGAGGAGAAATGTGTGCCCAAAATTTTGGGTATTTTTGTTTTATTTTCTTTTAAGATGATAAAAAGTTAAAATAGGTACTAGAATAAGATTTTTAAATGAATTGAGATAGTAATAAGAGAGAGGGAGAGAAAATTAGTGACGAAGTTGACTAAATATTCATGACACATAAATATTTGGTCGTAAATAATAGTGTTAATAGTGACCACAAAATTGTGTTGTCACATATGGAGTAACAATTATGACAAACAATGTGTGTTGTCGCTATCTTGGTCGCTAATTCCTTCCTTTCTTGTAGTGGTATGGGATAGTCAATTTAAGGACATTTAATATGAATAGACATCTTAATTATTCATAAAATATTGATGAAGATGGGGTTTGAACCTAAATTGATCAAATAGTTAACATGATCTTAAATGGAAATTCTAGAAATAAACCCAAATGTTATCCTATACACATGTCATTAGAAAGGGACATATCATAAAGTCATGAAAGTCATTGTAGATTCCATTCATCTTCCGATCATTTTGACCCACCACCTTAAGATGATCAAGCAGTCTAAATTTTTTCATCTTGTTTGCATTGCATAGCTTAGTAGCTAACATAATAGTTACTTTGTTCTATTACATTCATTAGAAAATGATATATATATATATATATACACACACACACACATTCATGCACACAAATAATTTGTGTGTATATCATTTTAGTTGCATAAGCAATTACATATAGATAACATGCATTCCTTATCATTCATTTCCATATCATGCAGGTATCATTCTCTTTCAAATTTCGAGTGCAAGGATATACATCCATACCCTCAGAAAAATGCAAAGAAATAAAAAAAGTGTTGTGTTAGTAAAGGCCAAGCATAACGTTCTATCATGCCAAAATAATGGGCCAATGAAAAAAAGAAGATGTTTATTAATGTTTTAAAGGTAAGAGGGAGAAAGGATGTCCTAAACTCTTCACAAAAAGATGGAAACATTCTCATGATGCATTATTTTCTTTTTAATTCATCTTGTCCAATCGACAAATTTTTTATTCATGCATCATTTCACCCAATAATATTAGGCATTAGGATTCATGCATTTGTCATTCTCTTCACCATATAGGTTCATCATGTTTTATTTTTGCATAAATAATTTAGATGTATGTGTGATTCTTCATTTTCCACCCATTTCATACCATTTATTGCTCTTATCGCTAGACCACTTATATGATTATTCACCTCATCCATTCTTATAAGGAGAATTTCTTCTAAGTAGTTGGTAGTTAGGAAATAGCAATATAGAATAGGGAATCACATAATGCACCAAGTGAATGTCTGATTGATTATGATGTTAAATACTATCTTGATAGTGTTCATTGATCTAAGGGTGGACATCTTTTATGAGAAATTTTAGTCGCTCAAGAGCAGTTGATTGTTCAGTGGTCAATGAAGTCATTGGGACCGCTAGGTGGGGATGGTTGAAAAATGAAATTTAAAGTTTATGTCCTTTTGTTGACTTTTCTCAAATAGATCTGATGGTGTGTTGCTCGAGGACGAGCAACATTTAAGCTTAGGGGATTTTGATACACTGTATATTTGTCATTTTTACATACTATTTATTATTTATTTTTAGCACCTTTTATTCATTTTCATATTAGTTTGTGCATGATTTATTAATATTAGCCTGTCTGACTAAATTGCATCAAATAAATGTAATTTCAATATTTTCAAATGATTTATTACATTTCCATAGCTTATGTTTGGATTTTATGAATTTCAAAAATTTTTCAAGAAACTACACAGCTCGGTACTACCGACTTTAGAGTCGGTGGTATCAACACTTGCTCAGGTTGGAACATAAAGTAATCAAGATAACTTGGTAGTACTGACTCTCAATTAAATAGTATCGACAAAGTCATAGGAGACCACAACTAATCGAGGGAGTCGGTAATGTCGATTCAACGGAATCAGGTAGATCTGAAAATTAAGTCTAATCTGACGGTGAAGGGTTTATTGCACCCTAAGTCACTCTTATGATTTAGGGGAAGTACATCCAGACCTATCTATCACTCTCTATTCCGTTGCACGACTACTAAGGAACAGGAGGAGAGAACGAGGAGGTGAACTACATGTTCAAAAGGTTCCAGGCATGTTTGGTGGGCAGAATTTGTGGCTTTCAGATACGTTCATCACCGTGGAGCATCCTAGTGATGTTTCTCTAGGGGGGTCATCAGTTTTTCTATGTTCTCCACGTTTTTCCTTCTTCATAGCATGTTTTTGTCCATAGAAAACATGAGGGGCTAATCTATATATTATCTAGAACCCTGGAGTACCCTAGTTAGACACTGTATATGGATCTTTCGCATTAGTATATTGTTTTCTCCTTATTTTGGGCATGTTGCAATGAAGTCATATTAAATTATCTATGTTGTGCATCATAGGTGATAATTTAGATCCTTGATAGTTTCGAGAGGAGGGTTAAGGATAGGAAATCCATAGTAACACTCATTTTATACCGGTTTTCGAGAGAAAGCCTACGAGCGTGAAGTGCAATAATCCAGAGTAGTTCGTAAAAGAACCTATATAATAACACAATTGATACGAGAGTGGGATTAGTATTAGGATAGGTAGTGGATTACGCCGTGAGAGTGGGTAATTATAGCTACAGGTCTCTTTTGCCAGGATTAGGAGGAACATATATTAATCTTAGGATAAAAATTATAGTGTCATTGTAGTGAAACCACAGTCCTAGGGAATTCTTCTCATTATGATCTCAAACCAATAAATTAGATTTCATCTCTTTCAATTAGTTTAATAACTCTCAATTCAAAGTTTTCCTCGACCAAGCTGATCGGAAGTTGTTAGTAGTAGTTTTTTGAATTATGTTTCTCCCTATTCAATACTCGGGCCTCATTGGCCTGTATTACTTCTACATGTATGCTTGTGTTTTACATGGACAGTTTAGTTGAGTCAATCTCTACCACAAGATCTTATTGCGCCCTTTAGGTGGCTCTATTAAGTTCCTGCCTTGTTAGCTTACATGGATTACATGATGGATTTGAGCCATTACTCAGATTATGGTACTTACTAGATTCTAGTTGACTAGTTGGCTCATCCTGTTATGACCGATCCGTATGAATCATTGGATTAAATTCCTCCAATCTCAGATGTGTTCTACTAGAACTATTTTATTTTGTGTTACATGATGAACCTAAGATCCACAACAACTTGTGATTCTCTTGGTTCGCATTGTACCCTTTTGTTGATATCAAACATTTTGAGTTCTACTTTTGCTCACACTGATTCTTTAGGAACTCAGTTATCCTATCTACAAAACAATTTTGTTAATGGATTGGGATTAATAGTAATATTCAATATTCATGGATTTGGGTAAACCTTCTCAAGAAACTATTTTCTCAATGTAGGTTTCAATCCTTTAGACATATCTGGACATTCCAAAATCATATCATATATAATGTCTTATAGACCATTTAGATGGAACATTATTCAGTGATAGGCATATATTTTTATGAGGATACAAGGAGGCTAAATTAATTGATAATCATATCAAGACCCATGATGGTATAATTCCTTCATTCTGACACTTCATCATGCTCAAATGGATTTGACTTGTGATACATTATCATAGTTCTTTGCTGAATGTACTCATAGTATTGATGTAACGTATTTCAACACTTGATTTCATCATAGTTTCTTAGTACTTTCATTAAATTCATACTTCATTTATAATCTCCTTGAATATTTCAAGAGATTTCCATTTTACTAAGTGCATATCATCATATTACCAGTAAATGAATATGAGGTATAAGTAATTATCTATAGCATTCATTCCATAAGATCTTCATGCATCACATGTATGAGTTATGATGGAATGCTTATCCTCCCACTACTTGTAGTGAAGGTTGTCATGTCATATTGTGCATAAATAAGGCTTTGCATGTTTCCTTAGGTTCAATAACCAAGGGAATCTAGATTAAGATCAACATGTATTCTAGATATGCATCTCTTATATGTACGTACAAGATGACTAATGCTAATGATAGTCTTGAGTTATCAATTCCGATCATTTGGTATTAACATTAAAACATTTTTCTAAAAATCTTTCATACAAAGACCATTTAGATGTTTGGGCATTGCCATGAAAGATCATATCTTTTGAAATAGAAACATTAATATTTCACTTTATTGAATGGTCATCCTTGTCATACAAGATGCTTTAAAGTCATTGTTTCTATTTGATGGAATAATGAAATAGTTATTCAACTGTATCTATTACATGCCCATTGATATAAGATGAATTTAAATGAGACTAAAGATTCCACAACTCTTTCTCCGCTTTTTCCAACTTTCTCCTTCCATTAAGGCTTTTACTTCTTGTCAGATCCTGCACATCAAGTATGTTAGATCTCTATGTGGTATCACATACCAAATGAATAAGTAATCAAATTTATCTTATAATGTTTATACCTAAAGTGGAGGCCTTAGTTCCTTCCTTCTTCTTCTTTAGTTCCTCTAACCCGAGTGGGCAATTTCTTTTCCAATGTTCAGGTTGGTGAAAATTGTGACAATTGCCTCTTATTTTATTCACTCCTCCCTTTACTTTAAGATCTAAAGACTTGAGCTTTTGGCCATCTTTAGAACCCTTCTTAGCTTTGTCTTTGCCTTTAGAGTTCCCCTTTGTCTTTTCGATCATCATCACAGACTTTGGTTTGTCTTTCTTGATTTGTGTCTCAACTGTTCTCAACATGTCCAACAATTTTGTCAATGACTTGTCAAAGTCATTAAAGTTGTAGTTCATGAAAAACTGAGTATATGACTCTGGAAGAGACTGCAGAATCACATAAGTGGACAACTCTTGATCCAAGGGGAATCCCAGTCTACCTAGGTTCTCCACATACCCAATCAGGTTGAGTACACGAGGACCTACTAGGTCACCTCCTATCATGTTACTTGTTAGATTTGAATAGTGCCTTGGAGACATTGTATCTCTCTTCTCTTGCCTAATCTTAGAACATGTTTTCGAGATGTGGGACCATCTCAATCACATGCATGTTCTCATGTGCCTCTACAACTCATAGTTCATGGAGCACATTATTAGACACTTGACATCAACAACGTCTTCAGTATGCTTCTTATAGAATCTATGTCAGCCCTTGGTGCATTTTGAGGTGGTTCCTCTAGTTTTGGCATCTCTAAGATATAGAGTGTGTGCTCCTCTGTGAGAATGATTCTCAATATCCTAAACCAGTCATGGAAGTTGTTCCCAATTAGTTTGTCCTTCTCAAGGATCGACCACAAAGAAAAGTGATTGTTGTTTGTTGCCATTTGATTCTAAAAAAGAATTTTCAATTTTGTCAAAAACTCATTTTTGATTTGATTTAATTTGATTAAATTAGGGTGATAATAATTAGGCCTTTAATTAATTATCGTTCTCATTATTTTGTTCAAATTGATAATCATCAAGTATTTATTTTGAAATTTGCAGCAAATAATTTTTCTAATGAGCCATGATCCATGTTTCATCAAATCATGAGTCAGCTTTTGCTGATCTCCCACAACTTGACTATTTAGGTAAGCAACTTTTTCCAATTGCATATATATGCAACTCTTGGATAAATGATATGTGCAACTTCTTGCCAAGATTATATGCATTCCCATGGGCTTAGAATCTCTATGAATCACCAGTTAAGCCTGACCCAAAAGCTAACACGATAATAATGCATCTCACTTTTGTGAATCCTACATTACTATCATCATAGTTCCATGAGATAGATGGTGTGTTATACTTTTACGTATCATATGTTTGGTCGATCAAATTCATATGTGCTACTAATAGAAAGCATCTTAGACTTAATATATTTGATTAAGGGATTTATATATATGATATATATGCATAAATTGTATCCAATCACCACATATATAGTACGTATCATATACATGCTATATCCCTCAATGTAAACATGCAATAAAACAATAAGCAATGGTTGTTGACACATCTATAGTAATTCCATGGATCCACAATGAATTATTACTACCTAGGTCAATCATCACATCACATGCATGAACTTTTTGTTGTTTTAGATTTGTGCTTTCCAATCTGGGTAGATCGATTCAATCCTTGAACTGGTCGTCTTTCCTCTTGGCTGGTTGGTTGGTCCTCAGGAATGATCGTCAGGCCTCCTCACCAACTGATGTTTGGACTCCTTCCAAATGGTTAGTTGGGTCCACCAAGCATTCATCGGGATCCATCATTCTATCATCCATGGTCCTTTAGATGGTCAGCTCATCTCACAAATTGGTCATCTCATCTGGTGATGATCATCTCCATCATTATTGTAAGAAAGGAAACTAACCTATTGCTACTTTATTACATGATAAAGAGAAATATCAAGTTACATTTAAGGGGAGAAAAGGTAGGAAAGAATTAACTTTACATTGAGAATATGGAGGTAGAGGCTCATGAGTATGCAGACCAAGATAAATAGGAATAAAACCAAACCATCCAACCACACATAGATTTAGGGTTTAGGCCTTAACCATGTTACACATCCACCATCAAAACCAACGTTTAGGGCGACTTGTGTAAATTTCATATTATATATATATATATATATATATATATATATATATATATATATATATATAATATCTTAGATTGGAATTGTGTGGTCTTTGATCGGATACGCATATGAGATAGTTTAAATATTTGCATTGTCTGTAAATAAATAAATGATAAAACTAAAAATTCAATCATATCTATTATACTAAAATATAGTAAACTGACGTCTCTGATACCACTATTGGGAAATACATGCACATAGTATAGAAACAAAAATAAAAATAAAATTAGCTATATGTATTCCCATAATAAAATGATCATGTCAATACTATGAAATAAGAAGGATGATTTTAATGAGTTATACCTGGTCTTGGAGAAAACCAGTGACTACAACACGTTGCAGTTGCAACTATCTTCTATTTTCTCTTGGATAGTGGTTGTGTAGCTCCTAGTCTTCACCACAAGACAACTTCTACAATGACTCCTATGGTCTCACCATGGAGTGCAGGCTAAAGTTTCCCTCCTAGTAGCAGCCAAAAGACTCCTGCCTCTAGAGTACCCACACAGACCAACTAGAACTCCTTTCTTTCAACTAGAACAGACAGGAAGGGGTTTTCCCTCCCATTCGTGTACTAGTCACCAACTTGATCTCCCATAACAATGATCTTCATTCGTTCACTCCCGTAGCTATCACACCCTAGTCAGGTAGGACTTGCCTGGGCTCTCTTGATTACCACACCTAGAGAGGACAACAATTGTAAGAGCAACTGGTTCTTAATTGTCTGTGTTATTATTGTGCTCTGGGAAGCCCCAGTACCCCTCTATTTATATGCGAGGTTTGGGCCAGGGTTTCCATTCTGTTCAAGATCTGTGCGGGAGTGGAAGGGACCGGAATAATCTTGAATTTTTGCAACATGCGAGACACAAAATAGTTGTCTGGAAGTTCAGATGGTTGTATGGAACTGCGATATGGTTGTCTTGTATTGCCATATGGTCGTCTATAAGTTTTAGATTCACATACAAATTTGAAAAAATCATTTCCCATTAATGCTAAACATTAATTCCTTGCACAACAAGAGTTATGAAATTGAAACGATCTGAGAAAGTATCTACAACTTTCATCTGACCTAACTCAGTAATCTCACACATGCAAGACGGTCATCTCACTCACCCAAATGGTCATCTGGTGAGCCTAGATGAGCCGATCGGTTCAGCAAAATGAATCAGTTGGTTCAACATAATGAATTGGTTGGTTCACACTTCAGTTTAGAAAAAACATAGCCAATTCGATTTCTTATCAGCCTGACAATCCAAACGGCCATCTCAACACTTGAGACAATCGTCTGGTGCACCAAACAGTCGTCTCACCCTATGAGATGATCGGATGGATGTAGTAACCTAATTTGTTGCCTTAATTGAGTAACTACACATTTTAGTAATCAATCCAATCATCATTCAAGATAAAATGCCTCTACTAGATGAGTTCCTATGTGTGTGACCCTATAGGTCACATGTCACGTTGGTAGTGAATGTCCATAACTAACTTATGACATCACAAGTAGAGAGTAGTTCCTAGTTTCACATCAGTGATACCCAAGTGAGTGGAAAGTTGGAGAACAATTTCAACCTAAAATCTATGTAAGGTGTTATAGTGATTGTATAATTCCTTTGTGACTGATATCTAGAGTGAACTCGAGGCATGGATTCGTTATCCTCTCATTGTTCAACCCATGTTCCTTTAACCAAGAGCAGATTGTCTGAGATAACGTACCTCAATATCATATATTGATTCACATGTGCATCCACATGCATTTCTTAGTCTCACTTATCAAGTGACTAGGATATCAATCTCCATTAGGAGGGACAAATCATATATATATCACTCACAGTCAATCCCCTTTTGTCAAAGTCTTCCAATCATCACCATTATAATAACTCATGTTTCAGGACTACATTTGATGATGTCAAAGTATACCCAATGAAATATGATAAATGTAGTGATTTCAGGTCTAAGAATAACAATCGCCACCTCCACTATGAGAGATGACTATGACCAAACAATGATGGTTTCCATGTATCACTATCAAGGTGGGTATGTCTGATACATTGTTCCCTAACATGTATCTGTGTGCTTAGTTTGATATTGTCATATCATGACTAATGAGATTCAGTCATAAACCAACCCACACTACTGTGTTATGTGTTACTGGTGTCTATATACCTTCCACAGTAACAACCGGCTAGGGACATAATGATCAACTCTCAAAGTAGGATCGAACTTTTAAATTTATAACCCAAAACCTTCTAGGACCACCACAACTTTATTATAGGGTCGAAGTAGATATACGGGGTCGAAAACAAGGATTTGGGTACATTTATGACACTTAAGATCTTACTCTTTAGTCTGTTAAGCCAATCTGATAGTCTGATAAAAGTAAGGAACTAGAACTAGTCTAGAAAAATGCCATAAAATAAAACAAAGCAAAGAAAAGAAAACAAAACAAAACAGAGTCCATCAGATTCTACTTGTTACGACCCCATCTGAGCTTAATTGGTAAACTAGGGTTTACCTAGACAATTGCAAAGATTAATTGGAATAATCATTCTTGAAATCTAATTAATGATGATAACACAATTAAGATGTTTTAACTATGATAAGAAGTTTAAGTGTTCGTTTTCCTTGAGAATTAGGGTTTGAGAAACATAAACCCTAATCGGCCCAAAATAGGGTTTTGATGATACATGAACACAAAATTTGATAATTATAGTGTCTCAGTAAATGATTTTTAGTATTTTATGTGTAACTCTGATTTAGTTCAAATTTGGATATGATTTGAATATATAAAATTTGAACAACATTGGTAAATATCAGAAATTTTGAAGAATGTCCTGACATATTTAATGGTCGAGTTTCAAACTCGACCGATCATATTTCCAGATTTATATAGCAGTGTGGTAATTGAATTTTATCTTTTTATTGGTATATCCAATTGATCTCAAATTTTAACTGTGCTTGAACAACACAGTTTTAGACACGCTGTTAAATTGGCATAATTTTTGGATGACTTTTGATCTCTACAGTGAGGGTGTCGGTCGAGTTCTGTGCAGGACAAACTCGACCGAATCTGCTGCAGACTGCAATATAGCAGTGCACTGTTATATTTTTAATTATTTATTTGTAACTCCAAATGATCTCAAATTTTAAATGAAGCTTTATAGATCAATTATAAATAACTTTCTAAATTCCCATAATTGTTGGAGAATGTTTGATCTCTGAAATAAACGAATTACAGTAACTTTGTGTAACTGAATATTCAGCCAATATAATAAAAGTTGAGTGTTGGGTCAATATGCAATTGACCCAAGCAGCTCAAATTGACTTATATGATCGACCACACACACACACAGCTCTCATTCTTCGTCATCCACCCCAGAGAAATGAAAATCTAGAGAGAGAGGGAGAGTTAGGGCTTGAGTGGAGAAAGAGGAGGAATTGCTGACCTAGGGTTTTGCGGTCCGAGGAATGGTGAAATCAAGTAATGTGGATCCTTTGCATAGACTTTTATGGTGCATCTTCTCTCTCATGTCAAGATTCCATCCATGCTCTGATTTGATCCAAGATGATGTCGAAATTCCCTCTTTTCTCACCCTTTCTTCATAATCCCTCATTTTCAAGGTTTCCGAGTTGAATGGAAGAAGAATTGGGAGATTTGCTAGGGATTTGATATGAGTTCGAGATCCCCTGAGTTGAGCTGCAGTTTTGAGGTGTTTTCACACCTTGGAGTGAGTGGGTTCTTCCTTTAAACAGTATAATGCACGAAATTTGATTATAGCATCCAAATACCTAATTGCTTGGTATGTGATTCTAAACCCTGAAATGTCCGTTTAATTTAAGTTGTTGCAAATTGATATGATATGGATTCCTTCTCTGTTTGAATGACTCTTTGATGGTAGATTCACATCAGAAACATATACAACACATCCTAGTAAGAATGCTTTTCAGATTTATACCATATGATGTAATTAGGGTTTAACCTAATTGAGATATCACTAGAGTTTCAACCTTATTGAAGAGGACTAGTAATCTTATAAGTGGTTAGGATGTACCTCATGGGTTACCTTATTTGAATTTTATCCTTGGTGCATGATATCTCAGTGAATAGCATGGAAACCTAAATTTAGTTCAATTTCCATGGTTTCATACATATATCGATTGTATATGATTTGTTGAAAACAATCTTTATTTAGTGAATGCTTATATCCTATGAAATCCTTATGAGAGCCATGTGACAAGTGAATGAGGTAAATGAAAAGGTGAATGAGGCGAATGAAACCCTAAGAGTAGGGTGTTGGCATGTGATGAATGAATAAGGCAAATGAAACCCTAAGGATAGGGTGTTCAATGAATCATGTTATGGTGACATGAAAGGTCTCGATATGAGATGTGGTGATACTTAACTGTTGAATTGTATGTTCTAGTGCATTTAACTTTATATGCTTGTTCTCTCTGAGTTGATATCTACATACTGTAGGGCTTCTTATATTTCAATACATATCTCGTAAATTGCAGGTGATGAGATATGACATGCCCTAGAAAGGGATGTTACTGAGACATGGTATATGTTGAATACATGAGCTAAGATGTTTTATATGATATGATATGGTAGGCCGTGTGAGCCTTGTGAGAAATGTAAAATGAGTTATGATTTCTGTTTTACATGTATCTATAATATTAATGTTAGACTTAGGTGCCCTGAACACCATAGAACCCCTTTGAGAGGTCTGCTTCTTAGGGGTGAAACTCGTGTTGCAACAATAACCGTGCAGAGTCACGGTGGAACGAGGACAGAGAGGCAGTGTTCAACAATAATCCGTACGGAGTCACGGTGGCACTGTAGAAAATAGGGGTTATTCAACATTAATCCGTGCCGAGTCACGGTGGTAACCCAGTGAGACTCTCTGCCTGTGTACTCAGGTTAGAGGAGGAGTCTAGAGCACTCGGAGTTAGTGCATTGAGGCCGGAGAGCCTGTGGTCCTGTAGCAGAACAGGGCTGGCAGTCAGACTTAGCATTTCCCGGATGTGTTGCTAAGTCTTGTACGATGTGGCCGTAGTGCACTGCGAGTCTCTTATGCAGAGTACACTGCATAAGATCAGGGCATAAGCTAAAATATGATCATATAGGTTCACAGAGTTCCTTATAAATGAAAGAGTTAAGGAAGACTAGAGCATAGTCTTCTAGTAGTTATTCTTTGGATGCAATATTTACATTCTTTGTTATTTCAATTATATTGTTTTAGAACTGCTCAGTGTAGTATTTATTGTTGTTAAATTTCATAACGTTTATTCAAAGTTATATCTGTAATCACATTAGTGCCTTAGATTGTTTCTTTGAAGTACTCATTCACTGAGCGAGTAGGCTCACCCCTCTACTCAAACATTTTAGGGTTAACCGCGTGGACTTGAAGATGGTCAGAGCATCAGCGTAGATCTTCCACAAGAGTTAAGTACAAGATTAGTTGAGTCAGTCGGTCCTTATCACTCTAGGTCCTCAGTAAGAGATAAGAGAGAGAGTTGTAATTATGATGTGTAATATTATTCCTCTTTTGAAATTGTATGCTAATTAGTATTTTTTATGTGCATAAGGTGTGAGAGACATCATGAATGTTTATACATGTACCTTTACTATTGAAGTCTGATTAGTAAAAGAAATGTTCAGATTCCTTTGTTAAGATGTTATGTGGTTCAATGTGGGGAAACAAGAGTTTTAAAGAAAAGAAAAAATTTAAGGGTGTTCTTTGTGTTACATATAAGTCCTATCTTATGCTCTAATCTCATGAATTGAGGAAATTGTGAGATCGGGGTGTAACAGCTTGGTATCAGAGCTTAGGGTGAGTTGTCAAGGACCATTATGTTAGTAAGTTAGAGTCCTATGTGTGGAAGATAGGAGATGTTTGATGTTAGCTTTGGGGATTTGAGTATTTGGATATCCTGGCCCGATATCTGAGTACTTGGATCACCTGGCCAGGTATACAGTGGAAGAATGGGCTAGAGAGGAACCCTAGAAATGTTAGGGTTAGAAAATGAGAAAAGAAACAAGAATTAAGAGCATAAATGTAAAAAGAGATAGAACTTACATTTCATAATGTTGTTTTTGTTGGAAATGTATAGAAATGCTCTTATATGTTTGAATTGAAATATTCAATACTTTGAAATATGGGTCTTTAATATCTGTTGTACACTATGCAGTTGTAGCATTTATTGATTTCATTCTTTGTAACAAGTAGACTAGAATTGACCTTTGAATGAGCTTTTGTTAGTGGATAAGTTTTCTTCCACACTTCTGAGATGAATAGGAGTTGAGTAATCCCTTGTAGTTCTTGGCTTCAGGACTTCAGGTTTGGCCTGGTCCGGCTGGCAGGATGCGTTACTGGGATCTAATGACTCCTATTAATAGTATAATAAGAATAGACTCTGGATAATTAGACCCATATTAGAGTGAGAATGTACATACAGTAAGATGTTGAAACAGATGGGCAAGATCAGAACAACTAAGAATCAGTTGAAACTGGTATCTGAGGTTCAATTTTGGGGCCTCATATGAGAAACCCTTAATTGGGAATAATAGAACATGATATGAAGTTCATAATCAGTTTATTGATTAATATTATATGAACTATACATATGAAATATAGAAAAGATATGTGAAATGTATGTATGGTTCAAGATAGCAAGAATCAATCATGAAGAATGAATCATATAATAGAGTATAATGCTTTTATGAACTCTAAAGCAAAGGCTAAGTAGAGAATAGGGTTGAGCATTCAATAGGTCCATAGAAGTAAAGAGTCTTCAAAAGAGTAAAAGTAAAGAGAATTGTATGAACGTGTAATTCATAAGACTAGAACAACAAACTAGTTTCTAAGTAAAGAACATAGGTGCAGTTTAACGAATGAATAAGTCATACAAGGGTAGACTATATTCAGGAGGGAAAACTTGGTTGAAAGAGAAACTATGTTTGACCCATGCATGATCCACTTGATTTAAAAAATGAAGAATATGTAATGTATTCAACATGAGGAAAAACAAAACTAATAAAAGGACTATTAATTTAGAACGTTAACTTCGTAATAGTATAAAGATAAAGGAGGAAATATGTGCAACATGGTATACATGACCATACATATGAATAAGCAACATGGTCATAAGAGAAAAATTTAGAATTAAAGATGACGGGTTAAAGAGTAGTACATGGTAAGAGGACTATGAAACGTAAGATAGGGTTTGAAATATGATGGAGAAGTTATAAAATAAAGAGGTTGTGAGATTCAAGCAAGTGCTAATTAATCAAATATCTCTGTTGATAACTAAGTAAATCTACATACGAGAATGTATTAAGGGAATGTTTGAATACAAGTATTCCAAGTCTTAAAATCATCTTCTCTTTCATATATTCCTTAATGAGAGTAAGGTGGGAATGAAATGATAAGAGAAAATGAATCATATACGGTGCATAACTACCTTGGTGGGGTCATCTAGTGAATGTAATAGTGACATACAATATGATGAAGTGTGATAAGAAATAAATTCTTATGTGATAGCAAGAATGATGAATAATCTATTCCTATCTTAAATGCTTCAATGTTAATGATGTTTATTGTATATAATCATATGAAAAGGATAGGTAGAAAAAAGTAAAGAAGTAATGAATGAGCAGAGAGATATGGGAAAACACTAGCTTTGTGTAATATGTGAATTTGTTTTTACATGTATAATTTGTTGAAGGCATATTAAGGTATGAAAGTTGGTTCTACATATGATTTTAGGGTATTTGTGTAAGCTATATGTTAAATTAAAGGTGTATGATAGTTGTAGTAATTCATACCTGATATGCATCTTACTACTGTGTATTTGTGATATGGTGATACGGTTTGGATGATGTCAGAATACATGGAGAGATACCCTGAACAAGGTAGTCATACTTATCCACTCATATTAATAGAAAGGGATGATAATCAGATTGTCTGGACAAATAACCCTAATGAGGTGTAGCTTGTTATACCTAGCTCTAATATAACTGAGTGATGGTAATCGAGTATGAATAATGCTTGAATGACTGATACAATGGTGGATTACTTTATTACTGTGGTTGAAACCCTAAAATGATATAATACGATGGTTACACTTTGAATTGTGTGTGGGCCCATAACCCACAGGTCCCAGGATCGAAACAGGATAGTATGGAATGAGGTGGTAATGCTTCACCTCATGCATCGATGACCCAAATGGGAATGCCAAGAGTAGTATTGTGCAATTGATTGTTGAATCTAGCCTTTTAATTCAAGAATGTTTTACTATTTGAATAGCACTTTATTAAAGTTTAAAACAGCATGGTGAACTCACTTTTGTCACTTAAAGGTGATACAGAACAATAGAACTTTCTGAGCCGCATAAGTTGAGATAGTTGTATCAGAGTATCAGAGTTGCACAGCGAAAGCGTGGTGGTTTATCTTTGCATTCTATGTTTGACTGTGGCATAAAGAATTTGCTTGATATCATTGAGAACTATTTGAAATATGTTGTGATTTAGTAAAGAATTAAAAGATCTAATGTTGAAAACTACATTCAGGTATGAAATACAAGAATATAATGACATGGAAGGCTTTAGAAGCTTAAAATAACCTTGAATGTATCTTTCTTGTGGGTTTATGTTTCGAGGACGAAACATTCTAAGGGGGGAAGAGTTGTTACGACCCCATCTGAGCTTAATTGGTAAACTAGGGTTTACCTAGACAATTGCAAAGATTAATTGGAATAATCATTCTTGAAATCTAATTAATGACGATAACACAATTAGTATATTTTAACTATGATAAGAATTTTAAGTGTTCATTTGCCTTGAGAATTAGGGTTTGAGAAACATAAACCCTAATCGGCCCAAAATAGGGTTTTGATGATACATGAACACAAAATTTGATAAGTATAGTGTCTCAGTAAATGATATTTAGTATTTTATTTGTAACTCTGATTTACTTAAAATTTGGATATGATTTGTATATATAAAATTTGAACAAAATTGGTAAATATCAGAATTTTTGAAGAATGTCCTGACCTATTTATCGGTCGAGTTTCAAACTCAACCGATCATATTTCCAGATTTATATAGCAGTGTGGTAATTGAATTTTATCTTTTTATTGGTATATCCAATTGATCTCAAATTTTAACTATGCTTGAAAAACACAGTTTTAGACACTCTTTTAAATTTTCATAATTTTTGGATGACTTTTGATCTCTACAGTGAGGGTGTCGGTCGAGTTCTGTGCAGGACAAACTCGACCGAATCTGCTGCAGACTGCAATATAGCAGTGCACTGTTCTATTTTTAATTATTTATTGGTAACTCCAAATGATCTTAAATTTTAACTGAAGCTTTATATATTAATTATAAACAACGTTATAAATTCCCATAATTTTTGGAGAAGTTTTGATCTCTGAAATAAACGAATTACAGTAACTTTGTGTAACTGAATATTCAGCCAATATAATAAAAGTTGAGTGTTGGGTCAATATGCAATTGACCCAAGCAGCTCAAATTGACTTATATGATCGACCACACACACACACAGCTCTCATTCTTCGTCATACACCCCAGAGAAATGAAAATATAGAGAGAGAGGGAGAGTTAGGGCTTGAGTGGAGAAAGAGGAGGAATTGCTGACCTAGGGTTTTGCGGTCCGAGGAATGGCGAAATCAAGTAAGTTTGGATCCTTTGCATAGACTTTTATGGTGAATCTTATCTCTCATGTCAAGATTCCATTCATGATCTGATTTGATCCAAGATGATGTCGAAATTCCCTCTTTTCTCACCCTTTCTTCATAATCCCTCATTTTCAAGGTTTCCGAGTTGAATGGAAGAAGAATTGGGAGATTTGCTAGGGATTTGATATGAGTTCGAGATCCCCTGAGTTGAGCTGCAGTTTTGAGGTGTTTTCACACCTTGGGGTGAGTGGGTTCTTCCTTTAAACAGTATAATGCACGAAATTTGATTATAGCATCCAAATCCCTAATTGCTTGGTATGTGATTCTAAACCCTGAAATGCCCGTTTAATTTAAGTTGTTGCAAATTGATATGATATGGATTCCTTCTCTGTTTGAATGACTCTTTGATGGTAGATTCACATCAGAAACATATACAACACATCCTAGTAAGAATGCTTTTCAGATTTATACCATATGATGTAATTAGGGTTTAACCTAATTGAGATATCACTAGAGTTTCAACCTTATTGAAGTGGACTAGTAATCTTATAAGTGGTTAGGATGTACCTCATGGGTTACCTTATTTGAATTTTATCCTTGGTGCATGATATCTCAGTGAATAGCATGGAAACCTAAATTTAGTTCAATTTCCATGGTTTCATACATATATCGATTGTATATGATTTGTTGAAAACAATCTTTATTTAGTGAATGCTTATATCCTATGAAATCCTTATGAGAGCCATGTGACAAGTGAATGAGGTAAATGAAAAGGTGAATGAGGCGAATGAAACCCTAAGAGTAGGGTGTTGGCATGTGATGAATGAATAAGGCAAATGAAACCCTAAGGATAGGGTGTTCAATGAATCATGTTATGGTGACATGAAAGGTCTCGATATGAGATGTGGTGATACTTAACTATTGAATTGTATGTACTAGTGCATTTAACTTTATATGCTTGTTCTCTCTGAGTTGATATCTACATACTGCAGGGCTTCTTATATTTCAATACATATCTCGTAAGTTGCAGGTGATGAGATATGACATGCCCTAGAAAGGGATGTTACTGAGACATGGTATATGTTGAATACATGAGCTAAGATGTTTTATATGATATGATATGGCAGGCCGTGTGAGCCTTGTGAGAAATGTAAAATGAGTTATGATTTCTGTTTTACATGTATCTATAATATTAATGTTAGACTTAGGTGCCCTGAACACCGTAGAACCCCTTTGAGATGTCTGCTTCTTAGGGGTAAAACTCGTGTTGCAACAATAACCGTGCGGAGTCACGGTGTCACGAGGACAGAGAGGCAGTGTTCAACAATAATCCGTGCGGAGTCACGGTGGCACTGTAGAAAATAGGGGTTATTCAACATTAATCCGTGCGGAGTCACGGTGGTAACCCAGTGAGACTCTCCGCCTGTGTACTCAGGTTAGAGGAGGAGTCTAGAGCACTCGGAGTTAGTGCATTGAGGCCGGAGAGCCTGTGGTCTTGTAGCAGAACAGGGCTGGCAGTTAGACTTAGCATTTCCCGGATGTGTTGCTAAGTCTTGTACGGTGTGGCCGTAGTGCACTGCGAGTCTCTTATACAGAGTACACTACATAAGATCAGGGCATAAGCTAAAATATGATCATATAGGTTCACAGAGTTCCTTATAAATGAAAGAGTTAAGGAAGACTAGAGCATAGTCTTCTAGTAGTTATTCTTTGGATGCAATATTTACATTCTTTGTTATTTCAATTATATTGTTTTAGAACTGCTCAGTGTAGTATTTATTGTTGTTAAATTTCATAACGTTTATTCAAAGTTATATCTGTAATCACATTAGTGCCTTAGACTGTTTCTTTGAAGTACTCATTCACTGAGCGAGTAGGCTCACCCCTCTACTCAAACATTTTAGGGTTAACCGTGTGGACTTGAAGATGGTCAGAGCATCAGCGTAGATCTTCCACAAGAGTTAAGTACAAGATTAGTTGAGTCAGTCGGTCCTTGTCACTCTAGGTCCTCAGTAAGAGATAAGAGAGAGAGTTGTAATTATGATGTGTAATATTATTCCTCTTTTGAAATTGTATGCTAATTAGCAAGTTTTATGTGCATAAGGTGTGAGAGACATCATGAATGTTTATACATGTACCTTTACTATTGAAGTCTGATTAGTAAAAGAAATGTTCAGATTCCTTTGTTAAGATGTTATGTGGTTCAATGCGGGGAAACAAGAGTTTTAAAGAAAACAAAAAAGTTAAGGGTGTTCTTTGTGTTACATATAAGTCATATCTTATGCCCTAATCTCATGATTTGAGGAAATTGTGAGATCGGGGTGTAACACTACTAATCAAAGAGAAGGAGTTTCTGGCTATGTAACCACAAGTTGGGTAGTCCATGCACTCATTCTCAAACATAGACAATCCTCGAGCACCCTTGAAAGTGTCTAACATCCAAACATATCATGTATAATGGTAGTTTCTCCTGTGGGGGTCATCCAACTCACTCTCACACAACGTGACTAAAACCCCATCAAGGATCCAAAACCTCTCTCAAGGAATATGGATCAACTCCCCTAAATATCTTGGATACCCTTTCAAGTTTGGAACATTTATAGTTGTTAGGAACCACTCCCTTGGACCTCCTCCTTTCATATTCAATCCAAACTGCCTTCTCTCGTCCTTTTATACCGCTAATCTCTCCATCTATGTAGAAATGAATGTTCAGGCAAGAAAGAGATCAACCAATACAACAATCATAACTAGAAAGATAAGATAGAATAGAAAACACAATAGATCTGGAATAAAACTACTTTCTTATGGTAAAAGTACATAAACATGCCCAAAACAGGCTACATAGACAAAAAGGAGCTCAATTATCCATGGAAAAACATAGTTGGCTCCGAACAAAGATGGTAGAACATCATTTGTACAAAAATGATTGTGAAAAGTAGAAGAAACAGGTCGAGGAAGAGATTTAGCCCATAGAGAAGAGGTGGCTCTTGCTCCTTAGCCTCCAAAAGGGTTGGATCTTGTCCTTTGGGTTATCCTCATTGGTCTTATGGACTCATTAGCCTCCTTTCTCCTTGTTTTGCCCCAGACATCAACCTTGGTGGATGTATGGAGGTGGATGGTGGCTGGAAAGTGGGTGAACAATCGTGGGAATGGTTGGGTGGAAGTAGAGGATGATGGTGGGTGTAGGCTGGATGTAGGGATGGACTTAAAATGTGCTCTTTGGACCTCTTTAACTTTGGAGTTCTCCCACTGAGCTCTGGGAATTGTTGGTCTCTAAAAGGAACATCTAAAAGTTAGAATCATGGAACCCCCGTAAAGGTAGCAGGAGGTGGGTACTTATAGGAGTGGCAGTCGCTACAGTTGTGACACCCTTTACCACACAAAGTGTGATTACTTAAAACTTAAACACGATCAACCACTAATCAAAGGATTACTAAAAAATCATAAGAAATTAATACTAATTTGCAACAAGCACCATATCCTGATATTTATCCCACAAGAGTCAACACTTGCATTTCATAACATATATTCAAAATGTTACAACATTGTTCACCATCAACTTGTTATATGAGATAACAGTTCCACATGTAAGTACATAACACTAATAACATACAAGCCAAAAACCACATATCAATCATCATGTCATCGAAATACATCGAGAACACTCCCAAAGACCTGACTGTATAGGGATGACACATAGGACTCTATTACTAGACACTATTCATATATTATGATCCACCATGTGTAGTTACTCTTCATTTTATGTCCTCAGCTATCCGATCTTTAGCTTATCATGCATGTCCACCTAAAATATATTTAACCAAAGGGGTGAGACAGAAGTCCCAGTGAGAGATATAACTTTGCCAACTCTATTATTATCATATATAACTAAGCAAGAAGGAATATTATTATAAGATGAGTAGATTCAGCAAATTCTCTTAAGCATATAAACTATCACTTGTTTAAGCAGTTTAGGCATCTACACTACATAGTATATTATCTTTAAGCTTGAAAAGGAATATGAAGAACATGTATAACTATTACAAACTAAACAGTAAATAGCAAAGCAAGGCCTCATCTAATGTTCTTGTATTTGATTCTAAACAAGTATGCTACACGGTTGTTTACGAGTCTATTATGCCATGAGGATTTATGTTGTACCACCCAAATCCAACCGACCACTGCTAAGTCTAAATCAGTGCCATAAAAGGTCTAATGGAAGAGTTGAAATCCACAACCTCACCACCTCGTGGTTAGTACACGAGTGAGCCTACAATGACATCACGAGTCAACTACTTCCAAAGACATATAGTCCAACTGTGCAAACCTAGCCCGCCTTGGTACAGGTCACAACGCTAATGAAATTTAGCTACAGCCCACAACTGCAGTCTTCTAGGGTATGGCCCACAACCAATCCTATGTCACATATCACTGAGCTACAGCCTGAAGCCACACTCTTCTAGGGTATGGCCCGCAGCCAATCCTATGTCACATATCACTGCTATCACAAATCTTGAGGCATGATATGAGGCTCACACATGGCCAAAGTCACCCTCAATTTCTTGATATTAGGGTACCAATATGTCCTCGCATACTCAATAGTATGCGCTATGAGTTTCTCATAGGAGTTACTCATTTCACCATCCAACAATTGTTGACACTAAATGGATCTATGGCACAGGGCAAGATACACGATTAGATTCCACTTGATTAATTAGACCAAATAAAGTGACTTTTAGCATCAATCAAGTTACAACGTACAAACCATAAACAAATTCTTCAAAAGAAAGGGACATAGTATTACAATTGCAGATATCATCGTTTAAACCATAAATTGATTCCCATCACCTCATAACATTGTAGCACTACCATCCACAAGGCTATCATTATCAACACATTATCATGGGATATCAATCTCTCATTCTAGTACTAAAGGATATCACTTCAACTAGGCACTAAGCCTTTTCCAGGTCCTAAGACCCATCACATCACACTAATGATTCATGGTTATCTCATAATGCATTATTGACATATAAGCATTACTTATGCCAATCATCACTTATGCCACCTCACATGTACTTGCCATAGCAATTATTAGCTATTACATTTAGAGAGAAAATATGTCAAAACACATTAAACAACTTTAAAAAATCAAGTAATGCATCATAAGTTCTCTCATTTAGGATTAGGATCCGTGCTTATTCCACATACGGTTCTCAAGCATTATTCTATCTCAAATCTCTGACTTCACTACCTCCCATAGGTTGGAGTATATTTAGATAATATTGCCAAGTATGCACATTCACATATTCATACTTCCCATGTTCCCTTATCGGGGTTTATAGCTAATACTTGATATTATTTCACCATATTCATAATATCTACAAATTACAACACCCAATTAACTTAGCAGGTTACAATCATGTAATTAAGAGAGAGAGAGAGAGAGAGTACAATATTATGTTTTTCATTCATACACATTCAATAATATGACCTGCCCTTAGAATCAGGGTCAGTACTCTTCACATATAACCGATTAGGGTTTTACAACATGGTTATTACCATTAAACCCTAAAAACACCATTTCTACCTTCTCATAACTGATTTAGGTTTGAACAACATTAGTTAGGCATGAATAGATTATTGTGTCATAAACACTAGGTATCACCATAGCGTACATGTGCATATGTATTATAGCCATCCATTATGTAAACATGTTGACCATGAAGCATTAATAATGTTTCATCATCTTGTGGCCCATATGTTATTACCCTTCACAGATTATTAACCACATATTGAACTAAGGAGATTCAAACCTTAGATTACATATCTAGAGGATTTTACATCAAATTATAAACAAGGCACTTATTATATCATTAGACTTGTTCATATGATTTCTACACAAATGTTGTCACCTTTTATTCCAACAAGGCTTATCATCATCATCATATATATATTCACATATTTGTGTCATTATACTCAGCACAAGTTAAGATTATATGAAAAGGAAATATAGTAGACACTTGTCATGGATTGTAATCTTTTATTAAGATGAGCACATGGGTCATAGTCTTCCATGATTAAGGTTATCATATGGATACTCAACCATTAAACCCTACATCCATTACTTCCCACATTGTTGGAGAGTTTAAAGATTAATCATACATTATCTGAAACAACAATCTTCTATGTTATGTGTTTCTCATATGTGTGCATCATTGGGTATCTGAGCATACCCTTCAACCCTCATCATGTGATATTGGTTTCAACTCATCCAAATGTGTTTGCCTGACCACATCATGGTGTGTCAAGTTAACACATCTAGGTGTGTCAGGTGAGGCCTTCAAGGTGTGTCGGGTTAGCTACTCTTGAAGGTGGGTGTCAGATTGATACTTGACATTGACTGTTTTCTTTCCACCACTATAACATGTTTACCACCCCAACACAAGATACAAGGGGTTAACCTCCCCAAGGTGTATCGGGAAACCCTACTAGAAAGTGTGTCAGATTAGGCATTGTCATGTCAACCACTTATTCAACCAAGGCATCACTGTTTGACACTTTACTTGTGTCAGTCTAAGCACCCCCCTTTGTGTCTCCCTATGCATATCAACATGTGTGTTTCCGCCATATAACCTTCTAATGTATCGACCACACTATCATCTAGGGTATCGACCTCAAGTATGTTTCCCCTCACATGTGTGCCGAGTTAGAAGTGTACCAGGTTGTTAGGGTTAGGGCATCAGTAAGGTATAACAGTTCACCTTATCAAGGTGTGTCAGTTCAAGCACCACTTAGGCATCATGGTTTGACACTCCAGCTCAAGACACCCTCCTGGTCATGATGGGATAGCACCCTCAAAGCATATCATTCTAAGGAGTCAATCATATCAGTCTACCTCTTCTAGAGCATGACAGTTTAACCCCTCTAAGGCATGATAGGTCAGCACCCTCAAGGCATGTCAGTTTAGCAAACATATCGATTTAAGTACCACAAGTTATGACGACCACCCACAACTTAGTTTATGTGTTGACTTGTCATCTTCAACCTTAAGAAGATCGGCCACTAGTCCATCTACTATCATGAAAAGAAGATGCAAGGTAGGGATAGCAAACCAAATGAGATTCCTTCATAAAAATAGTTCTCAAAACCACCACCAACTACTAGCATGCATGAGGTAAATGATCTAGAGATGAGAAACAACATAAACACATGAAAGAGTAAAAATAACAAAGGAGGATAAGAGCTATATAACCCACCTCAAGAAGGTCTTCTTGAAGGGTTCATTCTCCATCATCAAAGATCCAAAGAACACATTTTCAAGATGGAAGTTAATCCATCAAGAGTCCCAACTCGACCTCAAGATTACCTCTAGAAAGAAGAAGGTGCCAAGGTTATGATAGCTCAAGAAGAAAGGAAAGAGAGAGAACCACGTCCTAATCAGTCTTCATCCAAGGTATGATCCATGGCTGAGAGAGAAGGAAGAATAAGATGAAGAAGTGAGTGAAATGAAATGGCCATCAAAGAAACATAACTCACTAAGATGGACGTTGAACAAGGATTCACCATGAGTAAGGAACTCAACCTCCCAGGCTCCATGGGAACTTCCTCTAGCTCCTTAAGCTTCCAAGCTCATCCACCAAGAAGAGAAGAATAAGAATGGATGAAAGGGTTTACTTGTGTGAAGAGGGAGGGGGTTATATGCTTGAGGGAAGGATGAGTGATCAAAAGAGAGGTTTCATCTACTTAAGAGTCTAGGTGACACTTGTCCCCAAAAAAGGGGCCACATGCATCAACATGCAAGACATGGTGATAAGATATATGCTAGATCTCACCCTCTTAGTCTCCTATGATGATCATAGCCTCACTAACTCGAGATGCCAAAACCCTATGCACTCCCAAACTGATATTCCATAACCCTACCCACTCACAAACTGATATGGCATAACCCTACACACTCACAAACTGATATGTACCCTTCCAACTCCTCTAAACCGAGATGCATCTCCTCCTACATACTCACCAGCCCGAGATGATTCCCCATACAACTTCTCAAACCTATAAACAACCTTTCGAAGGCTCTCTAACCCAAGATAACACCTCTAAGTGCAAGACACACCTTACTCATGTTCTCTATATATATCACCAAAGATGTTACCACACAACTAAGACCCAAAAAAGGTGCTCATCTCTCCCTCTATCCTCTAGATGATATCAAACAAGAGAAGGAACACTCTAGAGATGGTAAACTTCATGTTAATCCCCAACTATGGATAATTTGCAATTACACCAAAACTAGCACATAAAGCACAAGCATCAACCGTATAAGCTCAACTTGGAACTTAGGCTTTTCACAAGGTTCCCCTTAGAATCATTCTCTCTCTTATGATGCTAAAGCACTAAGGGCATGCTCATCATGTGACATATTGCAAGATAACCTTTCATCTTCAGTGAATTGCACTTTGGTCCAAAATAAGCAATCATTGCTCAAACAACATTCAAATAGGTCCAAACTTGAAACATAAGTGTGTTGCATGATTACACAACAACTCAAAGAGTTAGATAAAAGTTTTAAGAAACTTACCTAGGAAAAAAATAGGGTTAGTGCAAAACCTAGGTCAGGGTCCTTACAACAGCCGTACCAATTGAGATGGTGTAGCGGTCAAGACGGGCGGTCCTGGTCATGACGTTGGTAGCGGTCGCGACCCTGGTCATAGTCACGATGGGTGGTCGCAATCGAGACTGGTGGTCACGATCAGGATGGATGTATTGGTCATGACCCTTTGTGGACAAACCCACCCGAGGGGAATTACTAGTGGTTGATGGGCCCACATCGATGAACCTCCTGATTGATTAGGATGATTTCTGCTAAAGGACTGACCATCAAAAATAGGGTCCAAGATATCAAATGTTTCTTGGGCCAGCTAGTCGGTTAGTGGGACCACCATCTTCTAAGTCGGTGCACATAACGTGATGCATGTGGGTAAAAATCTGGAGAATTGATTCTTCTTGAATTCGATGCCTACAAGTCCAAAAATTGGCTAGTCGAGCAACTCTATCTATGAAAAGATATAAATTACTAAAAGATAAGAATATAGGGTTATTTTAGGCATAGTAAGGCTATAATGACACAAAATCATGAGTAAATGCTTAGCATAAATGCCTAAATTTGGGTGTTATCATGTAATAATAATGTATGTACTCTTTGCATTCATATGATCTCATTCTCCAAGTAATGTACTTGAAGACATGCGTCATTGAGTATTGTCATACTTTAGACGTTTATAATGTTTCTTCATTATCTCATAACTGAATGAAACAAAATGAATTGGATGCTTGCCTTTATGATTATTAATAAAATCCTTTATGGTATATGATATGTCAATCATCATATGATTGGCTCTCTGGGGCATACCTTACCAATACTTAGCGCCTCCATCACCCTCAAAATATGACAACATAATAAACCAATACATTTATAAGTTTTCCATGTGCAATCCAAGAATGGTTGATCTGCAACTACATAAACCATTTTTGTGTCCAACCTTTTAATGCCCTCTGGGTATAAACATTATATGTTTCCCTATCACCACAAATATAATGAGGATAAAAAAACATTACATACTCCATCATCTTATCATACTCCTCTTCAAATGTGTTACACATGTTAGGTGTCTATACTTTAACAGCCTTTCATGCAATTGTGCTTGGTGAAAACATATTTATCTTTGATTTTATCAAGTCTAGAATTCTTGCTTCTTCTTGCTATTCCTATAACTTGCAATCATCCTATTAAAATGGTTGAAGAATTGTACAATGTTGTGGTTGAGTTGGAGAAATTGGCATATTACATTACATGATTCACTTAGTTACGTCCATCTCATTCCAGTAGTAGAATGTTTATTAGCCCAAGATGATGACCACTGAGTATGGTATTCAAACAACCTTTCAATCCACTTTTGGGGGTTAGTGGGAAACATTCTTTAATCATGCTCTACCATACAAAAGTGAACCAAGACTCCTCTTCCACATCATACATCAATGTTATATGAGAATGAATACATGTTGTAAACATTTCAGAAAGATTTTTGTGGACATTTCCATTATCGATCAGGTGCACAATGCATGATTTGTGCCAAAAAGAATCTTCTGTATAACTACAGCCATGGAGCCATCTTGGTTAGTAAAGATGGTCGATGGTTCCTTATCAGACACGAACTTCAAGAAAGTTCTAAACAACCCCTTGAATGACTCTATAATGTCATCATATAACAATGCAGCTCCAAGTACACAACCTTGCATGTGGTGATTGAAGCCAACAAATAGGGCTGCAAAAGTATTTGTCAAACTAAATCAAAAGCAAATAAGGATTGAACAATTGAGTTTTCTAGTATGGAAATTTATATAGTCGGGCATTCAAAAATGCCACAAACCTAGATATATTCAAGAAAAACTCATTCCAATTGCATTGTAATGTTATCATTTCATTAGGTCCATTGATATAAAAACCTAGTGGATGGTAATTCTTATTGGTGAATGTTGTATCAAGCGTGATGTAATCACTAAATAATAGATAATTAGCTTCATTCTATCGTCTGCCCAAAATATGTTTGCAAGCTTCTCATCATTGTCGGCCTCGATGTTGTAAAAAAACAAAAGGTTATTTTATCCTTTATTATAGAAATATTCTTGCAATACCGTGTCATCACCTGCTTTCATTGCCTTTTGACGCCTTCTGATCAAACAATTCTTAATGTCTACTTGAAGGAAACTAAGAATTTCCTTGCCACATGAGCCTATCGACATGGAATCATATGAAGATCTCATATGAACGCCAACATCAACATTTATTTTGGTAACTTCTCATTGTATAATAGTTACATTCTGATTTGATCTTAGCATGTAGGAAAACACATGAGGGTGTACATCATGATAATGTTGCAAAATGCAACTTCTCATTTTATAAATATTCATAATTTGGTGAAGTTTAAAATTTATATGGGCTTTGCATCCTATTCTCTCCTCCCTTCAGTGGTGTTCCATAGGTCTATAATCCATGATCATCTTGTTTGGAGTAGTGTCCTTATTGACGTTACAATACACTATCCTTGTGAAGGCCTTCTTTGTTGCAATAATACCTCATGTACATCACCTTGTCTTTGTCCATATACTTTTTAGCACAGTTCTTCTCCCATTCTATCCTAGCGTTGAAGCCTTTTCAAAAGGCATATATAATATAGAACTCGTGAGCTTCTATTGATGTGATGAACTCCAACTTCTTCTACTATTCCACATCCTCGTCTGGGTTAAGCAATGACATTCAAAGAGAAAATTATATAGAAGGCCCACTGTAGTAGAATTTTATGTATAATCGAAATCCATGCATACTAGGTTTGATAAGACAAAAGGCATAGATATTAATAACAAAATGGATTAACATGTCCTCGAATGATGGTTGATATGAGTACATCAAAAAAAATCTCCTTTGAGGCATTTTTTGGTTAATAGTGGTTAATCACAAATCTAAAAAACGGAATCATGCATATTCCAATGATGGTTGATATGACAATTTGTTAATCATGAATAAGAAAGACAACCAGTTCTCACAAATATTGAATTTTTGATCGTTTGAATACTATATTACATGAATCATAGTTAGAAGAAAAATGGAATCTTGGTTCACCATTCAAACAAATCACGAGTGATAAAGAAAACCAGTTTCTGATATTGGATTGGAGGTCACAAGATTTTTAACTATATTTTATCTAATTGTTAGGGACCTCTGAAGTTATGGGTTCCTTTGAAGCAGATTTGTAGAATCTCCCATGTCATTTGTGTCGTTGACATTTCTTGCATTATGTTTTCATGTCCTACCCAAGTTTTGTTAACATCTTGTTGAATTAATGTGGATGTGCATAACTAACAATGTCTTGTTTTGACGATGAATGTACGTGAAAGAATTATTCTCATTTGCTTGTTTACGTAGACGAATCAGCTTGCCAACCATGATGTTGTAAGCCCATATTTGTATCAGACAACCTAGATGAATCGATGATACTTGTTTTGATTGGGAATGAAAATCCTCTACAACATCCATTTAATCAAGAGTTTTGTGTCGATAAGAATGTCATGTTACTCTGTAAAGGAACAGAAGACGGAAGGAAAAGACGTCAACTATAGTAACTAACTATGTACACCACACGATAGAAACACTTAGACTAATTTGGGTTTTATAAAATAAACACGAATTTTAAAGCGAAAAAGGAGTGTGAAAATTGTTTAATTTTAAAGATCTGTGTGATAGAGCTACAAATCCTTTTTACTCTAACCGAAGTGGATGACATAAGGTTACTCGTCAGAAATCATTTTCATGTCCGGTACTTCCCTTACATCTAAATATCATGGATTAAGATTTGAGGACGCTCACGCGCAGCTTCTCCCTTACATCTAAATATCATGGATTAAGATTTTAGGACGCTCGCGCGTAGCTTCACATGCGCCGAAACCAGCCTCAGCCTAACAGCCAAACTGCCACCATATGACAGATGGTGATTGAGTGGATTTTTTAAAATTATGCAATAGATAAATAAATTTGTTTCGCTTTTAACTTTTGAACCGTAATGTATTTTTTAACGAAACAAAAATTATTGGTTTAGTTACGAAAAATACAATCTAACTGACATATTCTTGAGAAAAAAATATAAAAAGATATATATAGGTTAATTGACAACCAACTATGGCACCCATAAATGGTTATTGACACCCAAAAATAGTTAGTTGACACCCAAAATAGTTCATTGACAACCAGAAGTATAAAGATGACACACAAATAAGGTACTAACAACCAAAACAACCATTTAACCATTTTGGGTGCTATTTAGCCATTTTTGGATGTTATGGTACCCATAAATGGTTATTGACACCCAAAAATGATTAATTGATGCCCAAAATAGTACATTGACACCAAAAAATATAAAGATGACGCTCAAATAAGGTAATTGATATTTGAAATAGTTCATTGACACCCAAAAGTTTAAAATGACGCCTAAATAAGATATTTTTGGATGCTATGGCGCGCATAAATGGTTATTGAAACCCAAAAAAAGGTAATTGACGCTTAAAATGGTTCATTGACACCCAAAGTTTAAAGATGACACTCAAATAAGGTATTTGACGCCCAAAATGCTTTATTGACACCCAAAAGTTTAAAATGACACACAAATAAAGTATTGGCAACTAAAACAACATAACGACACTCAAATATGTCTGATTGACATCTAAGAACCACTTAATGGCGAATGACGCCCACAAATGACTAATGACACGCATAAATGGCTAATGACACCCAAATATGATTAATTGATGCCTAAAATGGTTCATTGGCATCCAGAATAATCTATTCATATCATTTTTTTATTTCTTTTTTTAAAAATATATTAATATTAGTCTTCTTTGAATGCATTTTTTATAAGGAATCCAATATTTTTTGTTTCATTAAAAAATTATCCCTCAACAAACCATTTTTTTCCGGTGCGTAACCCGGGCTTGCACCCAGCACACGTGAAGGAATCATTTCCGAAATATCATAGGCGGGCAGTATTGTCTTCTGGAATATCTTCTCGTTGAGAGAGAGAGAGAGAGAGAGAGTGGATGAAAGTAGTTGAGCAAAACCTTGAGTATCAATGATGAGATCTTCTAGCCCATAGACAGGCATGAGGTGTAGCATTGTCAGAAGTCAGTGCTGACAGCGATATTTTATGGCCGAAAAACACCCAAAGACATCCAAAGACAATTATGCAGCTAAATATTGATGAAAAGACACAAAAACATTTCTGTTCCGGGAGACTAGGCGGGAAGCGAAATTTTGACTCTTATGTGCGTGGTGTCATGAGGTGGAGACATCATATCAGTATGACGGGCTAGACACATATGTGAGCTGAAGATGACGTCCATGGCACCACCCGCAAAATATGTGGCAGCAAAGATATCCTTCATCCATCCAGCCACTCAATAAAAATATAATAAATCGAATGACTTGATAACCTCTCGCAACGTCCTGAGAGAACACCCCATCAACCGGAACTTTTGTGAGTCGGAGGAAGCCGTTTCAAGTCTTATCTATGTAGAGACAATCGTCAGTGCCACCTCATCACGAGTGAAACCACGGCCTTGCTTGTCTTTTCCTACAACAGCATCCATAGGCCCTCTAAATCCGTCTTTGGGTTGGCTGCATGGCTCCTGGCGCTCCTAACTCGGGCCAGGTCCAGCTGCACCTATAGTGGGTCAGTCCGGATTCGGTCTTGAAAGTTCATTTTCTCAGTCCTGAACAACGTTTTGGCCGTGTAATTAGAATTTGAGGTTCCGAGTCCTCTACTCACCAGCGTAGCCGTCCAATTTCCGCGGGGGTAATTTATTCTTTGGCCACATACCCAGATCAATTGTCATGCCCACATCGTAGCGTCCCTTCGGCTGCCAGGGACACATCACTGGACTTGATTGTCAATACTCGACTAGACAACGAAATGATGATATGCCTCCGTTTTTCAAAAGGTTGTATTACATTTTGTTTTGCCCTACCATTCTCTCACCCGAGCAACAACAACGACGACGACCTAACGACAACCAACAGTCGCAACAACAACAACAACCACCATGAGGATGGCCAAAGAAAAAATCCACTATATTATATTCCTTTCAAGAGACGATGAGGAGCCTAGTGAGAGGCAAAGAGATTTCTCCAAGCCGCCATTGATTTTCAAAGAAAGTTTTTAGGTTATGTCTTCACTCGCGACGCCAAGAATCGGATTGAGACGACGACGACTGAGGTTAGCGACACGTTGGAGTGTAAGCGCTCCGCCATGATCTCTAGCGACGAGGAGCGGTCTAAAATCGAGGATAGTGGCAGGTGTCCTAGGCAAAAACGGTCATTTATTGTCTCCAGCGATGAGGAGGAGCTTAGCAAGATGCACGGTGGACCAAGGTTGAAGCCGCGCTAGAGCTATCTCGATCCCCGTCGTCAGAAGTCCCAGGGTTCAGTCTTCAAGTGGCATTCCGTAGGCTATTCGTTTGAAGCCATGCACACTGAGTTACTTGTTATCCAGTGGATGCACATTGAAATGTTGAACTGGATATGGCATAGCAAGATTCCAAAGTTTAGGCCGTACATCTTTGGTCTTAACTTACCTTTCTTCTTACAAATTAGTAAGTATACTTATTTATAACTTTTTATAGTGATTACTTCTGCTACAAGGAGTAAGACAATATAATAACCTTGACGGAAGAAGATATCCGATTTTGTATGGAAGGGTGCTACATCACCAACGACATCATCGATGTACACATTCATGCAATGAGCAGAAAAAATATAGAGCAGGCAAATAGAAGGTTGATGAGATTTTATCTTTTGATGCTTTTATGTGTACATCAATTTTTCTCCTCCTTGTTCTCTTTCTCCGTTTTCTTGTTCCTTCTCACCCCTTCTTAGTTACTTTTTCCCAATCCTTGTTTCTTTTCTCATCGTACGCATTCCTTTGATACCACTCGTTGTTCCTGTTCTCAGGTTCGGTATTCCATTTCTCCACCTCATTGTTCTCATTCTCCTTCTCCACCTTGTTGTTAACGTTCTCCTTCTTCATTACTCCCACTCCATGTTCGTTTGTACCCATCTCTCTCCTCCTTCCTTTACTCTCACACATGTTCTGATGCTTCTATGTGTATGTCAATTTTTCTCCTCCTTGTTCCCTTTCTCGTCATACTTACATCTTTTTTCACTTTTATTGTTCCTTTTCAACCCATCATATAGTTCCCTTCTTCCAATCTTTTTTCCTTTTCTCATCATCCGCGTTCCTTTGATATAGTTCCTTGTTCCTATTATCAGGTTCCTTATTAAGTTTCTCTACCTCATTTTTCAAGTTCTCCTTCTTCATTACTCCCACACCATGTTCCTTTGTAACCCTCCTTCTCCTTCTTCCTTTACTCCCACTACTTGTTCCGTTCTACCCCTACTCCTTCTTCCTTTACTCCCACTCCATGTTCCTTAGTTCCCCTTCCTCCTTCCTGTTCTCCTCACTCCTTCTCCAATTTTCATTCACTCCTATATTCTAGTTGTAACATCCCTGACCTGAGTTATGAATTAACCCTAGATGTTTTGCTTAATAATGTTGAGTAGATTCTTAATCTTATCTTGGGAAAAGTAATTAGGCCTCATAAGAAACTTATGTTTCAATTTTGGTCCTATTTGAGCAATGTTGAAGCAATGTTTGCTTATTTTGGACCAAAGTGCAAATTACCCAAGTTGAGGGGTTAAATTGCAAATGTTGCATGGTAAGATGTTCCTCTGATGTTGAGACATCATAAGAATGAATATGATGTAGTGGTATGGTTTTCACAAGCTTGGGCACCAAGATTAAGCTTGTAAAGCAGTGTTGTGCATTAAAACCTAGTTTTGGTGAAAAGTGCAATTTACCCAAGACCTAGGGTTCAATATGCAAATTACCACTTCAATAAGGTCCCTAATATTTCTTGGAAACATGTAGAGCAAATAAAATGAGATGGTTGCCTCATTTGAATTAAGTTGGAGGAGAGAGAATCTTGATATTAAAATAATCAAGATTAATGCCTAATTGAAACCCTAATTTGATTTAGGGCAAAAATGAATAAAAATAATTGAAGGGCTTTCAACCAAAATGTTTTGGGTTGATTTTGAATAAGGATGAACGTTCCTTTGCCAAGATAAGGAACGAAAATATCCTAAGTAGGTGAAATTCCACTCACCTTATTATAAGAAAAAGAAAACCCACTCACATATGGATAGTAATATAATAAGCATTAATGTGCTTAATTTGATTTTCTTTAAATCAAGGATAATGAAGGAGAATTAAAGACAAAGGAAGGTGCCTCGTCCTTAAGGGATTTGAGGGGGAAGAGGCGGCCATATTTTTGGAATTTAATGCATTTTTATAAGGCATATTCTCTCTCATCAATTTCCTTATAAAAGTGCCTTTTTCAAGCCAAATGAAAGGCTATTTTCGGATTTTCTTCTTTCCCTTGCTTGCAAAACCGACCAAGGAGCTAGGGAGGAGCAGGAGGACGACTCCCTACCTGTTGGTAAACTCTTGACCTTCGTTCTTCTTGATTTCATGGAGGAAATCGAAAATAAATTATGGATTCCTTCTTATTTCGATCTCCTCTTCAACCCTAGCCAACTTTTGCAATCAAAAGCTTGAGGACGAGCCTAGGGGGAGTTGCTAGAGCTTCATCCACCATTAATGGCGTGAGCTTGGAGCTTTGGAGCTCAATTGGAGGCGGGTTTTATAACTCAAACCCTTAAACATTGCTATTGCATCAATTCTCTATGCTTTGTTGATTGATTTCTTCAATTTGATACACTCTTGTTTCTTTGCTGCAATTTCCATCAAGAACGGTTGCTGTTCTTGGTTGTTCGAAGGAAGGGGATGATGAAATCATCCTAGATGCTTATCCAAAGAAAATTACCAAGCAAAACCGTTTTGATAGCTACTCCAAATCGTTTTAATTTGATTGGCTATGCGGTTTCAGCAAACCGTTTAAGGGCAAACGGTTTGAGACCATTTGGGAGAAAACGGTCTCAAGTCCGTTTGAGATGGTTGACCAAGCATTGACCGTTTGGCAATTTTGTTCCTAACTATGTAGGATGATAACCCTCCAAATTTGAGAGATTAACTCCAAAGGAATCGAGAGTTGAAGGCCAATCAATTAGGCAATCAGATTGAATTATGTGCTGATTTTCAACCTGATTAACTTGACCTGGTTGAGAAAACGGTTTCATGACCATTTGAGATGGTTGACCAAGCGTTGACCGTATGGGATTCCTGTTCATAATTATGTTTATTAATAACCCTCCAAATTTTAGGGATTAACTCCAAAGGAATCGTGAGTTGAAGCCTAATCAATTAGGGAAACCTAATTGGATTAAGTGCTGATTTTCAATCTGATTTAATTGAACTTTTTGGGAAAACGGTCTCAAGACCGTTTGAGTGCATTGACCAAGCGTTGACCGTTTGGTATTACTGTTCCTAATGATGTGATCTAATGACTCACCAAATTTGATGGATTAATTCCAAACGAGTCATGAGTTGAAGGCTAATCAATTGGGCTAACCCTAATTGAAATCAGTGCTGAAATCACAATGAGCTAATTTGAGATTTTGGGTTGATTAGCCCAAACGGTCTCAAGACCGTTTGGGGGATCATCCAAACGGTCTCAAGACCGTTTGGGGATCACCCCAAGACCGTTTGTAGGTCTGGGGTCAAGTATAGTTGACCAATTGAAGGTCCAAAGGTACCAAATCATACTGCAACTAAATGCTGATTTATTGATCAACTCGATAGACCAATCCATGATGATTTTTCACTAAAGTCCAAAGGTTGGATGGGCCAAACGGTCTCAAGACCGTTTGGAGATCATCCAAACGGTCTCAAGACCGTTTGGTGGTCACCCAAGACCGTTTGGAGGTCTAGGGTTGAGTATAGTTCAGTGGTTGAAGGTCTAAAGATATCAAGTTGATCTGCAATAGATTGCTGATTTGGTGAGCACTTCAATGAACCAAACCCTAATTAGATTGCTTGGATTTGAGTGATATGATGGGAAAACGGTCTCAAGACCGTTTGGAGGTCATCCAAACGACCTCAAGACCGTTTGGGGTCAGGTCATACCCCATTTGAATGGTGGTTCAATAGTTATGAAGTAACTAGTTACACATTGATGAATATTGAAGGTTCATTGATTCTAAACCCTAATTCAATTGATTCCAACCCCAATTGATGATCAATTGAGGGTCAATTGAGGGTCAAATCAGTTGAAGGTTGACCTATTAAACTCAATTGAAGTATGGGTGAAGGTCCAATTGATGAATGGTTCCATGAATCCAATGATTGAAGGAATCAACATTGGAAACCCTAATTCATTTGGATACCTTATGTAATGGAGGTCCAATGTAATTCAATTTTTGAGAATTAAGATGATGAATGTTCTATTGATCCAATGATGATTAGTAATGGTAATAAATGAAGGTACAAAGGTTGAAACCCTAATAGTACCTAAGTGATTAAGTGCCAATTAAGGGATGAATCCCTAATTGCTTATAGGATCAATGACTTGATACACTATGTTAATCATAGTTGTATGTACTCGACTGAAGAGTTGATATGACCTAATCAAGTTAAGAATCTGATAGCAAGAATTCATACATGAATATGAATCATGTGGTGTATAAGGGTTATGATCCTTAATCAAAGAGATCATGAAACCCTAAACATGAACATAAACCCTAATTGACAGGGTTATTGAATTCAACCCTAGTTGAGGGTGATTCCATGTGAAACCCTAGTTGAGGGTGATTCCATGTGAAACCCTAGTTGAGGGTGATTCAATGTGAAACCCTAGTTGAGGGTGATTCCATGTGAAACCCTATTTGAGGGTGATTCCAAGTGAAACCCTAATTGAGGGTGCATCCATGTGGAACCCTAATTGTGGGTGATTTCATGAGAAACCCTAATTGGGAATGCATCCCTAATTGCTTATAGGACCAATGACTTGGTACCCTATGTTAATCATAGTTGTATGCATATGATTGAAGGGTTGATGTGACCTAATAAAGTTGAAAGGATCAAATAATAGAATTCATATATATATAAATATGATTCATGTGATGATCCTATGTAGCACGACCGTGCAAGGCAGCACGGTCGTGGCGACTTTACTCTGCACGACCGTACAGGGTAGCACGGCCGTGGTAGCTTCACTCTGCACGACCGTGCAAGGTAGCACGGCCGTGGTGGCCTATGCTTGACTTAGAGCTGAATTGAAAGTGACCTAACATGGTCGTTTTGTTAATTCTCAACTTAAGGATGAGAGAGATACTCATACCTGGTGATGATAATCATTTAATGATAATTGGTGAGAATGAATAAGTATGATTGAATACTTATGGTATAAATGTTGGCTCCTAGATGTGGTGAGCAATGAACTAGGGTTTGATCATTGATAATATGATCTTGAAAACCTAAATGGTTAATAATGGAAACCCCTATTCTTAATGAAGGGTAATGATATGTGAAAGAAAGCCTAATTGATGGTAAACCCTAACCCTGGTAAGGGAATAGTGGTGTTACCCTGTATTGCATGATGTGTTGTGAACTTGATAAGTCTATTATCATGTGTGACAATCATGCAGGTCTCATGAGGTGATGATCATAGCCAGGTATGAGCTATGATGTTTATTTGATAAGAATTGATTGGCCATATGTGCCATTATGTTTTTGTTACTTAGAAAGAAGTAACAAGATGAGTTGGGCTTGTAAGCCTTTGTTTTAAGTTGTTACCTAGTGAGAGGTGACAAGATGTGAATGGCCTTGTGCGCCATGTGAATAAAGTTGTTGCCTAGTGAGAGGTGACAAGATGTGAATGGTTTTGTGAGCCATGTGTGATGGAAACCCAAATCCTGGTAAAGGATTAAGGGTAATACCCTTGAATTATTAATACATTGTTTTTGCATGGTATTGATAGATAATTGGTGTACTGCTATTATATGTGTTAACCATGCAGGTATCATGAGATGATGAGCATATCCAGGTATGAGCTATGATGTGTTATTAGTTTGAATTTGTTTATTGGGCCTTGTGTGCTATAATATACCTTGTGCCTGGTAAGAGGTGGCAAGAGAGTTAATGTGCATCAAGTGCCATGATGGATGCTTGTGTATCAAGTATCATACTTACCTTGGTCAAATGACCTAAAGTTGTTAGTTACCTGAGAAAGAGGTAATAGTGCTCAAGTGATGAACAAATGGGTTTGAATACCCATGATTTCATGGTTATGGTATTGAAATTGTGAAAGGATGAGAAAAACCCAGTGGTGAGGTGAGGGATTAAGATCCCAACACTTATGAAAAGAGTATGGCTACGGGCCATGACTCCACATTGATAATGCCAGGCTTTAGATATATGATCTAAGCCTGAAGAAAGTTAATGCAGTGGTAATGATTCTGTTGTTTGAATAGATGTTATACATGTTCTTCCTAGTCATTAAAGGATAAGTGACATGTTAATTCTATCAAGTAATAATTGTAATGCTTCTGATATAGAATAATGTTCTAATCTGTTAGACATTAAAATATTTGCTTTCAAATAGATATGATTCTCATGTTCATATTCATCTTCTCAAGTTGCAATAATAATGTTTCTGGCGGAGAGTTATATCTCTCGCTGGGGCAATTTTTATAATTGTCTCACCCCCGTGGGAACCACATTTTTAGGTGGATGCGGACGAGGAGACAGGAATCCTTCAGGATGTGAAGGACATCAGCAGTAGCAGGGACAACAGTAAAGTCTCAGGTGGAGACATTGACTGTCATGTCATGTTCAGATGTATATAGAAGTCCTATGTGTCGTCTCTGTACTCTCAGGTCCTCGGAGTAGTAGTTAGTGATTTCGAGATTTTGGCTTAATGCCTCGAGGGTTTTATACTACCTGTGTATAGTTATGATAGAGTAGTTAATAATTGTATTCCTCGAGAAGCAAAAGTACATGAGATGTATATATATGAACCAGGATGTAAAGCTTTACTTTGGTTCTGAATGAAGGAGTTTTCCTATGAATGGATCCCTTTGCAAAAAGTTTTAATTTTTAGTGATTTTTACTAATCCGATGCTTGATGAACGCTTCCACATTAGTTAATCTTGTTTTCACGAGACGGTCGTCACACTAGTGTATAATTGTTTCTTATTTGTTGTGTATGTTTCCTTATTTTGCAGAAAATTGTTACTCTGAATATTCACTCGTACGAGCCAATTAACGAGGAGCATGAATACAACATTATCTGTGACATATTCTAGCTATACGACTTGAATAATTAGCATGACTTAGATCATGAAATTTGTGATTATGTAAGTACTTTGTACATCTATATAACATCTTAGCAATTTGGTGGCTATTTTCAGTTTTACTCTATTTTTTTAATTTAAAATACAGTACATGATACCTATCTGCCACCACAATCATTTCTTTGTCATTTGCTTTGACTTCCTTGCGAGCAGTTCGTCTTACTGAATAGTGTGGACACTCAGGCCCCAGAAAAATGGACTCTTTATAGACCAATTTGCAAGGAGGTGGTGAAGTACTTTAAGATCTTTCTCACTGTCACTAGAGGGGTTACCGATTGGAGCACATGGAAATGGGATATTCCAGTTGTTCCTGAATAGAGGGACTTATATAGCTACAGGGTCTTCATCATGTTATTCATGAAATATTGGAATGAAAAAAATGAGTTGAAAAAATGCATTCAATGGAATGATCTGAAATATATTTCACAAATGTGTATGAGATGGCTACAAAGATAGTCTATAGTTGTAGAAATATACTTTTCTATTTTGTACAAGAGTGTGCAATCAAAGCCTAAAACAGGGGCTACTAATGTCATATACTATTACTCTTTTTAATATAATTGTGATAATTTTTTGGACTGAAAATGTGTCTTTTGAGATCTGCATGTATGTATTTTTTTGTAATAAAAGGAGAGAATGTTGTTGAGGAGGAGAATAGTAGCAATGAGTAGGAGAACAAGAACAAGTAGGGTGAAAATAAGAACAAGTATCCTTGTTATTGTTATCAATCTACTTGTTTCCTATTCTCATCTTATATTACTCCCCATGCAAGTAACTAAGTGCTTGCGAAGTGGAACAAGGACGATGATTATAAGAACAAGGATTGGTAATAAAGGATCAAATAGGGTAAGTCAAATAATTTGAATCCAACAAAAGTGTCATTGTTAATTTGAAAATTACATTTTCTACAGAAAAAACAAGAATGGGTAGTAAATGAACATCATGTCCTTGAACATGATCAAATAGGGGGAGTAAAGGATGACGAGCATATACTCATTATCCTTGTTTAATAGAGGAGAAAAAGATTGAGGATATGGAGGAGAAAAAGAATTAATGATAGGCAGGAGAACAATAACATGGAAACTGAGAACGGGAGCACGTAAGAGGAAAATAGGATCGACGATTGTTATATAGGGAAGAAGGAATAGGCCATCAGAAAAAGGAACAAAGTGAAAGGAGAAGAGAATATGTAGAGAGGATAATAGGATCAAGTAGGGGGAGTGATGGAAATCAGGATGATAAGAATAACTTATACTATGAAATCCAATTTTGTAAACTTTAAATAAGTGTAATACTGCCAGAAACATATTTCTAAATTTTTAGGTGTCTATGTTGATTATGTACTCGGTCATTTTTTAAATAAAACAAAAAAGAAGGTTTTATACTATTATTTTTTATGTCGGTTCCTCCATTCCAATGGTTACTTAAAAAATAGCTACCTGAAAAGAGGTATCAGGAACCGACCGAACGATTTCTATAAGCTCAGCTGCAGTACTCAGTTATTCACTTCCTTTCCACTTGATCTTCTCACGCCAACTCCAAGTAAGAACTTGTCGTCTGATCTTTTCTCACAATCTCCAAGCACAAACTTGTCATCCTAACATAGATAGCCTCCTCCAAGCATGATTTTCTATGGAATTCCCAAATTTGCGAAATAGGAGTTCGGATAGCAGTAAATAACTATGTTTGGTTCTTTGGAAAAATCTTCTAATTCTTTGTTCTTTTCCTTTGTGTTTCAGATGGCAAGCCGATTCCATCATAGGATAAGGACATCCTTTATTTTGAAGGTGAACAAGAAAATGAAGACGTTGGCCACAATCAAAAAAATCAAGAAGCATATGAAAATAGTAGGTTATTCTGTGCTCCTACAGTTGAAGTTGAAGTCTCTCACGCCGCAAGTTCTCCACTTCCTATGCACTAGTTTTGATCCAGAGAATATGGACCGGATGACCCTCGGTGGTGAGCGATTGAAGTTGAAGAAAAATGATGTCTGCCGAGTTTACAGCATCCCCTCAAGTTCCATCATGGTCAATATGGAATCTAGATATACGGTGTTCAATGGAAGAGTTTAGTAAATGGCTAGAAGGATGGGTCTATCATCTAACAGGCAATACTACATTACTTATGACGATGTGGAACAAATAATATTTGAGTTAAACAATCCTAAAGATATAGCCCAACTATATATTTTATTAGTCTTTGGATGCGTTCTTACGCCAATAATGGGATTCATTCATGTTTAGGAATGCGGAATTTATACTGGAAAAGTTACATCCTGACATATTTGAAGAGGAATTTGTTGACTTTCAAAAACAATAATTACTGTGGAAGGCCAGCTAAAGATTTCCACCTTCTGATGGTACGTAAGGATTATTTGAACATACTTTAATATGCTTTAATACTTCTTATTGTACTCAATAAGACTCTTCTGTTGTTTTTTTAGGTGCATTACATATATCTATCTTTCGGGGGGGACGATCACGCCTGGAACCTACATGTAATATTTGGAGTTTTGTTTACCAAATTCTAAAGAAATATTGAGTGAAAAGCAACCTACTCTTCATCAATATAATGACGTCGATGACATCCTGCTCGTCAAAATAGATGACGTATAAGAGGGTGAATGCATGAAAGATGTAGAAAACACAGAAGATGGTGCTGGTTTTAAATCATTAGAAGAAAGGATTCGTGAGGTATTTAATACCCTACACAAAATTTCTAAAACCATAGTATGTGTTACCTTCTAATACTTGTAAACAATAGTTGCGTGCAGAAATAAAGATATACAAAAACAATGTTCATTGTTTATTGATTAAGAAGAATGTGGTTGAACGTAAACTGCAAAGATATAAGAAATTACTTCAATGACAAGTGATGGGACCAGTTGTTGAGGATGAAATTCCACTTTCTAAGGCATTCTAAATTACCCTGAAAGCAATAGGAAGAAGAGGAAAATGTCCCCAAAAATGTCCAAAGCACTCATACCTGCCCAGGAAACATTTGAAGAACACCAACATTGTGATGTACCCTTCAAAGTAAGTATGAGAAATTTCCTCAAAATTGCTAACTAGGTAACGCTAAATCTTATGGAATCAGTAAGAGAAGATAGTAAGAAGTCTCTTCTGATACAAAATAGGGAGAAGAGAATGAGGGAAAATACATCAATCAGGGTATAGAGGACTAAAATTGTTGAGAAGAAGAAAAAGTCTTCAGAGGCAGTGGAGAAGAAGAAAAAGAACAAGAAGGAGATGGAGGAGGAGGACACAATAATTGAGGGGAAAAGGGATAGAGAAGGATGACAACATGAAGGAGGACGACGAAAATTGTAGCAAGGCAGTTGTGGGATAGGAGGACATCAACAAGGCATCTACAGAGGGGGAGAAGAGGGAGAAGGAAGAGGAGAACACGACCATGAAGGGGGAAAAAGGATCCAGGAGGAGGAGAAGAGGTACAATGAAGAGGATAAAACAAGAAAGGAGGGGGACAAAGGGATCAAGAAGAATGAGAACAAGAAGGAGGATAAGGAAGAAAGTAGCAAGGAAACTGCAAGGGAGGAGAAGGATAGTAGTAAGTCATTTGTAGAGGAGGAGAAGAGGGAGAAGGAGGAGGAGGACACGACCATGGAGGGGAAAAAAGGATCTAGGAGGAGGAGAAGAGGGACAATGAAGAGGAGAAAATAAGTAAGAAGATGAGAACAGGAAGGAGGACGATGAAGATAGTAGCAAGGCAGTTGCGGGGGAGGAGAAGCACAATAGTAAGGAATCTATAGAGGAGGAGGATAGGGAGGACGAGGACACAACCACATAGGGGAAAAAAGGATTTACGAGGAGGAAAATAGGGACAATGAAGAGGAGAAATTGAGCAAGGAGGGTGAGAAAGGGATTGAGAAGGATGAGAATAGGAAGGAGGACGAGGAAGATAGTAGAAAGACAGCTACGGGGGAGGAGAAGGACATCAGCAAGATATCTACAGAGGAGGAGAAAAGTGAGAAGGAGGAGGACAAAACCACAGAGGGGGGAAACAAGATCCAGGAGGAGGAGAGGGACAACAAAGAGGAGAAAACAATCAAGGAGGGGGACAAAGGGATCAAGAAGGATGAGAACATGAAGGAGGATGAGGAAGACAATAGTAAGAAACTGTGAGGGAGGAGAAGGACAACAACAAGGCATCTACATAGGAGGATGAGAAGGATAAGGAGGAGGAGAATACGACCATAGAGGGGGAAAAAGGATCCAAGAGGAGGAAAAGAGGGACAATGAAGAGGTCAAAATGAGAAAGGAGGGCAAGAAAGGGATCGAGAAGGATGACAAGAGGAAAGAGGATAAGGAAGATAGTAGCAAGGCAGTTGTGGGGGAGAAGGACAATAAGGCATTTGAAGAGGAGGAGAAGAGGGAGAAGGAAGAGGAGGACACAAACACAGAGGGGGAAAAAAGGATCCAAGAGAAGGAGAAGAGGGATAATGAAGAGGAGAAAATGATCAAGGATGACGAAAAAGGAATCGAGAAACATGAGAAAAGGAAGGAGAATGGAGAAGATAGTAGTAAGGCAGCTGAAGGGAAGGAGAAGGACAAAAATGAGGCATATGCAAAGGAGGAGAAGGGGGAGAAGGAGGAGGAGGTGTTGACCATGGAGGGGGAAAAAGGATCCAGGATGAGAAGAAAATAATGAAGATGAGAAAATGAGCAAGGAGGGAGAGAAATATGAGAACATGAAGGAGAATGATGAAGATAGTAGCAAGGCAGCTGTAGGAGGGGAGAAAGAAAACAACAAGGCATTTTTAGATGAGGAGAAGAGGGAGAAGGAGGAGGAGGACATGACCAAAAAGGGGGAAAAAGGATAAGGAGGAGGAGAAGAGGGACAATGAAGAGGAGAAAATGAGCAAGTAGGGTGAGAATGGGATCGACAAAGATGAGAATAGGAAGGAAAATGATGAAGACATGATCAAGAAGTATAGATTCATAGAGAGGAATAGAGGGATCAAGAATGATGAGAAAATGAAGAATGTTGTGAAGCATATGATCTTGGAAAGGAAGAAAATGATAAAAAAGAATGAGAACATGTAGAAGGTTGCTACAGAGAAGAAGAATGTAAAAGAGAATAGTGATGATGATAAGTCGCTTATCATCCATTGAAAAACTTCAGTGATCAAGGTTGTCGAAGAGGTATGTCATGTTGTGTCTTTATTACCAGTAATAGGTTATGTGATTTCTAAAATTGTCTGTCGTTCTTGTAGAAGAAGACGAAAATGCAGAAAATAGAGAAGTTGGAAATTCGCCAAAGTGCGAGGGTCAAAGATCATCACCAGTTTAGGACATTTGTTGATGCAACCTTTAAGAGAAATCTGCCTACTGATATTGAGGAAATAATTACCTCTATTACTAAGAATCCAAGGACATTACCTGTTGGTATGTATGCCCTGAGAGCCAATCATGGGATGATTGGTGGGATACATTAAGATTGATTTGATAAACATCAAAGGCAAGCTTCCAATTCTTTCTGGTTCAGTCATATGAGATAGTGATAGAACAGATTGAATGTCTAGAGAATGACAGTACTCAATGACGTATGCTTTCAGGTTGAGGACCTGAACGATGAGATCATACGGATGCTAAGAGTTTGTATATTCTTGTTATGTACCTAGTCGGATGTCATTGTGGAAGGTAGATAGACAGCAATGACATACAAGACTAGATTGTGGTGTTGGTTGATGACAGAATCTCATTAGTCATGATATAGAGATATCAAACCAAACACATAGGTACTTGTTAGAGAACAAGTGTACCAGACAGACCCACCGTGAGTTTGACACATGGAACCATGACATGGTAGTCACAGTCAGTACTCACAGTGATGGTGGTGAGTGTGATTCTTTGACCTGAAATCGCTACACTCAACACATGTCATTGGGCACACTTTGACATCATCAAACGCAGTCCTGAAACATGGGTTGTTATAAAGGTCATGATAGGGTGGCTTTGACACATGGGGCTTTTGAGGGGTGAGTGATAGATATGGGATTTATCCCTCCTGAGGGAGTTTGATATCCAAGGCCACTTGATGAGTAGGATTGAGATAGGCGTGCGCACGCATGTGTGAATCAGTATGTGATATTGATGTCACATATATCTTGTTCAATCTGCTCTGAGATCAAGAAAGTGAATGAACGTTGATAGGATGACTGTTCCATGCCTCGAGTTCATTTGGGATATCAGTGAAAAAGGAATTATACATTCACTGTAACACCATTCACGGATTGTAGGATTGAAAGTTGTTCTCCAACTTTCTACTTTCACTTGGGTAGCACTGATGTGTGACTAGGCACCGCTCTTTGCTTGTGAAGTCATAAGTGTTATGGACTTTCACTGCCAACGTGAAATGGACCTGCATGGTCACACACATAGGATTTAACCTGGAAGAGGAGTTTTGTCCACAAACAATGTTTAGATTGATTACTAAAGGAGTTTAGTAGTTCAATTAAACACTCAATTGATTGATAGCTCAAAATCATAGTGTTCAAGGTGTTGGACAAAGTGATTAGAGTATCATATTGATTGAAATCACAATTGACTGATTCTGCACAATCTGCACTCCCAACCGATCGGCTCATGTGATGAACCGGTCAGCTGAGCTTGGTGAACTGGTCGGCTTAAGTGTTGAGCCGATCGGCTCAAGATCAGTGTGAACCAATTGCTTCAAGTGTTGAAACGATCGATTCAACTGGTGCAACCGAGCAACTTGGGAAAATAGGATTGGTGAGAATTTTCCTTTCGTTTCAATTGCCCAATTTGATTGAGAAATAGGATTGGTATTCGATACCAATTAGAAACAAAAGAAGGAAAGTCAATCGGGAACTGGTCAGGACCATGAACCGACCGGTTCAGAAAGTGAACCAACCAGCTCATGGGTCCCAACCGATCGGTTGAGTGTCAACCGACCGGTTTAGGTCCCGAACCGACTGTTTCAGTTGTGAAACGATCGGTTCAGGTTGCGAGTTGGTTGCTTTTGTAGAAAATCTCGAACCCTTCTACTCCTGCTTTTAGTCCCGCATTGCCCGGGATGGAGAACCCTGTCCCATGACCCTCCTATATATAGGGGTATTGGGGGGTTCTCAAAGTACAACTCAGTACAACCAGTTGCTCTGGAAAGTTGTCGTTCTCTCTGGTTTTGGTAACCGAGAGAGCCCGAGCAAGTGCTACCCACAAAGGGAGGTGCAACAAGGGAAAGACAACTGCAGTTGCAACTGGAGGCAGGAGAGTGTGTTGGCGACTAGTACGTCAACAGGAGGGTGTGACTCCTTCCAAATCCTTGTGGGACAAGGAGTGTGGAGTTCCAGGTGGTCCGTGTGGACTACTTCAGAGGTGGGAGGTTTCTGCCGCTCAGGAGGACAACTGTCAACCCCGACAGTCCTGGTGAGAGGAGGAGTCGTCAGTCCCGGTGCGACCAGGAGCTGTGCAGACACCGTCCAAGACCGGAGTTGAAGACCACGCAAGGCGTGAGGTATTGTCACCGAGCAAGCCTCGGGACAAGGTATGATTCCACAAACCATCCCTTTCCTATTATATAGACGTTGACGAGTTTCCTTGTTTTGGGTTTGGGGGAGAAATTTTTGTTTCCGCTGCCTTCTCTGCCTCCCCTAAAACTCAACAGTGGTATCAGAGCCACGTCAACTTCTCTATATTTTAGGGATATCGATATGATCGATTTTGGTTTGTCGCCTTTATTTATTGCATACGATGTGAATAAATTTGGCTTTATGCATGTCCAATCCTAAATCCACAAATCCCAATTACATATATGATATGTATTATTAATTCACTCGATACGCATCGCCCTTAAATGAGTTTTGTGGTGGATGTATAGCATGATTATGGCATATAAACCCCTATATCTATGTGTGGTTGTATGTGGTTGCTTGCATCTCGGTCTGCGCACCGATCTTCCTTCTCCTATTCCTGATGTAACTCAAAATAATTCGAGATTATTTCCTACCTTTTCTCCCCCCAAATGTAACTCGGGGTTTCCCTTTTAAGCAATATAAAATTAGGATAGATTTTATTTCCTATTATGTCAAAGAATGGAGGCCATCCTGACGACAGCTGAAACGATCGGTTCAAGGCGTGAACCGATCGGTTGACGTTCCAGATGATCGGTTCAAGGAGTGAGCCGATCGGTTGATGACCGGTTCGAGGAGTGAGACGAGCGGATGGTGGCCATGAAGAGATGCACGATGACCAGGTGAACCGATCGGTTGGAGGAGCCAACCGATCAGCTGGTGACACCCAGACGACCGGGCCAGAACGAGCAAGTCATTCATGAGATGAGTTGATCTACTCGGAAGGCAAAGCACAGAGTTCATCTTATACAGGTTGCATGTGATGTAGACCTAGATGACCGTGATTCCTCTTGGCTCGAGGAATCACATTAGGATGGCCATAATCATCGCTTTTATCATTTTGCATGTTTTCTGTGGGATATAGCATGTATATGATACATACTATGTATTATGGTGATTGGATATGTATATGTATATAAAAACCAAATCCCTCATTAAATATTAAGTTTTAGATGCCTTCCAAATGCGACACATGTGAAAAGCTTGATCGACCAAGTGTGGGCACGCCCAAGCGTGGCGCACCGTCTATCTCGTGGAAGCGTGAAGGATGAATGTGTGGGTTTGCCCAAGCAGGGTGCATATTCATCGTGTTGGCTTTGGGTCAGACTTAACAAGGTGACCTAGATAGAATCTAGCACCTTGAGTCATGGAGATGATCATGGCAAGGAGTTGCATATGACATCTTATCAAGAGTTGCATATGATGCAATTGGCAAGAGTTTCCTACCCGAGAGATCTAAGTTGTGGGTGACAGCACTAGCTGGTCCATGACTTAGAGGATTTCAGGATCTTGCCCACTAGAAGGCTGTACGCTGCAATCTTTCGAATTGATGGTGAGGGCTATCAATTTGAAGTAAAATAGCGGGAGCGATAATTAATTAAAGGCCTAATTTTATCGTCAACTTTTCAAATCAATCAAACAAGTCAAAAAGAGTTTTGGACTAAAATTGCATATATTTCCTTTTGTTAAAATAAATGGTTAATCAACAAATCACTTTATTTGCGATTGGTCTTTGAGACCAACAAATGAAATGGGAATATTTCCATGATTGGTTAGGACATTGAGAAGTGTTCTCAATCATAGCGTGAAAGCTCTAAGTCCTAGTTATAGCAGACCAGATGAACTCAATCCCACCACATCAATGGCTGAAAGTATGCTTATGGAAGCATTCTGAGGATGACATTGATAAGGAGTGTTTGATGTTGTGTTCTCTAAACTATGAGTTGCAGAGACAACATGAGACATATGATGTCTCAAGGACACTGTCCTAGTATGTCATGACAGAAGGAGATCCAGTAAGGTATTCACACACTCAATGTGATTGGGTATGTGGAAAACCTAACTAAGAAGGATTCCCTCTGGGCCAAGAGTTGGCTATTAGTATGATACTGCAAATGTTGCGAGGATCATACAATTCATGATAAGCTACAACATGAACAACTTTGACAAGCGTTGACAGATTTGTTGGACATGTTGAGGATAGTAGAGGCAAAGATGAAGAAAGGCAAACCATAATCTTTGATGTGATCAAAGAGAAAGGTAGTTCTTAAGGGCAAGGATAAGGGCAAAGCAAAGAAGTGTTATGATGCTATCCAACAATCCAAGCCGTCTTCAGCCTCAAGGCACATGGGGAAAGGGTGTATGAGGGATTGCCCTCTATATCTGGAAGAACAAAAGAAGATGAAGGAGGGGATGGAGATCTCCACCTAAGGTATCATGAAATGAACCGCTTCTTTATCTGAGGTATATGATACCAAGATATGGATATGTCATATATGATATGCAATATTCGCAAAGAAGTGATGGCCTTTGTAAAAGGACCAAGAAAGAAGTACCCATCATTGGAGCAAGTGTTGCTGCCATAGATAGGAGAATCTTTCAGTCTGAAAGGGCATGAAATAGAGTTGAGAACTACTATTTCATATATTGCAAATAGATAGAAACACTTTGTTTTTGCATATTGTATGATAATGATGGCAATTAATAAAGTTGATGTTTCAATCTTAAAGATATGATCTTTGTGGCAATGCCTTGTTTATCTTGTGATACATGATATGCATAAGATAATATGATACCTAAAAGTTATAGATAACTCAAACAATCAAATTAGCATCAATCATGAGAAATTCATTTCTAGTTTCCATGTGATGGATAAATCTAGACTCTTTTGGTTAGAGAACCAGTAAGAGACATGAATATCTTGGACATGATTAATCAATCTTCACTAATGGTAGTGGGAGAATGATTTTCCTATTAGGCATAATACATGTGATGTATTTACATACCTATTGGAACAAATGTTAATACTTCAAATGGTGTTTAGAGAAATACCAATATGAATATCTTGAAGTGTTCAAGATTATCATAGATGAAGTGCAAATTTGGTAAAGTGTTAATTCTTGATGAGATCAATGAATGAAATACTTGGACCAAATGTTTGAGATCCTTATGAGTGATTATGATAGTGTATCATAGTGAACTCATGATTAAGGCATGGTGATGTCTAAATCAAGAAGGAATCATACTCTAAGGAGTTAGAGAATGATTATCAAATAACTGAATTCTTCTCAATAAAAAATACCCCACACTAATAAAGGACATTGAGAATCATAAGGAGTTGTGAGTTCTTATATCCTTGACAGATACACCTCAATTATCTATGTGATGAGTTGTTCATGTGATGAGTCAACTATCTATATGAATATGAGGAACCGAATTTTGAGTTATGGTTTATGACCATTACATCCTAAATGATATCCATGTGAACCATAAGGTATGACCTTGATGGTAGCACCCATTGGATGAAATCCATAAGTGCAAATGAATCTTAAAGGTTAAGATACATGGATAACATTTTGAGAAGGATGATGCTTGTTGATTGCAACTTAATGACTAAGACATTTGGCATATGGATACTAAAACCGCATTCCTATGAGGAATAAAACAAGGATGTGTACGTGACACAACCTATAAGGTTTATGAATCCACTAATGCAAATGAAGTCTATAAGTTAAAATGGACTAATCAATGTGATTGATTGAGTAAAAGCAACTCAGAATTGGATCTTTACTTTGATGATATAGTCAAAGGGTTTGACTGATATGTCAAAGATGAAGAAGGGATCTGTGATTTAGTGGGAGCGTGTTCACATTCCACATGTTGATGTGAAATGAAATTGTTCTAGAATGGAAATCCAAAAGTGGAAATTATCTTTAAGGAAGATAGAGATGTTTCCTATGTGATAGGAATAGATATCTATAGAGATAGTTCTCGAAAACCTCTTGACCTGAAAAGAGAAAAGCATACATTGGCAATCTATACTGAAGGGTTCAATATGCACAGATTCAGTGGGAGAAAACTTGTCCATGTTATATGGAGTTAGTATCCCAAGGCCAAGTGTCCAATTCTTATGAAGAATGGGAACACTAAGAATATATATGGATCTATCATGTATGTAATCATCCCATTATCTTGCATGTATCGACATGGCAAGAACAAAATGCATTCATCATCTTGTATGTAGGACATGGCAATATGATGTGCTCATCCTGATAACTCGTATGTGAGACATGACGAGTGGATGTCTGTCTATTTCTAGTAAGGGTTACTGGAATACCATGAGAACTTGATAAGTACTTGAGAAGTACTAGTTCTATGGTGATAAGGAAAAGTTCAATGTAAATAGTAACATTGATGCGAACTTCCGAAAAGGACAAAAAATTAATCGCAAAATATATATAGGATATATAAAAGTGAAAGTTTGTTGATAATTGGAAGTGTTCCAATGACACCATTTAAAAGGAAATGCCGAGTATCCATGTGTTAGAGAACAGCAGTGGATACTATATGGATCTGGAAGTTCATGAGATGAACTTATAGATATTTCGGTCATTGATGACAAGTATGGAATCCTTGATCATGCAATGTGGCTAAAGGTTAGCAAAGGAATACTAGATCACACTCCATCTCATACGTGTGACGTACAGTGAAGAGATGTGAAACAAGTAATTTATACTGGATTTGGCAACGTGTTGCCATTACTCACTATGTTCGCACTAGAGCACAGTAACATGTGGGACATGTTTAAAGATCACTATGAATATGATTCAAGGGTGATTGGCTCACAGTGCAAGTGGGAGTCTGTTGGTATGTATGCCCTGAGAGCCAATCATGGGATGATTGGTGGGATACATTAAGATTGATTTGATAAACATCAAAGGCAAGCTTCCAATTCTTTCTGGTTTAGTCATATGAGATAGTGATAGAACAGATTGAATGTCTAGAGAATGACAGTACTCAATGACGTATGCTTTCAGGTTGAGGACCTGAACGATGAGATCATACAGATGCTAAGAGTTTGTACATTCTTGTTATGTCCCTAGTCGGATGTCATTGTGGAAGGTAGAAAGACAGCAATGACACACAAGACTAGATTGTGGTGTTGGTTGATGACAGAATCTCATTAGTCATGATATAGAGATATCAAACCAAACACATAGGTACTTGTTAGAGAACAAGTGTACCGGACAGACCCACCGTGAGTTTGACACATGGAACCATGACATGGTAGTCACAGTCAGTACTCATAGTGATGGTGGTGAGTGTGATTCTTTGACCTGAAATCACTACACTCAACACATGTCGTTGGGCACACTTTGGCATCATCAAACGCATTCCTGAAACATGGGTTGTTATAAAGGTGATGATTGGGTGGCTTTGACATGTGGGGCTTTTGAGGGGTGAGTGATAGATATGGGATTTGTCCCTCCTGAGGGAGTTTGATATCCAAGGCCACTTGATGAGTAGGATTGAGATAGGCGTGTGCATGCATGTGTGAATCAGTATGTGATATTGATGTCATACATATCTCGTTCAATCTTCTCTGAGATCAAGAAAGTGAATGAACGTTGAAAGGATGACTGTTCCATGCCTCGATTTCATTCGGGATATCGGTGACAAAGGAATTATACATTCGTTGTAACACCATTCATGGATTGTAGGATTGAAAGTTGTTCTCCAACTTTCTACTTTCACTTGGGTAGCACTGATGTGTGACTAGGCATCGCTCTTTGCTTGTGAAGTCATAAGTGTTATGGACTTTCACTGCCAACGTGAAATGGACCTGCATGGTCACACACATAGGATTTAACCTAGAAGAGGAGTTTTATCCACAAACAATGTTTAGATTGATTACTAAAGGAGTTTAGTAGTTCAATTAAACACTCAATTTTTTGATAACTCAAAATCATAGTGTTCAAGGTGTTGGATAGAGTGATTAGAGTATCAGATTCATTGAAATCACAATTGATTGATTTTGCACAATTTGCACTCCCAACCGATCGACTCATGTGATGAACTGATCGGCTGAGCTTGGTGAACCGGTCGGTTTAAGTGTTGAGTCGATCGGCTCAAGATCAGGGTGAACTGATTGCTTCAAGTGTTGAAACGATCGATTCAACTGGTGCAACCGAGCAACTTGGGAAAATAGGATTGGTGAGAATTTTCCTTTCGTTTTAATTGCCCAATTTGATTGGGAAATAGGATTGGTATTCGATACCAATTAGAAACAAAAGAAGGAAAGTCAATCGGGAACTGGTCAGGACCACGAACCGACCAGTTCAGAAAGTGAACTGACCGGCTCGTGGGTCCCAACCGACCGGTTTAGGTCCCCAACCGACCGTTTTAGTTGTGAAACGATCGGTTCAGGTTGTGAGTTGGTTGCTTGTGTGGAAAGTCTCGAACCCTTCTACTCCTGCTTTTAGTCCCGCATTGCCCGGGATGGAGAACCTTGTCCCATGACCCTCCTATATATAGGGGTATTGGGGGCTTCTCAAAGTACAACTCTGTGCAACCAGTTGCTCTGGAAAGTTGTCGTTCTCTCTGGTTTTGGTAACTGAGAGAGCCCGAGCAAGTGCTACCCGCAAAGGGAGGCGCAACAAGGGAAAGACAACTGCAGTTGCAACTGGAGGCAGGAGAGTGTGTTGGTGACTAGTACGTCAACAGGAGGGTGCGACTCCTTCCAACTCCTTGTGGGACAAGGAGTGTGGAGTTCCAGGTGGTCTATGTGAACTACTTCAGAGGCGGGAGGTTTCTGCCGCTCAGGAGGACAACTGTCAACCCCGACAGTCCCAGTGAGAGGAGGAGGCGTCAGTCCCAGTGCGACCAGGAGCTGCACAGACACCGTCCAAGACCGGAGTTGAAGACCACACAAGGCGCGAGGTATTATCGCCGAGAAAGCCTCGGGACAAGGTATGATTCCACAAACCATCCCTTTCCTATTATATAGACGTTGACGTGTTTCCTTATTCCGGGTTTGGGGGAGAAATTTTTGTTTCCGCTACCTTCTCTGCCTCCCCTAAAACTCAACATTACCCTCAATAAGAAAAGATCCAAGCCCCGCTAAGAAAAATCCAAAACTATCTATCACGGAGGTTGATAAAATAGTATGTGATTTTGCATTGAACGTGAAGTTAAACTTGTTTCTACTATTTGATGATGGAATGATCAAACTATATGGAAAGTATCTATATACTCTCAGACCAAGAGAATGGTTGGTAAAAAATATAATTGAAGCATACAGACAAAGATCAACAGACAAGAAGTTAAGAGAAGTTTAGGCAAAGTAAAACGAGTTTGCCTCCCATTCAACATTACTATAAGTTATTCCTTGTCCCATGTTACATTCAACTATGCACCGGTCTTCCTAAACACTAGTTCCTCCTTTTTTCTATTCATAGAAAAGTTGTCAAGCAGACTTGAAAAATCATGATTACAAACAGAGTCACAAGTATGAAACAAAATTCGCACAAATGGAAGATGTCTTCCAGTATGATTATTTCAAGGATAGGGACGTCAACCATTCCAAATGCAATTACGTGAGTGTCCGTATAGCATTGTTCCATTAATTGATGTTGTTGTTCCTTTTCACGTCATGATTGTTCCTTTACTCGTTCTCCTTATTCCTTATCTCACTGTGTTCGTGTTAATTTGCAGTAGTTGTAAATATAACTTATTCATGTGTAATATTTCTTACTGGTTGTATCTATGGGTCATTTCTACATGATCAATATCAATTTTCCATAGAAGAAGTGTTTGGTACTGGATAGCCTGACAAGTGAAGCTTCTTTCAAAGTGGATAGAAAACCTCTAGCAAAACACTTGATGAAAGTAGTAGCTCCCTTCCTGGAAGTTACAAGAGCGTTATTAGACGTGGATACATGGGAATTGCACCAAGTATTAGTTCTAGAGCAACCATATCATTTCTATTGTGGAATCTTTTGTATTCTATTCATGCATCATTAGAAAGGAGAAATCTCGAAGGAGAACTATGATCGTTGGACTGCCACTTACTTGTCTACACTTTGAAGGACTTTTACAACAACACTCCTTCGAACCATCGATAACAAAGTCAGAGATGACATGATCAACTATGCTCTCTCTTGTAATACATGTAGGCTGTCAAGTCACATCTCCTTTCCCCCTCCTGGATCTAATGCTAAACAATTATTGATTAATGAAACAAATTGTATAAATAGACTCCCCATGTTTATCATTGTCTTGTATTATAGTTAGTTATACACTGACACTTAAGCAACATAATTTGCATCCTATAAAAGTGGCATAGTTATTCAAAAAGGAACACTAGCTATGAGTGTAGGATCAAGATGAAGGGAACAATTATGACTATAAGAACAACAATGGGGAGTAATGGAACAAGGACTGTGAGAAAAATAATAATGATGATGTGTACATAATTAAGAAATGGGATTAAGGAATGAGTACTATGAGAAAATTTTGGATTAATGATACAAAAATTTATTAGTACACTCTTTGTCTTTAACATTGTCTAGTAACATAGTTAATTATACACTGACACATAAGCCACATAATTTTGAAGACAAAAGGAACAAGAATGGAGTTACGATTCCCCATTTTTACAATAGGAATAAGAATGTTTAGTAAAAGAACAAATTTTCTGAGAAAAAGATCAAATAGAAGAATTAACGGAACCCGATCATTCTTGTTGAATGGTAGCTAAAAGAATGGAGTTATGATTCCCCATTTTTATAGTAGGAACTTGAATGATTAGTAAAGGAACAAACTCTTAGAGAAAAGGAGAAAATATGGGGAGTAATGAATCACCGTCATTCTTGTCAAAGGGGACTCCCAGGCAAGTAGTGATAATCCCTCCTTTTTAAGGGGAACTACATGGCCATATCCACTGGAACCAAATTCTCGGTTTTGGTTAATACATGGTCTCTCACGGACTCCACTTTGTACATAAGAAGCACACCCACTACAACTATTTCAAGGTTCCAAGTGTGAAGGTGTCACTGCTTTGAGGAGAAACTTTTTCATCGACTGAACCAATGATGTAGTAGAAGGTCAAGCTTGGAGGAGCAAGCATCTGCATCTGCAACGACTTGGCCACGATGTAGTAAGCCTTGACAGTTTTAGAATCCAAACCCCAATTGAGAAACTGGAGTTTGGGTTCCATCACCTGTAGGGTTACCAATTAGGTTTGGAAGAATTGGAAAATATTTGAGTTATGATGAGACAAAAATGAAATCTTCCATAGCTACATTTCTTTGACTTGGTATTTGTAGGAGGAGAGTTGGTATTAGTATGAGGAGAGTTGGTTATGGCGGATTGGTATGCAGTGTTGCACTAGTCTGAGTTGGTATTGGTACCACCATTGGCCTTAATTTATAATTAGTGGACGATTCCCTTGAAGCTAGGGTTGTGCATGCTCACCTTGCCTTTAGATGCAACAATGATAAAAAAGTATTGGTTCACCTTTCGATGCCTTCCTAAGAGAAGCAGCAATAAGTGCACCCATGAGTAAGTGTTTCTGGCCACTAGAGAAGGAACAATGACTATGAAAAAATAACAATGATAATGAGTACAAGAATAAGAATGATGAGAATAGGGACAAAGATAGGTAGAAAACTAAAAATTATGAGTACATGAACAGGAATGAAGAGTAAAGGAGAAGTGATATTGAGAAAAAGAACAAAGGGTATGAGTAAAGGAACAACATCAAGGAGAGTAAAGCAACAAGTACTTCGTTTGTTGTTGTAGTCATCGACCTTGTTACTAGGGTTTCACAAAAGGTATTGTCTCATTGTTTTGTTTGTCTTGGGGTTTTGCAAAAGGAATTAGTTCACCTTTCAGTGCCTGCCCATACAAATGTGTCCGTGAATGAATGAAAATAGAAAACTGTAACTAGACATTATCGCTAGAGGTGACCATATGAGTGAATATCGTTGAAGATGATAAAAGAACAAGAATAGTGAGTAAATTTATTTCACCTTTCAGTGATGTCATTGTTCCTTTCTACATTGTTCTTGTTCCTTTTCTTCTTCTCAATGTTCCAAATGTTCAGAAGGGTCATACAAGGGCGGTGATGATAGGAACAAGAAAGAGGAGTAAAGGATCAAATTGGGGAAACATAGGAACATCGGGTGGAATATTAAAGGGTGGACCATTTTGTATCTGTATGTGTGTGTTGCTATTGTCACAAACATTATTGACTAATGAAACAAATATGTATTATCATTAAATCACTTCACACATTTGCAAAATACTAGAATACATGAGATTCACGTTCCTTTTGTCAGTCTACATGTTTCAATTCCCAACACTTTACTAATTCTTGCATTATTTCTTCACCAATGTGTTTCAGTAAACTTCCCTTACGATATCCTTGTTTATCACATCGTAATACATACTTAAACATGTATTATTTAAAGTATGGGAACTCAATGTCATTGTTCCTTTCTACACCATTCTTGTTCGTTTTCTCCTTATTAATGTTCCAAATGTTTGGAAGGTTCGTACAACGACGGTAACGACAAGAACAAGAAAGGGTAGTAAAGGATCAAATTGGGGGAGTATAGGAACATTGGGTGGAATGTTAAAGGGTGGACCATTATGTATCTGTATGTGTGTGTTACTGTGGTCACATACATTATTGACTAATGAAACAAATAGATAATATGATTAAAGCACTTCACGTGTTTGCAAAATATTGTAATACATGAGATTCACGTTCCTTTTCTCGGTCTACATGTTCTAATTCTTGTCTTCTATTAGTCCTCGTACCAGAACAATATAGGGACCAATGGGTTGAATGTTAAAATGTCAACCATTATGAATCTAACAAACATGTTATTACTAATTTGAAAAGTACATTCCTACAATAGGAACAATATTTGATAGTAAAGGAATAATGTGTTGGAGAAAAGGATCAAATAGGGGGATTAATGGATGTCAATCAAGTACTCATCGTCCTTATTTCATGGATGCAAGGTTTATCGACAGTGTGGACCTCCCCAGTACATAGTCATCATCCTACAAATAATGTAAGAGTAGTGCGACAGTGCGGACCACCATGCAAGACTCCTATTTCTTAGAGGAGAAGCTTCTACATTGGCAGAACCAGCCGATGCAGCAACTCAGGCCACGAGGAGAAGCCATCTAAATGCTTGGAGGTGCCAAGCAGTACCATGGATGATAATTGGGAAGGATTTGATTCCAAACCCCAATAGAGAAGTTGGGGTTTGTTCTCCAACACTTGTACGATTCCCCACTAGGTTTGAAAGGATTGGAAAAGATTTGAATTACTATGAGGCGCAGATGAAATCTTCCATAGCTACTGATCTCAAATCAACCACTATAGGAGGAGAGTTGGTTGTGGCAGATTGGTAGGTGGTTATGCCCTACTCTGAGTCAATATTGGTACCACCAATGGACTTTATTTATAGCCAGTCAATGATTCACTTAAAGGTAGGGTTTCATGAGTTAATCTCTGTGTACTGTAAGCAGTAGTAGTAGGTGCACCATGAGTAAGTGTGTCTGGAAACTGGTGAAGGATGTGACCACAATAACAACAATTGGGAGTAAAGGGGTGGCAACTGAGAGAAAAGGAACAACTACCATGTCTACAATAACAACTATGGGGAGAAAAGGAATAGAGAGTCTGAATAAAGGAATAATGGCTATAAGTCCAAGAACAAGATTGGTAGCAATAAAGGAATCCAACGCAAGTTGCAAGCTCACCTTCGCTTGAGCAGCAATGGTCAAAAGTTATTGGTTTACCTTTCAGTGCCTTCATGTGAGCAATAGTAGTAAGTACGCCTACGAGCAGTAGTAGTAAGTGCACCTGTGAGTAAGTGTGTCTGGCCACAGGTGAAGGATGTGACCATACCATGATAAAGAACAAGAATGGGTAGTAAAGGAACGGTGATAAGGAGAAAAGGAAATATTATGACTAAAAAAATAACATTTGGGAGTAAAGGGATGGGGCCTGTAAGAAATGAAACAATGATGACGACAACAGTAAAAACTACACAGAGAAAAGGAACACCAAGTGTGAATAAAGGAACTATGATAGTGTCTCCAAATACTGTAACTCAGAGAAAAAGGAACAATGACTATAAGTACATGAACAAGATTGGTAGCAATAGAGGAATCTAGTGCTAGTTGCAAATCATGAGTTGCCACTGTCACATGTAGCATTTATGGTAGCTTATAGCAGTAGGAACTGAAAGGTAACTCAATTCAATAGTAGAAAAAAGAATGGAATTATGATTCCCCATTTGAGGTTTTCTCAAGCTCACCTTTTCTTGAGCAATAATGGTCAAAAGTTATTGGATTACCTTTCAGCGCCTTCCTACGAGTAGCAACAATAAGTGTGTCTACGAGCAGTAGTAGTAAGTGCACCCGTGAGTAAGTGTGTGTGGCCACTAGCGAAGGATGTGACCATACCATGATAAAGAACAAGAATTGGTAGTAAAAGACTGGTGATAAGGAGAAAAGGAAATACTACGACTACAAAAAGAACATTTGGGACTAAAGGGATGGGGTATGCGAGAAAAGGAACAATGATGATGACTACAATAACAAATAAGTGGAGAAAACGAACACATAGTGCAAATATTGGAACTGTGACAACATCTCCAAATACTATTACTCGAAGAAATCAAACAATGGTTATAAGTACATGAACGAGAATGGAAATAATCGAGGAATCTATGGCCAATTGCAAGCCATAGGTTGCCACTGTCATGGGTAGCATTTACTGCAGCTGCTAGCAGCAGGCGCCAAAAGGTAACCCAATGACAATGACTAGTGTTGCTGCTTAAGAGAATTACAAGGATGGGAAACCCTAGCTTTAAAATGAATCGATGACTGGAAATAAATACATGGAAATACCATTTCAGAGTAGGGCAGAACCACCTACCAATGGTGAAGTCTCGAACCAACTCCCATCCTTCTCTACTGCCACAACCAGTTGTCCTCCTTCTCTACCACTGACTATGCGTTCAAGAAATGGTGAAGTCTTAAAAGCTCTTTATCACAGCCACAACATTATTCGGTTGGAGCTCATTGATATCATAACTCCAAATCTTTTCCAATCCTTCCAGACCTAATGGGAAACATTACCTCTTTGGAATCCAAACCCTTTCCAATTCTTTCAGATATAATGGGGAAGATACATATTTTGGGATCCAAGCAGGTTCGTTGAGTGCAGTACAGGGAGCTTGGTGTCCTAGCCTAGTGTCTGGAGGTTGGGTGCACACCATGCATCTGCTAGGTTGTGCTGCCATGGCCGGAAGCTATTGTTGCAGCTGTTGTGCTGTATTGTAACTGTATTTGAATATAGAAAGGGAACAAGGATGATGACTACAGGAAAAACAATTGGGTTGTTCCTTTTCTGCCCTACCCTGCTACTTTACTCCCAGTTATTGCTGTCGTAGTCATCATCCTTGTTCCATTCCTCTTACTCATTGTTCTATTTTCTCACCATTCTCTATCTTTATGTATGTGTAGCTTTTGGTGTATCTGTGTCTATTTTTGTATTATCTATTTCTGTATTATTAGTAATTGTTTTTTTGCCATACTCATTGTGTGATTTCTCTTACTCATTGTTCATTTAGGGAGAGGAGGAAGAACGAGATTGAGAAAAAGTAACGAGGTTAGGGAGAAGATCAACACATAGATTTAGAACACATAAAATTCAATACTATACGACATTATTGAATAACAAAAATTATGATACAACATTATGTATATGAATGTTGGTGAATAAGATATGTACATCAATATGAATGCTAGAGTATTTTTACATTAGTCAAATCCCAAGTTAAAATTAGGTATCCTACTCTCTCTTTCCTATTGTCAACACATCTTCAACTATCCATTCTGTCTCCCAACCTCCACAAAACTTACCAACCTTTGTCTTGACATGTTTGGATTTTCATGAACCTTAACTGATTTGCCTTTAAATGGAGTTGGAGGAGGCGTTGGAACTTCAACTAGAGTGCAATGCGGAACATGAACTGTATCACAATTTTCATTACAGTTGGCCCTAAGCAATTCAACCTTAGAGCATAAAAAATCAATCTCGTTGTCTACCATTTGGTACACATCATCATCCATTCAAACGGATGTGGCCAGTTGAACCATTTTGTGACATATATTTTGATAGTGTTCCCCATATTCAGATGGTTTGTTGAAACTGAGGTTGGAGTCAAGTATACTACTCCCACTCTTACCAAGCTTTGTCCAATGATAGGCTATGTAGTGTGGGGGGATTGTTCTCAAAGTTTGTTCTCCAATAGAGCCTAGAACATTCATAACTTTGAGAATATGTCTACAGAGCATTGTCATGCTTTTGTACATACGGAAGGAACATTCAAACTTCATATCACCTGTTTGAACTAACATAGTCCTCTCATCTACTCTATTGTCATTATTACTGTCGAAAACAATATATGCAAGATTACATCCAATGTTATATTTTGGTGTGAACTTGATTACATACTCCATCATCTTTTTGAACTTTGACTCAAAGATTACAAACATATTGGGCGTATAAACCTCAATGGCCCTTATTGCAACATGGTTGTAGGAAAAGGTATTTGTACATTAATTTATCAACAGCTTGAAACTCTTATTCTTTTTCATTATTCCTCCTGCTAGAAAGCATTCTATTGAAGTGTGTGAACAACTGAACCAAGTTGTGATTTAGTTGGAGGAAGAGCCTCATAATAGCATTGCATGATTCACTGAGCTGGGTAGTTTTCATTCCAACAGGAAAATGTTGTTTTACCCAAGACGAGGACCACTATTTTTTAAAACCATACATTCTATCAATCCAACGATGCAGTCCATTAGGGAAGCATTCTTCAATCATCTTTGACCAAGAAAAATGAAATTCATGTTTGGTTTCAACCTCGTACATGAGGAGAGTAAGATGGTTGTGCAAAATAGGAGTGAACAACTGAGTGAGGTTCTTCTGAGCATTTTGTAATATATGCCATGTACAGGGTGCGTGGAACGTATCAGGGAGAACTTTTCTTATAGTCAAAGCCATTGCAACATCTTGATATGTGAACATAGTTAAAGATGTTTTTTTGACATGCATTTAAAAAATGTCCAGAATAACCATTCAAAGGATTCAATAGTTTCATAGTAGAGAAGGGATGCACCAAATATTACACCCCAACAGTGGTGGTTAAAACCAACAAATAAAGTTGCATATGAAAATTAACATGTCAGTTCAGAATAATTCAATACTAGAACAAAAACATTGAGTAAAGGAACAAAATATGTCGAATACTGGAACATAAGACATATAACACTGGAACAAAGTATTCTATCGAGTAATGGAACATAATATGTCAAATAGTGGAACACAAGCTATCAATCATTGGAATACATGATTCTCTTAAGTACCTAATGGTCAGTAGCTCTTGTTTGTCTAATATGTTATATCAAAAGAAATGGCATCACATAATAAGCGATAATCGAGCTTCATCCTACCATCGTCCCAAAAGATGTTTGCAATTCTCTCTTCATTATCAACCTCAATCTCATAGTAAAATGATGGGTTGTTGTATGCTTCATTATGGAAGTACTCTTGCAAAGTAGTGGCCTCACATGATATCATTGTCTTTTGTGTCCATCTAGTCGAAGAAACCCGATACTCTCACATCCACCGGTGACCAAAGACATTGCATCGTAGGAATTTCTTAATTGAATTCCAATTGTTTTGTTGATCTTTGCTACAGATCCTTGCATGTTTGAAACATTCCAGTTGGATCTGAGAAGGTGAGCATATTCTTGCGGGTGAAGTGCATGATTATGATCAACAAACCAACGATTTATCTTGAAGAGATTAAGAACATGATCTAAAATTAGATTAATGTATGTTTTACACCCGATCCTTTCTTCTCTACTACGCCACATCGTTCAAGTTCGGCACTCTATTGATTCATGTATTATTTCTTCACCAGTGAGATTCAATAAACTTTCCTACGGTGCCGCACCGTTCAAGTTCGACACTCTATTGATTCCTGTATTATTTCTTCACTAGTGAGATTCAATAAACTTTCCTTACGACATCCTTGTTTATTACATCCATATCACAAATATTGAATATTTTCATAATCCGAGTTCTTGATTGTACACTTCTTCTCCCACTCGATTCGGGTTGCAGACCCTTTCTGATGAGTGTATAAAATTGACGACCCTTCCTGTAGAGAGCTAAATTCAAGGTTTTTCTAGTAATCTTGCTTATCGACTTCAATTGAGACAAAGAAAGACAACAAGATTAATGGAACTGGAGTAAATGAGGAGGTCAAATGGATCAGGGAGGAGGAAAAGAGGAACATAGAGCTTGAGATAGGAAGAAGGATTTAGGAGAACATGCACAATGAGATGAAGAAAAGGGTGTTATAGAGAAGAGGAACATAGAGCTTGAGAAAATTAGTAAGGAGGGGGTGAAAAGGATCGAACATACGGAGAAAAGGAAGAACGATGTTACAGAGAGGAGGAACGAGGTGTTACAGAGAAGAGGAACACAGAGCTTGATAAAAGGAGTAAGCAGGAGGTGAAAACTGAAGTAAGGGAAATCTGAAAGAATAGAAAAGAAACGAGGTGTGACGGAGAAGAGGAACACAAAGCTTGAGTAAAGGAGTAAGGAGGAGGTGAAAAGAAAGTAAGGAGAATCTAAAAGAGCAGAAAAGGAATGAGGTATTGCAGAGAAGAGGAACAGAAAGATTTAGAAAAGGAGTAAGGAGGAGGTGAAAGGAATCGTGGATAGGGAGAAAAGGAAGAACGATGTTGCGGAGAGGAGGAACGATGTGTTATGGAGAAGAGGAACACATAACTTGAAAAAAGGAGTAAGGAGGAGGTGAAAAAGATTGGGCATAGAGAGAAAAGGAAGAATGATGTTGTAGAGAGGAGGAACAAAGAAGAGGAACACATGACTTGAGAAAAGGAGTAAGGAGGAGGTAAAAAGGAAGTAAGGGAAATATGAAAGAATAGAAAAGGAGTAAGGAGGAGGTAAAAAGGAAGTAAGGGAAATATGAAAGAATAGAAAAGGAACAAGGTGTGACAGAGAAAAGGAACACAGAGCTTGAGTAAAGGAGTAAGGAGGAGGTGAAAAGGAAGTAACAGAAATATGAAAGAATAGAAAAAGAACGAGGTGTGATGGAGAAGAGGAACACATAGTTGAGTAAAGGAGTAATGAGGAGGTGAAAAGGAAGTAAGGGAAATCTGAAAGAATACAAAAGGAACGAGGTGTGATGGAGAATAGGAACACAAAGCTTGAGAAAAGGAATAAGGAGGATATGAAAAGGAAGTAAGGAGAATACAAAAGAATAGAAAAGGAATGAGGTGTTACGGAGAAGAGGAACAAAGAGCTTGAGAAAATGAGTAAGGAGGAGGTGAAAAGGAAGTAATGGGAATCCAAAAGAATAGAAAAGGAACGAGGTGTTACAGAGAAGAAGATTACAAAGCTTGAGAAAAGGAGTAAGGAGGAGATGAAAATGATCGAGCATAGGGAGAAAAGGAAGAACGATGTTGCAGAGAGGAGGAATGAGGTGTGATGGAGAAGAGGAACACAGAGCTTGAGAAAATGAGTAAGGAGGAGGTGAAAAGGAAGTAAGGGAAATCCGATAAAATAGAAAAGGAATGAGGTGTAACGTAGAAGAGGAACATAGAGCTTGAGTAAAAGAGTAATGAGGAGGTGAAACAGAATTGAGGGAAATTTGAAAGAATAGAAAAGGAATGAGGTGTGACAGAGAAGAGGAACACAGAGCTTGAGTAAAGGAGCAAGGAGGAGGTGAAAAGGAAGTAAGGAGAATCCAAAAGAATAGAAAAGGAATGAGGTGTTACGGAGAAGAGGAGCACAGAGCTTGAGAAAAGGAGTAAGGAAGAGGTGAAAAGGAAATAAGGGGAATTTGAAAGAACAGAAAAAGAATGAGGTATTACGGAGAATAGGAAAACAGAGCTTGAGAAAAGGAAAAAGGAGGAGGTGAAAAGGAAGTAAGAGGAATCAGAAAGAATAGAAAAGGAACGAGGTGTTACAGAGAAGAGGAACAAAGAGCTTGAGAAAAGGGATAAGGAGGAGGTGAAAAGGATCTGGGATAGGGAGAAACGGAACAATTATGTCACGTAGAGGAGGAAGGAAGATAGGGAGAACATGAAAAATGAGACAAAGAAAAGGAAAATAGAGCATGCAAAATGGGAATGACATTATTATTAAAGAACGATTTATGGACTAACTATCTGAGACATTTATATAATCTTGTTCGAAAACAATCTCCTCTCTGATACTTTTAGAAGGCACCCAAGTCTCATTCAGATCTATTTGAGTCCTTTAAACATTATGGAATACCGATGTGCAGAAGCAGTGTCTATTTCAGACAAATCTCTCTGTGAGAAATCAAAATTAGCCTGATCTAAAAAACCAATTTCTTCCAGATTCTCTGAGTTATCATTAGAAACCAATTGAACTTCCTGTGATATTCCTTCCAAGCAATGTTCTTGAGAAACCATCTCATTTAGATCTATGTCAAATACATATGTATTGTTGACAGAATGTCTCTATTGAATATCTTGGCGTGCTGAACCTTGTTCAATATCATATTGGCAAGGTGACAGTGGCACACCAAGGACAAAATCTTGGTGTGTATGTTGGTGCACTATTGATGACACAGAAATGACTACACCTTGTTGAATTTCCTTTGAAGCCATGTCTATCTCCTTCATCTATTTGTCCGTAGTCATACCCATCATATATTTCTTCTAGAAAGTATATAATCTGGTAAAAAAGGAAAAAATGATATAAATGATATTAAAAATCACTCTTTTACAGATGTAACTAGCTACAATACGAATAAAAGAGCTTCCTTTTACCGACACTATGAATAAAAGTACTTTCTTTCACCGAAAAAGATAACTTTCTTAGAAATACAATTAGTGTAGATGCAAAGTAAAAGAAATATTATATTTTTATGAGAATTAGGGCAGGGAGAAGCGGTCAAGAGGACGTCAATTAGAGTTTTATGAGAAGTAGGAAAGGGAGAAGCGATCAATAGGACGTCATGTAGGGAGACGTGAATAACAATACGATATTTGTAGAATCACGTAACAACAACAACCCCGAGCGTCACTTGAGGCGTTGAAGACTGATGGGTTGAACTCGTTGTTGGACCTAAACCCTAAAATAACCAACAACATCAACGATCAGTGTCAGCAAACCTGAGCGTCACTTGAGGCATTGAACAACGATGGGTTGAACTTGTTGTTGGATCTAAACCCTAAAATAACCAACATCACCAACGATCAGTGTTGGTGCACCTCGCCGCCGCTGCCGGGGATCGCGTATGTACGGATGGCAATGGGCGGGTTTCTCTCAACTCGAACCAAACCCGAACCAAACTGAAAATATAAAAACCGAACTAAACCCGAAACCGAACTACAGCTCAAAACTGAACCCGAAGTTAAACTGAACCTAAAATACCCGAACCCGAACACAAAACTGAGCACACCCGAATCCACCCGAAGTGGACTAAAATTTACAGAATTTGACTAAGTTGAGACTTTTGTTTGATCAACTCTTATTTGTTAATTCAAATATATTAGGACTTATTATAACCACTTCTTTTGTGTTTAACGTTGCTGATTTTGTATTTAGAAATAATTTTCTTTTATAATTTACAACTGAAAAGTATCGTGGATGATCCACGTTCACGAGTCAAAAAGAATTATACTTGAAAACAATACTAGACCAAAAGTTAAACAATGGATTGAAAGTTGCAAGACTATACGAAGCATTAATCTTTATTCCAGCACATTACCAAACCATCTAAAATCATTTCAAATCAGTCAAACACCTCTTATAACCATTTAGAGCAGCCAAACTCAATTCTTAATTGTACAAAACGAACCATTCAAATTATCAATTTGTATGACATTACAATATTCCATTCATAGAAACTTCATCACACAAGGTTCGCTCAGTTCATCATTACAGAATGACCCAAAACTCATCTACTTATATAACGAAATAGCATTACAAATTCTGGGCAAAATTGTAACAGGATTCACTCTTAAGCCTGATCGAGCAAAGAATAATCAAGGCATACAACTTGGATAGGTGATGGTAGCTCCACCAGGAATCAAGCTCCAATAATTGTCAAATTCCTGTAAAATGTAAATCAAAACCATTTTCAAAAAGGGCATTTGGTTCGAACATTAGTAAAGGATTTGAGGCATAAGATTAAAAAGGCTGACCTTAAATCCCTATGAGAATGGATCAAATCAAGTATCACTAGGATCTGGTTCTGCACATGCGAAAAGAAAAATAAGATTTAAAATCTATTAACACATAAAAAGGTGGAGCAATACCAACATGCACATAAGTAATTGACTTACCAGTATTATCATCATCAACATCGACATCTTCAAGGAAATGTGAAATGTCTTTGGACGTCCTAATACCTATCACATACAAACACATATATAATAAGTCGATATTATTGAAAGATTTTGAATTATATCAATAACTAAATAAACTAAATCATTACCCTTAGTATTTGCTAACCAATTTTGAAGACACATTATTGGCTCTATGGTCTCAGGAAGAATCCGACTACGATGTGGATTAATCAATCTACCTCCCGTGCTAAAAGCTGATTTTGAGGCCACTATAGATGCTGGTATGGCTAAAAGGTTTCTTGCCATCTCTCTCAACATGGGGTAATTCTGCCCTTGAGTGTTCCACCATGCTAGGATATCAATATTACCTTTTCTAGATATAACATCCTCTCCCAGATATGTCTAACTCAGATTTGATAGAATTCCTATTTCTTTTCTCTTGACTGACATAAGCATCAAATCTATTTATCGACCTTTGATTTTCTAGCACTTCTGGGGATTGGGAAGATACTAATTGGCTAGAAGAACTATGGTCACTTGTATTTCTTCTTGCTTGATACTCGATCAATAAATCACTGCATGCCTTCTGCACTTTGTTAATATGAGCTTGAGACTTAGCCCCATACAACTCAGTGTAATAAAACCTAACAAGAACCATTTTGAACCTTGGATCCAAGACAGCAGAAACCCCCATCAAGATATGAATTTCATCCCAATAATTCTTAAATTTTCCATACATACACTCTGCCATTGTTTTAATGACATCACTATCTGACTTACGCCATGCAATTAAGTTCAACTTGATGTCACAGATAAGGTCAAAACATAGGCTTGAAGTAGGATATCTTTTCCCAGATAAGTCCTTAGTAGAAGTTAAGAAAATTTTGAGCTTATCACATATTTCAGAAGCAAAATGCCACTCTTCTTCTAAAGGGAGTGAATCATAACTTGGTTCTCTGTATCTCAATCTATGAAATACAGTTTTATACAAAAAGGTAGTAGTAAGCATTAGAAGAGTCGAATTCCATCGTGTGGTACAGTCAAACTATCCTTTTTGTTGTGGATACTTTTAATTGTTGTGCAATATCTTGAAATTTTTCGATCCTTTTAGGAGTAGCCATCCAGAAAGACACACTATCATGGATCTTACCAATTTCATCTTTGATGACTAACAACCCATCTTTAACAATTAGATTTAAAATATGTTCACAACAGCGCATATGTAATGCTTTACCAGAGAGTAAAAGTGTATCACTACATAAAGAGTCCTTCAACTCCTTGAGAATGAGATCGTTAGTGGAGCAGTTATCCACCGTTATGGTTGATACCTTAAGGTCCACATTCCAATCCATTAAACTTTGATGTAAAACTTCACGCAATGTCTCACTGGTGTGAGGGCATGGGACATATGCAAACTTTAAAATCAAATTGCACAGTACCCATGTGTCATCAATGTAAGGCACAGTTATGACCATGAATCCTCTCTTCTGGTGATTTGACGTCCACATGTCTGTCGTTATCGCAAACCTAGACTTGTTGTTCCCAATAACTTTCATTAGTTTAGACATTTCAAACTCATACATTACCAAAATATCACTCTTAGTGGTATTTCTTGAAGGACATCTAAAATGTGGCTGAAGATTATGTGAGTATGTCTGAAAGCCTTCATGTTTTACCATTAATAGAGGATATTCATGTTGGAAAATCATCTGAGGTAGATCATTTCTTGAACCCTCTTGACTAAAGGTAGAATTTGAAGTCCTTGCTTCCCCAATGGAGCCCACATGTGTTGTCGCTTCTTGTACTACCAAATCTTTTCTAGTAGGGCATGTACTATTAAAATGATTCAAGAGGGAAGAGGTGCCATTTTTAGTATTTCCAGAGAGAAGTCGTAAGCAATACTTGCATTTAGCTTTTTCCACTCCATTCACCTCTTTCCTTGTGAATTCTGCCCATATGTCACTTCTAAAATTTCCTTTCCTAGAACTAGACATCCTTGGATTAGTATCCACTTGACTTTCCTCATCTCCAATGTTACTAGTAATAGGAGTTGATTCATCCATTGGAGTGTCACTCTCCATACTTATAAACTTGATAATCTATAAAAAATATATGAAGTTTTCATATTAGTCAGTTTTAAGGTAGTAGCATTTAATAAGTGTATCTAATATGATACTATCTCAAATGTAAGGTAGGTCCTAACCCATTTTCAAACATGTGATCAGACTAGTGGATGCATACTTATTTCTTAATTCTAACGAAAATCCAGCAACATTTCCCCTTAGTTCTCCGAATACACCGTTTGAAAATAGTCCCAAAGAGTGGGGACTATTCAAGATATAATCCTATCGATTTTATCTTGAATGGGTATACTATAGGCAAGTATCAAGTTAGGGATTAAGAGAGAAAGATTTCTCCCCCCTCTCCCACGCCCATGGCGGAGGCCGAATGCCTGGGAGGGTTGTAAATCAAGGCGGCAACTGGGATTCGAACGCAAGTATCAAGTTAATTTGTATAAAAGATATAACCCTATTGATTATATCTTGAATGAGTATACTATAGCCATGTATCTATGTAAACAAGTCAGAGAAATACTACTATTGTAAGGGGAAAACATCCACAATCAAGAAAGACATTTCAGTAATTTAGACAAGCATTCCCACAATGCAACCACATGAATTAGTTACTTATTCTTGTATCAATCTAAATCGCAGAGAGCTAGCAGTTGTTGGGGGCAAATATATGAAACTTTATACACAAAAATATCATTGAAATTAAAATAGTGAAATAAAAAAGAGATCCGTCAATTGGAAAATGATGGATTGGCAGGCTTTTAGTCATTGTTGTTGAGTATCCTCAAATAGCATCTTGTATATTCACATGTAGTTGGTATAGAACGATTAAAAAATTACTTGATCAATACAGCCACTAAGATTCCACCTTATTGCAGATAGATACAAGCTTGTATCAACAAATCCAATAGGATTATATCACCTTATCATTGTGATCCCCGTGATCTATGCCGTTGGTTTGGAGGTCTCTAGAAGGGAACTACTTTTGATAGCAGAGTTCTGGGTTAGAGTGGAAAAGCATAAGATCTATCATGGCTGGGTGTGGTGAGTGACAGCATGCGGAGGAGTGTATGTGTCGTGTTTATAGGTTATTTGCTTGGAGCTACTGGAGAAAAAGGGAGTCGAGGTTCTGGTGGGATGTCATTGGGGTCGAGAAGGGTGGAAGATGACCCGCTGAAACCATGGAAGTAGAAGGTCAACCATTTAAGGAGACTTGGAGACAACAATAGGATGAAAACAATGTACCTGAAGCTTGGAGAAGAAAGTCCTGCAATAGCACCAGTCACACCACCAAATGTCCTCCTCTCGCGATGCACACACGGTATGGTGGCCTCCAAAATCCCCTCCTCACCTCACGATGACCTCGTTTTGATCTTCTGAGTCCGACACAGAACGACTACGAACATCTGGCATCGACGAGTCGTCAATGGCCTCGAGACCTCAAAGTTAGGGACGATAGCGAGCACCCAAATCAGAAGAAGCCGAGAGAGAGGAGAGGGCGGCAAGATTCAAGATGAAGAAGCCAAGAGGGAGGAGAGGGAAAGCACTGGCGGGCGGCGGCTAGGGTTTTGAGAAACCTTCTCGCCCAAAGTCTGGAAACTCACAGATTAGGGAATGGACCGAATGAAGCTAGGGGTTGGGCGTCCTGAACCTCACGGATATCCATCGATTTGTCCGGGTTTGATCAACCAAACCGAAATAACTGAGGGCTTTTGGTTTTTCACTCGAACCGAACCGAAACCCAAAAATAGCTCCGGAAACCACATTTTTCGGATCGGTTCGGTTTGGATCGGTTTGGGTTCGGTTCGGATGGAGAGTTTTTCCATGCCTACGTGTATGGATATAGGTTTCGGCCAGAGAGGAAAACTGAGAGGGAGAGGACAGGAGAGGGAGCGGGAGTGGGGCATGAGTAGGAGCGAGAGCGCAAGTGTGCATAGAAATGTTTTTGTATGCATAGAAAGGGTTGTCAGAAGATTTCCAAATCACTGGCACCAAAAGGATACTATCCCCATCTCGGAAATGCCCTTGGGTTTAATTCACCCGTATGCTGGAAAGTAACTTTTTTGAGCAGTCAGGATCAAATTTCATACGTCTTGAGAAATACCCCCTAGGAGTCGGTAACATCATGCACAAAGTGGCTGGACTTGAACAATAACATTTCCATGTGAGCAGTGACCCAAATGCTGACCCAACTATCAAATTAGCTATTAAAGTAGAGATGGAACACATCCATAATTGCATAGATATTATATAGAAAAAAAGAGACAAGATCAAATGGGCTATATAAAGTGACAAAAACACCAAATATTTCCATAAATGATGTAACAAAAATGCTAGAATAAATATCAAATCTAGTCTAAACATTAATTGGATTAATACATCTAATAAAAAAATGTCACAAAGTACATTGCTATGCATTTTCAAAACATCTTCAACAAGGGACATAAGCCGATCTTTCTAACATTAATCAATTGGAAACACTTATGACAACAAACCATAGACTCCCCACATAAACAAATTGATAGATTTTCCATAGAAGAACTCAAAAATTCCATATCTAGTCTGGGAAAAGATAAATCCCCTGGACCAGATGGACTATATATTGAGTTCTACCTCACCATGTGGGACCATATCAAAGATGACTTCATGCACCTTTTCTATACATTCCATAAAGAAGAACATATCGACAACCACATCAAGGTTCTCAATCACACCAGTATATCCTTGATTAATAAAGTTGAACAACTTGAAAAATCTAACAATTCAAACCTATCAATCTCATCAACGCATCATATAAAATATTGGTCAAAATCCTCAACAATCGTATAAAATCACATTTAGAAAACATCAAAATGGCATTTTGAAACAAAGAAATATACATGATGCTTTCGTTATGGTTAGTAAAATGTTTCACCTGTGTTATAAAAGTAGAACTCTTGTTTTAGATTTGAAAATATATTTTGAAAAAGACTTCGACTATGTTAACTGGAATTGTCCCATACATACCATGCAGGGATACAAATTCCCTCCTGCATGGATCAATTGTATACATGCTTGTATATCGACAAACACGTTCTCCACTATCATTAATGGATCACCATTTGGTCACTTTCACAACACAAGCAGTCTCAGATAAGGTGATCCATTATCACCACATCTCTTCATTATGGTTACCTCACTTCTAACACACATGATCAAAATAGGGACCACACAAGGCTTATCTAATCGCCTAGTGAATGTTTTGAAAATATTATTCAACATGTGGATTACACCACAATTCTGGTTAAACTAGAATATGACACTATTCTCAACACTATTCACATTATTGGCATGTTCCAATACATATCAGGACCTAAGATAAACCTTGCAAAATCATCTATGATAGGTATAAATACATCACCTAACACTATCCTTAGATACCAAACACTCCTTTGATGCAAAATTGAACAATTATCGGTCATGTACCTGGGACTACCCATCACACCTTATCCTATACAACACCATTTATGGCTATCGGTCATTGAAAAAATCAATACCAACTTTCATTCTGGACAAATAACTTTCTTAGCTTGGAAGGTCGAATTACCCTTCTCAACAGCTCCATCACCCCGATTACCACAAATTATTTCAGTTGTATACCCTTACCTACAAAACCTCTCCATATGAACGACTCACTCATGAGAAAATTCTTATGGATTCATTTCACCAACCACTCTAAAAAATCTAAATTACATTTGGTTAATTGGAAAACCATATGTGCTCCAAAAGTATATGGTGGATGAGGTATCATTAACTTGCACACACATGCTATCTACCTCATAACAAAAGTTATTGATGCTCTCATCACAAACACAACAAAACTCTATAATCCCTTCATCATTCACAAATACTATCATAACAAAAACCCTTGGTGGAGTACAAAGAAACACAATGCATCCCCTTTGTGCAAATACATCAACAAACACATGAACATCATCATCCAAATGATCAACATGCCTCCTCATGTCTTGAGACACATTAACTTTTGGATTGTTCCATGGTATCATAACACCTTGATTAAAAATATGGGAATTAACTTCCACATCCCCCAGAACCTAAAATATGTCAACAATGTGAGAGCTTTACATCGCCTCACCACTAGAAAGAATAATTCCCTCAAATTTCTACTCTTGCAAAATTTCACATCAGAGACTATTGTTGATATTACACATACTTTGGAATACGACACCACAAACTACATCCCATGGAAATGGGGAAATCAGTAATACCAAATAAATCCTATATATTTCTCACATATGGAGGCCAAACAACTGACCTTTCATACTATTGGAATATCAAGTTCCCTTTAAAATATAAGATTTTCTTTTGGCTTATCCTACATAACAAAATTCTCACATATCATAACCTTTTTAAGAGGGTTTTTTGTACCCTCCAAATGTTATATGCGCCTATCAAACTAGGAGACCATGGAACATCTTTTCATCCATTTACCAATCACATTACAGATCATAAACTATTACTATTATTCTCATCCAATGATAAACTACTAATTTTTACCATCCTTGATCAACAACCTCACACCATTAAACTCACAACACAAACCTTACATATTGATAGTTGCAATTTTATGGCATTTTTGGATAGAGAGAAATAATAGAAAACATAACGACACCTATCACTTTATGCCCCACACCATTATAAAGATTGAACACACATACTTTCTTTTTTTGCATTGTAGGAAAGCCGTCAACATCAACCCAGGAGAAGACAGATGACCACACTCAGATGGCTATCTTTGGTACAACAACATCAAGGGCCGAACATTCACCCTAGAAGAGATTCTTTCCAATGACTCAGGCTTCTAGTTTATCATCATCACATGCTTACATTATAAACCAGTTGAATTATCTTTACTTATACTGAGACCTATTGTTATGGGGTGCCTCTTGCAAACATTATCACAACTATCTCTCTTTCCAGCTTTAGCATCGATATCCTTAGTTTATGTACTGGTTGTTTTCAACTGGAAACTCTATAACACACTCATGGTGTTGTTCTGAGAGTGCTTTGCTTGTATTTTTACTGTTTGCAAATGTTTTAATTTGCAAAAAATATCTATTTATATGGACTTCTATAAAAAAAATCCTACAAATGTATATGTAGCATTTGTTTTACTATACTAAATGACATGATTAAAGGAAATATAGTAACCCCATGAACTAGAAAATTATATATATTTAGTGTGAAATATAAAAAGAAAGTATGCATCTTGATAATAACATGTGTATACATAATAACAATCACCTCCCTCTCCTCTTAAGATTAATTTATAAAACTTCAAATCTTGTCTTTTTGCTAGATGTGAACGACTTAATAGAGAGAGAGAAATTAAAGATGTAATGCCATTTAGTGATTGAAAAAGTGAAATACAAAAGCACACTACGAGACATGACAAGACTAATAAATATTTATTTTTTGGTAGAGTTCAAAACCGATAAAGAAAAGATGATGAATAATTAAACCATGAAGAAGAGTAATGTTAAAAATGAAAAGACACACAAAATGGACTAGAAGAACCTGTCGGGTGGCTTGGTGTCACTACCCCCAGAACCGTCAAATGGATCATTGAGCCACATTAATATGGGTTTTGGTAGGGGTTTAAGACACTCATTTTGATATGGGTCAAACCCCACTCAACCCATTCATTGGGTAGGTTTTATTGGTCAAGCAACAGATACCCGTGGGTGATCCACTTAGACAAAATGGAAACTAAACATAAAATTATGTAGATATGTGTTTCTGAGAATTTGAGGATATTGATTGTATACTTCATCAACATTTGAATAAGCAATGCTTTGTACTTACATGTAATATATATTTTTCAAATTCTAAGGGATAGATTTTGTTCAATTGTGGTCTCCTAATCCAGGCAACATGCAGAACTAATGTTTCATGCTTCACTATGAACAATTTAAGAGATGAAATCAAGAAGGTTGCACCGGTAAGCTGAGAAAGGGGGTAACTTAGTTTCCTCCTTAGCTAACTTGTCAACTGCTAAGCTGTTTTTTCTGGTGACAAAGCTTATCTAGATCTCTTGATTGTCAATGTCTTTCACATTTCAGTTGTAGAGGGATCAAAACTTAGGTGGGGTGGGGGACGGTTTTGTGATCATCTTTTAGGCTACTTCGTTGTTTGTGGTTTGGATGATGTGTTGAGGAAATTGTTTGCAAACCTGGAGAACATGTATAATCTCTTGTAGTTCGGCATCTAGGATGTTGAATGGTCCCATTTCTTGTATACTCTTATAATCCACGTGCCTTAGTGATTTCTGAGGATGTAGCTTATAGTGGCAAAGGATTCCTTTTTCTTAACTAATGTGTCCATGTTCATCAATAAGGCTCCTCTAGGGGGTTGTAGCCTACTCCCTACTATCAAATCCTATAGGAGTGGTTTGTTGGGTTGTTGGTTGATGGAAGATAAGGCTTTGGTGCATATATATACTTCCCTTCTTATGTCATTGAACATACTGGTGTCATTTTGCTGGTTGTTGTCAAATACAAATTGACATATGAATTTCCAAAGTGTCCATGTCCCTATAGAAAACCAAGTAGTCCATGTGTTGTAATGTTTTCTCCTTTTTGCATTGGTAGAGATGATCATATTCATAGAGTCTTGCTTGATTATGTTAAAGTTGGTTTCGAATCTAATTTTATCCTAGACTCTTCTTGCTACTTCACTGTCAAATAAGGCATCCCTTAGTGTTTGGTCTTCAATGTTATATGTTTGGCATATAGGGTCTTGAGTGAGGTTCCTACTTTTTCTATTGACATTAGTTATGAGACCATCATGCATTGCTAACCATAGGAACAATTTGACACGTTAGGGTATGTGCATGTTCCATAAATTTATCGACCTCCCCTGAGTTTATTATGAGTTTGTGTCTTGTACATGATTATAGTTTGACTTACTAGAGAATATTCCCTTCAAGTTATCAGTTTATAAGTATAAGTCCTTGCCTAAACCAGGAGATGGTGGTAACATAGACATGATGGAGTTGCAAGAGTCTTTATTGAACCATTGAGAGGTGAACTTAGAGTCTCACTATCCTTAAATTTTTTATCATCAATCCTACTTTGAGGTATGAGATGTCTTGTTGTATGGATATCGAAGGAAGAAGTTGTGGTTTGTGAGTTCAATGAACCCACTTATCATCCTAGATGTTGGTTGACTCACCATCTAGAATTTCTTTCCCCATCTTTAACATTAGGTCATTCTTGTTCTTAGTAATGAATTTTCATACCTCAACCCAGTAACAATACCATCATTCTTATGTTTCATGTATTTGTGCTTAACGACCTCACACCACAATATTGGTTGTGAGTTGATATACTCCCAACATGCTTGCATGAGTAGAGCTTCATTGTAATGCCTTGATATTTTAAGGTTGATTCTACCATATTTTGTGTCAGCAGCAACATTCTCTCAACAAACTAGGTTCATGCCTCATTCCGTGCTACTTCCTTTCAACAGAAATGATCGGATTACCTGGTCAATTCTATAATAGATATTGATAGGTAAATGACTAGATGCATCACATAGATTGCAGACGAGTTTAATATTGACTAGATCAAAGTTCTTCTGCCTTCTAGGGATAGGTATTTATTGGTCCAGGAGGATATTTGTTTTCTATATTAGTGATGATGTCCAGGTAAACTCCTTCAGTGGACCTTGTATGAAGTATTGGATATTTTCCTAGGTTCTGTGTGATGACCCCGATTTCAGGGTTTTCATACCTGATATAATTGATAAGGTTCACAGATATTCTAGGTTGGTTAATCTTAAGCTACGATGACTTTTATTCAAACACGAATTCTTTTGACCCACGAGTATGACTTGAATGACATTAGAGGATCAATGATAGTTATCCATGAATGTTTATGTACATGAATATGGTTAATGTGAATTATTAGCCAATGTTGATTAATTATGATGAGAAGTGTCAAATTAAAGTATACATGGATTCAAATATTTAATGATGGACCTCGAGGTGTGATATAGGAAAATGATATAGGTTGGACTTTTTCGATCAGTGTGATGGTTAGTTGACTTATAGTCAAGTTTTATACACTTGAATTTGTTTTTCTTGGAAAGAAGCTAAATGTAAGATATCACGATCCTATGTATACAATCTCATGATGGTTGGAGGTCCTTAAAATAATATACAGTCGATTGAAACTGAGGAGACTACAGATTATAATGATGTTGAGCTTTGATAAAACGAACGAATAGGGGACTAAGTAGAAGATTATGGTTACTGAATATATTAATCCATGCCCATGAAATCGAAGTCACGCTGGTCTTTTATGCTTTTATGTGGGTGTGGCTCAAAGCCTAGCTTGGTGGCATGATCTAAGCCCTCAACTAGTTGGATCAGACGGTTGGTTCTCATCTGCAACCTCCGACAAAAATGGAACCAAGCCTGACCGAGCCGCTGCCTTAGAATGTGAGCATACGTAGAGCATCAGATAAACCTTGAATGCTAGAATAGATCCACAATACTCAGAACTACCTAGTGACTCCTCGTAGTAAGGCCAACGTGGTGAGATTATATAGTTTCATCTCTCCCCTGTACTACCCACGCTTCCTAGAATTTGCTGAAGATGATGGTATTAAAATGACAAAGTCAATATTGGAGGCAAGGTCTCCAACTACGCATCTACCTGAAGGTTAAAGTAGATCTGGACGCTGCTATGTCTGGGTTTGATTGGCTACTGAAGCCCAGTCACCATTGGATTGGAGCAAAGGCTGTGTGAGGGGTGTCAGGCACAACCTAGGCAACTAGTTTACATACTCCATTCACTGACAAGCCATCACAGCCACCAGAAGCTTCATCATGGAGGAATGATCTCAGTATCCAGAATCATCCTTTCTGCTCCATCTTCTTCATACTCTCCCGCCACAGATCCCATCTAGTTATTGGGATGGTGCTACTAACCACTGCACACCTACTGCACGGTCCTACAAGGATCCTTGTTCGAGTTCACATATAATGGATGATGAAGGAGTAAGTGCCCAATCTAAGCAGAGCTTCTCCACCGTAGCATCAGGCCATAGAGCAGTCGTGTGTTGGAGAGACAAATATCTCCATTATGTAGACAAGCTATTTGACTCTGCACGGCTACCGAAAGCTAGAAGAATCCAATGGAAACCAGACGCAAGAGCTGAAGGAGAGAAAGCCCACATCGGAAGACATGATCATGGCTGTCGGACGCCATCGCAGTGCATCACAAACTCGGCCACTGGAGAGACGTGTGTGAGAACCCGAGGCTCACGCAATAGAGAAAATGGGCTAAGGGGGGTCTGTGGGTCAAGACTCTTGGCCGATAGATCCCCCCAAAATACCCACAGACTCAGAAAATTACCCTCTTTATTTTGAAACCCCTATTTCAGACTTTTGAGACACTGTTTTCAATGATATTTAATGTAGATGAGAATACTTCATTTAAATAGTATAATTAGTAAATGCATCAGAAAGATATAAAAGTTGGACCAGACCCTTAAAATGACCTCTTGATCAGTAGAAAAATACTAGAGATACATTTCAAATCAGTTTAACTTTAAGTTTGACCAAAACTCTAGTTGGACCTAAATAATAAGTTACATGACGATCCTATTATTAATGATCATTAATTGTTATTAATCAGGTGATGACCAAACTTCTAGATGATCAAGGATAAGTTAAGAATCTCTAAACTCAGGTATGTGGATATAAGTATATGACTAGTTTTGCTGGATGTTATACCTACAAATACCTACTTGTACTATTTGCATAACTTGCTTTGATGTATAAATGTTATAATACTTTTCCGCCTTAAACATTATGAACATTAAAGAAAGAAAATGGAATGTAGTTATTGATGGTTCATTAATCTCCCTAATGGAGAGGTAAAGTATTAATGATGACTAGTACCTCCCTAATGGTACAAGGTACGCGGGGAGATCCCTAATGGTACAAGGTATGCGGGGATAGGGCCCAATAATATATGTTTGTGCTAAGTCCACCATAGCAATACATGTCCATTAAATTGTGAATAATGAATTGGGTTTGCCTGATTTTCCGCCTTAATAATGTTTTCTTTTCCTTCTTCTTCCTCAAATATTTTCTTTATGCCAACATATTATAGTATTTTCTACCACAAACCAACATTATGTTGATGATTTTGTTTCTCGTATTTTCTAGGTTCAGATCTAGAATGGGAGAAAATACAAAAAGTGAGCAGTGTTCAGGTTGTACCTATTGTGTTTAGAGCTTGTTAGCATACATGACAAACCTTATAGAATCTTCTTTCAATATGTAACTGTAAATCATGTTGTAATAACTCATTTATAATATACATGTTCAATATTGAGAATGTGTGGTGTATGTTTGTGGTTGTATGTTCTTGTATGTGTATTATGCTTCCTCAACATACTTTGATACAATTGCTTAACATTTTTGAATTTGTCATCTCAGGCCTTCTAAGTCTCGAGAAGGCGGAATCCAGGGACGTTACAGTTGGTATCAAAGCATGAACAATAGCTACACCTAACAATTTCTCACCACGAAACATAAAACTAAATCTCACCTTTCACCTTAAACCTTAGAAAGTTAGTAAGTTGTTTTATAGAAATAAGGTTTGACTGAGCCTCTAGGTTAGAACCTAGATGTTTGAGAACTTGGTTTAGACAAGTGTCTGAAACCCTTTCCATATAGAGCTCATATGTATAAGGTAGCTACACTAGTCTACATCTCATTCTCACCATTTCACTAGGTGGCATGGAACTGGACTATCTACTGTGTGTGGGACACTCGTTTTGCTGATTTGGTTTTGTTTTCCAATCAGCTCAAGCCTTGATAGTTTTCGCTAACGTCTTCTTTCTCGGAGAAAAACTTTTATCATATTTTATTATTATATATGTAAAAATAAAAATGTGTCCCTAACACTGGAGAGTAGTTAGTGTTCATGCAACCTAAGTGAAAGGGGGTGACATCAGTCTAGAAGAGTGAGTAGTCTAGATTAGATGTCTAGAGCCTTATCAAGATATGTGATACATAGAGTAGATGATAGAATGATAGTTGATATAAACATGGATGATCTTATCTAAGTTCTACCTAGTGATGTAAGTTGCTTTATAAAGATTTAAGTTGTATATGACCTGAATCCAATTTTGGAGAATCTAAGATAAGTTTAGGTGATGAAAGTACATACTCTTTTCTTACTTATGATTAGCTAAGTTAAGACAAGGTTGAATATGCATGAGCCTCAGGCTCTTTTACAAAGGAGGACCTCCAGTGTTAGGACAATATATGTGGTGAACTCTAGAGGGAGTCAGACCCATAGGGAGAGGGTCATAGGACCTACCCCCAACTCATGAAAATATGTGATATATTTATGAAATAATATGTCCTAAGTTGGGTTACCCCTGAGTAGATGAGTTGAGTCTTTTTGGAATGATTCAATCCTATATGTGACAGTTGGGTAAAAGTAATATGATGGGTAGAAAAATCATAATAAGAAAGTCAATCCTTTGACTTAGTTGGGTCCTAGCTTGAGTGACTTCAAATGATGATGCTCATAGCGACAAGTGAGGTGATACATGAAATTCTAGTTCTTGGAGTAAAATACATAAAATACTCATACATATTGATCCTTCTACTTCTCTTTCTTAATATATGATTCTAGAAACCTCACTCGAGTTAGATAGATGATGTATATATGAGGAGTCACTCATAGAAGCTTGGCATGTGCTATATTCCCTTCCTATGTGTACATGTAATATCCAAGTTTTGAATCATGATAAGATTGATTTTGTAGATCCTCTTTCCCTTCATTTCATACATAAAATATATATAGATTGAAATTTTGAGGTTGGAAATAAAGATATCAATTGGACCATAGGTACATGATCAAGGAATATAGTTCCTAAACTCAATCTTACAACTCTAAGATTCTAGCTTGATGATAAATCTCACACCTTAGGGTGAAACTCTATATTCAAGCATGTAAAGTAAGCTCTTCTATAATGATAACATATAAGTAAGATGTTGATCGTAAATCCATTCTAATGATGTCAAATGTGATGAATTTAGTAACAAACGAAAGGAACACTTGATGTCACCTTGCATGGTTCAATGGGGTGAAAGATGAAACCCTTAGTAATACCTTCTCAACTCGAATTGATGAAAACCTTGAGTAATACCCTCTCGAGTCTAAAACTACAAAAAAAAACTATCATGTAATGACTCAGTTGATAAATGACATTCAGTCAAAGTAAGGTGGGGGCGGAAAAACTCCAGATGCCTTGATATTCTAAAATGACATTTAGAACTATGATGGTATGGGCACCTAGAAGGGGTGGCCTAGGGACACTAGTCGACTTCTTGATACTACCTTTAGTAGGGGACCAGTCAAATTTCGAGGATGAAATTCCATTTTTAGGTTGGGTGAATGTGATGACCCCGATTTCAGAATTTTCATACCCGATATAATTGATAAGGTTCACAGATATTCTGGGTTGGTTAATCCTAAGCTGCGGTGACTTTTATTCAAACATGAATTCTTTTGACCCACGAGTATAACTTTAATGACATTAGAGGATCAATGATAGTTATCCATGAATGTTTATGTACATGAATATGGTTAATGTGAATTAGCCAATGCTGATTAATTATGATGAGAAGTGTCAAATTAAAGTATACATGGATTCAAAGATTTAATGATGGACCTCGAGGTGTGATATAAGAAAATGACGTAGGTTGGACTTTTTCAGTCAAGTGTGATGGTTAGTTGACTTATAGTCAAGGTTTATACACTTGAATTTGTTTTTCTTGGAAAGTAGCTAAATGTAAGATATCATGATCCTTTGTATACAATCTCACGATGGTTAGAGGTCCTTACAATAAAATACAGTCGATTGAAACTGAGGAGACTAATGATTATAATGATGTTGAGCTTTGATAAAATGAACGAATAGGGGAATAAGTAGAAGATTATCGTTACTGAATATATTAATCCATGCTCGTGAAATCGAAGTCACGTTGGTTTATTATGCTTTTGCGTGGGCGTGGCTCAAAGCCTAGCTTGGTGGCATGATCTAAGCCCTCAACCAGCTGGATTGGACGGCTGGTTCTCATTTGCAACCTCTGAAAAAATGGTGCCAAGCCTGATCGAGCCGCTACCTTAGAACGTGAGCATATGTAGAGTATAAGATAAACCTTGAATGCTGAAATAGATCCACAATACTCAGAACTACCTAGAGACTCCTCATAGTAAGGCCAACATGGTGAGATTAGATAGTTTCATCTCTCCCCTATACTACCCACACTGCCTAGAATTTGTTGAAGATGACGGTATTAGAATGAAAAAGTCAATATCGAAGGCAGGGTCTCCATCTATGCATCTACCTGAAGGTTAAAGTAGATCTGGACGCTGCTATATCTGGGTTTGATTGGTTGTCGAAGCCCAGTCCCCACTGGATTGGATCATAGGTTGTGTGAGGGGTGTCAGGCATAGCCTAGGAAACTAGTTTACATACTCCATTCACTGACAAGCCATCATAGCCACCAGAAGCTTCATCGCGGAGGAATGATCTCAGTATCCAGAATCATCATTTCTGCTCCATCTTCTTCATACTCTCCCGCCATAGATCCCATCTAGTTATTGGGATGGCGCTACTGTCTACTGCACGCCTGCTGCACAGTCCTTGAAGGATCCTTATTCGAGTTCGCATATAATGGATGATGAAGGAGCAAGTGCCCAATCTGAGCAGAGCTTCTCCACCGCAGCATCAGGCCATGGAGCAGTCGTGTGTTGGAGAGACAGATATCTCCATTATGTATATAGGCTATTTGACTCTGCACGACTACCGAAAGCTAGAAGAATCTAATGGAAACAAGACGCATGAGCTGAAGGAGAGCAAGCCTACATCAGAAGAAATGATCATGGCTGCCGGACGTCGTCACAGTGCATCGCAAACTCGGCCACTGGAGATGCGTGTGAGAACCCGAGGCTCATGCAGCAGAGACAGTGGGCTAAGGGGGGTCTGTGGGTCAAGACTCTTGGTGGATCCACTATAGGATCCGACTACCACTCCAATAAATAGGTAATTTCATTTAAATTCTTATAAATACATCCAAGACTTGCATAATGTGTTGAAAACATATCCCTTGGCTGATAAATCCCCCCAAAATACCCACAGACTCAGAAAATTACCCTCTTTATTTTGAAACCCCTATTTCAGACTTTTAAGACATTGATTTCGATGATATTTAATGTAGATGAGAATACTTCATTTAAATAGTATAATTAGTAAATGCATCAGAAAGATGTAAAATTTGGATCAGACCCTTAAAATGACCTCTTAATCGGTAGAAAAATACCAGAGATACATTTCAGATCAGTTTAACTTTAGGTTTGACCAAAACTCTAGTTTGACCTAAATAATAAGTTACATGACGATCCTATTATTAATGATCATTAACTATTATTAATTAGGTGATGACCAGACTTCTAGATGATCAAGGATAAGTTAACAATCTTTGAAATCAGGTACGTGGATATAAGTATATGACTAGTTTTGCTGGATGTTATACCTATGAATATATGCTTGTACTATTTGCATAACTTGCTTTGATGTATGAATAGTATAATACTTTTCCGCCTTAAACATTATGAACATTAAAGAAAGAAAATGGAATGTAGTTACTGATGGTTCATTAATCTCCCTAATGGAGAGGAAAAGTATTAATGATGATTAGCATCTCCCTAATAGTACAAGGTATGCGGGGAAATCCCTAATGGTACACGGTACGTGGGGATAGGGCCCAATAATATATGTTTGTGCTAAGTCCACCATAGTAGTACATGTCCCTTGAATTGTGAATAATAAATTGGGTATACCTGATTTTCTGCCTTAATAATGTTTTCTTTTTCTTCTTCTTCCTCAAATATTTTCTTTATGCCAGCATAGTATAGTATTTTCTACCACGTACCGACATTATGTTGATGATTTTATTTCTCATATTTTCTAGGTTCAGAGCTAGAATGGGAGAAAATACAAAAAGTGAGCAGTGTTCAGGTTGTACCTATTATGTTTAGAGCCTGTTAGCATACATGACTAACCTTGTAGAATCTTCTTTCAATATGTAACTGTAAATCATGTTGTAATAACTCATTTATAATAGACATGTTCAATGTTGAGAATGTGTGGTGTATGTTTGTAGTTTTATGTTCATGTATGCGTATTATGCTTCTGCAACACACTTTGATACAATTGCTTAACATTTTTGAATTTGTCGTCCGGGTCTTCTAAGTCTCGGGAAGATGGAATCTGGGGATGTTACATTCTGAGTCTTTGCTATGTTTGTTCATATACATACAATTTTTCTAATCTTTGGTTCAATATTCTTTGAGAAGTATATAACTGGTTTTTCTTTAGATAAAATATATATTGATGTTGCTTCAAAGCTTCTGAGGCAATTCATCATTACAATTTCTTAGTATGTGGAAACTTCTCTAAAAAAGATGATATCATTGGCAAAGTAAACATGAGATATTGGGGTACCATTTGTAGATCATTTACATGGTATCCAACTTCCTTCCTTTTCCTTAGTGGCGATTTCTTGAGTGAAGCTATCAAGGCACACCACAAAGATATATGGAGGAGAGGGTCTCCTTGACGGGCACCCCAGTTTTCTTTAAAATTTTGAATAGTGTAACTGTTCCAGGAGATGATAATGTCACATGTTGTGATAATGTTCATTATCAAATTGGCGAGATTTGGGGGTATTGCAGTTCTTTGAATAGTGTCTTGAATGAAGGGCCATCTCATCCTATCATATGCTTTCGATAGATCGAACTTAAAAACTATGGTTTTGGTTTTTCCTATTTTAGACCTCATGGAGTGTATTATTTCTTCAATGAGGACAATGTTGCAGGATATTTTTCTCCCCAGTATAAACGCACCTTGAAGTGGCGATATCTAGTCTAGCAAGAACTATTTAATTCTTTTGACTATCATCTTCGATATCAACTTCAAGATGATGTTTTTTAGTGTTGTTGGTCTCAATTGATTACAAGTTTCATGGGTGTTGTTCTTTGGTATGAGGATGAGGATGGATTTGGTCATGCATTTATTGATTGGATGTCCTATAAAAGTTTGAGATTGTTAGAAACAAAGAGATTTTGATGATATTCCTATCTATTTGGAGGAATCTTGCATCAATACTATCAGAACCCGGAGCTTTTATTGGTTCCATGTTCATTAGGACTTGATATGCCTCGATGATGTAGGGTTTTTGTTCTCAAAACTTTGATTCCTAATCTATGAGGTGTGGGAATTTTCCTGAATATGTGGGGCATGGTTACAATCGATTCTTGGGATTGTCTTCATTAATCAACTTCATGAAGAGGTTTCTCATTAGTTCTTTGAGTTCATCACTGTCATCAATCTAATGACCCTTGTTATTTTTAGTTTTTGATAGATATTTTCCTTCATTTTGCTTTGACAATGAAGTGGAAACATTTTGTATTTGCATCCCTTGCTTTCATCCAGTCACATATTGAACTTTTGTCTCCATTTTTCTATCTCCGAAGTGAGGATTCTATTATATTCAAACTGCATGTTAGTTGTGTTGATGTCCATAACTTCCGAGTACTGATGGTCTAGCTCGATCTAGTTTCTGGTAATGTCTCTGAGTAGGTTGTGTTTCCTTGAGCTCGTGATGTCTCTTTTGTTTCAGTAATATATATTTGACATGCTTGAACTTACATGAATATATTTTTTATGAATAATTTTCTCTGTACTTTTCTTGCAAACATTTATATATTTATAGTAATAACAATCTTTTCTACATTGTACTGATAGGAAATTATAACATCATCTTAATTTGTTTTTGGCCTTCAATCATAATAAAAAAATTGTGTGTTGAACATCTACATACATTGGTAAATTGTTCCTCTTTTATGTTTGTCTTTGGACAACAATTGAGTAATTTCATGACTAAATTAGAATAATAAAATGTTATTTTCTATTATGATTGATTTGAAATGTAATAAACTAAATAATATAATTTCTTTACACATAAAAAGAGTTCCACACAAAAAAACATAGAATTATTATTTCTATTATTTATAATAAGAACTTTGATATTTATTATAAGTTATATGGATACATGTAAGTCAACCTGTGTCCTGTCGGGCCAGGTTTGGATGAAGTTTTGTGACACATTTATATGTGGGTCTACTTGGACCCGCACCCACAAGACTTGTACACGCAATGACCCAAACTGAATCTGACACATCCATTTGATATGTCTAACTACCCTCGTGTTAAGCCTCGGCATAAGCGCTTGGGTCTAGAAAAATTCGAATTCAATGAGGGCTTATATCTTGAAGGCTTAATCTTGGTTGTTAGTATATTTTATTATAGTGTTTGCAACGTTCGTATGGGAACTGTATTGGTCTTCAAATGGCATCTTGATAAATTCTACCTTTCCTACCATTATTATGTTCATTTTTGTCAATATTTGTAATAAAGAAGCACCAAAAATTGGATTTGATTGTACGTGTTGTTTGCTTGGGAGTTAGTCTATCTCTAGGTGTAGATATTTTCTGGGCTTGAGAGCAACGTGAGGCCGTTATTCACTCCATTGCAAACTTTGTTTCGCCATCCACTTGTTTATTGGTTCCCAATAGATGCCCATTTATGTGGTATGGTGTAACCCCGTATTCTGCCAAGGACAAATCTCCAGTCCGGACTGATTTCTTATCGTGGACCAAGAGATAAAGAAGAATATTCATTTCATTGTCTGAAATTGCAAGTTGTCATTTATTGGTAAATATAGACACACACCAAACACGCCCGATCAAGTTTATCATTGGATTGAAGTCGGTGGAACACCCAACCAATCTTTTGTCCTTGGCCCATCAAATGATTGAGTCATGACATTTCAGATGTGGCCTTGTATCCAAGTGGCATTTCAGTTCATTTCACGAGTTGACGTGTTAACCACTTCACTGTAGCAGACAGTTCCAGTAATATCAGTTGAAAAAGCAGAGGTTTCATGGGAAAGAAAACCATTCAATCACTCCATTTATACTTGTCATTACAATGGGGGAAAAAAACAAGGCATACAAAAAAAAAAAGATAGCCTCACATATCATACACAGATGTGTTTATGCTTATAAAGGATACTCTATTAGCTTATAACGTGTGTTTATCTTATGATATTAACTTCACTGCTGGCAAGATCAGTGGTTCTCCATGGCGTATATCATCACCATCGCACCGCGTACGTCTCCCCTTTAGTGGGCCTCTAATTTGGTCGATTGAATTTCCCTTTTCTCGAGACTAAGAAGAATAATCAGACTTGATATGCTTTCCCGATCCTGGGATATTGCAGAGCAAAAGACACTTTTGCCCTAGACAGTGTAGCCAGTTATCCAGCTTTCACTTGTTATGGTTGGCACCCGTGTTCTGCTGCTGCGTCTGTGGCTGCGTCTGCGGCTGCTGCTGCTGGTGGTAGATCTGCTGGTACATGGCCGCTGCCATCCGGTTGAAGGCATCCATGCCCATTTGCGGCTTCTGCGTTTGTAATCGCAAGACACAAACGGTTACGATCGGTATCAAACAATCAAACAATATTAAAGTTCCACACGTGTAAGTGTAGTGGCAAAAAATGACCATACCTGTGCCTGACAAGCCATGAACGCCGAGAACGGATCCGCCGTGGGCATGACCGGCGGTGGCGGTGGTGGCACCACTACTCTATCACCGGCAGCCGCCTCCCACGACGGCGGTGCGGCGGCTGCGAAAGCTGGGAGGAACGCGGCAGCAGCAGCAGCTGAGGGGTGGTGCAGAGCCACAGGAGCAGGTGGCGGCAACGCTGCAGCCGCCGCTGGGGCTGGTGCCTGAGCCGGCTGCCTGACAGCTGCCAGAGGCGCCATGTCCATCCCCATAGCCATGCCCATCCCCATCCCCATCTGCGCCATCTGGGCCATTTGCGCCATCATCGCCGCCATCTGGAGCTGCTGCATCTGCATGGGCGCCGGCATCATCATGTGAGGTATCGTCGCGGCGGTACTCATCCGATTCATCATCTGCACCTGCGCCTGAAGCTGCTTCACGTAGTCGATCACTTCGTCCAGCATTGACGCCTTGTCCGTCTGCAAGCCGTGCACACCCCACACAGAATTGTTTTTTAATTGAACAACAGTAGTTTCTTGAACAGTCGGTGTCTGTACTAGGTATCTTCAATCATGCCGACAGACAATTGATTCTGACCAAGCAAACAACTGACTAACCTTGCTGGAATTTGGCACCAGTTTCTGCAGCGTCTTCATCCTCTGGTTTATCCTGTCTCTTCTTTTCTGCAACAGAGGTAAAACTGCAGTAAATTTGATAGTTTTTTCACACTACACGTGGTAGTCGTATTAATATGTTTTCAGAACTATATAGGCCTTTTCTCCAAATTTACCTTCAAAGTCCATACCGATTGGGAAATTTGGATAAAATGTACCAACAGTAGTAAGGTTCTACTTCAAATCTGTACCGAACCCTCTATATTTTATGATATCCCACTACTGGCTTAACCAAGTGAATCCCCCCTATCCTTGCCAATTGCCCATGTAGTATCTACTTGACTAGTGGAGGGCGTCCAAAGGACGCTTGATTTTTGTACTATCGCCTATCCACTTGACTACCAGTTCGTGGTGACCAGGAGGCATCCAATCAAAGGACTCTGTGTCTATTGTAAACTGCAGTGAACCAGAGACTGGAAGGTCCCTTCCCAATCAATTCACAATAATGATGAAAATGATTGGAACCGGAAAAGTTGTGGACCGGATGAGAAAACAGACACGGTGCAAATAAATTCGCCTTTGGAAACTAGATTCGACAGCTATGTTTCTGGTCGCCCCCACCATGTTCTTATCGTCCTCCTGTCTTCCATGAATTTGCAAGTAGACCCAGAAAGTGAACCTAAAACCGTTCTCATAAATTTCTCACAAACTTTTAATGACGCCATTGATGTAATTCGGGTAATATGCCCTTTTAGTAAAATTGTTGTGATTTCTCACAAAAAGGCGATGCCTACGCTCTACAACTAGACCAATGAAAAAGGAGAAAAGAACAATAGAGCACAATTTGTCAAAAATAATTACTCATCCTTTGTATTTTTTTTCAAAATTGCACACTTTATGGGAAATCTTTCACTCAATTTGACGTTTAATGTATTCGAGTTCAGAAAGTACGATGTTACCATTATTTGAATATAAAAAAATTGAAGAAAAAAAATGAATGATTTGCAAGAAGCCACAATGGCTGCCTCTTTTCATTTGAAACTTCAAATGGTAAGAACCAGCCATTGTTATATTTTGCAAAAATTAAATTAAATTTTAATAAAAATAATGTCAATACTTATGGCATTTTCTGATCTCAAAAAACATAAAGGTCAAATTGAGTAGCGAGTTTCCCGCGAAATGTATTATTTTGAAAAATATTTATAAATAGTGTTATGTTGGTAATTAAATTTGACAAGATGTGATATATAAGTTTTTTTCCAATGAAAATGTATACTACAACATTCGAAACAAAAATAAGATTATATAATTTTTGTTAAGGGAGTATGAATGTTTAACTAAAGGGCTAGTCAAGACTTGCAGATTGGGCAAACATGCAAATATGAGATATTAGGTTTTTGTCTCTTTAGGGGGTGAATTTCTAGAGAGTGAAAAACCTTCAGGAGGAAGGCATATGTACAGGACTAGCCTAGTAGCCTTAAACTAAGTCTGCTAGAGTGGATTCGGTGTGAAAATAATTGGAACAAGTCCAAATGGGACAAACCTACACGACATACTGCATTGTGGTTTCATCATGAGATTGGAATTTGTGCAACCGATGGCTCCACTTTCACCAAAGTCCACACACACGAAAAGTACAATAATATTATATTGTAATTGGTTGGTGTTGTCTAGAAATACAGTAATCAACCTTATGTTATGATTTTTTAGAAGAAAAAAATGCATTCACGTCCATAAATATAAGATATATTTTATTCATATACAAAATTATTGTTAGAAATCAAATTAAATGCTGGGTGCAGTCGGCAGCGGCCCTTATCTGGAAATCGGCGTAAAATCGGATTGGGGAATCTTGAGAGAGTAGTTATACCCTTTCCGATTGGTTATGGACTGCAGCTGCTCTGCTCCTCTTGGTGGATACGGAGGACCTCACCATCTCGCCGCCTTTGTGCTTATCTTCTCCTTCGCACGCGTCCCTCTGCATTATTTTATTAAACAACTGATTAAATGATTCCTAGTGGATCCAAGACTCGGATGGGAACCAGTTCCGGCGCCTTTGGAAAACTATTATTTCAGATTAAAAAATTAAAACAAATCAAGATGTGTTGCACTGATGATGACGGTTAGCAGTAGACTAAGGTACCTGCAAAGAAGGTCGGCTATGGCTGGGAGAATCGTGCTCGTCGACCACGGTGACGGGTCTCCCGTAACTTGTGTTCTCCGTCTCCGGCGATCCGTCGAGCGGCGACGTGGAGGTTGTGAACTCGATGCCGTCGCAAGCACCACCTACGGTTCCGTCGCAGGCGTCGAAGGACATCCCGACTCCGCCTCCCATAGACGCCGCGCTGCCACTGACGCTGCAGTTGCCACCTCCCCCATCCCTGCATGCGGCTCCCGCGCCACCCCTCTTGACGCCATGCCTGGCCCCGCTCCCAGACGGACCTAAGTGGTTCCCGTGCGGCTCTGGGACCCGGGTCGTGTGCTCGTCGACGAGGCGGCTGTTGGCGCAGGGCACGAGCGCGTCCATGAAGGACGAACCCCCGCCGCCGACGGATGACGAGGCGTGTGGCCGATGGCTGTTGTGGTCGTGGTGGTGCCGGGACGCGGCTATCCAGGGGACGAGATCGTAGTCAGCAGCCGTAGGGGACGCCTGCCCGGCAGATGGGGACGGCGGTATGAGGCCAGCGGCAGCCGCGACGCCAGTGGCCTGATCCACGACGGATTCCAGCGTACCGCCGCTAGCGAGGGCCTTGTCCCAGGATCCAGGGTGTGGGTACTTGGGTACGGGCTTGCCGATGCGCAGCTGCCCAAGGCTGTGCATAGACGGGTGACCGTTGACCCACGTGAGCTCCGCGACCTCGTACTCGGCCCTGCGGCGCAGCACAGGGAGGAAGACAAGCGGTACGTATAAGCCAAGGGCAGATGGTATTTCGACACTCCGAGCACACCGACGCTCCAATACTTACCTTGATCCGGTGTTTGTTGCTGCCGCGGTGGCCGCCACTACGTCGGCGGCAGATGGAGGATTGATTGAGGCCATGGCAGCAGCGCTGGGCGGGTCGTCAAGCTCCCAATTCGGAACGCACTGGCTCATCCTTTTTCCGCGCGCCTTCTGCTCTTGCTTCTGCTGGATTCTTTCTATCTATCTATCATGTGAAACTGCTCAATCTAAAGCGAGCAGGATGTGGGGGACTCCCACAGCCTCGTTAATAACAACTGGAGAAAAGACTACGTCGGCTGCAGCCAACCAGAAGAAGGACGGATCCTGTCCTCTCTGGGTAATTTTCAGTTTCTTCTCCTCTCTCTCTTTATCTCCTGTTTCTCCTTCCTTGGAGGACCAGTACCGTGTAACAGGGCAAAGACCGAACAGAAAAGGCGTGGTGGTAGAGTAGTAGTAAATTGAGGTGGGGGACTGGACTGGACTGGACTGGTTTGTGTGGGCAGCAACGCTCAGACGTCAACTTGGTGTGTGGACTGAAGAGGATCGAGTTGCTGAGCCAAGTTGAGACCTAGCGGACCCATGACCTACTAGCCCCCCTTGCTACCACATATGCTCGTCCTAGTGCTGCTTATCGCCGGTCGCCGTCGTGGTCATCACAACAGACCTTTCGTCTTCTTCGATCCTCTTCTTTCTCGTCAGGGTGCCAAGACAGGTAGAGGGAATGAGAAGGCGGCGATCGTGGCGGTCTTTGTAGAAAGGGGTGATTTGGAGGAGAGCTACGTCCGTTGGATGTGTGGACCTGTTTTTTCAGTTCGGACGCGGGACGGCGTGTCTTGTAGTTTATTAGTATATTTCTAGTTTTTTTATATTTTATTTTAGAGGGTCAATCACAATGACGATGTATACATAACTCACAACTTGTACTACAATCTTCAACCGATTTTATATCAGTTGAACTTTTTTTTTTCAAAAAATAATTTATCTAATAATAAAAAATTTGTACTTTTCGATCTTGAGTAGTCTGGATGGTAATAGTTTGGTAAGTCCCAATAAAGAACTCAGTATCGATTCACATTGAAAGCACTTTGTGAACGACAATCCGTGCTAAATTGGTGAAGGAGTGGATGACCAGACCACACCCTCTCATTCTTCGAAAGTTTACCATGTAAGACTTGTCTGTGATGGGTTCTCTCGCTCACCAAAAAAAGATCCACTTGGCATGTTATATGGTCGTATTGGATTCATTGGAACATATGTGCAAATATTGATGATAGTTTTGAATTTTTGACAATTAATATGAGTTTACTTAGAGTTTTTCTAGGTATGGAGGTTTTGTTTGCAATGGCCTAAACTATGTGTGATTATGAGGATTCATGTACTTCATTGTAACGATTTGGGTTTTAAGAAGTGCCCAAAATCCTAATTTAGGTATCTACCGCCTACTTGACTCTAACTGTAGCCTGGTCGGTCATCAGGATACACTCACCCTCGAAGCAATGTGGCCTCGTCTTGGCCATTTCATGAAGATCCGGTGGTCAATGGTCCGCGCTTGTAAATATTTGAAAAAAAAAAACGTAAGTAATGGTGTAATTATCGTCATAATGCATACAATATACCCATTATACAGAACTAGTGGATCAAATTTGTTACGTAAAATAAATCTCCTTCATAGAGATACCTAATCTTATCCTATTCAAGCTTAGGATAGTACCTACCATAGGTCATTTAGTCAGGTGAAGCCTTTTTGAGGCTATGGATCTCTTTGACCTTAGTGGTTTGCGACCATAAGCAATGATTGGGATTGGGATTGGGATTGGGATTTGGATGTATGTAGAAATATAATGATATATACGTAGTGTATAGTTTATATGATGCTCACCTAGTATTGGAACCATATTACCCAGATCCTAGGTAGGCTCAACAGCTCCTCTAAGTCATTTAGCAGGGTGATGACTTTGTAAGCATGCAGACTCATAATGACTTTAGAGTTTAGTCTAAGATTATGGTAGAAAAGGTATATATGATTATGATGAGTAATAATGTATGCTAGATAATATGTGGATGTACGGTGAGAAATATGGATATATCTTATCTAGTTTGGCTTGCACTAATTTTGGAGTTTAGAGCTACTTGGCTACTATGGGGATGATGTCTCTAGAGAATAGGGGTACTTAAGTAGCCTAGGTCACAGAAAACCCCAAGGGTAGAGTTCAATGTATGATCAAAGGAATACATACATACATTCATACATACACACATACACTAGAGTTTAATATATCGCTCACAAAGAGTGACTCAAGTGGTCAAGCACGATGTCTCCTAACAAAGGGATCTAGATTTGAAACACAGTTGATGTCTTTATTTACCATCCTCCTGGGCGTTCGGCCTCCGTCACGGGTGTAAGAGAGGGGGAGATAATGCCTCTCTTAATCCCCCCCCACACACACAAATGACCATACACGACATGTGCCATTTTAATGACTAGTACACATAAGTTACATTTACCGGCTGGTCCACACTTCCTAACCTCTCTCTCTCTCTCTCTCTCTCTCTCTCTCTCTCTCTATATATATATATATATATATATATATATATATATATATATATATATATATATATATATATATATATATATATATATATATATATATATATATATATATATATGGCCTTTTTTTAATACCCGCTCGGGTAGCCTAGATTTCTCTACTCGGCAACCAAAAAAGTAATTATTCTGACCAGAAAAGTAATTCTGTTATAAAACAAAGTAACTATGTTGATCAAAAAGTAACTATACGACTAAAAAAGGAATCACGTACAAAATACACAGCAGATATATATATGTAACCGTGTTTTAAAATCTGCTGTTACACATCCCAAGTTCCATTATTGATCAAATTGATAAGCTTTGCCGTGATTTTCTTTGGGGGGAAACAGAGTCTAAGAAGAATCTCCATCTTGTCAAGTGGGATGATGTTACTGAACCTAAAGAAGATGGTGGTTTGAATATTAAAAAGTCCAAGGATGTGGCTAAAGCATGCTTGTTAATGAATGCTTGGGATATAGCAAGTAAAAAAGACACCCTTTGGGTGAAGTGGATTTTAGAGAAATATTTAAAGAAGCAATCTTTCTGGATTGCTAAGGAGTCTCCCAACTATTCCTGGATGTTTAATAACATTATTCGTATTAAAAAGGACCTGCTTGGTTTTATTAAATTTGAGGTGGGAGATGGCTCTTCTGTTCATACTTGGCAGGATCCCTGGTGCAACAATACTTTCCTTATAAACCTTGTGGGCAAAGAGTGTATTATTAGTGTTACGACCCATATCAGGGTTAGTCAATAAATACCTCGAATTACGTGAAACACCTCAATTAGTGCTAAGTTTTTGTTAAACATCATGCATAATCAAGATAAACTAAGATGTGATATAATAGCTGAGATTGAATCACCTGAGGCAATTAATGATGTCAATGTTGATTATTTAGTACATTAAGTTGAATCAAGTAATCACAGTTGCAATTAGAGCTTTGATCCAGTGAAATAGTCCATTTAGAATGTTTTCTCACTTTGAGGTTGTAGAGAATTCCATGCTTGAAATGTTGCAAGAAGAATCACTTCAACCGGACCTCCGAGTCAATAGTTATAGCATTTCCAATTTCTAGGGTCAAAGATGTAATTTTTCCAAATCCGGGTTATAAACCCTTTTCTTTTATTTTATTTCCCATTCTCTCGCTTATCCCCTCCCCTCTTCCTTCCCGATAGAACAGGGAGCGGCCGCAAAGCGGTGCTCGACCTCCAGCAGGAAGCAGAGGGGCCGACCTTTGGCCTTGGCTCCAACTAGCAACTAAACACCTTCGTCCACCCTCCTTCTTCCTCTTCCCTTCTTCCTTCCTCCTTCCTCGCCCCCTTCCATGGCGCCCCACCTGCAGCTGACCTGCAACGTAAAGCTGCGGCCGCACAGTAGCTTGGAGGGCGGCCAGGAGGCGCCTTGGGCGCAACCAGCACCACCAAAGGATGCCCTCGACTCCGACTCACTCAAGGAGTGACACCCAGCCTAGCATGCCGCCTTACAACCTTGGCCGGTGGCCAAGCTGCAGCAGCAACTGCTGTTCACAGCTAGGGGGTGTCGTTAGGTGTGCCTACAATTGGGAAAAATCCATCCTTGAGTTCCGATTTTGAGAACACCACAAAGGTGTGCAGCTCCTTGCTACTTTTTAGCCATCGACTTAACTTTAGATCGAGCCATGTGTAGATTTTCTTTTAGGTAATGAAGCTAGTTGCTATTTTATTGCAGGTCAGTGTTTTGATCGGCCGAATTAGGTATGATTCGGCCGAGTTTCCTTTATAGGAAATCGAGCAGGGTTTTGATCGGCCAAGTTCCAGACCGATCGGCCGAGTTTCAAGCGGTGAGTAGTAGTTCATTCAGAAATCATTATTTAACTCAAATTAAATGCTTAATTGCTTATGTATCAGTTGGTATAACTTCTAAACAGTGTAATACATTCAATAGAGTATGTTAGATTCATTGGAACTTGAAATACGTAATATGCTTAATGAAAATGATGAAATTTCCTGTATTATGGTTGCAATGTATTTGTTGATTTAAAAATGGATATTTAGCATGAAAACTGGATAAATGATACTGAATCATGTTTAAGGATGACAAATGTTATATATGCGTTTCAAGTAATGTTCAGAATGTGCAGTAAGTATGGAATGTGATATTCTTATTTAAAATGGTTATATGTTAATCAGTTAATAGACTTAGGTGCCCCAACACCGTAGAACCCCATTGCGCGGTCTGTACCTTTGGGGGAAAACGATTGATCTAGCCTTGTGCCTAGATGATCGGTGGCTCGTGTTCAACAATAATCCGTGCGTGTGTCACGGTGGCACGAGGGCAGAGAGACAGTGTTCAACAATAATCCGTGCGTGTGTCACAGTGGCACTGGAGTAAATAGGGGTTATTCAACAATAATCCATGCGTGTGTCACGGTGGTAACCCAGACCCTCCGACTGTACACTACAGGTTGCGGGAGGAGTCCAGAGCACTCAGAGTTAGTGTAGACAGGCCCTTGTGCGCCTGAGGCCCTTGTGCGCCTGAGAGTCCTGTGCAGACCAGGACGGACAGTCAGACTTAGCATTTCTCGGGTGTGTCGCTAAGTCTTGTACGATAGGATCGTAGTTCGCTACAGATCTTCATATGCAGAGTGCGCTGCATATGTTTGGGGCATAATAATATAAATATGAAATCATATAGGATCACAGTAAATTAATATATCCGAACTTTTGTGTCAATTCATTATATCTGTTTATTGGTTTAAATTATCTGTTGTTGCATAGAAATGTGATTATATTCTGTAATCTGCTATGTCATTAGAACTGCCCTGCTTGTACTGTATTTATGTTTATTTCAATTTATAAACCTGATGAGTTGTTTAGTGATAGCTAAATGAAATGTTATTCACTGAGCGAGTAGGCTCATACCTCTACTCAAAACATTTTCAGGTCATCATCAGCAGCAGGAAATCTGAAGGATCCTTTCATCCTAACGCTTAGTCTGTAGAAGGTATACGTAGTTAGTAGTTAGAGGTCTCTTAGTCCTTTCCCCTCGATCTTTGGGACATGGTGTGGGGGTGAGAGAGAAGGTGTATAAAGATGTAATTAGCTGTTATGCTTTATTTTATGTCGAGCAATGTAATATGCTGTAGTCTCTGTTTATATTGCTAGTCAGATCTAAATAAAAAAAATGCTTCCGCAGTTTGTTTAGATTTAGTTTACAGCATAAATCAGATTATCTTTTTAATGTCTTTAAAATGTTTTAAAAAGCTTTGAGTGGTTTGGCTTGTGTGTAATCCCTCCGTCGCGCCCTAATCTCGTGATTTGTGGGTAATGTGAGATCGGGGTGTGACATCTTGGTATCAGAGCATAGGTTGAGTATGTGAATACTCTAAGTCAAGGTCAGGGGACGATAAGAGACCAATAGGATTAAGGTTTAAGAGTTTTTCTTCTATCTGTAATTTTCTAACAGGAAGTGTTCTGTTATACTATTATAGATGGTAGGAAAAGGATGTGGTCACGAGAACCAAGTAAAGAGTTTAAGTTGAGTCGTTAAGAATCATTAAGGTCAAAAGATAAAGTTATAAGTGAGACGAATAATAAATGATGAGTTTTAGCTCTGGAAGGTCTGAGTGTTTAGATACCCTGGCCAGGTGTCTGAATACTTAGATTGACCAGTATCAAGCTACTCTGTCTGTTCTTCTCTGGATGCCCTGGCCAGATATGCAGAGGAAGGATAGGCTAGAGAGAAACCCTAGAAATCTTAGGGTTATGAGATAAGAAATTAATGTAGGAATAAGAGATTACATATAGGAAGCGATATAACTCTTACTTGATTTTGCTTATTTGATATAAAGATCACTAGAAATGCTCTTATATGCATGAAATTAAATTTTTCAGCTTGTAAAGTAAATATGGTTGTTTTATATTGTTGTGTCATGAAGTGAAAAGTTTAATGTTTGTTTTCTTTGTATTAAAGTAGACCCGAAATTATGTTTAAATGAGTTTTCCCTAAGTGGATATTCTTTCCACATGTTTAATATTAATAGGGGTTGATTAATCTCAAGTAGCTCTTGGCTTCAGGACTACAGGTTCGGCCTGGTCCGGCTGGCAGGATGCGTTACTGGGATCTAATGACTCCTATTAACAGTAAAATAAGAATATACTCTGGATGATTTAGACCCGTAACATAGTGAGAATGTATATACACTAGGATGTTTTAACTATGATAAGAAGTCTAAACGTTCTTTTGTCTTGAGATTTAGGGTTTGAGAAGCATAAACCCTAATCGGCCCAAAATAGGGTTTTGATGATACATAAACACAAAATTTGATAAGTAAAGTGTCTCAGTAGATTATTTTTGGTAATTTATTTGTAACTCTGATTTAGATCAAATTTGGATATATAAAATGTAAACAACATTGGAAAATATCAGAATTTTTGAAGAATGTTCTGACCTATTTATTGGCCGAGTTTCAAACTTGACCGATCAAACATTTTCTGAATGATATAGCGGTGTGGTAATTGAATTTTATCTTTTTATTGGTATATCCAATTGATCTCAAATTTTAACTGTGCCTGAAAAACACAATTTTAGACACTCTACTAAATTGGCGTAATTTTTGGATGACTTTTGATCTCTACAGTGAGGGTGTCGGCCGAGTTTGTAACTCGACCGAACCTGCTGCAGACTGCAATATAACAGTGCACTGTTTAATTTTTAATTATTTATTGATAATTAGAAATGATCTCAAATTTTTACCGGAGGTCTGAAACTTCATTAGGTATAACATATAAAATTTCCAGAATTTTTGGAGCTTCTGTTAGCTATTTAATAAACGAATTACAGAAAACTATTGAGAAAAATGAATTTTCAGCCAATATAATTAAAGTTGAGTGTTGGGTTAATATGCTATTGACCCAAGCAGCTCAAATTGATCTATATGATCGACCACACACACACACAATAATTCTATGTTACTGATAAGAACCAAACCCTAGAATGATTAGAGTTGTAGTAGTTCAAGGGATATCACTAGTGATTTAACCTTGAATACTAGTATCTCTGTAAAATAAGACCTTGAGATTTGATCTATGTAAAGTAAAATGGCTTTGATAGTGATCTAGGGTTTTAAGGTAGCTAAACTGATCGGTACATGAACAACATGAAATGACTTAGAGAAAAGAGTAAGACATAAACTTGAAATGTAACAATAAGAGAGTAGCATAGAAAGCGGAGTATTATCCGACATATGATCTGAAGATAGTTGATGTAGTTCACATTTTTAAGACATGGCGTCACTATCTTTATGATGTGACAATAGATTACCACCCTGGTAAAGAGAATGTGGTGAATAATGCTTTCAGCAGAAAGTCAAGTTCAACAACTAATGCATTCTCTATGGCAAGTTTCAATAGAGACCTGTTAGTAGAAATGTGGAAGTTGAACTTAGGCTTAGAGGTGAAAACACAGAGTGATTTGATTGTACAGATGTAAGTTAAGCCTACTTCTTATGATCAGATCAAGGAACTACAATAGGGTGATAGTGAGTTAAACCAGACCATGCATGACATGATAGGAGGAAAAGAGACCAGAGTTTAAGTTTTTTTAAGATGATGAGGTGTTGTATTAGCATGACATGTTGTGTGTACCTCGAGATAGTGAGTTGAAAGAAAAGATTCTTATGGAAGTGCGTGTATTGATGTATGCTATGCTTTCAGGAAACACTAAGATGTATATGAATCTCAAGAAGTTGAAATGGATGGTCAGATATGCAGAAGAATGTAGCTGAGTACGTGGTTAGAAGTAGTGTGTGCCAGTAGGTTAAGGCTGAACCCTAGAAATCTACATCTACCTTGTAATCTTTTTTCTATGCCTGAATGGGAATGGGAACATATCACAATGGATTTTATGATAGGGTTGCCCAAGACACCTAGAGGTTATGATTTGATATGAATGATTGTGGATAGACTAATTTAGTCTGCTTACTTTTTTCATATTAAGTCAACCTTTGATGTTTCAAAACTGGACTAAGATATACATGGATGAAATAATTAGGTTGCTTGGTAATCCAGTTTCAATCATGTCATTTTGAGAACCTAAGTTCACATCTAGGATTGTAGAAACAGTTGCATCGTACTTCGGGCACAAAGTTAAGATTCAGTACAATCTTTTCATCCGTAGACGGATGGTCAGTCTGAGAGGACCATTCAGACTCTTAAGGACATGCTGAGAGCATGTGTTATGCATCTCAGTGGAAGTTGGGAAGAACATTTAAGTCTTATAGAGTTTTCTTAGTGTGAATGTTGAGTTTAGAAATACACAAATGATAATGGTACGGTTTGGGTATAAACCCAGACAATACAAATTTGGTAAATCATTAGGTGCATGATTTCAAGGAAGTACGTTAGCATTAAAATATACAAATAAACCTAGTTGCATGCTTCCTGTTATGTTAATGGGTATGACTTAACATTTTCATGAATTAGCACGTTTCTCTGAGATATTATTAGAAATTATCAAGTACTATTAATTATTGGTGTTATGATTTGTAAGCAACTCTTAATTGAGTTATGTGATGCACAAACCAGGAATTTGGTTAATATGCACGTTCTTCGAGAAATTTTAGATAATTGAAAAATATTACAGATGGTTTCTTATAGGTGAAGTAAATTACTCTTATTGATGTAATAAGATGTTCAATTACATGAATTCAGTATGTATGTGCCAAAATTGATTTGAGTTTGGAATATTTATGATTTTTTTTATCTGCCTGCATGCATGATATAAGGATTACTCAGTAATTACAATGATTTTGAATATACTGCTCTGCCAGTTCTAGAATGATACCGTATTGTGATTTGAAATGCAATCAAACAGATGAGATAACGGAAACCCTAAGAGTAGGGTGTTGCCATGTGACTAGTGAATGAGATAACCCTAAGAGTAGGGTGTTGGCATGTGATGAATGAATAAGGAAAATGAAACCCTAAGGATAGGGTGTATGATGAATCAAGTATTTTGATATCAATTTTCATTATGAGATGTGATGATGTTTAACAGTTAAATTGCATGATTTTATTTTTGTACCAAATTGACATGCATTCTGTTTATTTAAGAGTTTTAGTTTGTCTGCATGTATACTATAATAATTTCTCGGTAATTACCATGAATTGAGATACTGTTATAACAATTCTAGAAAGACCATGTATTGTGGTTTGATCTGGAATCAGATCAGATGTGTCCTAGGTTGAAAGATCAGTGCAGATGGTTGATCAGAGGATCAAGAAACTCAAAAATCGTGAGATACCTTTAGAGAAGGTTTTGTGGAGAAACCACAACTTAGAGGAAGCCACATGGGAGTTTTGGGTTAGATATGCGTAACAAGTTTCCTTTTCTCTTTTAGGAATTTCGGGACAAAATTCTTATAAGGGAGGGAGATTGTTACGACCCATATCAGGGTTAGTCAATAAATACCTCGAATTACGTGAAACACCTCAATTAGTGCTAAGTTTTTGTTAAACATCATGGATAATCAAGATAAACTAAGATGTGAATTAATAGCTGAGATTGAATCACCTGAGGCAATTAATGATGTCAATGCTGATTATTTAGTACATTAAGTTGAATCAAGTAATCACAGTTGCAATTAGAGCTTTGATCCAGTGAAATAGTCCATTTAGCATGTTTTCTCGCTTTGAGGTTGTAGAGAATTCCATGCTTGAAATGTTGCAAGAAGAATCACTTCAATCGGACCTCCGAGTCAATAGTTATAGCATTTCCAATTTCTAGGGTCAAAGATGTAATTTTTCCAAATCCGGGTTATAAACCCTTTTCTTTTCTTTTATTTCCCATTCTCTCGCTTATCCCCTCCCCTCTTCCTTCCCGATAGAACAGGGAGCGGCCGCAAAGCGGTTCTCGACCTCCAGCAGGAAGCAGAGGGGCCGACCTTTGGCCTTGGCTCCAACTAGCAACTAAACACCTTCGTCCACCCTCCTTCTTCCTCTTCCCTTCTTTCTTCCTCCTTCCTCGCCCCCTTCCATGGCGCCCCACCTGCAGCTGACCTGCAGCGTAAAGCTGCGGCCGCACAGCAGCTTGGAGGGTGGCCAGGAGGCGCCTTGGGCGCAACCAACACCACCAAAGGATGCCCTCGACTCCGACTCTCTCAAGGAGTGACGCCCAACCTAGCATGCCGCCTTACAACCTTGGCCGGTGGCCAAGCTGCAGCAGCAGCTGCTGTTCACAGCTAGGGGGTGTCGTTAGGTGTGCCTACAATTGGGAAAAATCCATCCTTGAGTTCCGATTTTGAGAACACCACAAAGGTGTGAAGCTCCTTGCTACTTTTTAGCCATCAACTTAACTTTAGATCGAGCCATGTGTAGATTTTCTTTTAGGTAATGAAGCTAGTTGCTATTTTATTGCAGGTCAGTGTTTTGATCGGCCGAATTAGGTATGATTCGGCCGAGTTTCCTTTATAGGAAATCGAGCAGGGTTTTGATCGGCCAAGTTCCAGACCGATCGGCCGAGTTTCAAGCGGTGAGTAGTAGTTCATTCAGAAATCATTATTTAACTCAAATTAAATGCTTAATTGCTTCTGTATCAGTTGGTATAACTTCTAAATAGTGTAATACATTCAATAGAGTATGTTAGATTCATTGGAACTTGAAATACGTAATATTCTTAATGAAAATGATGAAATTTCCTGTATTATGGTTGCAATGTATTTGTTGATTTAAAAATGGATATTTAGCATGGAAACTGGATAAATGATACTGAATCATGTTTAAGGATGACAAATGTTATATATGCGTTTCAAGTAATGTTCAGAATGTGCAGTAAGTATGGAATGTGATATTCTTGTTTAAAATGGTTATATGTTAATCAGTCAATAGACTTAGGTGCCCCAACACCGTAGAACCCCATTGCGCGGTCTGTACCTTTGGGGGAAAACGATCGATCTAGCCTTGTGCCTAGATGATCGGTGGCTCGTGTTCAACAATAATCTGTGTGTGTGTCACGGTGGCACGAGGGCAGAGAGACAGTGTTCAACAATAATCCATGCGTGTGTCACGGTGGCACTGGAGTAAATAGGGGTTATTCAATAATAATCCGTGCGTGTGTCACGGTGGTAACCCAGACCCTCCGACTGTGCACTACAGGTTGCGGGAGGAGTCCAGAGCACTCAGAGTTAGTGCAGACAGGCCCTTGTGCGCCTGAGAGTCCTGTGTAGACCAGGACGGACAGTCAGACTTAGCATTTCCCGGGTGTGTCGCTAAGTCTTGTACGGTGGGATCGTAGTTCGCTACAGATCTTCATATGCAGAGTGTGCTGCATATGTTTGGGGCATAATAATATAAATATGAAATCATATAGGATCACAGTAAATTAATATATCCGAACTTTTGTGTCAATTCATTATATCTATTTATTGGTTTAAATTATCTGTTGTTGCATAGAAATGCGATTATATTTTGTAATCTGCTATGTCATTAGAACTGCCCTGCTTGTACTGTATTTATGCTTATTTCAATTTTATAAACCTGATGAGTTGTTTAGTGATAGCTAAATGAAATGCTATTCACTGAGCGAGTAGGCTCATACCTCTACTCAAAACATTTTCAGGTCATCATCAGCAGCAGGAAATCTGAAGGATCCTTTCATCCTAACGCTTAGTCTGTAGAAGGTATACGTAGTTAGTAGTTAGAGGTCTCTTAGTCCTTTCCCCTCGATCTTTGGGACATGGTGTGGGGGTGAGAGAGAAGGTGTATAAAGATGTAATTAGCTTTTATGCTTTATTTTATGTCGAGCAATGTAATATGCTGTAGTCTCTGTTTATATTGCTAGTCAGATCTAAATAAAAAAATGCTTCCGCAGTTTGTTTAGATTTAGTTTACAGCATAAATCAGATTATCTTTTTAATGTCTTTAAAATGTTTTAAAAAGCTTTGAGTGGTTTGGCTTGTGTGTAATCCCTCCGTCGCGCCCTAATCTTGTGATTTGTGGGTAATGCGAGATCGGGGTGTGACAATTAGAGCTGGTATTCCTTGGGATTCAACTCTGAATGCTATTATTGAGAATGGTGCTTGGAATATGCCTAGGGTTTTCAATCATGGACAAGCTGATATCCTTAAAGCTATTAGCTCTTTTCAGATTCATAAGGGTCATAAAGATTCTATCATGTTTGATGGGAAGAAGGATATTAAGCTCCATGATGTCTGGGAGGCTATTAGAATTAAAAAGCATAGTCTTACTAACTTTGGATGGATTTAGAAGATTAATACTCACAATCGTGCTAGGCTACATCTTTGGAAAGCAAGGCATAATAGGCTCCCCAATACTGACTATTCCAGGAGAAGAGGTCTATGTTTGGCTTCTATGTGTTATCTTTGTCAGAACAGTTACGAAGACACCAACCATATTCTGTTTGAGTGTAAATATGTTGATGATATCTGGGCTATGGCCAATATTCCTAAGATTAGTTCTTGGAGTCAGGCTGAAAATTTGAATGATCAAAGAGTTAAATGCATCATGAGCATCATTTTTTATCATTCTTGGGTTGAGAGAAATCAAAGAGTCCATGAGGATAAGTATAGGGATCTGATTCAATTATGGAAAGTTATTAATCTGGATATTCTTTGCTTCTTCTCTGAGAATTGAGTGGGGCCTCTCTTGGTTTGCTTTCCTTCTGGTGGTGCTATCTTTGTGAAGTTCTTGTTGATGGATGTTTTTCTGAAGAGTGCAATGTTGGCTCATATGGTTTTTAGTTCTTGGTGTTTAGAAGTTCTACGTCTTCTATCTTTGCTTTGCTTCTTCTGGTGTGTTTGGGCCTTCTGCTGACCAGCTGTGTTTTGGGGTTTCTTTTGCTTGATGATGATGGGGTGGTTGAGCCAGCCTGTTTGTTTTGGTTGTTTGTTTGCTTTGAGCCATGGCTTGACCTGTGGCTGAGCTTTCTGCTTTCTCTTGGGTGGATAAGTTTATCCGTTTTTGGAGTGGCAGAACTTTCCCAAGTCTGTTCTTTTTCCTCTTTCTTCTTGGGTGGTAAAGATTATCCGTAGTAGAGTGGCAGATCTTTCCCAAGTTGTTAGTGTCTTTTTCCCTTGAGTGGCTGAGGTTATCCTGGATGGAGTGGCAGACCTCGCTCAAGCTTGTCTTGGTTTTTTTCTTCTTAGCCTGCTGTGCTTTTCTTTGAGATCTGTTATTAGGAGTGCCATGGTGGCTCATATGTTTCCCTTTTTCTTGGAGTTTAGTTATTTCTTGGGATATGCTGCTTTCTGTCTTTGCTATGCTGACCAATGCTTTGGGTCTTCTTAGCTTGTTTTTGCTATGGGGCAGATGTGCCTGATCTCTGTTTGAGTGTTGCTGTTCTGAGCCTTTGGTTGCTCTGTGGTATGGCTGCTCTGTTATGGTTGCAGACCTCTTTATCATCTTTCTGTTGTGGGCGTCAAGGTGGCTTCTTCTCTATTCTGATGTGATGTTCATGGTGTGATAGGTGCAGGTTGACTGCAGCCATGATTATGTGAGATGAAGTGGTGATTTTCCTGGAGAGCTGCTGCTGTTTTTTGCTGCTGGTTTATGTTTTCTCTGTTTTTTGGTGGCCTTCTTCTGTTGGAGTAGCTGTGTTTGCTGACTCTGCTTTTGGAGTGGTGCTGGGTGCTACTGGTATTTCTTCTGCAAGCACGATGTGATGCTGGTTTCTTGCTGCTCTCTTTGTTTTGGTGGTTGCTGCTGGTTTGGAGCTTTATGTTCTGACTTGAGTGGGAGAATTTATCCTATGGGAGTGGCAGAATTCTCTCAAGTTGGGCTTTTGTGCTTCCTTTTTTTGTTGGAGTGATTGTTCATCTTTTGATGCTCTATCCTTGTTGGTGGATGGTGGTTTTTTTTTGGGAGCGCGATGCTTTGGATGCTCTATGCTCCTTATATTCTGACCTGCTGATCCTTTTGTCTGTTCTGGTTCCTGTTGTGCATTTTCTGGTTGTTTATGTGATGATGCTTTGAGGTTTAGAAGTTCAGACTTCGAGATCTATGCTATTTATCTATCTTTGCTCATGAAGGGTTCTGTTTTCTTGATCTCTGTATGATATTCTATGGCTCTTTCTTCTGTCTTCTCTAATGGATATCTGGTTTCTGGCTGTGCCATACTTATGCTGCTGGCTATCTGCTGATGCTGCTGGATTCAATATTGTGGTGATCCTTCCTGTATGATCCCTTGTGATCGATCTAGTAACTCTGCTTGCTGATTGCAGCTTGGTTTCTTTCGCCATGGTTTGATCTATCTATCCTTTTTCTGTTGGGCGTTAAGGCGTTGAGATGCTGATCTGATAGTTTTTTCTTTAGTCTCCTCTTCTTTGTGAGCTTTTTGTCTATCATTTCTTGATGTAAAGTTAGATAGATATATTTTTCCTTTTGTGTTGGTTCTAGTTTGGAATCAACAAAGCTTTGTACAGACACAAAAGAAAAAAATGAAAAAAAGCAACAGGAGTTTTGGCCGACCAAAAAAAAAATATGCTGTTACAAATGTATCTATCTATGCATGAAACTCAACAGTTTGCAAGGTAAAGTAACCCTCTACATGTCAAAAGTAACCAACTTGAAAAAAAGTAACCAAAATGGGGGGAGGGTAGCTACCCGTGCGGGTATTAAAGATGGGCCATATATATATATATAAATATATATATATATATATATATATATATATATATATATATAGAGAGAGAGAGAGAGAGAAAGGCTAGGAAGTGTGTACCAGCCGGTACATGTAAGTTATGTGTACTGGTCATTAAAATGGCACATGTGGAGTATGATCACAAAATCCAACCACATAGACTGATCACTACTACAGAAATGACTTATAAAGTCACTTTTCAAGGTGTCGGTTGTATACATAAACGGACACCTCAACTCTACAGTGTCGGTTTATAACATAAACCGACATACAATCTGTGAAGGTCGACCAGACACGGGTACCACTTTTATTAAGTGTCGGTTAATTAATAAAAAACCGACACCTAAAATCAACCGCCAAAACCAAAATTCCAGCGAAAAAATTACCTCCAAAATTTGACATATGTCGTCAGTTCATAAATAAATAACCGACGACTAAAGGGTATTCGCAAGATAGGAATAGTTTTCGGTTGTCCTTTAGTTAAAAACCGACGACTATAATCTAGTATAGGTGCCGATTTTTGGAAAAGAACCGACACAGTTGGTTTATTTGTCGGTTTTTTAGAATAATCGACGCTTATTGTCAACTTAATAGCTCACCAGCGTGAGCTTCTCTTCCCCTTTCCCTTTTTCATTCTCGATTTCAGTTAGGTCTGGCGATTTCTTGCTCGCCCCTTCCAGTCGTTGCTCCTCCGCCGCCGCTGCCGTGCTCCTGCTCCTGCCCTCGCCGCTGCTCCGTGCTCACCGGCAGCCGTGCTCCTGCTCCTGCTCCTGCCCTCTGTGCTCACCGGTGGCCGTCCGTGCTCCTGCTCCGTGCCCTCGCCGCCGCTGCTCCGTGTCCTCGTCGGCGCTTCTCCTCTCTTTACCGCCGCCTCCGTCAGTGGCTGTTGTGCTCCGGCCACTGCTCTCCTCTACCCTCAAGGTATGCCCGCCTGCCCTGCCTTCTTCCTTCTTCCTCTACTCCGGCGGCTGCTTGAGCGGTGCCAAGGCACGCCCAAGCAGCTGCTGGGCGTTTTTTTTAAAGTTATTTACTTATTTGTGTTTAGGGTTTAGGTACTGATTTTGTGCTTCTACTGAGTTGAATCCTCTATTGTCTATACAATACATGTAATTTTTGAACAAGTGATGATATGTAAATGTAGAAATAAGTTAGTAAGGTATCAATGATAAGTCTGCTGTAATGTGATGCAAAATAGTTATTGTATCATGCATATCTTAATACTTTTTGTTTTATAGTTGTATAGGGTGTTTTATGTGTGACAAGTCTATTGTTTAATAGTTTAGCTATAATCATTGTTTTATAGTTGTGTTATAAAGTATTTGGGTGTTTAGTATGGTTCCATAAAGTATAATATATATATGCATACATGTGCATTTTTTTATAAAATTGTATAGAAAATCAAAACCCGTTCTTGGTGAGAATCCTAATCACCCTTCTTGCTTAATGATGAACTGTAATGCACACATGTGACATGCTTGGAATGTAAATGATGAACTTTTCCCTAAATTGCCAATTGTCGCCTACTTGTCCGCCGCCGCTACCGAAAGGTATGCTTCCTCCAGTATTGCTCCGCCACAGTTGTCTAGTTGTGCATACCTGCGAGTTATCAGGAACACCTAAATGAATGTATAACACCTAAATGAATATCTAGTTGTGTATTTTCCTAGTATCGTGAAAAATTCTCAATCGTGTGTATCACATGGGATTCTTATCTCAACATAATGGACTGCAATATATGCATCTAATGCCTTAAATGGAAGACTCGAATGTTATAAAATCCCATCAAAGTAGGTAGAAACAACTTATATATATTCAGATCTTAATAATTCCATGAAGTGCACATTATCTTACTCAAGAAAAGTATGTGTATAATGTAGGATTAGTTCCATATAATGGTTCTATTTTAGTAAGCACCTAGAAACCCGTCCAAGATTTACTCATTAGGAGTAAATCTTGGATAATCCCCGGTTTGGGACTGTTCTTGAACACCTAATCTCACTTAGGATGTAAGTGTATAATGTGTATTGGGTTTTTGAGAAAATTTCGGTAGCATTTCCTCGTTTGTCCTCTAAGTACATATGTAGACTTCTTTTCAAGCTATCATGTCTACCACAATAAAGTTGGTTATGACAAGCAATAAAAGGTTAACTGATGTTATACAACTTTTTCTAAAAATATATAACATCGTTATATGTACTTACACTTTGTTAATACTAATATTATACAGTCTCTGTCCACCCATAACAGTCACTATGAACTGGGCCTCTATGTCAATGTTAACGTTCCCTATTGAAGAACAATTGGACATCATCCTAGATGATCGTTCCTTAAACCAATTGGTCATACCCAAACATTGGCGCTTTCTAAAAGGAAGACACTACATGCCTGGTAAAGTGACCCTAACTTTTGGCAATTATTCACATGTTATCGAGGTTGAGTATGATTTGGCGGGAAATCTTGTATCAAAATCCGGTTGGCGTGATTGGATTGGAGAGATGCATGTAGTCCGTTGCAACAGGCTTTTTCTCCATCCAGTTGGTCATAATTCCATCAAAGTTTGGATAACCAACAACAACTGCGAGACCCCCGATCATCTTCTGTGGTATGAGCGCACGACGTCGGATATCATCTATGAGGAATCTGAATCTGAGGCCCCTGTCAGTTCAGATTCGTCTAAATACAGTGAGGAGCTTCGTGACACAGCTTCATCATCAAAAAGACCACGGTAAGTCTAATTAACAAATATAATTGTCAACACAAAAAATTTGTGTTTACACTTTTTGTTTGAAAGCAATCAATACTCATAGCTGCTTTCTATTCTGAACTTCAGGAGAAGATCGCCACAATGATAAGTCCTCAAAGTTACTGATGCGGGACCATGTTGGTGTAGTATTTAGTTGTCTATCTATCTAGACTTGTCTGTATTAATAGTTTTTTTAATTATGTGCATGTTTAGGGGTACACCAACCCCTTTGTTTAGTTACTGTTTAGGGGTACACCCCTGTGTGTGGATGTAAAAAGAGATTAATGAATGGAACTGAAAGTTGCTACATGAATGCTTATAACTGAAGTGTGTGTTCCCATGAATGTTCCCATTTGCATGATTACACTACTATTTTCTCATATTGTATAGTCTATTTTAATATGACATACTTACTCATATGGTATATGTTGGGTAAGTTTCCTTTACTTATATCTTTAACTTAAGTATAGTATATATATGCATACATGTGCATTTTTTTATAAAATTGTATAGAAAATCAAAACCCATTCTTGGTGAGAATCCTAATCACCCTTCTTGCTTAATGATGAACTGTAATGCACACATGTGACATGCTTGGAATGTAAATGATGAACTTTTCCCTAAATTGCCAATCATGCTTTTAAAGACATCAATAATCACCCTAACTTGAAGAACTAGGATTTTAGGTATAAGAATGACAACACATTATTTGTTGGCCTAGAAACCCATCCAAGATTTACTCATTAGGAGTAAATCTTGGATAGTCCCCAGTTTGGGACTGTTCTTGAACACCTAATCTCGCTTAGGATGTAAGTGTATAATGTGTATTGGGTTTTCAAGAAAATTTTGGCAGCATTTCCCCGTTTGTTCTCTAAGTACATATGTACTTGGAGAACAGCGGGGAAATGCTGCCGAAATTTTCTTGAAAACCCAATACACATTATACACTTACTAGTGAGATTAGGTGTTCAAGAATGGATAGGTGGTACACATTTATTATATATAATAATGACATCACATGTATTTGTTAACCCTAGACCCTAATCTTGTCCTAATATATACTTGTTTTCTCTTTGATCATAGAATGGATAGATCATGGATGTCCATTTGCAATCGCTGCACCCCAGAGTTTATTTCTGGTCTTGACCAGTTCATTAGATTGGCCGAGGAACATAGGAAACAACCTGGAGATAGGTTCTACTGTCCATGTAGGCATTGCCGTAACAACTTGAAAGTCAACACTGGTGACGAAATCAAAACTCATGTCATGTGCAACGGGATTATACAAGGCTATACAGAATGACACTGGCATGGAGAGATTTCAAACCCGAAACCATTGGATGTCGATAGCAGTGCTTGTGTGGAAGAAGAAATTGCCTACAATGACGTAGATGTGAATGAACCAATTCCAGTAGACATCGTTGATGCGATGTTGGATAGTTGTGGGGTAGAGCACACCGATCCACCTCCCATTTTTAGAAACATTGTGCATGATGCTGAGATGACGTTATACACAGGTTGTACTAAGTTTACGAAGCTTAACGCTGTGTTGAGATTGTATAAGTTGAAAGCTAACAATAGATGGAGCGACAAAAGCTTCACGTCATTGCTGTCTTTGTTGAAAGAAATGCTTCCTGAAGAAAACGAGCTGCCAATCTCGACATACCAGGTAAAGAAATTGTTGTGCCCAATGGGAATGGATTCCAAGAAGATACACGCATGCCCGAATGATATTACTGAAACTATCAAATGCCTCACCTTTAAACCAAAGTTGTGATGACCTATGATGCTTCACGAAGAGAGACATTTCATTTTTAAAGGTGATGTTCGAAACCGTTATCGGCCTGAAGGGAGTATTATTGAAGGTTATGTGGCGAGAGAGGTTATGGATTTCTGCAATGACTTTCTCAGTGGTAATGACACTCCTGATAATGACAAGAATATTGACGAGCTATTTGGCAAAGGAATTTTGGGATCACGTGTGAAAGTAATCAGCCGTGAGTAGTTGGAACAAGGTCATTTGTATATTTTATACAACATGGACGAAGTGAACGTTTATATCAAGGAACATACCAATTTCATCAAAAGACAATATCCTCGAGCCAATACAATGTGGCTTGCTAGAGAGCATAACAAGACTTTTATTAAGTGGTTTGAAGATAAAGTCTTACATCAACTATCTCAAACACCAGATGATATTACTGAAACTATCAAATGCCTCGCCTTTAAACCAAAGTTGATTGTTATGTCTTATGAAGGGTATGACATTAATGGATTCACATATTACACAAAGTGCCAAGATGATAAGAGTGTCATCCAAAACAGTGGGGTCACCCTTCAAGCATCGACTATGTTTTTTGCAAGTGCAAAGGATAAGAGTCCACGTGAAGCTAAAATGTCATATTACGGTGTCATTGAAGAGATATGGGAATTTGACTACATAGATTTCAGAATTCCGCTCTTCAAATGTAATTGGGTTGATAACACCAAAGGAGTTATAGTGGATGAATTGGGTTTCACTTTAGTGAACTTTGAAAAGATTGGCGAGAAGGCTGAACCATTCATATTGGCATCACAGGCGAAACAAGTATTTTATATCGATGATCCTGCAAATGATAAATGGTCAGTTGTTCTTCCTGGTAAAAGATAGTTCATTGAAGATCCTATAGATGAAGAACAGTACTATGATAAGTATGATGAATCCAGTCCATTCTCAGTTGGGTTGCCAACACTAACAAATGTTGAAGCTAATGATGACTTGTATGTGCGCGGAGATCACAATGAAGGATTGTTAATTGATAAAAAATCGCAATATTAGAGGCATGTTTTGTTTTATACATTTTTATTTTTCTGAATATGTGAACTTTACATATCCATTAACATATGTTATTACATTACTATTTAATTACAATGTTCTGTGTTACATTAACATGTAGGGGTTTTGATGAGTTCAAAAAGGCTGGAGGAAAGGTCCCCATGAAAAAGAACCAGCCAATAATTTGGAAGAACGTGAAAGTAAGTTCCCGACTGCAATATATGTATATATTATTTATGTGAACAATGCTTAACTAGTTGCATTTTTTAATATTTTGTATGTTTGAATTTATAGTGTGCTACACAAGACAACAGATGGGCATGTGGATACTATGTGATGCGATATATGCACATGATTATCAAACATGCCGCACTGGACATCGATTGTATTGCTCAGGTATTATATAGTCTCATTAGATAATATGAAATATATCAATCTTATTTATAGCTCATTAATTATATATATACATCATTCTCTTTACAGGTGTTTAAAGCTGACCCACTATAGGAACGGACTTACCAGATATACATGCTCCCTATACGATGGGAGAATTAAATGAAGTAAGAGAAGAATGGGCAACAACCATACAAATAGTGGGGTTTTAAAATATAATTGGGATGTTGATAGTGAATAATGACTAAAGAATGATATTTTATAAATGAATTTCTGAATTATAATATATGTGTGAATGTTTCTACATGTATCTGAGTGAAAATGAATGAAAGTGTTGGTTGCGATATGAATGTTTCTACATGTGTGAATGTGAATGAATGGAACTACAGATTGCTAGCTACATGAATGTTTCTAAATGTGTGAAAATAAAATGGAACTACAGGTTGTATTGCTAAATGCATGTATGAATATTTTTGTTGTTAAATTTGTAGGTTTGTGGCCTGTTGTTGGCTGATATCAATGGATGTCGTAAAACATGCAGTTAACTACAAGTTTCTCATCCTGCGACCAGCCACAACAGGTCTGCAGACTGATAGAAAAAAAAAACAAAATAATAGGCGTCGGTTATTTGTATAACACCGACACACAAAGTTATAGTGTCGGTTTTATATAAATAACCGACGCCTGTTTCCTGTGGCACGAAGGTATATGGTGTCGGTTTATTATCTAATAACCGACGTTGATAGTGGCCAAGATGGCGCCCTTTCTGTGGTGCGAAGGTATATGGTGTCAGTTTCTTATCTAATAACCGACGCCTATACCTTCGCGCCACAGGAAACATGTGCGATTTCGGTGGCGCGCGAAGAGTTTGGGCGTCGGTTTTGGAACCGACGCGTAATGGGTGAGCTTTTAGTGTCGCCCACATAGGTGTCGCTTAGAAACCGACACTAAAGGCCTTAAATAAACGACACTAAAGGTAGGTTCTGTAGTAGTGGATTAAACACACTATAGATTAGATGTGTTTAAAAAATCATTATCATATCTTATATGGATCATGAGATATAACAATATATCATCCAAAGGTTTCTGTAGTTTTTTCAACTTACTGTTATTACTAAATACACATATTCTTTCAAAGGAAGATGTATAAATATCAAATTGCTGTGATTTTTTTATACACATCTTATTTAAGGGGTATGCATCACATCTGTAAGGTTAGATTGTTGAATAGAATTTCACAATCATCATAAATGAAGATGGGTACATCAAAGCTAAATGTACTCATGTACACAATTAACATTCATTCATTGCCTAGTAGTGTAGCTACTGTTCCAAATTTTGTTAATTTTCTTCGAGTTTCTTACTTTACACATGTGCATGGTTACTAAACTTTCCAAATAGTTACTTTATAGTTATATTTGTAACAGATGTAACAAATTTACAATTACATATTTATTCCTAAATTTTTACTATGTATTCAATCTGTTTTACCTTTTTAGTTGAATAGTTATATTTTGGTCAATATAGTTACTTTAATGTCGAGTTACTTTTCTGAATAAATAGTTACTTTTCAAGTGGCACGGATAGCGAATTTTCCAGATTACCCATGTGGTTGTATATATATATATATGTATATAGATATATATATATATATATGTATATATATACATATATATATATATACATATACATATAGATTTATCTCTCTCTCTCTATATATATATATACATATATATACACATATATATACATATATATACATATATATACACACACATATATATATATATATATATATACATACATATATACATATATATATACATATATATAGGTCGGTCTCGCGATCCCTAGGGCGATGGTACCCACGCTTCCAGCCACTCTAGCTGATGGCGTCCACCCCCATGCTAACCCACCCCACTCCAATCGAAACCCCCCACCAGTACCACCAAAGACCAGCAGAGTTTCTGATTCAGCGGGAGATATGAGGATACCGCCTGTGAACGCAAGCGGACGGACGATCGGAAAGGAAGGTGATCGGCCAACGCAGGAAAATAGGAACGGGAATGAGGCACCTAAACGAATGACGATTGCGTTGAATCAAATTCTGAAGCAGTCGGAGGCTAAGAAGGACGCCATGACATTTTTGCCGCCTAGAGAGAAAGAGGGGGAGGTCCACGTCAACCTCGACGAGGAGGAGTTTGATCGGCTCCGCAATATCTGGGAATTCACGATTATGATCTACACTCTCAGCAAAAGGCCGTTCTACCCCCACCTGCTTGCGTGGATCAAGCGCACGTGGAAACCAAGAGGCTCGTTTTAACTGCTGTCGCGAGACAACGACATCTTTCTGGTCAGGTTCTCAATGGCGGCCGATAAGGAAGCAGTCCTTGCCATGGGCCCGAGGTGGTTCGACCATCAATTGGTGGTGGCAAAGCACTATACCCACGGAGACGAACTGAGGAAGGATATCTTCAGCACGATTCCGACGTGGATGACAATCAAATCCTTTGGGCGGTCGTGGACAAGGAAGGCGGCGGGGACGATTGCCGCGGGAGCTGGTCGTGTTCTACATATAGACGATAGATCTCTCGAAGGCGAGGAGGCAAGAGTGCTCGTGGAACTGAAGGCTGACGGTCCCAAGCCTAGCAAGGTGTGGCTGAACATCAAGGGTCGCGAGCCGATCCCGATTACAGTAGAGTATGACCATGTTCCCGGAAGCTGCGTCCAATGCCATGCTTTCGGTCATGACTCGCCAGAATGCGACAAGGGAGAGAAGAACAATGAAGAGCGGAAGGGAAAGAAAATATGGAAAGCCAAGGAGGTTGGCGTGGAGGCAACTGAAACTGAAGGGTGGAACAAGCAACAAGAAACAACCCTTGTAGGGGAACCAGTAGCTGGAACCAGTCAACAGAAGTAGACAATTCCTGTAGAAGATCCGCCAATTGTAGAAGTATCCACAGACACAAAGGGACATGAGGCAGAAGAAAACCAGAATGATTTTCCAACCCAAGGGGAAAGAGAAGAGGGGGAGTTCGTGTCTAGTGCCCGAAGAAAAGCAGTGAAGAAGACATGAATTCTGAGAACACAAGGGGTAAGTGACGTTCTTGATACTACAAATAGTTTGAGGCTTTATCCGAGTCGGACCCCGAGGAGGAGAATGCCACCAAATAACAAGAGCAATCTGGGAAAGGCAAGAAAGTTGGGAAGGGGCCTTCTAGGCGAACAAGGTCAAACAAAACCCTTTGATATGTCCATGCTTTTATGGAATATCCAAGGAGGTTGGTACAGGAACAAGAAGAAGGAAATCAGAGAATGGATTGCTGCAAGCGGTCATTCAATGGTTGCTTTAGTGGAAACAAAAATAAAAGCTCAGAATAAAAATAGTATTAAATATCTCTTTCCTCAAGGTTGGGAGCACGTGTCTAATGTTGATTGTTCTGCGGTGGCTCGAGTGTGTGTAGCCTGGAAGCCCAATGCTTGGCAGGTTTCTGTGGTACAAATGTCGGACCAACAGGTGACAGTGGACTGCGTCAATAACGGAGGTCTTCACATATGGTTGATAGCTGTGTATGGCCATAATGACGGGAAGGCAAGATGTGACCTGTGGAATGATATGATTTCTATCTCAAGGAAGGCTCAGTTACCATGGATGGTTGTTGGGGACTTCAATACTGTACGGTTACATGCGGAAAAAAGCGGCAGAAGACTAGCTATTAATGCTGATATGGATGCATTCAACCGAGCTATTGATAAAGCATTCTTGTTTGAACTACCTATAGTAGGGGGACATATTTACCTAGAACAATGAAAGAGGACCTCAGGACAGGATAGCTAGCAAGCTTGACAGGGCACTAGTAAATGATGAATGGCTGAAAATTCTTCCAAATGTGCAGGTTAAGGTGGAAGGGGCTGACATTGGTGATCATGCACCCATATCAATCCAAATAACAGAGAAAAAGCAGAAAAGAAGACCGTTTAGATTTCTAAACTATTGGGCAGACTGGAGAGGATTTGATGATATTGTCAAACAAAGTTGGTGTATTCAGATGACGAGCAATCCCATGTATGTGTTTGCTATGAAATTAAAGAATACCAAAGAGGCGTTGAAGAAATGGGCAAAAGAAGAAGTGAATATCCCAAATATGCTGAAAGACATGAAGAAGGACTACAAAGAGATTAGGGAAAAATTACTAGTTGATCCCCTGAACCCAAATCTTATTGAAAAAGAAAGGGAAGTGAAGAGGATGCTTGAAGACCTGAAAAAGGCTGAGGAAAAATTCTATTGGCAAAGAAGTAAAGAGAAATGGTTGGAGGATGGAGATAGGAATACAAAGCTCTACCATGCAGCAGTTAGAAGAAGAGAGGCAAGCAATATCATTTCTGAACTTATAAATACAGAAGGACATGTGATCAACAAACAGGAGGATTTAGAGGAACAAGCCATCCAATTCTATTCCTCTCTCTACAATAAAACCTTTTCAGAAGATATTGATGATAATGAAGAGGTGGACTGGAAGTTCAAGATAAATAGCACTCACAACAACATCCTTACAAGAAAGACAAATGAACAAGAAGTTAAGGAGGCCCTGTGGAGCATTGGCAGCAACAAGTCCCCCGGTTCAGATGGTTTTAATGCTTTCTTCTTTAAAAGAATGTGGGATATCATCAAAGACGACCTACTTGCTTATGTTGACTGGTTTCTGGAAGGAGGGAATATAGTAAGACAAGTTAATCATTCATTTCTTGTTTTGATTCCAAAAAAGAAAGCTACTTCTTCTCTTGCGGACTTCCGACCCATTGCTTGTTGTTCGGTCCAATACAAAATCATTGCTAAAATTCTGGCTGCTCGGCTGAAAATGGTCCTTCCCTACCTTATTTCTGTCAATCAAGGAGCCTTTATCACTGGTAGAAGTATTAGTGATTTCACCTTATTAGCGGGAGAATTCCTTCTGGACTTCAATGTCATGAGAGGAAGCAGGAAAGCTTGTCTGAAACTGGATATCTCTAAAGCCTATGATAGTGTGAGATGGGAAAAATTATGGTGGATCATGGAACAAATGGGGTTTAATGAAAAATGGATTGGATGGATGAAACAATGTGTTGGGACTACTAGCTATTCTGTCTTGGTCAATGGTACCTCCGTAGGTTTCTTTCGGGGTGGCAACGGTCTACGTCAAGGAGATCCTCTTTCACCGCTTCTGTTTGTGATGGTCATGGAATATTTCTCGAGGAAAATGCAACAAGCTGAAGAATGAAAGGAAATAAAGCCATACACAATCCACGACACAAAGGTTATGACACACTTGATCTTTGCAGATGATGTCCTGGTTTTTTAGAAGCAAAATAGCAATGCATAGGGAATCTTAAAAATCTTCTGGAAAAGTTTGGGCAGCAAACTGGATTGTATGTCAATGCTAGTAAAACACATATCTTTCTTTCTAAAAATTGCCACCAAATGGAGGAAAGACTTGTTCACGATATGGGTGTGGAGAGAGGCGAATTTCCCACAAAATATTTGGGTTTTCCACTAGCCGGCGGCAATCTACAAGTAAAGGATTTTGCTGAATGCATAGACAAAGTGGAGGAAATGATCAGCAGATGGCCTACACAAAGAACATCTATGGAGGGACGTAGGACTCTAATCAAAGCTGCTATTGAGGGCCTTCTTATCTTCTGGGTTCAACAAGGAGAAATTCATGTATCAGTTCTTGACAGAATGGAGATGAAAATGGCTAATTTCTTATGGGGGAGCGGACATCATCCTATGAAATACTCTAGATTGGCCTTTCCCAATGATGAAGGTGGGCTTGATTTGAAAACCCCGAGAGATATAGCTAGATGGGGTTCCATGAGACGGATTGTTGCTTACCAGGAAGGCTCGTCCACATGGGGGAAATGGATGAGAGACAAATATCCAAGGGGACTAGACTTCTCTCCAAAAACAAGAGAAGGTTATTCAAGATCCATCAACGTCATGCGAGAGATGTGGCCGCAAATCAAGCATTTGTTTGTGGTTAATGTCAATGGAGAATGGAGGCTCAAAGACAAGAAGATAAATATATGGGAGGTGTCTCGTATAAGAGGTGCAAAAGATCCAGTGTGTGACCAATTGTGGACTGAAAGACATGTACCAAAATGGAATATATGTGTCTATAAGTTTCTGCATAACATACTCGCTACCTTGGACAGAATCAAAGGTTGGAACTATGACATATCTATTCTATGTTTTCTATGTGGGGAAGAGGAGGAAAACCACAACCATCTAGCGGGAGAATGTAAATTTACAAAGGAGATCTGGGAGATTATATGCAGCACTTTCAGCCTACATTTTCAGCTGTGTGTGGATCCGCGGAGGATGTTAAAAAGATGTGGAACGAACTCAAAGAAAAATCTACTGGTGGCGGGCCTTTACTACCATGTTTGGGAGGAAAGGAATGCAAGGAAACACCATGGAAAGTCTACTAGTGAAAATGTTATTGTTGTAAAAATTAGTAAATGCATTAGACGTAGACTAAATGTTGAATAGATGTGTGAGTTGTATTGCTGATTTGGGTGTATGGCGTTGGGCCTACATGTACTCTTGACCCCCCAATATTTTTTAGGGGGATCATCGGAATATATTTACCAGATTCCGATATATATACATATATATACATACATACATATATATATATATATATATATATATATATATATATATATATATATATATATATTATTGGTATGTATGCCCATAGAGCAAGTCATGTGATGATTGTAATGGGATACTTTCTAAATGATTTGAATAATAATAAAGGAAATTTTCATTCTATATGTTTTAACTATTTCTGAGATGATAGTGTAACATGATAGATGTCTAAAGAATTGTTTTACTCAATGACTTATGTTTTTAGGTTAAGGGCCTAAATGATGAGATCATACATATGTTAAGAGTATACATTCTGGTTTAGTCCCTAGTCGGTTTTTATTGTGGAAATAACCATAGACATCAATAACACTAAAGACTAGATTGTGTGTTGGTTGATGACAAAATCTCATTAGTCATGATATAGTGATATCAAACCAAGCACATAGGTACTTGTTAGAGAACAAGTGTACCAGACAGACCCACCATGAGAGTGACACATGGAACCATGATTTGGTAGTCACAATCAGCTCTCACAGTGATGGTGGTGAATGTGATTCTTCGACCTAAAATCACTACACTCAACACATGTCGTTGGGTACACTTTGACATCATCAAACGCAGTCCTGAAACATGGGTTGTTATAAAGGTGATGATTGGGTGGCTTTAGCACATGGGGCTTTTGAGGGGTGAGTGATAGATATGGGATTTTTCCCTCCTAAGGGAGTTTAATGTCCATGGCTACTTGATGAGTAGGATTGAGAAAGGCATGCGCATGCATGCCTGAATCAATATGTGATATTGATGTTAAACACATCTCACCCAGTCTGCTCTGAGATTAAGAAAATGGATGAAAGTTGAAAGGATGACTGTACCATGCCTAGAGTTCATTCATGACATTAGTGATAAAGGAATTATACATTCGTTGTAACACCATTCACGGATTGTAGGATTGAAAGTTGTTCTCCAACTTTCTATCTCACTTGGGTAGCACTGATGTGTGACTAGGCAACGCTCTTTTCTTGTGAAGTCATAAGTGTTATGGACTTTCACTGCCAATGTGAAATGGACCTGTAGGGTCACACACATAGGATTTAACCTGGAAGAGGAGTTTATCTAAAAATCATGTTTAGATTGATTACTAAAGGAGTTTAGTAGTTAATTTAAACACTCAGTTGATTGATAGCTCAAAATCATAGTGTTCAAGGTGTTGGACCAATTGATTAGAGTATCAGATTGATTGAAACTACGATTGACTAATTTTTCACAATCTGCACTTCCAACCGATCGGCTCATGTGATGAAACGATCGGCTCAGGTTGGTGAACCGATCGGCTCAACTGGTGAGATGATCGACTCATGTATTAATGAGACGATCATCTCAATTGTTGAACCAGTCAGCTCATGTGACCAACGGAGATCAATTGGAAAGTTGATTTTGCAAATACAATTTGTTATACTTGTACAAATTTGATTTGGACAAGGATTAATATTTGATTAATCGGAAACAAATATGATAGTCAATTTGAATTGGACCAGGACCACAAACCGATCGGCTCATGTGATGAATTGGTCGGCTCAGAAGTCCCAAATGATCGGTTTAGGTGTGAGCCGATCGGTTCAGGTCACCAAATGATCGTTTCAGGGTTGAAATGATCAGTTCAACTAGCATAGTTAGTTGTTTTGTGGAAAATCTCAAACCCTTCTACTCCTGCTTTAATCCCGCATTGCTCGGGATAGAGAACCCTATCCCATGACCCTCCTATATATAGGGGTATTGGAGGCTTCTCAAAGCACAACTCAGAACACCAATTGCTCTGCAAAGTTGTCGTTCTCTCTGGTTTTGGTAACCGAGAGAGCATGAGCAAGTGCTACCCGATAAGGGAGGCACAGCAAGGGAATGACAACTGTAGAAAAGCAACTGGTTGTAGGAGAGTGTGTCGGTGACTAGTACGCTGACAGGAGGGTGCGACTCCTTCTGATTCCTGATGGGACAAGGAGATCGGAGTTCCAGGCAGTCCATGTGGACGACTGCAGAGGCGGGAGACTTCTATCGCTCGGAGGACAACTGCCAATCCCAATAGTCCCGGTGAGACTAGGAGCTGCACAGACACCGTCCAAGACCAGAGGTGAAGACCATGCAAGTCACGAGGTAACATCGTCGAGCAAGCCTCATGACAAGGTATGCCTCTACAAACCATCCTTCCTATTGTATAGACGTTGATGCGATTCCTTTATTCTGGGTTTGGGAGAAGAAATGTTTTTTTCCGCTGACTTCTCTGTCTCCCCTAAAACCCAACAGTGGTATCAGAGCCACGTCAACTTCTCTATGCTTTAGGATTATCGATATGATTGATTTTGGTTTGTCGCCTTTATTTATTGCATACAATGCGAATAAAATTGGCTTTATGCATGTCCAATCCTAAATCCACAAATCCCTATATACATATATGATATGTAATATGATTGCACTCGATACGCATCACCCTTAAACGAGTTTTGTGGTGGATGTACAGCATGGTTATGGCCAATAAACCCTATGTTTGTGTGCTTGGTTGTATGTGGTTGCTTCTATCTCGGTCTGCGCACCGATTCCCTATCTCCTATTCCCGATGTAACTTGAGATAACTCGAGATTTATTTCCTACCTTTTCTCCCCCCAAATGTAACTCGGGGTTTCCTTTTTCATATGTAAAAAGTAGGATAGATTTTTTTATTTCTTGTTATGTCAAAGAATGACAAACATCTTGATGACCGGTTTGAGGAGTGAGATGAGCGGGTGGCAGCCTGAGGAGATACACGATGACTAGTGAACTGATCGACTGGAGGTGCCAGTCGATCGGCTGGTGGCACCCAACCAACCAACTTGGTGGCGAGCAGATAAATCATGGAGATGAGTTGATCAAACCCAGAAAGGCAAAGCACAAAGTTCATCTTGTACAGATTGCATATGATGTGGACCTAGATGACCGTGATTCCTCTTGGCTCGAGGAATCACATTAGGATGCCCATAATCATTGCTTTTATCATTTTGCATGTTTTATGTGTGATATAGCATGTATATGATACTTACTATATTGTGGTGATTGGATATGTATATGTATCTATAAAAACCAAATCCCTCATCTAAAATATTAAGTCCTTTACGCCTTCCATTAGTGACACACATGAAAAACCTGATCGACCAATCGTAGGTTACGCCAAAGCGTGGTGCGCCGTATATCTCACGGAAGTGTGAAGGGTAAACATGTAGGTTCTTCCAAAGCAGGGTGCATGTTTACCGTGTCAGCTTTTGGGTTGGACTTAACTGGTGATTCTTAGAGCGTCTAAGCCCAGAGGCACAAAATATTCATGACAAGGTGTTCTACATGTTCATTCATCAAGAGTTGCATATGATGCAATTGGCATGATGGCCTACCTAAATAGTCAAATTGTGGCCGATCAGCCAAAGCTGACTCATGACTTGATGAAATACGGATCTTGACCCACTAGGAGATTGTACGCTATAATCTTCCAAATTGATGGTGAGGGTTGTCAAATTGAATCAAAATAGTGGGAGCAGTAATTAATTAAAGGCCTAATTAACTACTGTCAAATTTTATTCAAATCAAATCAAAAGGAGTTTTGACAAATGTAATTTTCTCTTGTAGAATGGCAAAAGAATCATCTTTTAAAATGGGAAAATTAATTGAGAATAAATTCCATAACTGGTTGAGGATTGTGAGAAGTGTTCTGTACAATCCATAAATACCGGTAGCCTTTGAGTCCACTCTATGTGCGCTTAAGAAGAAGGATAGTTCATTAATAGAGATCAATGGAACAAAGTCTAAGGACAAAGGTGAGGGAGAGAAGGGTTCTCTCGTCAAACCATTGTTAGAATCTTCTACACTCAAAACATGGAGAGGATGGAAGGAACGATGGAAGAAGAAGTGAGAGATAGAGATCTCTACTTCTGGTGTATACGTGCTAGAGATTAACTTTACTACTTCTTTGTCATGGGTACTTGATACCGGATGTGGATCTCACATTTGTTCAAATGTGAAGGATCTTAAAAGAAGTAGACCTTTGGGGAAAGGTGAGGTTGAACTACGTGTTTCCAATGGGGCAAGAGTTGCCGTTAGTGCCGTAGGAACCTATGAGTTAGCTCTACCAAGTGGGCTAATAATAGAGTTAGACAAGGATGATTTTGAATTTCTTATTAAGAATGGAAAGTGTTCCATTTCAAAAGATGGGATCTTTTATGGCAGTGCCCCAATGTCTTATGGTCTATACTTGATAGATCTAGAGACAAGTGTATACAATGTAAACACCAAAAGGCAAAAACTCAACAACTCAAACAAAACATATCTTTGGCATTGTCGTCTAGGGCACATAAATGAGAAGCGCATTTCTAGACTCCATAAAGATGGTTATCTAGACTCTGTTGATTATGAATCAATTGAGACATGTGAATCTTGTTTGTTGGAAAAGATGACCAAGACTCCCTTTCCAGGTAAAGGTGGCAGAGCTAGTGATCTATTAGGACTCATGCATACTGATGTGTGTGGGCCTTTTAGAACAAATGCCAAAAATGGGTATCAGTACTTCATTACCTTCACTGATGACTTCAGTAGGTATGGCTATGTGTACCTGATGAAACATAAGTCAGAAACCCTTGAAAGGTTCAAGGATTTCATGAATGAAGTACAAAACCAACTTGGTAAAAGTATTAAAGCACTTTGATTCGATCGAGGTGGATAATACTTAAGCCACGAGTTTGAGGACCTTCTGCGAGCCCATGGTATTGTATCAGAATGGACTCCGCCTAGAACACCACAACATAACGATGTGTCTGAGAGAAGGAATCACACTTTACTGGATATGGTGCGATCAATGATGAGTTTTGTTGATCTTCTGATTTCCTTCTGGGGTCATGCTCTTGAAACCATCATGTTTATACTTAACTAAGTACCATCTAAATCGGTTCAAAAGACACCATATGAGATATGGATTGGGAAGCGTCCCAATATGTCTTTTATGAGGATTTGGGGGTGTGAAGCATATGTCAAGAAAATGTTTCCTGACAAGCTAGGCCCTAAATCTGATAGATGTTATTTTGTTGGATATCCTAAGGAGACCAAGGGATATTACTTATACCACCCAACTGACAACAAAGTGTATGTTGCCAGGGATGTTGTGTTACTAGAAAAGGAATTTATTTCCAGAGGAAACAGTGGGAGGAAAATAGAGCTTGAAGAGGTTCAAGCCCAACAAGAAAACATTGAACCAGTAGATGTACAAGAGGAACATAGAGATTCACAAGGTGTTGTCGAATCTTAGTCTCCTCAAGTAACACAAGGACCTCATAGATCTAGTAGGACACGCCTTGAACCTGAGAGGTTTGGATACCTTGTGACTCAGGAAGGAAATGAGTTGATCATAGATGATGATCCAACTACCTATCTAGAGGCTATGGAGGGACCAAATTCTGAGAAATGGCTTGAGGCCATGAAATCTGAGATGGAATCCATGTACTCCAACAAATTATGGACTTTAGTGGAACCACCCGAAGGGGTAAAACCCATAGGGTGCAAGTGGGTCTTCAAGAAGAAGACCGAAATGGATGGCAATGTGCAAACTTATAAAGGCAGATTGGTTGCAAAAGGTTTTCGACAAATTCAAGGTGTTGACTATGACGAAACTTTTTCTCCAATTGCCATGATTAAGTCCTTCAGGATTATGCTTTCTATTGGGGCTTACTATGACTATGAGATTTAGCAAATGGATGTTAAAACTGCATTCCTTAATGGGAATATAAATGAGAATGTGTATATGACACAACCTGAAGGTTTTATAGATACAAAGAATGCCAATAAAGTCTGTAAGCTACAAAGGTCAATCTATGGATTGAAGCAAGCATCCCGGAGTTGGAATCTTCGATTTGATGATGAAGTCAAAGTGTTTGGCTTTATTCAAAATGAAGATGAACCTTGTGTGTACAAGAAGGTTAGTGGGAGCACGACCACATTCCTCATATTGTATGTGGATGACATACTATTGATGGGGAATGATGTCTCAGCCTTAGAGAAGGTAAAGACTTGGCTTGGGAATACTTTCTCAATGAAGGAATTAGGAGAAGCATCCTACATTCTAGGAATTAAGATCTATAGAGATAGATCTAAAAGGATTCTTGGACTAAGTCAAAGCACGTACATTGACAAAGTGTTGAAGCAGTTCAGCATGGAGAACTCAAAGAGAGGAAAAATCCCCATGCTACATGGAGTCACCGTCTCTAGAGCTCAATGTCCCCAATCTTGTGAAGATAGGGAGCATATGAATGGGATCCCATATGCATCAGCCATCGGATCCATCATGTACGCTATGTTGTGCACACGCTCAGATGTCTCGTATGCCCTCAACATGGCGAGCAAGTACCAGTCAGATCTCGGGGATGCTCACTGGACAACTGTAAAGAACATCCTCAAGTACTTGTGAAGGACTAAGGATCAGTTCCTTGTATATGACAGTGAGGAAGAACTGGTTGTAAAGGGTTACACCGATGCGAGCTTCCAAACTGACAAAGATGATTACAGATCGCAATCAAGATTTGTGTTTTACCTAAATAATGGAGCTGTGAGCTGGAAGAGTTCCAAGCAAGAAATAGTTGTCGATTCTACTACAGAAGCTGAGTATATTACTTCTTCACATGCAACAAAGGAGGATGTGTGGATCAGGAAGTTCATCTCTGAACTTGGTGTAGTTCCCAGTAGATGTGATGCAACTGAGCTTTATTGTGACAATAATGGAGCTATTGCTCAAGCTAAGGAGCCCAGATCACATCAGTGGTCCAAGCACACACTGTGGCACTTCCATCTCATATGAGAGATCGTACAACGAGGAGATGTGAAGATTTGCAAAGTACCAATTGAAGACAACATAGTTGATCCACTGACTAAGGCCCTTTCTCAGCAAAAGCATGATGGTTAAGGACCTAAACAATGAGATCATACGGATGTTAAGAGTATACATTCTTATTTAGTCTCTAGTCAATTGTTATTATGGAAATAACCATACACATCAATAACACTAAAGACTAGATTGTGTGTTGGTTGATGACAGAATCTCATTAGTCATGATATAGTGATATCAAACCAAGCACATAGGTACTTGTTAGAGAACAAGTGTACCGAACAGACCCACCGTGAGAGTGACACATGGAGCCATGATTTGGTAGTCACAGTCAGCTCTCATAGTGACGGTGGTGAATGTGATTCTTTGATCTAAAATCACTACACTCAACACATGTCGTTGGGTACACTTTGACATCATCAAACGCAGTCCTAAAACATGGCTTGTTATAAAGGTGATGATTGGGTGGCTTTGACACATGGGGATTTTGAGGGGTGAGTGATAGATATGGGATTTGTCCCTCCTAAGGGAGTTTAATGTCCATGGCCACTTGATGAGTAGGATTGAGAAAGGCATGTGCATGGATGTGTGAATCCATATGTAATATTGATGTCACACACATCTCACCCAGTCTACTCTGAGATCAAGAAAATGGATGAACATTGAAAGGATGACTGTACCATTCCTTGAGTGCATTAAGGACGTTAGTGACAAAGGAATTATACATTCGATGTAACACCATTCACAGATTGTAGGATTGAAAGTTGTTCTCCAACTTTCTATCTCACTTGGGTAGCACTGATGTGTGACTAGGCACCACACTTTGCTTGTGAAGTCATAAGTGTTATGGACTTTTACTGCCAACGTGAAATGGACATGTAGGGTCACAGACATAGGATTTAACCTGGAAGAGGAGTTTATCAACAAATCATGTTTAGATTGATTACTAAAGGAGTTTAGTAGTTCAATAAAACACTTAGTTGATTGATAGCCCAAAATCATAGTGTTCAAGGAGTTGGACCAATTGATTAGAGTATCAGATTTATTGAAACTGTGATTGACTGATTTTGCACAATCTGCACTTCCAACCGATCGGCTCATGCGATGAAACGATCGGCTCAGGTTGGTGAACTGATCAGCTCAACTGGTGAGACAATCGGATCATGTATCAATGAGATGATCGGCTCAATTATTGAACCGGCCGGCTCATGTAACCAACAGAGATCGTTTGGAAAGTCGATTTTGCAAATACAATTTGTTTCACTTGTACAAATTTGATTTGGACAAGGATTAATATTTGATTAATCGAAAACAAATATGAAAGTCAATTTGAGTTGGACCAGGACCACGAACCGATTGGCTCATGTGATGAACCGATCGGCTCAGGGGTCCCAAACGATCGATTCAGGTGTGAACCAATCGGTTGAGGTCACCAAATGATTGTTTCAGGGTTGAAACGATCGGTTCAGCTGGTGTAGTTGGTTGTTTTATGGAAAATATCAAACACTTCTACTCCTGCTTTAACCATGCATTGCCTGGGATAGAGAACCCTATCCCATGACCCTCCTATATATAGGGGTATTGGGGGCTTCTCAAAGCACAACTCAGAACACCAGTTGCTCTGTAAAGTTATCTTTCTCTCTGGTTTTTATAACCGAGAGAGCCCAAGCAAGTGCTACCTGATAAGGGAGGCACAACAAGGGAAAGACAACTGCAGAAAAGCAACTGGTTGCAGGAGAGTGTGTCGGTGACTAGTACACCGATAGGAGGGTGCGACTCCTTATGATTCCTTGTGGGACAAGGAGATCGGAGTTCTAGGCAGTCTGTGTGGATGACTGCAGAGGCGGGAGACTTCTGCCGCTCAGAGGACAACTGTCAATCCCTACAGTCTTGGTGAGACCAGGAGCTGCACAGACACCTTCCAAGACCGGAGGTGAAGACTGCGCAAGTCGTGAGGTAACATCGCCGAGCAAGCCTCGGGACAAGGTACGCCTCTACAAACCACCCTTCCTATTGTATAGACGTTGACGCGATTCCTTTATTCTGGGTTTGGGAGAAGAAAATTTTATTTCCGCTACCTTCTCTGTCTCCCCTAAAACCCATCATATATATATATATATAGATACATATATATATATATATATATATATATATATATATATATATATATATATAGTGAGAGAGAGAGAGACATGCAAGATTACACTCGAGTGTACAGATCACACAAATACACTCAAGTGTGTTTGCATATCAAGACTATTTTTTTCCAAATGTAAACCACTGATCTTCACCGTCATATTATAACTAGGCTACATACAAATGTCGAGCTTATTTGGACGAGTGCAAGTCACTCGTCCAAGGGCAAGAAAATTGATGCGCAAAACTAATTTGAAATGTATAATTTTTGCGGTCTTTATAACATGACCTATAAATGTCCAAATGTGCTCAAATTTTGCGTATGAGCTATTCACAAGATATTTAAGAAGATCAACAGATTAGATTTTTGAAAAAAATATTGCATCATGAAAAACTACTTGAGTGTATTCTACTCTGAATACACTCGAGTGTATTCCAGCCTAACTCTCTCTCTCTCTTTCTCTCTCTCTCTCTCTCTATATATATATATATATATATATATATAAGCATTAGAGTTGCCCATTAAAACCTGTGTGGGTGTTCTGTTTTAGATAATAATAATATGTATAATTCAGCCTCCTATGTTATTACGACTACCACATGAATACTGTATTATACAAATTAATTTTTTTGTCACATCATCCACTTTCCCAGTTCTCTTCATTTTCTCTCATTTAAGGATAATATAGTAAATTGCATTTGTTATCACGACATCAAACATTTGTCTCTTCAATGTTGCACTACTACAGAAATGGCTTATAAACTCACATTTACAGGCGTCAGATGCATACAAGAAACTGATGCCTAATGCATACAATGTCGGTTTATAACAAAAACTAACATCTATCTGTGAAGAGAGACCAAACACGGGTATCACTTTTTATTTAGCGTCAGTTCCGTAATAAACAACTGACGCCTAAAAACGATCGCCAAATCCAAAATTTCCAGCGAAAAAAATTACCTCAAAAATTTATCATACGATGTCGGTTTTTGTCTACGCAACCGACGACTAATGTTTATGCACGAGACAAAAATTGGTCCCATATTTATCGTCAGTTTTCATGAAATAACCGACGCCAATGTGTTTTCGCGCGCTGTCCCCATGAAAATTTTCAGCCCCTTTGGACGTCGGTTTTTTATTACCGCCAATGCTGATTATTTTAAGTGTCAGATGTTTTGAATAACCGACGCCTATTATTAACTTAATACACCTGTGGCAAGCTAGGATATTCCCCCTTTCTCTGTTTCATCGCCTCTGCACTTAGGTCTGGCGATCATTTCTGCTCCAGCCGCCGCTCACTACTCCAGCCGCCGCCGTTCGTTGCTCCAGCCACCGCCGCCTGCTTCTGCTCCGCCACCTTCTCCTCTGCTCTGACTGGAACCTTCTCCTCTACCTCACCACTGCTTCTGCTCCGGCCGGCCTGCTCCTCTGCTCTGGCTGACCTTCTTCTGCTCTCCATCGGTCGTCTGCTGCTGCCCACCGCCGGCCACATTCTCCTCTTTTCCTCCGCCACCACCGAGGTACCCTTCTTCCTCCTCTTCTTCCTCTAGGGTATTCCTACATATGGCTACTGGTTGTTTGTTTTTTTCCTTTGCTGATGCTCCCCTCTCACTCGATGAGTGATGGTCGAGTTTTTTGTGGACTTGTTTCTTGGCTGGTTCTCTATAAGGTTACATGACTATTTGTTTCTTTGAAAAGGGGTGTTATTCTTTACCTCTCCAATCTTATCATAGATACTCCAGATCTAACATATCAATCATTTTTTGTTAAAACCTTGATGAAAACTTCAGATAGGTGATTTATATGTTTTAACCCTAATTAACACCAAAAGTGGATTAACGCGACCTCAACATATATGTTAATGCTTAATGTGATGCAGTAAGACATTGAATGATAGGTAGCGATGGTGAAATTCATTCCAGCATGTGTTACTTTCATATGATAATTTAGTTCAACCCTTTTATTAATCACAACTTTAGAATAATCAATATTTAATTAAACCCTTTTATTAATCACATAATAACCAATCAATCCAGCTTTTATCTTAAATATTAGTTAAATAATCACAACCTTAGAAACATATCAGCTTGTCCCCTAGTCAAATCACATCCAGACATGCACAAAGATTAGACCAAGATTTTAAACCATCGCTCATCCACGAGTTTCCTCCACTACATATGTTGTTACGAATAAACTTAATGTTGCTTTTGTTATAACAATCTGGAAAAATGTTTCTTTTGTTATATATTGGGCATGCTACTTAATTTTCTATGGTATAGCTACCATGAGTTTTGTTACAAATATCTATATATCAGGTAAAGGACATATTTCTATTGTGACATGTTGAGTTTTTTTCTATGTTATACCCACCACGATTTGTGTTATAAAATAATACATTGATTAATTTAGGGAGCATTGATATGTTGTTATGGCTGTCCACAAGTGTTTTTATAAGAAAATTGTGTGTTGAATGAGGTTGTGAACAAGGGACTGGTGTTATATTATGGTGGCCTAGAAACTCGTCCAAAATTTACTCATTAGGAGTAAATCTTGGATAGTCCCCAGTTTGGGACTGTTCTTGAACACCTAATCTCACTTAGGATGTAAGTGTATAATGTGTATTTGGTTTTCAAGAAAATTCTGATAGCATTTCCCCATTTGTTCTCTAAGTACATATGTACTTGGAGAACAACATGGAAATGATGCTGAAATTTTCTTGAAAACCCAATACACATTATACACTTACTAGTGAGATTAGGTGTTCAAGAATGGGAGAGGTGGTACACATTTATTATATATAAGAATGACATCACATGTATAAACCCTAAAGTTTTAACCATAAACTCTAATCTGTTTACCCTAGACCCTAATCTTGTTGTAATATATACTTATTTTCTCTTTGATCTTAGAATGGATAGATCATGGATGACTATTCTCAATCACTGCACCCCAGAGTTTATTTCTAGTCTTGATCAGTTTATTAGATTTGTCGAGGAACATAGGAAACAACCTGGAGATAGGTTCTACTGTCCATGTAGGCATTGCGGTAACAACTTGAAAGTCAGTACTGGTGACGAAATCAGAAGTCATGTCATGTACAATGGGATTGTACAAGGCTATACAGAATGGCACTGGCATGGAGAGATTTCAAACTCGAAACCAGTGGATGTTGATAGAAGTGCTTGTGTGGAAGAAGAAATTGCCTTTGATGATGTAGATGTGAACGAATCAGTTCCAGTAGACATCGTTGATGCGATGTTGGATAGTTGTGGGGTAGAGCACAACAAAACTGATCCACCTCCCATGTTTAGAAACTTTGTGCATGATGCTGAGATACCGTTATACACGGGTTGTAAGTTTATGAAGCTTAGCGCTGTGTTGAGATTGTATAAACTGAAAGCTAACAATCGATAGAGCGACAAAAGCTTCACGTCATTCTTGTCTTTGTTGAAAGAAATTCTTCCTGAAGGAAACGAGCTGCCGATCTCAATATACCGGTTAAAGAAATTATTGTGCCCAATGGGAATGGAGGCCAAGAATATACACGCATGCAAGAATGATTGTGTATTATTTCAAAAGGACTATGTGGATTTGAAAGATTGTCCGAAATGTGGTGCGTCAAGGTATAAATTGACGACTTCGGGGGAGTCTAAAACTGGTTCTCCCGCCAAGGTGATGTGGTATCTACCTATAATACCACAGTTTCAACGCTTGTTTGCCAATCATATAGATGTGAAGAATTTGTGGTGGCATGCAGATGTTAAGAAAAATAATGATGGGATCCTACAACATGCGTCTGATTCCCCATAGTGGAAGAAGATTGATTTATTGTACCCTGAATTTGGTGAAGAGGATAGGAATCTAAGACTTGGGCTTTGTACAAATGGGATGAATCTATATGAGACATTGAGAAGCCAACATAGCACTTGGCTAGTTATGCTTGTTATATACAATCTTCCTCCCTGGTTGTGTATGAAAAATAAGTATGTTATGTTGTCGTCTTTGATATCGGGCCCTAAACAACCTGGAAATGATATCAACGTTTATCTTGAACCTATGATTGATGACTTGAAGAAGCTCTGGGGTGAAGGTGTGATGACATGAAGAACTTTACAATGTGAATGTGGACTTTACAATGCGAATTACTTTACAATGTGAATGTGAACTTTACAATGTGAATGTGAGCTTTACAATGTGAATGTGAACTTTACAATGTGAATTACTTTACAATGTGAATGTGTACTTTACAATGTGAACTTCACAATTAGTGTTACTTTACAATGTGAAATTTATAATTTGAATGTGAACTTTCAGATGGCTGAGCATTCCCATGATGACTGTGCTGATGATCACCGTGAGGGTGAGGACGTTATTGCGCCGCCTGAAAATGTTAGTTAATTTTAATTATGAATATATCCCTGAGGTTTCTATCTATATGTTCATTTATAATTATATCATGTAAGTGTGTTTTTTTTATCAAATTTTAGGCTGGTAATATACCCCCCTGAAGTTGTTACAACACTTGATGAGCAACAAAAGAAAATTGAGAAAGTGAGGGGCATCACAATGATGAACAAGTTAATACATCAAAGGGGCAATGGACCCAAATTGGCAATGGATTTCGATCAGGCAGGAAATCCATATGGAGTGAACCACAACTCATTTGTTTCATATCTTGGGGTTCTTACTCACAACCATTGCAGTCCTATCCTAGAATCATGACATAAAGTTCCTAAGGGGAACAAAGACCACATATGGAAGGAACTGTGCGTGAGTTATTATTATTTGTAATTCTATTTGTGTAGATTACTAATTTTTAGGATACTATTTAATAGCAATTCTATTTAATTTGCAGAGCATATTTGATCTGGATGAAAAGCTACATCGTAAATGTGTGATGCAACGTTGTGGGAGGGTCCTAAGGAACTATAGGACCAATCTCACCCGAGATTACATACGCGATGCTGAGAATAGTTCACTAACTCTACACTAATAATTTTTGTTTGTATTCTCTTTGAAAAATAAATATAGGAAGAAGGAAGCCACACAACAATGGAACTACTTGGACCCCAAAGACTGGGAGGAGTTTGTTACCCAAAGAAAAATAGACGAATTCAAGGTATTAAGTGCCACTCCCAATTTAATTAATATACGTTTTTATGTATTCACCTATTCAATATTAACCTTTAGTGTTACTAACCAAATCAATGTGCTAACTAACTAGGCTATCAGTGATGCTCAATGAGCAAGGCGTGCACTGAATGTGCACGACCACACAATGGGTCCTAGAGGATATGCAGGCGTTCGCTAAAGACTACATGCTGAGTCTACTCAGCCTACTGCTACTCAGGAAACTGCAAAGTCCTCTACTGCTGCTCCTGCACCTCTGCCTCTCCATGCTATGTGGATAGCTGGGAGGCAAAATAAGAAGGGAGAGATACTGAATCCCACAACCGTTGAGGCAGTTGCAAAAATGGTAAAAATCAACTCTTAGAGAAAATCGATATTGATTATTGTTATGTTTACTTACGAATTTTTGTTGATGGTGATTAGTGGGAGCTGCACGAGCAGAGGAAGGAAGGCAAGTTCATCCCTTAGGGCATAAGGTATGAACTAACAATGGCTCTGGGTATCCCAGAGCATCCTGGATGTGTAAGGGGTGCAGGCACTGGTGTGGGCATCAAAGCGTTCTTTGGGCCATCCCAACGCAAACTTGTCCCAAAAGAGGGACTTTGACAAGCTGAGGTAACTTATTTTTATTTTAAAACGTTATTGTGAAAGGGAATTCAATAATCAGAAACTAGCATTTCTTTTATCCATGTATAGGTACATTCCTTAATTGATAGGAGAGTCAAGGAAGTACTTGATAAAAGACTCCATGAAGCAATTAACAAGTGGCAGGAATCTCAGACTGCCACTTAGACAGTACCTGTGGAAGACCTCTCTTCTCCTACTGCTCGTATTGCAGAGGTTGGGATTAATCGTATAGACCCACAACCTAGCACATCCTCTGTAATTATTTTTATGGCATATATAATAGTTAGTCTGATCAAGATGATATGTTTGTGTATATATGCATATAACATTCTTTATGTAAATTTATAGGGGTTGAAGCCATGTCGACTAAAAAGTGAAGGATATATCGTTGCAGAGGCATCAACTTACCCACCCCTTAAAGGGTGCATGTTTCATGGGAGTCCAATACCAAATGGCATGGTACATGTGAGCCCAATACATATACTCCCTGGCTGGATGAATCTTGCACTACCTCATGCACACCCAAATGCTGAAACACTTGGTGAGGCAGTAGGCGGAGTGATAATGTGGCCCAAAGCGGATGTCCTCTATACTGATATTGTATGATAAATTTTCATTAATTTAATTTGTTAGTGTGTGTATATATATGAATCAATTGATATGAAATTATGTATATAGGTCAAAAAGACGAGACCCACTACATCTCGGCCTCCACCTCCTCGACTACCAAGTTGGCTTCCAGGGGACCTACATGCCTCGATAGGTCCTAATTGTAGGAGTGTGGTAGTATGGATCGGCGAACATAATCCAAATTGCCCTATAAATGTTACTATTCTGAAGAATGCTGTAGGTAAATCATACGATAACAATCTATTTATACAAGTTTAGCATACGTATTAATGCATATGTAATAGAAGTTCTGGATACGTATTAATGCAGGTCAAACATTCGGTAACAACATATTTATACAAGATATTTTGGAGTTGTTTAGTTATGATTGGCTGAACATATCTATGATAGAGCTGTGGATATGGTGAGATTAATGCATACGTCAATCTGGTTTATACATCCATATACCTTGTTTTAGATACGACAATCTGGTTTCTTATATATTAATGCATACGTAATACATATTTTGCAGCCACTTACACAAGACATGTACATATTTTGGGTTTTCCCATGTGGGATTTTTGGTTCCATCTTTGATTAGGCTTGTAGATACAAACCTGTATTTAGTTACTTCATATTGCTATGATGCTTTTGAATATTTTGGTAAAAATAATAAGACGGTGATAATAGCTTCATTCAATGTCGAGTAAGTTTACTTTTCTTGTAATTTGAACTTAAGCAAATTACATTTTTATTGCGGATATTGAGTTATTAATTTTCTACTTTATTACTCGTAGTGCTAAGCACTGGGAGTTATTAGTTATTATCCCCAAGACATTCACCGTATATTATCTAGATCCTGTGGGGAGTGAGTTGGATGTAATATATGGACATGCAATTAAAAGGCCATTATTCTTGTGAGAAATATTTTATGTTTTTATATCTATTAACATCTGTTACTGCATTACTATTTAATTATGAAATTTTATGTGTTACATTAACATATATAAGGCTTTACAAGAGTACAAAAAAGCTGGAGGAAAGGTCCCCAGGAAAAAAAATTTGACACTCATTTGGGAGAATGTGAAAGTAATTTCCTGACTCCAATGTATATATTATTTATGTGAACTGTGCTTATTTGTATTTTTGAATATTTTGTATGTTTCAATTTATAGTGTGCTACACAAGACAACGGTTGGGCATGCTCCTACTATGTGATGTGATTTATGGACCTAATCATCAAACATGCCGTATTGGAAATCGATAACATACAACAGGTATTATACATAGTCTTGTTAGATAATATGATATATATGAATCTTATTATATATTATTATAATTATGTATATACGTCATTCTCTTTGTACGTCTTTAAAACTGAGGACTTCAACACAGGTGCAAAGCATTTCGATGTACATGCTCCCTATACGAGAGATGAATTAGATGTTTTAAGAGAAGATTGGGCAAAAACCCTGCAAAGAGTGGGAATTTTTAAATATAATTTTGTTGACAATGATGACAATGATGAATAAAGAATAACTTTGTTCTCATAATTAATTTTGTGTGAATGTGAATGAATTTTTATGAATTGTCATATGTATGTGAAAATCATCAATACATGAATGTTTCTACATGGATCTGAATGTGAAAAGAGATGAAATAAATGGAACTGCAGGTTGCTACTGGTTTCTACATGCGTGTGATGAAAAAATAATTTGAATTAAATGTTCTTATACATGAGTGTGAATCACATATATATAATATTGTCCATCATGTTAATTTTGCAGGTTTGTGGCCTGTTGTTGGCTGATATCAATGGATGTCGAACTGAACTGCAGGTTCTCATCCTGCGACCAGCTACAGCAGGCCTGCAAACTGATAAGAAAAAAAATCAAAACATAGGCATCGGTTATTTGAAGAAAACTGACACCAAAGAAATACCGCGGCGGTTTTGCACTTAAAACTGACATCTATTTGACCGTGTTGTCAAGGGATATGACGTCACTTAATGTTAAAAACCGACATCTTTTCATCATATGTGGCGTCGGTTTCTTTTAAAAAACTGACGCCTATAATCCCTTTGCTGGCGTGTTTTTGGTGGCAGGAAGAGTTTTGGCGTCGGTTGTTTAGTAAAAAATTGACGCCTATAGTCCCTTTGCTGACGCGTTTTCGGTGGCGGGAAGAGTTTGGGCGTCGGTTTTTACTGAATCACCGACGCCTATAGTCCCTTTGCTGGCGTATTTTCGGTGGCGGAAAATGTTGTGGCGTCGGTTGGAAAACGACGCCAAAGGTGTCACCCTTTAGCGGCACCCACTTGGGTGTCACTTTGAAACCGACACCAAAGAGCTCAAATAACTGACGCTAAAAGGCTTTTATGTAGTAGTGTTGAATGTCTTTCTAACTCAGGGAACGACTTTTTTACATAAAAATATATACTTTGTGTATATACTATGTAATGCATGTAGTCTTCTATTTATTGGCAATATTCAAACAACATAAAAGATGCTTTGTCGTCGTCAAGTTATATATATATATATATATATATATATATATATATATATATATATATATATATATATCTATACTACTATAAAAAGAGCGAGTTTGATGCTGCGCTCTCCTTGATTCACTCTCTTCTCTCCTTTTTTCAAGGAATTTTGCTCTTACAAATATTTATTCTCACACTCTCCTATTAATTTTTATTATTTTTAATTTTATATTTCTCTCTCCATCCCACGAAAACGGTTCATTGATTCTCTCCTTTCAAACAACCAACACAAATATCTTTCACGGACGAGTCATCTCCCTGCACATTTTCAACAAATTTTATATGTCACGTGCATGTGCACGTGCGCGTTCACTAGTATATATATATATATATATATTCCATGTTGGCTAGTAGGATGAAGATTTAAACTGCTTTAAAATTGTTCAACTTATAACATGTCGAACCAAGTTTTTGACTAAACGGTAAGCTTAGAAAAAGTTGTTTAGTGTCAAACATTAATTAATAAATCTTATTTATCTTATAAACATAATTACATTAATGTTATGTTATACTTAAATAGCTTTATATTGCTATGAATCAGACATGAACACTTAACTATTTTATATTTATACAAAAGAATAACTACATAAATATTATCGAATGTTTAAATAGTTATATTTTCCTATTTCCTTACATTATATCATTACTTTAGCATAGTAGGTAATTTTGTATTTGGTATACAATATTAATAACTTTTGGTATGTTGAAAGAAAAAAAATTCATTTGTGTCATAAATCAACTATATTCTACCTAGAATTGTAGTACTTTTTGGTTGAAAATACAACACATTTCTAGAAATAAAAAATACATTAATACTAGCCAAATGAAACATATCAATTTTATATCAACATCAACATAAGATTCATTTAAATACATATATTATCATTGCAAAATGTGTCACGAAAAATGGCTGAATTGTTTTACCAACCACACACATTTGTACTTATAATAAATGTAGAATATTCTTCTCTACAAACAACATTTGATTGCCAATAGAAAATATCAACATATGGGGGTGGATTATGATAAAACTTATAGTCATGTTGTTAAGTTCTACCATCCATATTGTCTTGAGTATTGAATTTTCTCATTCTTGCCCTATTGATCAGCTTGATAACAATAATGTGTTCCTATATGGTGACTTAAAATGAGACAATCTACATGTGCTAGCCTCTTAAGTTTACATACCCATCCAATTCTCAACATGTTTTCTTATTATGAAAACCTCGATATGATCTAAAGTAAGCACCTCATGCATGAGATCAACGATTTACAACCTAAATTATGCAGTTGAAATTTCAAATGAATGCTAGTTATTCACCCCTCTTCATTTATTGATAAGGGTGATGATGCAACTTACTTATTATTATACATCGACAACATTATTTAACTACTTCTTTAGACATTTTCCTGCATCATACTATAGACCTTCTTGTACAAGAGTTTGCCATGAAAAATGAAGTACAACATCATTTTTTTGGATATATATATTACTTGTGATGCTCATGGCCTTTTTTTTTCTCAGTGGAGTTACTCCCTAGATATACTGGCATGTGCTTCCATGTCCTCATGTAATCTATTTGCTACTCTTTTGGATACCTAGTCTAAACTTAGTGCTACTTCTACACCGTATGTATTTTGTAAGGACTCTAACCTTTGTTTTGGGCTTACCCTGTTTGCTTTGCCTAAACCTTGCGTTTAGAGGCTTGCCTAATCACCTGAGGTGTGATTAGGGTTGTTGTGCTTTGATGTGGGTCTTTTTGGTGCAACTTGCAATTTACCCAAGTTCTAGGGTTTATGTGCAAGTTTGTTACCTTGAGAGATCTCTTTCTCTCTCTTTGCATCCTCTAGGGTTGAGAGGATGGGTTGGGGTGCCTTGCGTGAGTTGTTTGGGCCTCCTTTGGGCTTGCTCGTTTAGTTTATGCCTTGAGGTGTGGCCTTGTTGCCTTGTATCGGGAAAAAGAGCTTCCCTTGCTGCCTTGTGTCGGGTAAGGGTGGTGTATCGGCCAGGGGTGTTGGTGGGTGTGTCGGGTTGCCATGTTGGGTGACATACACCCCTCCACCTAGCATCGTTTGTGTCACCCCTTATGGACACTTGGTGCTTGTTGCTAGCAAGGTGGCAAAGTCTTGGACAAGTGGTGTTTGGGGCGCTAGCATGTGGCACAACCCCTTAGTGGATGCCCCCTTGCTCTCCCCCTAACCCTCTTGTATATATACCCCTCTCTTTGCTTGATAGTGGTCCCTTTAGTTTCCCTTGTTGCTCTCTTTCCCTTGGTGGCTGATATCCCTTGGAGAAGAGCGGTGGCCGATACATATTGCAGGTGTGGTTCTCTTCTTCCCTAGTGGTGTCTGAAACCCTAGTGTTCTTGCCCCTTTCTTATCTAGTTGGTGAGTATCTCTCTCCCTTCCCCCTTGGTACCATATTCTTCCTTATCTTTCGGCCATGGTGGTAATATGGTTTCTCTTCTCTTCTTGAGGTGGCCGAAGGTGGTGCCTTGGTGCTTTGGAGCTTTGGTCTTGGAGGAGTGTGCTTGAGGCGGGTTACATAACTCCTAACCCTAACTATACTATCTCATTTACATGTTTCTTTGCTATGTTATCTTGATCAGCCTTACATACATTTCTAGTAATGCTTCTTGCTTTAGTTGGTTATGATGCTGCCCTACATGTGCCCTAGATCATGTTGGACGTTATGTGGTGAGTTGGTTTCCCTTTTGTGTCGGCCTACCCTTTGGATTAGGGGATCTTAAGCAAAACCCCTCTCTCACTTCAGTTGAGAGGTGAGCTTAGGGTTCCTTAGTTCAAAGGTGTGTGTAGTGTGTTCATGGGCAAAACCCCTCTTTCTCCATGGTCTTGAGAGATGAGCCTATGCTCTAGTTGCTTGGGAAAACCCCTCTCTCTCTTTGGTTGTTGAAAGGTGAGCCTATGGCCTAGATGTTTGGGTGATATGTTGAGTTGGTTGGTCGATAGGGTGTTGTTCTACCCTTGTTGCTCAATATGCTTGAGGTTGTGCAAAACCCCTCTCATTTGGCTGTTGAGAGGTGAGCCAACACTCTTGGTATCCTTGGGCGATTGGGTGGATGGTTGTGATGAGGTTGAGACCTTCTAACCCTAGTAACCTAATATTGTTGGTTGACACCTAGTTGGTCCCTTGGCCAATATGTGTTTTGGAGGAGTTGAGCTCTTGGGCGATATCTTCCTTTTGTGTTGACCTCTTGGGAATCATGGCCTTGCTTTGCACGATACCCATGATGGGGATGTTCTGCCCGATATGGATCTTGTATGGTTTAAGTTCTTGGGCGATAGAGTGTTGTGTCGGGCATTGGGCGTTGCACTTGGTGACATAGTGTTGATGCTGCTCTGCACGATACATGTGGAGTGTGCTGCCTAACACTCTGTCTTAGATGCGTTTCCCACCACGGTGTTGCCCAATATCGGTTGTCTTGAGATGTTGCGTTGCCTGATGTGGCTTCTCCCATTATGGTGTTATGACCTTTGTTAGCTTGGGCGATATCGGCTGGCTCAAGGCTTGCCTGATTTTGACCTGTTGATGTCAATTGGCTAGGTGCTTTGGCCATTATCAGTATGTACATTAGCTTAGTGTTAGCTTGGTTGGATGTTGACTCGTTATGGTGATTCATAGGGTGTTGCCCGATATCAGTTGATAGGTGTTGCTTGGAAAATATCGGTTTGTTGAGTGTTAACTGATATAGTGAGGAATGTTTTGCCGTTAGCAAGGATCATTTTACCTTTGGTGAAGGTTATATCTTACCCGATATGCTTTTAGTGAGGGTTGTACTCTTAGTTCTGTGGGTAACCCTAATATTATTTGGAATGTTTATATGTGGATGTTATTTATATGCATGCTCATCTAATGTTGCACAACTATATCTCGATGATGAAGTGTTTATCTACTCTTGAGCATACTAATCATGCAAGTTTCATCAATTGAGATGTGTACTCAGGTATGAGCTATAATGATGTCATTGGTGACATTCTCTTGATATTGAGATTTGAGATAATGAGGAACACTATGTGTTATGAGAACTATGATGATACATGATGAGTGTTGCCTATATGTTGGTAACATGTGCTTAATGATGGGATGGAATCCCTATGATATTGGATCCTTGAGATGGATCATGATGATTGGCAAGAGGCCAAGTGGCAATATGTGATGTTGGATCCTCAAGATGGATCATGATGATGTTGATGGTATTGAGAATAGCAGTAACAATGTGACACAAGATAATGGAATCTATGTTGTTACTCTTGTTTATTATTTTCTTAATATAACTTGGTTGACCTTGACAATCCACTTTAAAATGTATTAATTACTTACAGATGAACCTATCATGTAGTTTTCCCTAGCCATAGATCTATCATCGTCAGGAGATGGTGATGGTGAAACAGGTTCTCCTACGGGTTAACCTGGAGTGTATACTGTTGAATATGCAGGGTTTCTCCTAGCCGAAAATAGGAGGATTAGAGTGCAACTTCGGTTGTAGAATCAAGATGTGTATAAGAGCATGGTGAACAGGCCCATGGCTCAGTGTGATACAGCATGAATGCGTTCATGGATCTGGAACATGGTGAATAGGCATGTGGCTCAAGATATACTAGCGTCGTGACTTGTACCAAGGTGGGCTAGAGAAAGGGTAGCCTGTAGAGCTGACCCTATGACTGAGGTCACTTAAGAAAGATACTACAATCCTACTTTGGATATCATGCATTGACCACAAAGAGGATGAGGTCATGGAGTCCTACTCTTCCATTGACCTTGTATGGCACCTACTTTGGGTTTCGTAACCAAAGGTCAGATTTGAGCGGTACAACTCATTTCCTCATGGCATAATAAATGGTAATCCAGCCGTGTAGTATATTTGCTTAGGGCAAACACGAAACATTGGTTGAGGCCTTGCATATTATATGATTGTTTCATATACATTCCCTAAGTACTTCTTGCAACTAGTTATATGCTTCTCAGGTATCATGGTAAGCTATTATACATATATAATCTTGTTCTTCATATTTCATATATGATCTGGTTATCTGCTATATACTGCTTTAGCTTTTTTGAGATTTTATAGTTCAGTGGGGAGTTATGTCTCTCACTATGACTGTGTGTCTCACCCCATTGGTTTCAACCTGTTAGGTGATCGAGATAGACGTTGTGGTGATCGTAGTGTTGCGGCTGGGCAACAAGAAGATCAGTAGTAGGCAAGGTTGGATATGCTACTACTGTGGTTGTTTTGTAGTAGAGTCTTACAGTCTCCCTATACTCTCAGGTCCTTGGAGGTGTTTTGATGAGGTTTCATGATGTATGATCTTAGTATGGCTTTTTGTAACCTGTTGTTGGCCTGACTAGGTCTGATATGTCTATAAACAGGTGATGTATCCTTGATGGATATTGTAACATACCGAATTTTGGAATTTTGTCTTTTGACCCTATTTCCCATCTTTTCCTGTCATTTCTATCCTTATTGGCCTTTATATTTAATTAGTGGAATTTATAGTGGTTTAGTGAACATTTATTCACTAATTGTACCAATATAAGGGTTTATGCACAAATACCTCAGTGAAGGCTTAATTAGCATAATTATGATTTGAAAACATAAAATGATCCTAAGTTTCAAATTTGGTTCGATTTGGATGCTGTTTGTGCAAGTTATGCAATTTTAGGTACATTCTGGACTTTTATGCAATTTACCCAATTGAGAGTCTTTCTTTGCAAATTATCAACTGAATTTTAATCCTTATATATTACCTTACCATTAAAGAGATTTTAAACCATTGGAGAACCTAGTTTCACCTTGGTTTGATGGTATTTCTTTCCAAGGGCATTATAGGGATTACCCTCTTTATAAAGATGCTTATCCTTAAAGGCTATCAACCAATGAGGTTATTTCCTTCTTGAAAAACGGTGGGGATGGCCTAGAAGGATCTATGGGCTCTTAGGACTGACTTTTGATATGCATTAAGCCTCTATGAGCTGTCCTCTTGCATGGCCATCAATCCCTAAGCTAAAGACACATGGAAAGTCCCTTAGACACCTCATGCTTCACCTCTTTCTATATATAGCCATGTATACCCCTTCCCAACTCACAATTCGAAAACTCTTGCTCTCCTTTTCTTTCCTATAGCTTAGATAATAGTTCCTTCTGTATTTGTCCACGAAGTTGCTGTCCCAAGGTAAAAGAGGGAGCCTGCCTTGGTGAAGAAGGCTCATAGGGCTTCCAAATTGCTCCATTAGGGTTTCTAAAGCTCCTCCTTGGTAATTTCGACCAAAACTAGTAAGTTTCCACCCTTCCTTCCCTATTTTCATATTGTTAGTCTTCCTTACACCTTTGTTTAGGTCGGAACCATGACCATACATGGTAAAACTCCACCTAGAACCCTAAAACACCTCATCTCTATGCTCTTTTGCTAGGGTTTATCACATCTAAGTTGAGAGGGTGATCTTTGTCCAAGAAAGGAGCTAGGCTTGGAGCAACCAGACCTTCTAAGCTCGGATCCTTGCTGTTTGGACCTTCTTATCTTCCCTAGAGGCGAGTTTCATAACCCACTTCTCATATATTGCTTGCTACATGCTTAAAATTCATGCATCTATGTTTAAAATCGATGATTTCCATCTCTATTTACCATGTTCATCTAGGGTTTTGGTTTCTTACTGGTTTACCTTCTCTAGAAGATCTAGTTTGGATAAATATTAATCTAAAACCATGATATTAGGTCAAATGGTGTTTTCCCTCCCTCTCTCTCTCTCTCTGCTTATCTCGTTTGGTTTGATGATGTGTCAGTTTCTGATTGGCCGAATTTCAATAATTCATAACTTTTGATTCCTTTGTCCAAAAACTAAACTAAAATACGTCCTAAACTCATAAAACATTTTATTTTCAATAATAATATTTCCAAGTATTGGTTTTGATTTTTTTCGATGGTGATTTTCTAGAAAATGATTTAATCACTTAAAAATCACCAAAAATACACTCTAATCATCGTAACTCCAAAATATGCAAAATTATATGTTTTCTTAATCAAAAGAACCTAACTAAGTCTATGGTCATGTTTTCATAGTCTAAATCGAGGTTTTTCTATAAAAAGTAAAAATATGGGTTTTCTCTACCTTAATGCATATATATCATTCTAATACATGTATACAAATTGAAAATAGGAAAAATTGATTATGGACTCAATCAAGTGATGAAAGTGGGTAATATGAATCATAATGAAATGTATGTGCTATGTATGTACAATCCCTACTTATGTATGTGCATTTATACCTTAAGTTGGGAATAATTGTGCCTTAACCTATTTTTCTATAATGAGGCTTTATTAAACCCTATTTCATATACTCTTGAATCTTTTTCTATACTTGCCTCATAAATCAGTTTCAGAACATTATTCTTGGGTCTTGGGACCCAACCACCAAGGTGTAATTATATGATGATTTATCTTTCCACTTTACTATTTATTGAGCATGATGGTTTATTTTGCTATTTAACTATAGTAGTACTTATGTAAAACCACCCACAGAGGGCATGTAAATAATCACCCTGGGGAATGTCTTATTCTCCCCATAATATTGTAGGTGAATGGGAACGTCTTATTCTCCCCTCACCTAAGGTTATAGGTTCGGTAGGTGCCTCAACCCTACTTAGTTAATGTAGTCCAATTAATATCATGCATGCTACTTCTTATATGTTTTGTAATGGTAAGAATATATTTTGTTATGTGCCTCATTCTCTTGGCCCTCTCATCTTATGATGATTCAATATGTTTATGTTTCATATGATTTCCTTTTCTCTTGTACTTATTCATTATTTGACGCATACCTTGTTTTCCTCTCCCTTTTGCTGGGTGCTTTCCCAACCACCCATGTGATCAGAAAGGTGATGAACAAGACAAGGAGTATATAGCTTTTGGCTTGGACTCAGTTGATGGAGATGTTGTTTGGAGATAAGATTGTAGTAGTCTAGACTTCCCTCTATCTAGATCCTGATTGTGTGTCTTGATGTAAACCCTAATGGGAGAATTTGATGTATTTTGTAAACCTTTTATGAAATTGAATACAATCAGTTATTTTTTATTCTGCTGCTTTCTAATGGTCTTTTGTATACCAATGTTTAATAAGTTTGGAAAATTTATGCCCATTCCATCATACCTCTAAGAGTGTTTGGAATGGATGTCGATTCTTCAAATTTTTAGTAAAGGGGTGATCTCACTCTCCTTACAATATGGTATCAGAGCCCATGGTAGTCAGAATCTGACTATTTTAGTTTTGTCTCCCTAATTAGAATCCCAGCCTCACATAATTCCTTTAGGTGATATGGTTGCCCTATAGTTGATCTATAAATGATAAAAGTTTGATTTAGGACCCTATAGTTCCACATTAGTATCATGATGAATAAAACCCTAAAATACTCATAACTAAAATATGCAGAACTTAATGTTGTTTAGGTTTGCCTTTAGGCAACTATTAGGGCATGAAGTTGAAGCAAAGGTGTCTAGAAAGGATCAGGTTCTTGGGGCAGGAAATATTTTCCTCCGCGCCACTTGCTTGGTTTACGAGGACTCCCAAATCCATATGATACCGGCCTGGCCTAAGATGAAATGGATTGTCTAAAATAGTTTGCTTTTAGGCAATAGTGACCTTAGACATATATGCTGTATATATTTGGGAACCCTAAGTTTTAGGTGTATGATGACTTGTTTGAGGATGGATACCCAATATAGTTCCCTTATGACCCATATAACCACATGTTTGGATAGTTATCCCTAGAACCTATACTTTGAAGTTTGGTGTTTAGTAAGCAATCAGAGTGAACAACGAAGCATGATGTATCTTGTATATGGTCTAGTTAGACTCACCCTTTTACCTCTAGATTAGTTTGGCTTGGTAGGTCAAACCTTTTAAGGGGTGGAGAGTAGTTGGTTTGATGATGTTTAGGTAGTTATATTTTGAGGATGAAATCCTTTCCAAGGGAATGGAGTCATGTAACATACTGAAATATAGCTACTCTGACTTTAGAAACCCTGACTCCCTAATTAGGAAGTTAGTGTGCTTGAATCCTTAGTTTTGACCAAACAAGTTATAGTTGTAACTACATGTTTCTTTATATCCAAAATAACATATAACAATCATCTAATGAATAGCTCATATATTTGAACCCTAATGAATATCTAATGCACATAATAAGAGTAACTCACATTTTAATACTAATGATGGATAGACATGATGTTGACCATGTCATAAACCAATAAACCCTAATGAAATGATGAGTAAGATAATTGTAACCTAATCTTGTATTTAACACATACTAAGAATGTATAGATGAAGAATAATGATGATGTTAACCTAAACCCTGTTGTAATCATCTAACCTTAACATATACATCCTTATATGCCTTTCATTATACATTAATGACATTAGGTGTCATAATCAGTTAACATACTTTGATACACATAAATGATATATATAATCATCTAAACACATATTAATCAAGTCATCAATATGAAATGCATGGTATGTTACCTTGTTATCTAAGACACACATGATTAGTCACTTAATGTAAATCAATTTGTAATATGCCTCACCTTGATCATTAAAATACATGGAGTGGCTTCAATATGAATATGAAGTGATTTGATTCACATAAATGTGCAAGTCAATAATATAATTGAATATGAGAAAATGATTAATGATGACATTAATGTGAGTAATAAAGATAATGTGGTAATGAGATAACACTTAATATAAATATATGTAATTGATGTGACATAATTTGGATTGAATGAAGGCTTAATGACAAATTGAATATTTCATGCAAAATAATTTGTTATAACTTAATGTGATTATAGTATAAGGGTAATGAAGTTAAAGTTCAAAATATTAAGGATAATGATCAAGTATATTGAGAGAATTGAGTAACCCATAATTTTGCTAAAATTCTTAGTAAGATAAATGAGAAATATGTATATATATGATGTTTCATGGATGATAATGAAATATAACTTCTTTGGTAATAAATTGATTATGACATGACATAATTAAAATAATGGTGATAATGTGATATCATAATGAATATAATGTTAATGAGCCAAAAATGTAAATAATGTTAAATCTCCTAAAAAGAATATCTAAATAATGGAACCTAGGTGATTCTTGAGAACTTGACCTATGTCGAGATGCTTGTGGAGTATATGTTGATGATTCGTTTGGTAGAAGTTAAGGTTTGAGAAATAACCTGAAGTTTTGTGATGAGATGTTGCACACTCACCCTTCCCTTCTTGCTTGTGATTTTGGGGACAAAACCCTCTTTAAGGGGTGGAGTGTTGTAACATACCGAATTTTGGAATTTTTTCTTTTGACCCTATTTCCCATCTTTTCCTTTCATTTCTATCCTTATAGGCCTTTCTATTTAATTAGTGGAATTTATAGTGATTTAGTGAACATTTATTCACTAATTGTACCAATATAAGGGTTTATGCACAAATACCTCAGTGAAGGCTTAATTACCATAATTAAGTGGTATAAACCTTAATCTAACTTTTTGATATGATTTGAAAACATAAAATGATCCTAAGTTTCAAATTTGGTTCGATTTGGATGTTGTTTGTGCAAGTTATGGAATTTTAGGTACATTCTGGACTTTTATGCAATTTACCCAATTGGGAGACTTTCTTTGCTAATTATCAACTGAATTTTAATCCTTATATATTCCCTTACCATTAAAGAGATTTTAAACCATCAGAGAACCTAGTTTCACCTTGGTTTGATGGTATTTCTTTCCAAGGGCATTATAAGGATTACCCTCTTTATAAAGATGCTTATCCTTAAAAGCTATCAACCAATGAGGTTATTTCTTTCTTGAAAAACGGTGGGGATGTCCTAGAAGGATCTATGGGCTCTTAGGACCGACTTGTGATATGCATGAAGCCTCTATGATCTGTCATCTTGCATGGTCATCAATCCCTAAGCTAAAGATACATGGAAAGTCCCTTAGACACCTCATGCTTCATCTCTTTCTATATATAGCCATGTATACCCCTTCCCAACTCACAATTCGAAAACTCTTTCTCTCCTTTTATTTCCTCTAGATTAGATTATAGTTACTTATGTATTTGTCCATGAAGTTTCTGTCCCAAGGTAATAGAGGGAGCCTACCTTGGTGAAGAAGGCTCATAGGGCTTCCAAATTGCTCCATTAGGGTTTCTAAAGCTCCTCCTTGGTAATTTCGACCAAAACTAGTAAGTTTCATCCCTTCCTTCCCTATTTGCATACTTTTAGTCTTCTTTACACCTTCTTTTAGGTCGGAACCATGACCATACATGGTAAAACTCCACCTAGAACCCTAAAACACCTCATCTCTATGCTCTTTTGCTAGGGTTTATCACCTCTAAGTTGAGAGGGTGATCTTTGTCCAAGAAAGGAGATAGGCTTGGAGCAACCATACCTTCTAAGCTTGGATCCTTTCTATTTGGACCTTCTTATCTTCCCTAGAGGCAAGTTTCATAACCCACTTCTCATATATTGCTTGCTACATGCTTAAAATTCATGCATCTATGTTTAAAATCGATGATTTCCATCTCTATTTTCCATGTTCATCTAGGGTTTTGGTTTCTTACCGGTTTGCCTTCTGTAGAAGATATAGTTTGGATAACTATTAATCTAAAACCATGATATTAGGTCGAATGGTGTTTTCCCTCCTTCTCTCTCTCTTTGCTTATCTCATTTGGTTTGATGATGTGTCGGTTTCTGATTGGCCGAATTTCAATAATTCATAACTTTTGATTCCTTTGACCAAAAACTAAAGTAAAATACATCCTAAACTCAGAAAAACATTTTATTTTCAATAATAATATTTCCAAGTTTTGGTTTTGAGTTTTTTCGATGGTGGTTTTCTAGAAAATGATTTAATCACTTAAAAACCACCAAAAATACACTCTAATCATCGTAACTCCAAAATATGCAAAATTAAATGTTTTATTAATCACAAGAACCTAACTAAGTCTATGGTAATGTTTTCATAGTCTAAATAGAGGTTTTGCTATAAAAAGTAAAAGTATGGGTTTTCTCTACCTTAATGCATATATATCATTCTAATACATGTATACAAATTGAAAATAGGAAAAAATGATCATGGACTCTATCAAGTGATGAAAGTGGGTAATATGAATCATAACGAAAGGTATGTGCTATGTATGTGCAATCCCTATTTATGTATGTGCATTTACACCTTAAGTTGGGAATAATTGTGCCTTAACCTATTTTTCTATAATGAGGCTTTATTAAACCCTATTTCTTATACTCTTGAATCTTTTGCTACTTGCCTCATAAATTAGTTTCAGAACATTATTATTGGGTCTTGGAACCCCACCACCAAGGTGTAATTATATGATGATTTATCTTGCCACTTTACTATTTCTTGAGCATGATGGTTTATTTGGATATTTAACTATAGTAGTGGTATTTATGTAAAACCACCCACAGAGGGCATGTAAATAATCACCCTGGGGAATGTCTTATTCTCCCCATAATTTTGTAGGTGACTGGGAACGTCTTATTCTCCCCTCACCTAAGGTTAGAGGTTCGGTAGGTGCCTCAACCCTACTTAGTTAATGTAGTCCAATTAATATCATGCATGCTACTTCTTATATGTTTTGTAATGGTAAGAATCTATTTTGTTATGTGCCTCATTCTCTTGGCCCTCTCATCTTATGATGATTCAATATATTTATGTTTCATATGATTTCCTTTTCTCTTGTACTTATTCATTATTTGACACATACCTTGTTTTCCTCTCCCTTTTGCTGGGTGCTTTCCCAACCTCCCAGGTGATGAGCAAGGTGATGAACAAGACAATGAGTATATAGCTTTTGGCTTGGACTCAGTTGATGGAGATGTTGTTTGGAGACAAGATTGTAGTAGTCTAGACTTCCCTCTATCTAGATCCTGATTGTGTGTCTTGATGTAAACCCTAATGGAAGAATTTGATGTATTTTGTAAACCTTTTATGAAATTGAATACAGTTAGTTATTTTTTATTCCGCTGCTTTCTAATGGTCTTTTGTATACCATTGTTCAATAAGTTTGGAAAATTTATGCCCATTCCATCATACCTCTAAGAGTGTTTGGAATGGATGTCAATTCTTCAAAATTTTAGTAAAGGGGTGATCTCACTCTCCTTACAGATATGGAACAGTTGGATCCTATGTGTTGCTGGACATATATCATGCTTATGTAAATATAACATGTTTCCTTGCAGGTAGTGGATCTGGTTGTAATAGTTTTTCTTTTATGATGTTTTCCACAATCATTTTTAATTGACCTGTGTTTTTTTGGTAATATGTTGTTTATGGCGGTTCCACACATTTTTGCATGGCGTTTCGCTGTCTTTGTGATGGCGGGATGTCACATATTTGATCCTACTTTATATAGTAGTTTGGTAGGTTGCCTCCATATCTTGCATTTACCAAGCCTAATATTTATTATGTCATCCAACAAATGTCTCTCTTTGTACATGATCCATGTGAGCCCAACTTTAGTTCTCTAAAGTGTATCATACTGCCACAAGTTGTTTGTTACCCAATCCAACCTCCAAATGACTAGAAAGGCAATGGTAAAGGACCCAAGCATCCATCCCTAGCATGAAAATGTCAAAGCACAAATGCAAAAGCGTAAAAGCTTAGCATACATGAATAAATAGATTATAGTACCAAATTAATATCAGCATTTAACAAGTATTATTAAAAGGAACATCATTCATTACATGGTTTTTCTAAATACACCCACTAATTCTTTAAAATATACTTCATCCACCCTAACAAGCACTTCGCCAAAGGACAATGATTAGTAGAAGAAGACCCGAAAGAGATGTGCTCCCCACTAGCATATGAAAAAATGGATCGGCGAACCACTTGGGAAAGGATGAAGAGTTATTGGACTGCACCTCCATGACTAAAGTTGCATCCCTTTGATGAGAAGAACCTGTTCTAACACTCATTAAAGATGAATTTACAATTTGAACTGGCTCCTCTAGTGGTAATTGCCCATGTCTGTGGTCCGTTTGAAGTTCTTAATGTGTCCATACATTGGTGGGATGATCAAACCTAAGACTCTACACACCGCACTTGTAGCTACATTGTCATCTTGGAAGGTCAAAGTACAACCAAAGCCACCTAAAAGGTGACACAAACCTCTAAAACCAAATTTTCAATGTGACCTAAGCCAAGGGAAGTCATTGAAGCTCCAAGAAGCCACTGTCATAGAAGGAGATGAATCTAGAAAAGAATCTACCACAGGAGGAGTTGAACGACGAAACTCATACCAATTTCCATGTTGCTCCTCAACATAGTCTTAATCCATCACCTAGGGAAAGCCCATATCAAGATACTACAATCAAATGAAACAAATCAGAATGTGAACACATAGCAATAGATGACCTCACAAGCGATCATATGCCTCTTGAGATATAAATTCGATTGACCACTCATGTAGTACATCCAAGAGACTCAATATATATCACATGATCATACATCATCTCTAGCATTGACTAGAAAATCTCAATGCCACAGGGAACAAATCTAGGAAGAGGGATAAAGGGAAAGTGACAACCAACAAGTCCTTAATGAGTAGCTTGCTCTCCCATGTACAAGACACTCCCAGAGGGTGATTCAAACTAAATATGACAAGGTAAGAAACATGTGATGTAGCCGCATGTCCATGCTAAAACCTTGAGAATATCTTCAATTGGATATGGGATATTATACACATATATGAAGTCAACAAATACATATATACAAGATCAAATAGAAGTACTATGTAGACCTATGTTGAAGTTTTCATCTCAACTTTGCCTCTCCATTGCTTATACAACACCCGTATACTACATTTGGCCCAGTGGCGACATGTAGAGAGGGTAGAATGCAAATAGACTCAGGACCACTTAGAGTTATGGGTCTATTTAGATAGTCACAAGTGCTCATAGTTCCAAGACTACTGCAAGGAGTGGGACCCAAGAGGAGATCCACTCCCTACTAAAAATTTGAAGAATAAAACATCCATTCCGAACACACTCAAAGGTATGCTGGAATAGGTGCAAAATTTTCAAACTTCAATAAATGGTATTCAAAACAACCAAAGTGTAGTAGCGGAATCAAAGAAATGACTATATTCAATTTTCACAAAAGATTACAATGTGCATAATAATCTCCCATAAGCCTATGATAAAGTTAGTTGGAAGGGCTTGTTGTAACATCCCAATTTTTCAAGTTAATTTAAAAGTTAGAATGGGACTTTTCCAAAATAACAAATAGTTGAGGGGTTTAGTATAAAAAGACCTTGAAATCATACTCTTTATAGAAAAATAATTGGAGAAAATAAAATGAGGCTCAAAAACAGTTTTCTTTTTACATATGTGCATCATGAGGTGCAATTAACTTAAAATGTTTTCCTTTTCACTTTCCTCTCTCTTATCATTTATGATGGTTAAAATAAATATAAGAAGAGATATGAGACTTAAAGAAATTAATAGATTGCCATGGAATGAGGTACCTTGACCAAAGAGTTTCCTTCTTTCCTTTTTTAGCTTTTAATAAGAAGAATGAATCACTTATTACCTCTTTTTCTCTCTCCTTCATGAATGTTGCTCCAAAGGGATATGAAATATATAGCACATGACTTGTGAGTGGGTAATAATAATTCATCACATGTCGTAGACTCAAGGGAAACAATTATGGAAAGATAGTGCATATTATTCCACCCATTTTGTACATAATTCAAGATGAATAACTTTTAACGAATTAATGAACATAAATAGTCAAAGAAGAAATTTAAGTGTTTGGAAAAGATCTAGACTACTTATTGGATGTGTGGTCCAAATTTGGTATCATTTTGACCAAATTTGACCCCTTTAATAAATTTGGGAAGTTTTCCATATAATTCGATAAAGGACTAATTACAAATACATTTAATGCATGAAATTACTCCATAGTTTTAGTTATTCAACGCTGTCACACACTCCTTTACTGTTTCCTTTTCTCACACGCAATTATGACCGTTCGATCAAATCTGACGCTCCCCACATCGTCATCTACCTCCGCAATGTCCGCTCAACCGAGCCGTTTCACAGGTTGTTGCTTCCCCAATCCATTTCTTGATCATCCCTTGATCGTTTCCAGAGATTTCTCATGTTTTGAATTCGTGAGACTCCCCCAATCTGAGCGAGCCCTAACTCGTGCGCTCTCGTGCCCTATAGAAGAAACGCCCATTTTGGGGCTTGGACAACCTCTCCGCCTTTCGAGCACAGCCGCCACCTCCGTGCATCTCCCATCCACCTAATCATTCCAAAAGCACCGCGAAGCCTTGGCCTTTCCTCCTCCTCTGACAATTTGGCTCCGAGAGCCCAGAATCTCCCCCACCTACTCGAGTTGTCTTCTCCGATGACCCAAACTTCGCCCCGGCGCCCTGTGCTATCTCCTGTCAATCGGACCCCCAGTAAGCATCTATCACCCATTGCGGTTCTTCTCGTGTCATCCGTTTGACTCACGATCGCCCCTGCTAGCGGGCCCTGTAAAGCTGCCGCCTGTGCTCACTGGCACTAGTCGCCATGGCATCGCAGTGGCTTCTAGGACACGAAGATGGCACCTCCGACATCGTCTGGACTCAGGGTTTGATTTCCGACCCCCAGCATGCCCTTTCGAGCCTTGTTCTTCGCCGTTTTGAACCTGACCGCCGCCCCTGTTTTCCGCGACCATTCTCTGTTTCTTGTCGTAATGATCTATTTGGCTTTCTTTGCCTCAGATGATGATACCCGCTCCTCCTTCGGACTTCCCCGAGAAAATCTGTGCTCCCTGTTGGGTCTTCCAACTCCGTTCTCAGGTTACGCCCCCCTTGCGACCTCGCTTCAGCCATGGACAGGAGCTCTGTGCTCCAGTGTGCTCCTACACCTAAACCTTGGTCCTCCGGGTTCAGCAGAGTGCGAGGAAGGCTGAGGTTCCTCCTTCCTTTCTGTTAGTTGATTGCAGCCCTGCGTTCCGCTTTGGATCTCGCCAACAGATGGCTTTCTCACGCCATTAGCTCGCGATGGAGCAGCTGGGAAGAATCTAGGGTGTTCAATGACCCCTGTGTCCCCACGTTTTTTATTGGATGTATTTCAACCACGAGGGTATTTCAGGGTTTTCATCTGTTCTCCCTTCTTGGTTTGCGGGTCCTCAGTGGCGAGCCTTCTCGCTAGTTGGCCAAGCTCGATTGGTCCAGCTCAAAAGCCACATGGCTTTTCTATATTTTTTCGATTGGTCGATTCTTCGCAAATTCGTATTAAATCGCCTGATTATCAGAAAAATATGCAAAAATAGGTTTTGGGAAGGATTTTCAATAACGAATCCGATTTTGTGGTTTTTATTGACTGATTTTGTTGTTTCCACATCTCAATTTTTATATGGACAAATTAGGTTTTAATGATGTATGATGAAGGATATGTATGCTAATTTCAGGTGTTTAAGAGGATCCAATCAGTCAAACAAGATTTGACTTAGGTATTTTAGATCAAGGTAAGCGGGCCATGCATATTTGGCACAAGTACTTTGGTTTATTGGTTGTTATTTATGATTATGCACATTATGTGATTTCATGAATTATGAATGTCTATAAAGAATGCATCATGTATAATTATCATTGATTGCTTGTTTGTTTAATTATAATCTATGCTATGAACCTAATTATGATTATGATTATGAAATTAAGGTTAAGGAATCATGTTCAAGAAGGGAAAACCCTGTTATGGTTTATGAGGGAGAAATCCCATTATGATTCAAGGGGAGAAATCCCATCATGTTAGAATTCAATGATCATGCTAATGTTGATGCTAATGTTAATGTCATATTAATGATCAAGTTAAATAGAATTGAATTAGTTTTTATTTGCTCCCGAATCATGGACCTCAAGGGGTCATCAAGGGCTTTCCTAGCATCAAGGGCTTTCCTAGCAATCATGTGCTCCTAAGGAGGCGTCATAGAGGGTTGCATATATTTACTATTCAATTCAGCATGCAAATTATGAATCATGAATGTTTAAGAAAATCCATGTTAAGTTTATGTCAAGTCAAATTTACCATGTCAAGTTATATTTACTTTTATGTCATATAAGATGCCAAATACTGCTTACTGATGTGTTGTTTGTTTTGCATGGCTCGGGACGAGATGTCCGCAAAAGTTGGAGCTAAAGGGAAGGAGACAACTTAAGGAGTTCCACGAATCCAAGGATCTGAGAAGTTGTTGCCTGGTGGGACGTCCATCTATGGAGATCCTATCTATTTCATGTTATTTAGTTTATGTTTAGAAAACCTTTAGAATCATGATTTAGTTATCTTTCCAAGAAGAACTTATGTATGAATCTATGTTTCAATAATGCCAAGTGTTATTTATTTCTTGATATGAGATCATGCATGTGACAATCCCTCCCTAATATGCCAAGTACCCCACATTATGGATAATACTGGGGATTAGGCTGTGCTTCCGCTGGTTACGTAAGAAACCCTAGGGAGGGGTGTTACATTAATGGTATCAGAGCAGGAAATAGATGGGCACTAAGGCAACAATAAAGATTCATGCAAGTCACCCTAGGATGAAGAAATAGAAGTAGAGAACATGATTATGTATTCTAGTATGTCTAGAGAACCCTAAAGATGACTAGAGCCCTCACCTCATTAGAGAAGTACATGTTAGCATGCTCATGTAATTGAAACCAAACCCTAGATGATGACATGTTTCTCCTTGTCTCAATGGTGAGGGCCACCCAATTGAGATTTGAGGAACATATCATTTAATGTGACTTTTTATGTGTCTTACCTTCTTAATTGCGTGTGTGGTATGGGACACATGTGCAAATAAGTTGGTGAGATGTAACATAAAAAGATCCAACATTTCTAAATATGTGCTTGATCACCACATATAAAGAGATGAAGGATATATGACCTAAGGTTAGACAACTATGACGATGTAGTGATGGTAAGTGAGAGATAGATTCCCTAAGTGTAATGAGTTAGGTGTAATGTTAAGGAGTAAGTATGAGACTTAGGAGGGGTAGTTAAGTAAATTTTTTGTTGAATAATAATGCTTTGTTAATGTATGCCCCTTTTATAATGGAAATTGTATGGAAATTTGCAAGTTTATGTGAAATCCTTAAGGTGGGTAGAAACCCTAGGAAATTTCGAGGACAAAATTTATTTAAGGTGGGTAGAATTGTAACATCCCAATTTGTCAAGTTAATTTAAAAGTTAGAATGGGACTTTTCCAAAATAACAAATAGTTGAGGGTTTTAGTATAAAAAGACCTTGAAATCATACTCTTTATAGAAAAATAATTGGAGAAAATAAAATGAGGCTCAAAAACAGTTTTCTTTTTACATATGTGCATCATGAGGTGCAATTAACTTAAAATGTTTTCCTTTTCACTTTCCTCTCTCTTATCATTTATGATGGTTAAAATAAATATAAGAAGAGATATGAGACTTAAAGAAATTAATAGATTTCCATGGAATGAGGTACCTTGACAAAAGAGTTTCCTTCTTTCCTTTTTTAGCTTTTAATAAGAAGAATGAATCACTTATTACCTCTTTTTCTCTCTCCTCCATGAATGTTTCTCAAAAGGGATATGAAATATATAGCACATGACTTGTGAGTGGGTAATAATAATTCATCGCATGTCGTAGACTCAAGGGAAACAATTATGGAAAGATAGTGCATATTATTCCACCCATTTTGTACATAATTCAAGATGAATAACTTTTAACGAATTAATGAACATAAATAGTCAAAGAATAAATTTAAGTGTTTGGAAAAGATCTAGACTGCTTATTGGACGTGTGGTCCAAATTTGGTATCATTTTGACCAAATTTGACCCCTTTAATAAATTTGGGAAGTTTTCCATATAATTCGATAAAGGACTAATTACAAATACATTTAATGCATGAAATTACTCCATAGTTTCAGTTATTCAACACTGTCACACACTCCTTTACTGTTTCCTTTTCTCGCACGCAATTATGACCGTTCGATCAAAATTGACGCTCCCCACATCGTCATCTACCTCCACAATGTCCGCTCAACCGAGCCGTTTCACAGGTTGTTGCTTCCCCAATTCGTTTCTTGATCATCCCTTGATCGTTTCCAGAGATTTCTCGTGTTTTGAATTCGTGAGACTCCCCCAATCTGAGCAAGCCCTAACTCGTGTGCTCTCGTGCCCTATAGAAGAAATGCCCATTTTGGGGCTTGGACAACCTCTCCGCCTTTCGATCACAGCCGCCACCTCCTTGCATCTCCCATCCACCTAATCATTCCAAAAGCACCGCGAAGCCTTGGCCTTTCCTCCTCCTCTGACAATTTGGCCCCGAGAGCCCAGAATCTCCCCTACCTACTCGAGTTGTCTTCTCCGATGACCCAAACTTCGCCCCGGCGCCCTGTACTATCTCCTGTCAATCGGACCCCCAGTAAGCATCTATCACCCATTGCGGTTCTTCTTGTGTCATCCGTTTGACTCACGATCGCCCCTGCTAGTGGGCCCTGTAAAGCTGCCGCTTGTGCTCACTGGCACTAGTCGTCATGGCATCACAGTGGCTTCTAGGTGACGGAGATGGCACCTCCGACATCGCCTGGACTCAAGGTTTGATTTCCGACCCCCATCATGCCCTTTCGAGCCTTGTTCTTCGCCGTTTTGAACCTGACCGCCGCCCCTATTTTCCGCGACCATTCTCTGTTTCTTGTCGTAATGATCTATCTGGCTTTCTTTGCCTCAGATGATGATACCCGCTCCTCCTTCGGACTTCCCCGAGAAAATCTGTGCTCCCTGTTGGGTCTTCCAACTCCGTTCTCAGGTTACGCCCCCCCTTGCGACCTCGCTTCAGCCATGGACAGGAGCTATGTGCTCCAGCGTGCTCCTACACCTAAACCTTGGTCCTCCGGGTTCAGCAGAGTGCGAGGAAGACCGAGGTTCCTCCTTCCTTTCTGTTAGTTGATTGCAGCCCTGCGTTCCGCTTTGGATCTCGCCAACAGATGGCTTTCTCACGCCATTAGCTCGTGATGGAGCAGCTGGGAAGAATCCAGGGTGTTCAATGACCCCTGTGTCCCCACATTTTTTATTGAATGTATTTCAACCGCGAGGGTATTTCAGGGTTTTCATCTGTTCTCCCTTCTTTGTTTGTGGGTCCTCAGTGGCGAGCCTTCTCGCTAGTTGGCCAAGCTCGATTGGTCCAGCTCAGAAGCCACATGGCTTTTCTATATTTTTTCGATTGGTCGATTCTTCGCAAATTCGTATTAAATCGCCTGATTATCAGAAAAATACGCAAAAATAGGTTTTGGGAAGGATTTTCAATAATGAATCCGATTTTGTGGTTTTTATTGACTGGTTTTGTTGTTTCCACATCTCAATTTTTATATGGACAGATTAGGTTTTAATAATGTATGATGAAGGATATGTATGCTAATTTCAGGTGTTTAAGAGGATCCAATCAGTCAAACAAGGGTTGACTTAGGTGTTTTAGATCAAGGTAAGCGGGCCATGCATATTTAGCACAAGTACTTTGGTTTATTGGTTGTTATTTATGATTATGCACATTATGTGATTTCATGAATTATGAATGTCTATCAAGAATGCACCATGTATAATTATCATTGATTGCTTGTTTGTTTAATTATACTCTATGCTATGAACCTAATTATGATTATGATTATGAAATTAAGGTTAAGGAATCATGTTCAAGAAGGGAAAACCCTGTTATGGTTTATGAGGGAGAAATCCCATTATGATTCAAGGGGAGAATCCCATCATGTTAGAATTCAATGATCATGTTAATGTTGATGCTAATGTTAATGTCATGTTAATGATCAAGTTAAATAGAATTGAATTAGTTTTTATATGCTCCCGAATCATGGACCTCAAGGGGTCATCAAGGGCTTTCCTAGCATTAAGGGCTTTCCTAGCAATCATGTGCTCCTAAGGGGGCGTCATAGAGGGTTGCATATATTTACTATTCAATTCAGCATGCAAATTATGAATCATGAATGTTTAAGAAAATCCATGTTAAGTTTATGTCAAGTCAAATTTACCATGTCAAGTTATATTTACTTTTATGTCATATAAGATGCCAAATACTGCTTACTAATGTGTTGTTTGTTTTGCATGGCTGGGGACGAGATGTCCGCAGAAGTTGGAGCTAAAGGGAAGGAGACAGCTTAAGGAGTTCCACGAATCCAAGGATCTGAGAAGTTGTTGCCTGGTGGGACGTCCATCTATGGAGATCCTATCTATTTCATGTTATTTAGTTTATGTTTAGCAAACCTTTAGAATCATGATTTAGTTATCTTTCCAAGAAGAACTTATGTATGAATCTATGTTTCAATAATGCCAAGTGTTATTTATTTCTTGATATGAGATCATGCATGCGACAATCCCTCCCTAATATGCCAAGTACCCCACATTATGGATAATACTGGGGATTAGGCTGTGCTTCCGCTGGTTACATAAGAAACCCTAGGGAGGGGTGTTACACTTGTGGTCCACCATGAATGGTTTTGGCTTCTCAACCAGATTCATTGATGTCATCAAACAATGTGTGGAGACAACTTCCTTCTCAGTACTAATTAATGGGACCCCGAAAGGTTTGTTTCAAGCTTCCAATGGCCTGAGACAGGGTGATCTGCTCTCGCCCTTGCTTTTCTCTTTAGTTATGGAAAATCTCACAAGTCTTATGAATCAAGATGAAAGGGAAGGTCTCATCAAACCTTTCAATGTCCATGGTGCCAGAGTGCACGCACACATGATTTTTGTTGATGATATTCTCTTCTTCATAGTTGGGCATGCTAAATCTCTTAAAGGGGTGCAGTGCACACTACACATGTTTGGTAACATCACAGGTCTATACATCAATGACATCAAGCCAACAAATCGTTTTGTCTAAGTCTTGTGCCTCTAGAAGAGGGAGGCTTAAGGAAGCAATAGGCATATCTGAGGGTGCCTTCCCCACCAAATACTTAGGCATTCCCATTGCTGGTGGTATCGGATGTGGGACTGACTTCAAATTTTGTGTTGACGATCTCCGCTACACTGTTGACAAGTGGACGGGTCTGAAACTCTTCATGGTTGGGCGTGCTGTCCTCAATAAATCAGTTCTCGCTAGAAAAATTCAGTTTTGGTGCCGCATGGCTGAATTACCCAAATTCATCCTCCATAGGTTTAGATCCATTGTTGTAGGTTTTCTTTGGTGCGGTAGAGCCCATGCCATTTCCTGGAGCACGGTTGCTCAACCTAGGCATGAAGGGGGGCTTGATATTCCCGATCCTTGTGACATTGCCCTTAACATAACATCCAGAAGAGTTCATCTCATGCTCATTAAGACTGATAACCTATGGGCTGCATGGATGAAGGGCAGATATGGTGATATCTAGAGTGCTGCCCCTATCTACAACTCTTCCAAGACGTGGAGGAAAATGGTCTTTATATGGCCCAATCTCCGTGACCATTATAGCCTTTCTAGAACTAGCTGGACTGCCAATAGCCCCAAGCCTTGGTGTATCAACATGAACAACCCGCAAGTCCTATGGGATCCTATCATATGGAACAAAATTCACTGTCCAAAATGGAGCCTTTGGTCCTACAGGGCCATTTTGAATAGGTTGCCAACTTTTGATCAGTTATCCAAATGGTACTCGGTGGCGGACAACCAATGCCTACTGTGCAAGAATGAATCTGAAACCAATGCTCATATCCTCTTCATATGTGAGTTCTCCTTGTATCTTTGGAGTAGAATGTCCCTTAAATGTGGCTGGGGTGGCTCCCCTCCACACGGCTTGGATGAGGCCCTTATTTGGGTCTTTAATCATACAAGATGCAACCTTGGATGGAGAAGATTCACCGGCCTTGTTTTCACGTGCCTTGTCTTTCATGTTTGGAATGAGAGAAACAACAGACTCCACGACAAGGGTGCTTGCGACAGCCTTAAAGTGTTTGACAATATTGTAAATAGTTTGCTTTTATTTGCCAAAGGTAACCCGGGTATCCTTAAAGGGGTGAAACCTGAGGTTCTGGATATGTGGGGTCTTTCTTAGAGCTTGTACTGTATACAGGGTTTTGCTTACACCCCTATACATCTTTTGAGAAATGAGTAATATTTTACCTTATCCAAAAAAAATAATCGCCCATAAGGGTTTACATGTATGATACAAAATAAGGATCTAAAGAGAGGAAACTCTAAACTACTTCAAATCTATCTCCAAGAAAAATCTCCAATTGCTAGGCCCATGTTGGAAGCTATGTTCTCCTTGGTCATGTTCAACACCTCGATCTAAACCTAGGTGGTTGGGAAAACACCCAGCAAAAGGGAAAGGAAAATAAAGTATGTGTCAGCAAATATGAATTGGATGTCATGGAAAAGAAAACATGTAAATAAAGGCTAAGTTTCATCAAAAGATGAAGATTTCAAGAGTATGAGGCTATTTTTAATTAGATGCTTTCCATAAACAAAATATAATAGAAGGGTTGCATGTATGATAATAATGACTACATTAACTAAGTAGGTTGAGGCACCTACCAGACCTCAATCTATAGGTGAGGGGAGAGTTAATACATTCCCAGTCACCTACAAATATTTTTATGGGGGATAATAAGACATTCCCTAGGGAAAATTAATACATGTCCTATCTATGGGTGGTTGTACATAAGTACCACTACTATAGCTAAATAGTTCATAAATTCAACATGTTAGAAAAGAAATCATGGCAAGTAAAAGCATCATATATTTGAGACATCGTAGTCAGATACAAGATTCAAGAAAAACAATATCATTACTGATTTTGAGGCAATTTAACAAAAGAAACATGAATAGAGGGAATAGGGTTCATTAAAGCCTCATTAGGGAAATACATGATTTGGTTTGCAAATATCTCAACTTAGGGTGTAAGAATGTACATACCTCTCTTACTGATATCAATTACTAACTTTCACCACTTTAATTGAGTCCACGTTCCACTTTGCCTATTTTCAATGTATTAACATGTATTAGAATACATAATGCACATTAATGTATAGAAACCCTAATTTTAAAACTTTTTAACAAGACTCAGATTTAGATTCTGAAAACCTCACCAATGAACTTATTGGTTCTCTTGATCAAGAAAACATATTTTTATGTTAGTTTTGGAGTTATGATGATTAAGATGTACTTTTTATGGATTTTATGCATTAAATTCAGTTTCCAAAAATTACCCTTTGTCAAACCTCAAAATCAGACCTTTAAAATATTTTTATTACTTATATATTAATTTTATGATTTCAAAACATATTTATTTGTCAAATTTGGATAAGTGGATTAAAAGATATGAATTTTTCAATTTGAATCAATCAGGAAATGACAAGTCAGAAATCTTCGAGAGCTAAGAGTGAGAGAGAGAGAGAGGGAGAAAACACCATTGGACCCAAGATCAGGGTTGGAGTTGCATAGGTAACCAAACTAGAGCTTCTAGAGAAGGTAAAATAACAAGAAACCAAAACCATAGAAGAACATGGTAAATAGAGATGGAGATCATCGATTTTAAACATAGAAGCATGAGTTTTAAGCATGTAGTAAGAAATATATGAGATGGGGGTTATAAACCTCACCTCTAGGAAGGTGGATAGGTTACAGAAGCAAGGTTCCTGATCTAGAGAGTCTACTTTCTCCAACAAAGTTCCTATCTCGAGCAAGAAGCACCTTCTCCACTTTAGAGGTGAAAAACCCTAGCAAAAGAGCATGGAGATGAGGTGTCTAAGGGCTCTAGGTGGGGTTTCACCATGGAAGGTCATGGTTCTGACCTAGAAGAAGGTGGGACAAAGACAAACAACATGAAAATATGGAAGTAAAGGAGGAAAATTACTATTTTTGGTCGAAATCACCAAGAAGGAGCTATAGAAACCATAATTAGAGAAAATTCAGAACCCTAGGAGCTTTCTTCACCAAGGTAGGCACCCTCTTTTACCTTAGGACAGAACCTTCATGTACAAATAGAGTAGGAACGTTTCTCTAAGCTGGAGGAAAGAGAAAGAGAGAAATACTTTTTGAATTGGGAGGTGGGAAGGGGTAGATATTGCTTTATAAAGAAGGGGGCAAGCATGGGGTATCTATGGGACTTTCCATGTGTCCTTAGCCTAGGGCTTCATGACCATACAAGAGGACAACTCATAGAGGCTTACTGAATATCAAATGTCATTTATAAAAGACCATGGAGACTTCTAGGCCATCTCTACCGTTCTCCAATCAAAGAAATAACCCCATTGGTTGATAGCTTTTAAAGATAAGCTCATTTATTAAGAGGGAAATCCCTAAAATGCCCTTGGAGAGAAACACCTTCAAACTAAGGTGCAACTAAGTTCCCCATGGTTCAAAATATCTAGAATGGTAAGGGAATATCTAAGGATTATAATGCATGTGATGATTTGCACAGAAAACCTTCCAATTGGGTAAATTGCGTAAAAGTCCAAAATGTACCTAAAATTGCATAACTTGCACAAACGACATCCAAATTGAATCAAATTTGAAACATAGGCTCATTTTATGATTTAAAAACACATAAAAAAGTTAATTTTTAGAGCACTTAATTATGGTAATTAAGCTTGTTCAATACATTAAGAAAGGTTTGTGGCCATACACTTCTAGCACAAATTGATTTACCATTGTCCCACTTAAGTGGCGATTTTACATTTTAGATCATTAAATAAGATTTCACTGAGGTGATTGTGCATAAACCCTTCCATTGGTATAATTATTTAACAAATATTCACTATACCTATACATTCCATATTTTAAACATCAAGGCCAAAAAGGATAGAAAAGAAAGGAAAAGCTTGGAATAGGGCCATAAAGAGAATATGTCCAAGTTTCATTATGTTACAACACTTCACCCTTTAAAGAAGATTTCATCCTCAAAATAACAAGTAAAGAGAGGAGGGTGATTATGCAACATATTATCTTTAACTCTGAGGTTATTTCCTCCAAACCATAAAACTTCCACCAAAACTTTACCTAACTCAAATTCCTTATTTTTCAACTGCTTAACTTGGGAGTTCAGAATCTTCTTAAGAAACTTCACATAGGTCAGGTTCTCACAGATCACTAAGGGTTCAACTGTTTAGATTTCTTTTTATTAGATATAACATGGTTAACATTTTAGGCCTATTAATATTATATTCATTATGATATTATATCATCCTTATTATTCTTTTAATTGTGTCATGTTATATTTACTTTGTTGCCAAAAGAGTTATATTTTATTATTATAAAAAAAGTCCTATACATTTCTTATTTGTCTCATTCAGAGTTTTAGTACAACTAGAGTACTCAGTTATCTAAATATGCATTATTACATCTGATCATTATCTTTAATAATTTGGTTTTAGACTCCATTATCACCTTATTGAATTATATCATATTATTTTGTATGAAATAAGAGAACTTATATGATTTGTTACAATTAATCCAAATAATGTCACATTGATCACTTATATCTATATTAAATAGTGTCACATTAACTTTCTTATCGACGTTAATCATTTTCTACTATTTATTCTATTCTTATGATTGATAATGCACTTTTATGTGAATCAATTACTTCTTATCCCTATTGAAGTCATTATATGTATTTTAGTGATCAAGATGGGACATATTGTCTATTAATGATTTGATTCACCTACCAAATCATGATTAGGTGATTAATTAGGTGTGTATTAGAGAACAAGGTGATATGCATTTCATATTAGTGACCTTACTAATTTAATTAGGTGATTATACATCATGCATGTGTATTAAAGTATGTAATATGATTATGACGCCTAAGGTCACTAATGTATCAAGAATGTCATTAAGGATGTAGAGGTTAAGGTTAGATGATTGCAACTTAGGGTTTAGGTCATTATGATCATTATTCATCACCTATACATTCTTAGTATGCATTAAGTCCAATATTAGGTTAGAATTATCTTGCTCATCATATCATTTGGGTTTATTGGTCCAAGACATGGTCAACATCATGTGTACCCACTATTAGTATTATATGTGAGTTACTCATATTATGTTCATTAGATATTCATTAGGGTTCAAACATGTGAACTATTCATTAGATGACCATTATATGTTCTTTAGGATAACAACAAGCATATGGGGTTACAACTATAACTTGTTTGATTAAAACTAAGGATCCAAGCAAACTATCCTCCTAATCATGGAGTTAGGGTTTCTAGAGTCTGTGTAGATAGATTTCGTTATGTTATAGGATTCCATCCCCTTAAAAAGGATTTCATCATTGAAATCTAACTACCCAAACATCATCAAACCAACTACTCTCCACCCCTTAAAAGGTTTGTCCTACCAAGTCAATCTAATCTAGAGGTAAAATGATGAGTCTAACTAAACCATATACAAAATCCATCAAGCTTCCATTGTGCACTCTGATTGCTTACTAAACACCAAACTTCAAAGTCTTGGTTTTTAGGGATAGACTATCCAAACATGTGGTTGTAGGGGACATAAGAAAACTATATTGGGTATCCATCTTCAAACAAGTCATTACACCTAAAAGACAAGGTCAATGTTATAACCCTACCTCCCGATAACCCCCAGTTAAGGGAGACCGAGAGGTCGAAGCCACACCCATAATTTCCAGATCAAAGGTTCGGCAATTAACCAAGAATAATTATCAAATTTTAACAGACTAAACAGAAAAATTGTAAGAAAATAAACTTTTGAACACATTTTTGAAAACTTAGATCTCTAAACTTCTATCCTCTTATGGATTCTATTCTAACTAATCCTCCTTGTATTTTACTTCATGTATTTCACAATATGACAATTCACTATTTTTCCTTTTGGCTTGTACCTAAAACGCCGACAAACAAAATGTCAGTCAGCCGAAGCTGGTATGTGGGGGATTCACTAATCATGCAATTATCCGTAATAATGTATTGTATTCAATTATCAATTAACTAACAATTTTATGTTTTAAGTATAACTAAGCGATCCATGTGTACCCTATCCCTTGGGATGTCGCTGCAGTGGACCTGGATACTACCTCCCTTATGGTAGATTCCCATTATACCCCTCATGACTTCATCTAATAGGTGAATCAATTTCTAGGGCTGAGTCACATGGCACTACCCGTAGGTATCCCACTCCTTAACTCATGGTATGCTAAGAGTCTCATGGCACAACACATGTGTACCCAGTTTCTAACACATGATACCCTAGACCTTGCTCTAGGTTATCCTTAGCCTTTGCATAGCCACAGGGGTAGACTTGGATCTAGCCAGTTATATATGTATACTCATAGTGATATTCATAGTCACTCTATAGTTGCATGAATTAAAACATCCAACAGTTATTTCAAACCATGAGGGAAACGTCGATAAAATCCTCAGAAAACTAATCGGGATAGTCATAAGCGTAACCACATACCTCTTAATGCAGATTCAGATACATAATTAACTTTGTAGAGAGAGAAAATCCAAACAATCAAGCAATTGTACAGAAACCCTGAAATAAACATTCCAACTTCATTTTATCCAAATTTATCCAATTCCATCCTATTACTTAGGGTTTCTATTCCAATTTTAGGGTTTCTTGGAAACTAGGGTTTTGCCTTCATTCTTAGTTATCATGAACCCCAATTCCTCAAAATCACTTAAAACCTTTAAATTCTTTCCTTTTAATATTCCTAACAGTCTTAGGATCATTATTTAGTAATTTATCAAAATAACAAGGTTTTCTTCTTCTTTTACCCTAAATTAGGGTTTTCATGTACATTATCTTTCATTTATAGACATAAACCCTAAATTAACCATCTTTGTACTAAAAAAACGGATGAAAAATCCATCTTATGAATTAACAGGTTGATAATCCTCAATTTAACCTATAAAGTTACAAAGAATCATCCTTTATGTACAATTAGGGTTTCTAATTAACTTGTAATGCACTTTTCTAACAAATCAAGGAAATTTTTCAAAACGAACTATGACCAGGGTTTCAAATCATTTTTATCAGATTCCTTATATTTTTCTACCCAACTTTTATATATAAAGTTTCTTCATATGAGGTTCCTAGCTATTACTATGATTTTAGCAAGGAAAAGCAATTTTCTTGATTATTTGGAAGAGAGAGGAATTTTACCGAAATTTGATGGTCGCTCGATCTGTGGATCGATGGTCCTTCTCTTGAATTTGATGGTTCTGGTTGTGCACGCCTAACAAATGCTACCCCCGCACAAGAGCGTCAAATCTGACAGGAGACCACTGTGGACCAAGATCGAAGGGTGGTGGCCTTGTCGTCTACTTCCGTCTGAGCAAAGCCCCGCGGTCAACTCACCAATTGACCCTGAACTCTAGGCCACCAGCGGGACAACTAAGAAGCCACAAAGCTCCTCCGGCGATGTCCGAACTTGCTGCCTTGGTCAATTGCATGATTCTGCCCGACCTTCACCACCAACGCATCGCCGGAGTGTCGCCGCTGACTTGCAGGTCGTAGAGGGGGTTGGTCAGGTTAGATTTGACAATTGGAAGCGCCAATCCACTCTTCTTCGCGTTCCACAACAATGGGGATTGTTTGCAAGGACGATGGTACCCCTTGCATGTCCTTCCTTATATAGGGCTAGGTCTTAGGAGTCCCGTGGTTGGGGGTTTCTTCCCTCGTCAACGGTTGCCCACAAATCTTGGGTCTAGATTCTTTGTACAGATCTCCCGATCCTAATGGGACTATTATCTCATCATTTCACTGCCTTAAAACCAAAAATGAAGAAGAGGAAACTTCCCCCAACCAGCCAGAGTCCTCATCTTACTAGGACCTAGACGATGAGTGCGCGCGTTGGATTAAGATCCAACGGCCCTCATCGCGCTCGTTCTAACAAAAGGAAACTCAATTTCCTAATTTTCGAAATAAAGTCCAAAAATAAGGATAATTTGCAAAATTGATAAATCCCAAATCTTAACTCCTTTTTCCTTCAAATTTTAAAGGAAACTCTTTTATGTTTTAATCGTTCATCTTGCAAAAGTTGGGATCATTATCTCAGTTAAACGGTTCCCTTTCTTTAGTTGCAAGAAAACACCCTTTTATTCATATTTTCCATATATTCTTTATTTCCTTTGCTATTATATAATTATTTTGAGTTCCTTGAACCCCAAGGAACCTTTATAACTCAAAATCCTATTTTGGGAAAATATCTTTTAGCCTTTTAATCATCCTTTATTCATTTTCTTATATATTCCATTATCCCATTGAATTCCTTTTTCATTTCTTTTTCTTTTTCTTTCAATTAGTATTCCTTTTAATATTAGCAACCTCATGGATACGAAAATTCACCATGAAATCTCATTTATGCCTCTTTCCACTCATTTTCAACATTTTATCCTTATTTTCAATTTCTTTCTTAATAAAGAAATACTTAATTGATCTTTTCTTTTCGTATTGCACTCTTTATGCAACTTTGGACTCCTTGGAACCCAAGGAACCCAAGAATCACGAAATCCCTCTTTGGATTTTCCTTCTAGAGGTTTCTACATTTTTCTTTTCTCAAATATTCAATTATTCATTCACTAATTGAATTTTCTTGTTATTTGGGCCTAATAGCCAATAAATCCCACAACAGAAACATCAAGGCTATTGTAAAAAAAATCCATTCATTCGAACCAAATTATATCATTATTTGTTCAAATATCTTTAATATGAGAAATCACATTTCTCACCAAATGAACCCAAAATTTGGGGTTGTAACATCCTTCCCCTCTTATAGGATTTTTGTCCTCAAAATTCTATCAAGCAAATAAACAATTCAGGATAAGACTTTTCCATGTCCATCATTGGCCCCTATGTGGCTTTACCTTACTCATGGCACTTCCAAAGAACCTTTATCATCACATATTCTTTTCTCTGAGTTCTTTCATCCTGGCATCTATAAACTGCACAGGTGACTCAGGCCATTTCAGCCTCCCTTGGGGCTCACTAGGTTAATTGCTCAGCACATGATCAGGTACCTCACATAGTACTCTAAATTGGACACATGGAACTCATCACACATTACTTTATCCTGAGGGGTATGGTCGAACTTAACCTTCTCCACCAAACCATGTCAAAAGAACCCATGCATCAGGGACTCAACTCTCTTAGATATAACTTAGAGGGGTTGGATTTTCATGTCACATATTCTCCCACAGTGAATTGCATGTCAGTCTACTTTGCATCTGCTCACCACTCTTGTCATCTCTAGGCTCCTTTCAATCATTGCACGATCAAAGCGACTTCATCTACACACATTGTGGCCCTTTTCTAACCATCACGTGGTCCTTTCACCAACATCACCTTACTGAAGTGGTGACCGATACAACCTCTCTTACAGAGCTTCTTTAAATCCTGATACTGGCTATGGTGGTTATCTTCACATCTTGCATAGGACAAGAACTGACTCTAGCTATCACCCTGAACAGGCACATATGCTCTCATCAGACCCTGTAGTTTGGATCATACTAATCCTTAGTCAGGGGTGATAAACTGTACTAACATCGAGTTCTTCATGTACCAGCTTCCCACTTATGGAAGCGAACCTTTAGGTTATACTCAAGAACCAAATCTATCCCTTGATAAAAATCTTTCTTTCTTATGTCATCTAAGTAATGCGATCTACCACAACCCATATTGCATCTTGACCTTCCTTGGTCTAAGGGAGACTTATCACCATATCCATAGTGATGAACTCCCATTCCCTCTCGAGAACTCTTTATCCTCTATATTAATGCATTGGGTATCTGGTGTTCGTCCTTCTCCATCGGCTTGCATGGCCACATGCCACATGCAACTTTGTCTTAAGCATCCAAAGTGTCATTATCACTTACTATCCTTATAGTATCACGGTGTTTGGTGATATTAAAATCATGATTTCTAGTACGTCATGATTCCTCAAAATTGATTTCTCAGAAACCCTAAACCAAAGTCATCAGGGTTTCATCACCTTCCTTTCCAAAGAAGTGCATCTGAGGTTCTACCACCATTTTTTTATTGCATCAAGGACTATAATGGCTAGCCAAACAACTATTAACTGTTCTCATTACATTAGTGTTACCCAAACATATCTTCTTTTCCAAACTTGGGGTTAGTCTAACAACCGAACTAGGCAGATATATATCAACCAGAGCATCCATTACCACTTCACCTTCTTATGTATTAGGTAATGTTGATGACATACACCTTCCTGTATGCCACTTATTATCTCATCTCAACTCTATGTCTATCATCAATAAGAACACTCTCTGATTTCATCATCATGGTGATCAGACTCAACATGGTATAACTTGTAAGTTCCACATAGCTCATGATAAAAATATCCTTATAAGATGACTACCTTATTTCTCTTTAACATTTGCAAACCATCCATGTATCATTCACTTTACCAGGCCATATTATCCTCTCTATCCTCATACCTCATAGTAACGTTCAAACTCACATCATCTTTTATCCTTGGTGTATGGTATGCGTACTGTCCTATCGCTCACTCCCATAACAAGAAGAAATAAGCATTTGGAGGCTGACCAAATACAGAGTTCTTCCTATTCCAAGAGTAGAGATGGTACATCCCACCTTTCCAGTACACCTTCAAATCTAAGTTGAAACATGCCATTTATGCCTCTATATTACAATCATCTTGCTATCAAAGTTAACTCCATGGAAAACTAGTTTTGAACCTACTTGGGTTTACACACAATCCTTGGTCATTTCCTCTAGGTCTATAGGGTGCCGACACTTTTGGGGTCATCCCTCTTCCCTTATCCATTCAGAGAGTGCCCCACTCATCTGCCCTTTGGGTCCCATGAGTTCATGAAGGTGATCAATCTCCTAACCCATGGCCCTCAGACAATGATAGTTGTTACCTCCCGACCCTATGGTCATGTACAACTAGGGAATTAGGCTACTCCTACTTCCATCGGTCTTATCCCTACCTAACCCTAGGATAGACTGCGGATTCTATCATAGTACATGTCCAACTTATAACCTTACCCAAGCCTTTATCATCTCTCTTTGGATACATGGGATGACATCCATCCTTTCATAGGGGTCATGGCAACTTGCCTACCTTGGTCAGGCCCCATACCGGTTACCTCCATGGTAACACATCCACATGCACATAGAGATGATTACTGATGGGTCTACAGGCTCATTCTCATACCATGTACTTTTCACTTAGCTTCTCAAGATCCTATGAGACCTCTTTAGGTTTTCACAAAAACCGATGTACCCCCTTCAAAAGGGTCCTTCTTCCAGGATGGGAGAAAACTATCTCTTGACAACAAAGTCACACACTCCCTATAGTCTAGGGTTTACATCCATATGCTTAACCCTAGTAATCTATTAAGGCACAAGCAGATCACTAAACCAGGCTAGGTCATCTGGGTTCTCATTCTTCAACATTGGGTCAAGATCATACATTCCCTTATCATCAACTTAGTTGTGAGGGGTTCATCGAACATACCTTAAACTTAAGGGGCTTCCCTTTTCCTCTATACATGAGGAGTACCATGCTCGAAACTATAGCAACTTAATTCTTGTCATCAGCATTAGGTATACCTTTTCCCCTCTTAGGCCTAGGAACCCTAGGTTCACTTTTAATGACCAATTGCAGGCTCAATCTCTTAACCACGAACCAGGCATGTATAAGGTATGACACACACTTCCTTTCATCCTTCTACTCGAGCAACGCTTCAGAGTCGAGTCCTCCTTAAGGACAACCAACAAGGTACAAGGCCTCATAACCTGTTACTAAACCTCTCTAGGGTATACATAACTTCTTCTTCCTTTCTCAGAAGGTGAACACTTATACCATAGGCACATAGGTGCTAGAAGCCTCATCCTCTCTCTATGGTTTGGTTCCTCCCATGGTGACCAAGACATCATCAATCTCTAGGGATCAAGCATGTGGCGACCACTATCATCTACTTAGGTCGCATCATCCTCAACTCCTGACTTCTCCTCATGTCTCGGAGTCTAGGATTCCAATCTTCTTGCTGGGTTTCCTGCTCTCTCTCTAGGGCTAACCCTACAACCAACCTCACCATTAGAGGTCCTCCCCTCATGAAGGATCAACCACAAAAGCATGCCCCTACCTGGATGAAGCCTATGTTCAACTTATGTTCACTCCAGGTTATCCATAACTCTCACAAGCTAACCATCAAACTCTCCTGGCCAGGGTTTCAACCTATTGCTCACACTACTGATACATTCTGGGTGCCTATCATGCTCATATAAGCTCATAGGTTCTTCTCTAACCTCATCAATGAAGGAGCTATCCTTCACTCAAACACGCATGACCCTTCCCAGGGTTGGGTCGTTAGAGGTACTGTGTCATCCAACCCCTCATGGCTCATACGTCATCCAAGGTTTGTCCATCAAACACTTGGTCTAACTCATCATGCCATCTCTCTCTCTAACCTTCACTTAGGGTTAGGGTTAACATCATCCTCAGAGGATGTTCCAGGTCTCTACTTGTAATGGAGATCTCTATCTCCAAGACTAACTCTCTTTATTTATCCTCCTGACAAGAAGGTCTAGCCTCAGGTCTCTTCTGAGGGCATGACAACCTATGTCATACGACCTAAGTATGTATCTATCCTTTAGTTTGCGCTTAATCTATTAAGCTTATGTCCATGACATCTTATTTACATACTTTTTTATTAATTTGGTGAAGGATTCCTTAGACCTTATTAACCTTACCCATACCTCAAAAGGGTGAGGAAAAGAGAGAGAAAACCCTAATCCTTATGGTCCTTAACAGAATTTGTGATGAGAAGGGATGAATAAGATGAGAAAGTCCTAAAGGTATCTTATTTCGATTCATACCCTAAGACTTTGGCCAAGCAGTCACACAGATCCAGGAGTCCTCATATTCTGACTAGCAGTGCGGAGGAAAATATTGCCAGCCCCCGGTCGTGATCCTTTTCTAGACACCTCTGTCTTTCAGATAATCCTCTAATAACTCCCTTGGGTTCTATGGAGTTTGTAAAATTTAATAATTATTACTGGTTAACTGAGGAACCTACGCTCTGATACCAAATGTTATGACCCTACCTCCCATTAACCCCCAGTTAAGGGAGACCGAGAGGTTGAAGCCGTACCCATAATTTACGGATCAAAGGTTCGGCAATTAACCAAGAACAATTATCAAATTTTAACAGACTAAATGGGAAAACTGTAAGAAAATAAACTTTTGCATACCTTATTGAAAAATTGGATCTATAAACTTCTATCCACTTATGGATTCTATTCTAACTAATCCTCCTTATAATTTACTTCATGTATTTCACAATATGACGATTTACTGTTTGTCCTTTTGGCTTGTACCTAAAACGCTGACAAACAAAACATCGGTCAGCCGAAGCTGGTATGTGGGGGATTCACTAATCATGCAAATCTCCGTAACAATGTATTGCATTCAATTATCAATTAACAAACAATTTTACATTTTAAGTATAACTACGCGATCCATGTGTACCCTATCCCCTGCGCTATCCCTGTAGTGGACATGGATACTACCTCCCTTATGGTAGATTCCCATTATACCCCCCATGACTTCACCTAATAGGTGAATCAGTTTCTAGGGCCGAGTCACATCGCACTACCCGTAGGTAGCCCACTCCTTAACTCATGGTATGCTAAGAGTCTCATGGCACTACACATCTGTAGCCCAGTTTCTAACTCATGATACCCTAGACCTTGCTCTAGGTTATCCTTAGGCTTTGCATAGCCACAGGGGTAGACTTGGATCTAGCCAGTTATACATGTATACTCATAGTGATAGTCATAGTCACTCTATAGTTGCATGAATTAAAACATCCAATACTTATTTCAAGCCATGAGGGAAACGTCGATAAAATCCTCTGGAAAACTAATCAGGATAGTCATAAGCGTAACAACATACCTCTTATTGCATATTTGGATACAGAATTAACTTTGTAGAGATTGAAAATCTAAACAATCAAGCACTTGCACAGAAACCCTTAAATAAACATTCCAACTTCATTTTATCAAAATTTATCCAATTCCATCCTATTCCTTAGGGTTTCTATTCCAATTTTAGGGTTTCTTGGAAACTAGGGTTTTGCCTTCATTCTTAGTTATCATGAATCCTAATTCCTCAAAATCCCTTAAAACCTTTAAATTCTCTTCTTTTAATATTCCTAACAGTCTTAGGATCATTATTTAGTAATTTATCAAAATAACAAGGTTTTCTTCTTCTTTTACCCTAAATTAGGGTTTTCATGTACATTATCTTTTATTTATAGACATAAACGCTAAATTAACCATCTTTGTACTCAAAACGGATGAAAACTCCATCTTATCAATTAACAGGTTGATAATCCTCAATTTAACCTATTAAGTTACAAAGAATCATCCTTTATGTACAATTAGGGTTTCTAATTAACTTGTAATGCATTTTTATAACAAAGCAAGGCACTTTTGCAAAACGAACTATAACCAGGTTTTCAAATCATTTTTATCAGATTTCTTGTATTTTCTACCCAACTTTCATATATAAAGTTTCTTCATATGAGGTTCCTAGATATACTATGATTTTAGCAAGGAAAAGCAATTTTCTTGATTATTTGGCAGAGAGAGGAATTTTACCGAAATTTGATGGCCGCTCGATCTGTGGATCAGTGGTCCTTGTCTTGAATCCAATGGTTCTGGTTGCGCACGCCTAACAAATGTTGCCCCCGCACAGGAGCGTCAGATCTGGTAGGAGACCACTTTGGACCAAGATCGAGTGGTGGTGGCCTCGTCATCTACCTCTGTCTGAGCAAAGCCCCGCGGTCAACTAACCAGTTGACCCTGAACTCTTGGCCACCCGCGGGACAACTGAGAAGCCACGAAGCTCCTCTGGTGATGTCCGAACTTGCTGCCTCAGTCAATTGCACGATTCCGCCCGACCTTCACCACCAATGTGTCGTCGAAGTGTCGCCGCCGACTTGCAGGTCGTAGAGGGGGTTGGTCAGGTTAGATTCGACAATTGGAAGCGCCGATCCACTCTTCGTCGTGTTCCGCAACAATGGGGATTGTTTGCAAGGATGCTGGTACCCCTTGCATGTCCTTCCTTATATAGGGCTAGGTCCTAGGAGTCCCGCGGTTGGGGGTTTCTTCCCTCGTCAACGGTTGCCCATAAATCTTGGGTCTAGATTCTTCGTACAGATCTCCCGATCCTAATGGGACTATTATCTCAACGTTTCACTGCCTTAAAACTGAGAAAGAAGAAGAGGAAACTTCCCCCAACCAGCCAGAGTCCTCGTCTTACTGGGACCTAGACGATGAGCGGCACGCGTTGGATTAAGATCCAACGGCCCTCATCGCGCTCGTACTAACAAAAGGAAACTCAATTTCCTAATTTTCGAAATAAAGTCCAAAATAAGGATAACTTGCAAAATTGATAACTCCCAAATCTTAACTCCTTTTTGCTTCAAATTTTAAAGGAAACTCTTTTATGTTTTTATCTTTCAACCTGCAAAAGTTGGGATCATTATCTCAAATAAACGGTTCCTTTTCTTTAGTTGCAATAAAACACCCTTTTATTCATATTTCCCATATATTATTTATTTCCTTTGCTATTATATAATTATCATGAGTTCCTTGAACCCCAAGGAACCTTTATAACTCGAAATCCTATTTTGGGAAAATATCTGTTAGCCTTTTAATCATCCTTTATTCATTTTCTTATATATTCCATTATCCCATTGAATTATGTTTTCATTTCTTTTTCATTTTCTTTCAATTGGTATTCCTTTTAATATTAGCAACCTCATGGATACGAAAATTCACCAAGAAATATCATTTATGCCTCTTTCCACTCATTTTCCACATTTTAACCTTATTTTCAATTTCTTTCTTAATAAAGAAATACTTAATTGATCTTTTCTTTTCGTATTGCACTCTTTATGCAACTTTGGACTCCTTGGAACCCAAGGAACCCAAGAAGCACGAAATCCCTCTTTGGATTTGCCTTCTAGAGGTTTCTACATTTTTCTTTTCTCAAATATTCAATTATTCATTCACTAATTGAATTTTCTTATTATTTGGGCCCAATAGCCAATAAAGCCCACAACACAAACATCAAGGCTGTTGTAAACAAAATCCATTTATTCGAACCAAATTATATCATTATTTGTTCAAATATCTTTAATATGAGAAATCACATTTCTCACCAAATGAACCCAAAATTTGGGGTTGTAACAGTCAACATATTAGGTTCTTAGGATTATCCAACTTAGGTGCCTAAGGCTACTACTATCTATAGGCATGCTATTTTGGATAGTCATTTTCAGCTCAAGCCAGACATGTATCATATGGATCTGAGAGTCCTAGTAAACCAAGTTAGTGGTGTAGAGAAAAATCTTGCCAAACCCTGAACCCTGATCCTTTTTAGACACCTTTGCTTTCAACTTATGCCATAATAGCTACCTGATAGACTCATCACATTATGGTTAACTAAACATGTTTCTCGTGCAAAACTCTTATGATCCTAAATCAGTTGTTCATCATCTCAAGAGTAGTATAGACCAATTCTAGGGAAAACATGTCACTTAAAGAGAAACTATATGAGGTAGGGGTTCTAATTAGGGAGACAAAATTGAAATAATTAGATTTCGACTACCATGAGCTCTGATACCATTATGTAAGGAGTGGGACCCGAGAGGGGATCGACTCCCTACTAAAAATTTGAATAATAAAACATACATTCTAAACACTCTCAAAGGTATGTTGGAATAGGTGCAAAATTTTCAAACTTCAATAAATGATATTCAAAACAACCAAAGTGTAGCAGCAGAATCAAAGAAATAATCATATTCAATATTCATAAAAGATTACAAAAGTATATCATAATCTCCCATAAGGGTTTACATGTATGATACAACATAAGGATCTAAGTAAAGGGAAGTCTAAAATACTTTAAATCTTCTCCAAGTAAAATCTCCAATTGTTAGGTCCATGTTAGAAGCTATGTTCTCCTTGGTCATGTTCAACACCTAGATCTAAACTTGGGTGGTTGGGTAAACACCCAACAAAAGGGAAAGGAAAACAAAGTATGTGTCAAAAATATGAATAGGATCTCAAGGAAAAGAAAACATGTAAATAAAGGATAATTTTCATCATAAGATGAAGATTTCATGAGTATGAGGTTATTTTTAATTCGATGCTTTCATAAACACAATATAATAAAAGGGTTTCATGCATGATAATAATGACTACATTCACTAAGTAGGGTTGAGGAACCTATCAAACCTCAACCTATAGGTGAAGGGAGAATTAATACATTCCCAATCACCTACACATATTTTTATTGGGGAGAATAAGACATTCCCCAGGGCGAACTAATACATGCCATATATATGTGTGGTTGTACATAAGTACCACTACTATACCTAAATAGTCCATAAAATGAACATGCTGGAAAAGAAATCATGGCAAGTAAAAGCATCATATATTTGAAACATGGTAGTGGGGTACAAGACCCAAGAAAAAGAACATCATTACTGATTTTGAGACAATTTAACAAATGAATCATGAACAGGGGGAATAGGGTTCATTAAAGCCTCATTAGGGAAATATAGGGTTTGGTGTGCAAATATCCCAACTTAGGGTGTAAGAATGTACATACCTCTCTTACTGATATCAATTACTAACTTTCACCACTTGATTTGAGTCCAAGTTCCACCTTGCCTATTTTCAATGTATTATATGCACATTAATGTATAGAAACCCTAATTTTAGAAATTTTTAGAAAAACTCAGATTTAGATTCTAAAAACCTCACCAATCAACTTATTAGGTTCTCTTGATCTAGAAAACATATTTTTATGTTAATTTTGGAGTTATGATGATTAAGACATACTTTTTATTGATTTTATGCATTAAATTCATTTTACAAAAATCACCCTTCATCAAACCTCAAAATCAGACCTTTAAAATATTTTTATTAGATAGACATTAATTTTCTAATTCCAAAACATATATATTGGTCAAATTTGGATAAGAAGATTAAAAGATATCAATTTTTAAATTTGAACCAATCAAGAAATGATAAGTCAGAAATATTTGAGAGTTTGGAAGAGTGAGAGAGGGAGAGGGAGAAAACACCATTAGACACAAGGTCAGGGTTGGAGTTGCATAGGTAACCAAACTAGAGCTGTTAGAGAAGGTAAAACAACAAGAAACCAAAACCCTAAAAGAACATGGTAAATAGAGATGTAGATCACCAATTTTAAACATAGAAGCATGAGATTTAAGCATGTAGTAAGCAATACATGAGATGGGGGTTATAAACCTCACCTATAGGAAGGTGGAAAGGTTCAAGAAGCATGGTCCCTGAGCAAGAGAGTCTAAAGATGCTATCTCAAGAAAGAAGCACCTTCTCCACTTTAGAGGTGAAAAACCCTAGCAAAAGAACATGGAGATAATGTGTTTAAGCGATCTAGATGGGGTTTCACCATGGAAGGTCATGGTTCTGACCTAGAAGAAAGTGAGAGGAAGATGGAGAACATGCAAAAAGGGAACGAAAGAAGGAAACTTACTAGTTTTGGTCGAAATCACCAAGAAGGAGCTTTAGAAACCCTAATTAGAGCAAATTGGGAACCCTAGGAGATTTCTTCACCAAGGTAGTCACCCTCTTTTACCTTGGGACAACACCTTCTATCCAAACAGAGTAGGAACAATGCTCTAAGCTGTATTAAAAATAAGGAGAGAAAGAGTTTTTGAATTGGGAGGTGGGAAGGGGTAGATATGGCTTTATAAAGAAGGGGGTAATCATGAGGTGTCTATGGGACTTTCCATGTGTCCTTAGTCTAGGGCTTCATGGCCATGCAAGAGGATAGCTCATAGAGGCTTCTTGAATATCAAATTTCAATTCTAAAAGCCCATGGATACTTATAGTCCATCCACACCATCCTCCAATCAAATAAATAACCCCATTGGTTGATAACTTTTAAAGATAAGCTCATTTATAAAGAGGGAAATCCCTAAAATGCCCTTGAGAGAAACATCTTAAAACCAAGGTGCAACTAGCTTCCCCATGGTTGAAAATCTTGATAATGGTAAGGGAACATCTAAGGATTATAATGCATGTGGTGATTTACAAAGAAAACCTCCCAATCGGGTAAATTGCATAAAAGTCCAAAATGTACCTAAAATTGCATAACTTGCATAAACGACATCAAAATCGAATCAAATTTGAAACTTAGATTCATTTTATGATTTCAAAACACATAAAAAAGTCATATTAAGGTTTAGAGTACTTAAATATGGTAATTAAGCTTGTTCAATACATTAAGCAAGGTTTGTGGCCTTACACTTCTGGTACAAATTGATTCACCATTGTTCCACTTAAGTGGTGATTTGCATTTTAGATCCTTAAATAAGCTCTCACTAAGGCATTTGTGAATAAACCCTTACATTGGTATAATTATTTAACAAATATTCTCCAAACCACTATAAATTCCACAATTTAAATGTCAAGGCAAAAAAGGATAGAAAGGAAAGGAAACACTTGGAAAAGGGCCATAAAGAGAATATGTCTAAGTTTTGGTATGTTACAACACTCCACACCTTAAAGAAGATGTCGTCCTAAAAATAACAAGCAAATATAGGAGGTTGAGTATGCAACATATTATCTTTAACTCCTAGGTTATTTCCTCCAAACCATAAAACTTTCACCAAAACTTTCACTAAAACTCCTTATTTTTCAACTGCTTCACTTGGGAGTTCAGAATCTTCTCAAGAAACTCCACATAGATCAGGTTCTCATGGATCACAAAGGGTTCCACTTTTAAGATTTATTTTTATTAGATATAACACAATTAACATTTTAGTTATATTAATATTATATTCATTATGATATTATATCATCCTTATTATTCTTTTAATTGTGTCATGCTATATTTACTTTGTTGCCAAAAGAGTTATATTTTATTATTATACACAAAGTCCTATATATTTCTTATTTATCTCATTAAGAGTTTTAGTGCGATAAGAGTCTACTCAATTATCTCATTATGCATTATCATATCTGCTCATTATCTTTAATAATTCGGTTTTAGATTCCATTATCACCTTATTAAATTATATTAGATTATTTTTTATGAAATAAGACACTTTACCCAATTTTTTACAATTAATCCAAACAATGTCACATTAATCACTTATATCTATATTCAACATTGTCACATTAACTTTCTTATTGATGTTAATGTCGACATTAATCTTTTTCTCATATATATTAAGTTCTTATGATTGATTATGCACTTTTATGTTAATCAATTACTTATTTTCCATATTGAAGTCATTATATGTATTCACCTACCAAATCATGGTACAAGGTGATATGCATTTCATATTGATGACCTTATTAATTTATGATTAGGTGATTATATATCATTTATGTGTATTAAAGTATGTTATCTGATTATGATACCTAATGTCACTAATGTATCAAGAATGTCATTAAAGGTTCAGGTTAGATGATTACAACTTAGGGTTTAGGTCATTATGATCATTATTCATCACCTATACATTCTTATTATGCATTTAGTCCAATATTAATTTACAATTATCTTGCTCATCATATCATTTGGGTTTATTGGTCCAAGACATGGTTAGCATCATGTGTACCCACTATTAGTATTATATGTGAGTTACTCATATTATGTTCATTAGATATTCATTAGGGTTCAAACATGTGAGCTATTCATTAGATGACCATTATATGTTCTTTAGGATAACAACAAGCATGTGGGGTTACAACTATAACTTGTTTGGTCAAAACTAAGGATCCAAGCAAAACTATCCTCCTAATCATGGAGTTAGGGTTTCCGGAGTCAATGTAGCTAGATTTTGATATGTTACATGACTCCATCCCCTTAAAAAGGATTTCATCCTTGAAATATAACTACCCAAACATCATCAAACCAACTACTCTCCACCCCTTAAAAGGTTTGACCTACCAAGCCAAACTAATATATAGGTAAAATGGTGTGTCTAACTAAACCATGCACAAAATCTGTCACACTTCCATTGCACACTTTGATTGCTTACTAAACACTAGACTTCAAAGTCCAGGTTCTTAGAGATAGACTATCCAAGCATGTGGTTCTAGGGGACATAAGAGAACTATATTGGGTATCCATCCTCAAACAAGTCATTAAACCTGAAAGACGAGGTCAACATATTAGGTTCTTAGGATTATCCAACTTATGTGCCTAGCGCTACTACTGTATATAGACATGCTATTTTGGATAGTCATTATCAGCTCCGATCAAACAAGTATCATATGGATCTGGGAGTCCTCATAAACCAAGCTAGTGGTGAAGTGGAAAATCTTTCCAGCCCCCAAACTGTGATCCTTTCAAGACACCTTTGCTTTCAACTTATACCTTAATAGCTACCTGATAGGCTCATCACGTTATGGTTAACCAAACATGTTTCTAGTGCTAAACTCTTATGATCCTAAATAAATTGTTCATCATCTCAAAAGTAGCATAGATAAATTCTTGGGCAAACATGTCACTTAAAGAGGAACTATATGAGGCATGTGTTCTAATTAAGGAGACAAAATTGAAATAGTTAGATTGTGACTACCATGGGAACTGATACCATTATATAAGGAGTGGGAACCGAGAGGGGATCCACTCCCTACTAAAAGTTGAAGAATAAAACATCCATTCCAAACACACTAAAAGGTATGCTGGAATAGGTGCAAGATTTTCAAACTTTAATAAATGGTATTCAAAACAACCAAAGTTTAACAGTGGAATCAAAGAAATGACTATATTCAATTTTCACAAAATATTACAAAAAGTACATCATAATCTCTCATAAGGGTCTACATGTATGATACAACATTAGGATCTAAGTAGAGGGATGTCTAAACTACTTCAAATCTGTCTCCAAGCAAAATATCCAATTGCTAGGTCCATGTTGGAAGCTATGTTCTCCTTGGTCATGTTTAACACCTCAATCTAAACCTAGGTGGTTGGGAAAACACCCAATAAAAGGGAAAGGAAAACAAAGTATGTGTCAACAAATATGAATAGGATATCAAGGAAAAGAAAACATGTAGATAAAGGCTAATTTTCATCATAAGATGAAGATTTCAAGAGTATGAGGCTATTTTTAATTAGATGTTTTCCATAAACAAAATATAATAAAAGGGTTGCATGAATGATAATAGATGTCTAAAGAATTACATTACTCAATGAAGTATGTCTTTGAGTTGATGACCTAAACAATGAGACCACACATATGTCAAGCATATGAACATTCTTGTTATGTCCCCAATTGAATATTATCATGGAAGGCTGATAGACGACAATGACACATAAGACTAGAGTGTGTGTTGGTTGATGACAGAATCCCATCTGTCATGATATGTGATATCAAACCAAACACATAAATACATGTTGGAGAACAATGTATCAAATAGAACCACCTTGAGAGTGACACATGGAAACCATAATTGGTGGTCATAATCATCTCTCATAGTATAGGTGGATATTGTGGTTTTTAGACCATATTTCACTACACTCATCACATGTTGTTCAGTGTACTTTGACATCATCCACAATGACCTTATATAAAGGTTTCCATAAAGGCGATGAACGGATGCACTATGACACATGGAGATCATTGTGAGTGATGTAGATGGGATTTTCCCCTCCTATTGGAGTTTGATATCCATGCCACTTTATAAGCGAGACTGATCATGCACATGCACATGTGGATCGATGTATGATATTGTGGTCACATATATCTCATATAGTATGATCTAGTTCAAGGAACATGGATTGAACATTGAGGGGATGATGATTATGTGCCTCAAGTTTGATTTGGATATTAGTGCAAAGGAACTATACAATCACTATAACACCAACCACAAATTGTAGGTTGAAATTGTTCTCCAATTTTCTAGATTACTTGGGTAGCAATGGTGTGTTGTTAGACACCGCTCATTACTTGTGATGTTAGATCAATTATGGACATTCACTACCAACGTAACTTGGAACCTATAGGGTCACACACAATATACACTTGGAATATGAGTTTATTCATGAGTATGGTTTAAACTTGATTAGTAAAAGAGTTTGATATTCAATTTAAACAACATTGGTTGAATGTTGACTGACTGAAATATGATCAGATTGTTTCAGTTTGTTAATTCAATTGAACCAACTTTCACGATTCTGGATAATGAACCGACTCATTCAAGAAGTGAACCAACCATATCTGATTCTGAACTGAGCGGTTGGTGGATCAATTCGATTGATCAAGGAGTTGTGCTGACATAATGTTTCACATTAAATTGGATATTAATTTCCAATACAATTGCAATTGGGAAACATAATGAAATGACCAGTTCAAGGGTTGAACTGATTGACTCACATGCCAACCAATTGGTTCACCTGTGAATTGACTATTTTTCCATTCACAGGTTTTGAAAATTCATGAAATTCTGGTCCCTTCTGCTCCCACTCAGACTGGGAACCCTGGCCCTAACCCTCCGATAAATAGAGGGGTATTGGGGGCTTCCCATTTACAACTCAATTGCCTCCGACTATTGTTTGTCTTCTCTGGTTGTGGTAATTGAGAGAACCTGAGAAAGTCCTACCAGATAAAGGGAGGGATAGCAAGGGAGCGCAATTATGGGAGAACAAGTTGGTGCTAGTACACCAACGTGGAGGGAAAACTCCTTATCAGTTCTACTAGAACAAAAGGAGGTGTGGACTACCATAGAGGTGAGGAGTCTTTCCCACTAGGAGGATAAGGTCAAGCACTGTCTACGATGATCAACCAAGAGATGTTACAAATGCTATTTGAGTGTGACTTGAAGAAAGTCACATACTGTGATGAAAGATTTGTCGTTGGACTTTCTCCAGGACCAAGTGTAACCTTGTAAACCATCTGTCCCATTACATTGTTATTAACACAATCATCTATTAAAGGGGAATATGGTTGATAATTTTTTTTGTTTCTGCTTCCTATCAGATGCCATATTTCCATATAGTGGTATCAAAGACATATCAGTTTATTATGTTTTGGGATTTAATCAATATGATCAGATTTAGTTTTTTGCCTTTTATTTATTGCATACGCTATGAATATTTACAATGATGAATGTGTGTATACAATTAAAAACCAAATACGATCCTATATATATATATATATATATATATATATATATATATATATATATATATATATATATATATATATATATATATATATATATATATATATATGAAATTAACATGCGTCACCCTAAACTTGGTTTTGATGGTGCGTGTGTATCATGGTTATGGCCAATAACTCAAATATCTACATGTGGTTGGATGCTTTATTTTCCTATTTAAATATTGATTTTCATACTGAGCCTCTACTTTCTTCTTCTAACATGTAAATGTATTATTCTTTTCCTATACTCCCCTAGAATGTAACTTGAGATTTCACTTTTACCATGTATAAGTTTAATATCAATAGGATAATTTACCTTCTCATTATGAAGAAGAAGATGCACAATACTAGATGAACCAATCATCTTGAGGATGAGCCAACCATCTGGAGGACCAAGAAGGATCATCATAGTAGATGGGGCCATCTACTGGACACCCAAATAATCGTTTGGAGGTTTCTAGACATTGATTGGAATGGAGGTCAGACGTTTGTTTAGATGACCAACTGATCGAACAAGAGGCAAGCTGATCGGTTAAAGGGTTGAACTGATCAACCCAGATTGGTTCAAGCACAGATCTACACCAACAACAAGGTCATGCATGAGATGTAAACCTAGGTGGAAGTAATTCCTTATGTCTCCATGGAATTAAAATAGTATGGAAATAACCATCGTTAATGTTTCATATTGTGTGTTTACATTTGTGGGATATATCATGTATATGATACATACTATAGTATGTGGTGATTGGATATGTGTATGTAAATATGTATATTTATAAATACATATGAAATCCCTCATTAAAACATATTAAGTTGTAGATTATTTCCATTAGAAACACACATGAAAAGCTTGATTGATTATGAGTAGGCATGCCAAATGTGATGCACAATCCATCTCCTGGAAGTGTGATGGTACTATGTAGGCCTGCCAAGTGTGGTGCATTGCCATTGTGTTGGCTTTTGGATTAGGTTTAACTGGGTGTCCTTAATGAGATTAAGCACCTAGAAGCACGCATATGACTATGGAAAAGAGTTGCACATACCATCTATCCAAGAATTGCATAAGATGCAATTGTCAAACGTTGTCTACCTTATTGATTAATTATGGATTCTGGTGTTGGTCGGCTAATAACCCAATTGTTTTGGATCTTGCCTCATTAGAATTTTTGTATGATGTAATGTTCTGAATTAATAATTGAGGGTTATCAATTTGAAAAAAATAATGAGAGTAATAGTTTATTTAAAGGCCTAATAAAACATTGTCAATTTAAAGTAGGATCTTCTGCTTCTAGGCTAGGGTATTTGCAACAATTTAGGCTATCACCAAAGGGGGTCATTCATCTTGTTCTGTCAATCTTCTCATGGAGAGGCATACCAAAAATCCTTCTCCCTTGCGGTCGAGCTACTTCATCCCTCAAATCAAATAAAAATTATTTTTGACAAAATTACAAATTTCTCTTGTAGAATCAAATGCCAACACACAACAATTTTTCTCTGCAACCAGACCTTGATAAGGACAAGTTAAATGGGAATAACTTCCATGACTAGTTCAGGATGATGAGAATTATTCTCACACAAGACCACGAGCCCTATGTCATGGAGACACCGGAGCTAGATAAAACTCTTCCTAATACACCTAAGGCTGATAGGGATGCTTAGAAGAAGCACACCAAAGATTTCATTGATGTCAAATGCCTAATGATGTGCTCCATGAACTATAAGTTTCAAAGATAACATGAGAACATAGATGTTATTGAGATGGTCAGACATCTTAAAAACATGCTCCAAGATCAAGAAAGATAGGAGAGATATGATGTCTCAAATGCATTGTTCAAATGTAACATGGCGAAAGGAGACCCAGTAGGTCCTCACGAGCTCAAGCACATTAGGTATGTGGAGAACCTTTCTAGACTGGGATTTCCCTTGGGTGAAGAGTTTGCCACTGATGTGATTCTGTAGTCTCTGCCAGAGTCATACAATCAGTTTGTCATGAACTACAACATGAATGAATTTGACAATCCATTGATAGAGTTACTTTACATGTTGAGAATAGTTGAGGAAAAAATGAAGAAAGTCAAACCCTAGTCTATGATGATGATCAACAAACCAAATGGCAAATCTACAATCAAAGGAAAATCTAAGAAGAGTTCTACAGCGGCCAAAAGCTCAAGTCTTCAACACTCAAAGAAAAGGGAGGAGTGAATAAGAGAGGCATTTGTCACCACTGTCACCAGTATGGAAAATGGAAGAGGAATTGCCCTCTCTACCTAGAGGAACTAAAGAAGAAGAACGAGGGGATAGAGATCTCCACCTTATGCATATACATTATAAGATAAATATAATTATTTCCTACTCTTGGGTATGTGATACTAGATGTAGATCTGACATATGTTTGAATACACATGATCTGATAAGAAGTAAGCCTTTACAAAAGGACAAGGATGAACTATGCAGAGCAAAAGTTGCTGCAAATTCAGTCTAAATTTAGAATTTATCTTAGCCCACAAGGCATACAATAGAGTTAAATGAACTACTATTTCATTTCTGTCGATAATAGGAACATTTTACTTTATGCATCTTGTAAGGACAAGGATGATTATAAATAATAGTTAATGAGAACTCTTAAGGAAATGCCTCAAATATCTTATGATCTTTGTTTAATGGATCCAAAGATAAATGTTTGTAATGTAAAATACCAAGAGATGAACTTGATAACTCACATGATTAACATCTATATCATTGTCATCTAAAGCACATAAATGAGAAATGAATTTCTAGAATCCATAATGATGCTTATCTAGACTCTTTGTTTTTTGAACCATTAGAGACATGCATGTCTTATTTATTGGGAAATATGACAAAAGTAATTTCACTAAATGTAGTGGGAGAGAAAGTATTCTGTTAGGGATTGTACATAGTGATGTACATAGACCTTATAGAAAAAGTGTTATGGATAAGGAATAATACTTCACCAAACTTACTGATGATATCAGTTAATATGATAACTTGTATTTAATGAAATACACACATAAATATATTGAAGTGTTCAAGAAGATTACATATGAAGTATCAAATTTCCTTGGTAAAAGTATTAAGACACTTTGACATGATCAAACATTGAAATACTTTACATGAAGAATTTGAGGTTCTTCTGGATAGACTATGATAGTGTATCACAATGAACTCCACCTAAAACATGATGATGTATCAGGAAGAAGGAATCACATGTTGATGAGTCATGATGTGATTATAATTTCATCTAATCTTATAATTTATTTTTAGATACATGCTTAACATTAAAATGATGTACCATCTAAAATGGTTTAAAAGACATCATATGTGATATGTCATGGGAAATGTCCCGATATATATTTTATAAAGATCAAGGATAGAAACTTATATAAGAAAAAATGTTTCTTGAAAAGCTTTTATAACATAAATGTTAGTTTGTTGAATACTACCTTTAATCCCAATCTGACAACAAGTGTTCTTGTTACTTGCAGAAGTAACTTCCAATGGAATCTTTGGGAGTAAAGTAGAACTCAAAAAGTATGAGATAAGCATGAAAAACATTTGAACCTAAGCAGGTACAATAGGACCAAGGAGAGTCACAAATTGTTCTGGAATCTCAAGTTCCTTATGTAACACAAGACTGATAGTTCTAGTAGAACACATCATGATCTTAAAGGTTTATGATATCTTATAACTCATATAGGAAGTGAGTTGGTCATAAGATGATGAGCCAACAACCTATCTATAATCTATTAAGGGACTAGAGTATGAGAAATGGAATAAGGTCATTGTATCCAAATGGAATCCATGTACACTATCAAGGTATGACCTTGGTAGTACGACCTAAAGGGTTAAAACCCATAGGGTGCAGTTGGATTTTCAAGATGAAGACTGACATGGATAACATAAGAGGACAGATTGGTTGCAAAGGTTTTCAAACCATTTCAAGGTGTTTAACTTGATGAAATCCCTTTCACCAATTGTCATGATTGCTATTGTGGATCATCAAAACTATCAAATTTGGCATATGGAAATTAAAACTGCATTAATTAGAGAGGATGTGTACATGACACAACCTAAAGGTTTTATAGCTACATTAATGAAAATAAAGTCCATAAGCTACAATTTTCAACATAAGGTTGGAACAAGCATCTCAGAGCTAGACTCTTTGAATTGACAAGATAATCAAAGAGTTTGACTTGAATCAAGATTAAAGATGAAATCTATGGTTACAAAAGATTTAGTGGGAACATATAAATATTCCACAAATTGATGAGGAATAACTATAGGTATTGAAACCTAACATGGAAATAACCTTATTTAATGAGGTTTAGGTGAAACATCCTATGTGATAGGAATTGAGATCTATAGAGATAGTTTTGAAAGTTTCTTGACCTAAGTATGAGAACATATATTGGCAAGATGTTGAAAGGGTTCACCATGAAGGATTCAATGAGAGAGAATATGTCCATGATACATGGGATTAGTCTCTTAAGAACCCTGTATTCTAATTCTTAATGGAAAAACATGAGTAAGATGCCATTTGCACTAGCAATTGAATCTGGCATGTATGCTATGGAATGTACTTATCGCATTATCTTGTGTGTATCAGACATGACAAGATGATATTAGTCATTGGAATACCATAAATAATATCCATTAGTACTTGAGAAGCACTAAGGATTGGTTCTTAGATTATGTAAATAAGGAAGAGTTGGGTGTAAAGAGTTACACTAATGCAAGCTTCCAAATTGACAATTAATAATTGCAATATAAAATTGAGTTTTGACCATATAATTTAAAGTTGTAAGTTGGAAGAGTTCTGAACTACAAACCATTATTTAAATTCTACAACAGAAGTCAGGCATCCCAGTGTTATGAACACATGATGGATATTGTATGGATCTAGAAGTTCATATAGATGAACTTGTAGATGTTTCAACCATTGATGACATAGTAGAAATACTATGAGAACAATGGAGCAGCTGGTTAGGAAAGGGATATCAGATAGCATAATATGGAAATGTCATCTCATATGAGATGTCATACAAGTAAGAGATGTGAAACATGCAATATACCAACTAAAGGAAAAATGTTGCTAACATGTTGGATTAGCACTTGTACAACAGAAACATGATGGACATGTTTAGATCACTAAGAATAAGATTTGTGTGTGATTGGCTCTAAGTGAAAGAGGGAGTTTGTTGGTATGTATGCCTAGAGAGTCAATCATATGATGATTGTGATGGCATATTATGTAAACGATTTGATTAATAATAAAAAGGCAATCTTCCAATTTGTTATGTTTCTATCACTTATGAGATAATGATGGAACATAATAGACATTTAAAGAATTAAATTACTCAATGACATATGTCTTTGGGTTGATGAACTAAATAATGAGATCATATGGATGTCAAGACTATGTACATTCTTGTTAGGTCCCTAGTCAGATGTAATTGTGGAAGGATGATAGACAGTAATGACACATAAGACTAGAGTGTGTGTTGGTTGATGATAGAATCTCATCAGTCATGATATGTGATATCAAACCAAACACATAGATTCTTGTTGGAGAACAGTGTATCAGACAAACCCACCTTGAGAGTGACACATAGAAACCATAATTGGTGGTCATAATTATCTCTCATAGTGAAGGTGGTGATTGTGGTTCTTAGACATAAAGTGACTACACTCATCACATGTCGTTCAGTGTAACTTTGAATAAGGGTTGCCATAAAGGTGAAGAATGGATGTGCTATGACACATGGGGATGACTGTGAGTGATGTAGATGGGATTTGTCCCTCCTACTAGAGTTTGATCCAAGACACTTGATAAGAAAGACTGAGAAAAGCATGTACATGCACATGTGGATCAATATATGATATTGAGACCACATATATCTCAAGTGGTCTATTCTAGTTCAAGGAACATGGATTGAACATTGAGAAGATGGCATTTCCATGCATCGAGTTTGATCTGGATATCAGTAACAAAGGAATTATGTAAGGACCCTGACCTGAGTTTTGGGTTAACCCTATTTGTTTTGCCTAATTAGAACTTCTTTCGAGGTGTTTTGTAATCATGGGACACACTTATGTTTCAAGTTTGGTCCTGCTTGGATTTCAACAATGATTGCTTGTTTTGGACCAAAGTGCAATCTACCCAAGATGAGGGTTTATCTTGAAATATGTCCCATGTTGAGCATGCCCTTAGTTCTTTAGCATCATAAGGGAGATAATTATGCTATGAGGCGAATTGTGAAGAGCTTAAGTTCCAAGTTGAGCCTATGTGTATGATGTGTGTGCTTTATGTGCTAATTTTGGTGTAAATTGCAAATTACCCAAAGTTGGGGGTTAACATGCAATTTACCATCTATAGAGCATTCTTTATCTTGTTTGATATCATCTACAAGATGGATGAAGTGGGTGCCTAGTTTGGATCTCAGGCAAGAGATGATATCCTTAATAGAGATGATGATCTGTGGACAATGTGTGTTTTAACCTTGGAAGGTAGTGTATCGGTTTGTTGTGTGGTAGTGTGTCAGTTTGGGAGATGTGTCACCCTTGGTAGGAAACTAAGAGACTAATACTCTAACTAGAGTATATCACCATAACCTTGCATGTTAAGGTGGTTGTATGTGGCCTTTGCACATGAGCAAGTGTCACCTAGACTCTAAAGGTGATGACACCTCTCCATTGATCTCTCTTTCTTCCTCCAAGTATACAACCCCCTCCTTCCAACAAGTGAACCCTTTCATCCAATCTTGTTCCTCTCCTCTTGGTGGACAATATTGGGAGCTTATGGAGGTAGAGGAAGTCTCTGTGGAGCTTGGGAGGTCGAATTCCTTGCTCATGGTGATTCTTGGTTCAACTTCCATCTTGGTGAGTTATGTTTCTTTGATGGCTATTTCTTTGATCTATCTTCTTCATCTTCTTCTTCCTCTCTCAGCCATGGATAATACCTTGGATGAAGGGTGATTAGGACTTGGTTATCTCTCTTTCGTTTCCTCTTGAGCTATCATAACCTTGACACCTTCTTCTTTCTTGAGGTGATGTTGAGAATGAGTTGGGACTCTTGATGGACTATCTTCCACTTTGAGAACGTGTGCTTTGGAGCTTTGATGATGGAGATTGAACCCTTGATGGAGACCTTTTTGAGGTGGGTTACATAAATCTTAGCCTTCTTTGTTATTTTCACTCTTTCATATGTCTATATTGTTTCCCATCTGTAAATCATTCATCTCATATATGTAAGAAGTTGCTAAATCTCATTTGAATTGATATTCGCATCTTGTACCTTCATTCCTTAACAAATGGTGGAACTAGTGGATGACATCCTAAGGTTTAAGATGACACATTTGACACATACACCATGTTGTGGGTGGTCATCATGACTTGTGGTGCCTAAACTGATATGTTTGCTAAAACGATATGCCTTGAGGGTGCTAACCCATCATGCCCTAGAGGGGTTAAACCATCATGCCTTAGAAGAGCTAGACTGATATGCTTGATAACTTAGAAAAATATGCTTTGAGGATACTAGCCCATCATGATTGGGAGGGTTTCTTGAGATGGAGTGTCAACTATGATGCCTTGGTTGAGTAAGAGGCCAACATGACAAACCCTAACCCTAACAACCTCGCACTCCTAGGGTTTCCTAACAAACTTAGGGTTTCCAATCACACTTCAAGTAGGGTTCCCGTCATACTTCAAGTAGAGCTAAACTGACATTCTTTGGGAAGGTTAACCCCTTGTGCCTTGTATAGTGGTAGACAAGACATTATGGTAATGACAAGTTGACACCCAATGGCAAGTATCAACCCGACACCCTAAGGTGAGCTTGCCCGACACACCTTGATGTGGTTAGGCCGATACACGAGGATGTTGAAACTAGGATCTACCTAGCCATATGAAACTGATATATCAAGGATGACCCAAGATGATATAAGATGAGACACACCTTGATGAGATAGATAAATACACCTAGTGGGGGATAAGACCACGTTGCAATGTGGATGTCAAGCCAACACACCTTGGGAAGGATGAAATCGATACATAGGGTTGATAATAAATTGATGCCTTAAGTTGAAGGTGAAATTGACATCTTGGGTTAAAGGATAGACCGAGATGCCAAACATTTAATTAGTTGATACTTGTGTAATAAAGGGTTGTTTCACCTATACTCTTGTGTATGGAAATAATCAATAGATAGTGTCATGATTTATCTAAGATGTCATGATTATGAATGATCAATCCTTAATTATGATTCTAAGCCCTAAAAAATCCCAATGAGGTGGGGGTACTAGAAGTAGGGTTTTGTGGTAAAGTGGCCATATGTTAATCCTAAGCATAAGATGGTAAGACTTATGTGCACACCTTAGTGAAAGATTATAATCCATGACAAGTGTCTTCTATATTCTTTTCTACATGATCATAACTTATGAGAGAGATTAATGAGATCCCTATGCGAGTACATGATAGTGGTGATGAGCCTAGTTGGAATCAAGGGGTGTTAGTTTTTGGTGTAGAAATCATATGAACAAGTTTAATGATCTAATAGGTGCCTTGTGTATAGCTTGGAGTGAAACCCTCTAGTTATATAATTTAAGGCCTGACATTCCTTAGTATGATAATGGGGTGATAACGTGTGAAGAGTAACAACCTATGGATCACATAGAGATGAATCATCATGGTGGTACAAAGGTCAATATGTTTACATAATACATTTTTGTAACCCACACATAACTTAATGAGATAATACACATATGCCTCTACAAAATGATGATACCTAATGCTGATGACACAATGAGCTAGTCATACCTAACTAATCTTGATCAAAATTAAATCAGTTCCTAGAAGGTAGAAATGGTGTGTTTAGGGTTTGGTGATAATAACCATGATGTAAAACCCTAATTGGCTTTATGTGAAAAGCATTGAACCTGATTCTAAGGGTAGGCCATATTATTGAAGGTGTATGAATGGAAAGCATGATATTGTATTATCTCTCTCTTAAATTACATGAATTTAATATTATTAGATAATTGGGTGTTATAATTAATGAATACTATGAAAATGATTAAATAATATCAAGCTTTGACTATTAGTCTCATTCAGGGAACATGGGAAAAGTATGAATATGTGAATATGCATACTTGGTTATATTGTTTAAATATACTCCAACTTATGGGAGGTAGTGAAAGTTAGATATTTGAGGTAGAATGATGCTTGAGGACCCTATATGGAATAAGCATGGAGCTAAATCCGAAATTGGAGAACTTATGGTGCATTGCTTTCTTTATTTAAAGGTGTTTAATGTGTCCTAGCATATTCTCTCTCTAAATGAAATAGCTAATGATTGCTATGGTAAGTATATATGATGTGGAACAAGTGATGATTGGCATAAATAATCCTTATATGCCCAATGAAGCATGATGAGATATCTATGAACAACAAGTGTGATGTGATGGGTCTTAGGACCTGGCGAGGGCTTAGTGCCCAATTGTGGTGATATCCTCTAGTACTGGAATGAGGTATTGATATCCCATAGTGATGTGACATTGGTGATAGCCTTGAGAGGATGTATAACAATGGTGATGGTATTGTGAATGACAATGATACAGTCATTATGTGGTGATAATGTGACAAACTCACACCCTATATGTTTACATCTGTTAAAAGTGTGTTATGCCCTTATTTTTATAGAGTTTGCTATGATTTCATATGTTGTAACTTGATTGATGCTAAAAGACACTTTAACTTCCTAATTAATCAAGTGGAATCAAATCATGTATCTTTCTTTGTGCCATAGATCCATTATAGTGTTAGTTTTATTGCTAGATGGTGAAATGAGTTTAACTTAGATAGCATATTTTTTAATATGTGTGATGCAAGTCGAGTATTCCCTTGCATCCTTGATTTTAGGTTGTGTGAGATGGCCATGTGTGAGCCGATCTTGTTGTGATATGGATGGCCATGCGTGAGCCACTCATTATTAGAAAGGTCATACGTGAGCCTGTTCCTAGTGTTGTTACCTGTACCAAGGTGGGCTAGATGTTATATGGGTGGCCATGTGTGAGACAACCCCTTTGATGTGACTATATGCCACTTGTATAGTTGACCGAGATGTCTCTGCAGTGTTACTCTCATGATGTCCGGGAGGTGTGGGAAGATCGTGGATTCTGACTCTTCCATTGACCTTGTATGGCACTGATTTTGACTTAGTAGGGGTCGGTTGGATTTGGGTGGTATGACTCAAATCCTTAGGGAATAATAAAATACAGAATCAGCCGTGCAATATACATGTATAAGATCAGATACAAGAACATTGGATGAGGCCTTGCTTTGCTTTTATACTATTTAGTTTGTAATAGTTATACATGTTTTTAATATTCCTTTTTCAAGCTTAAAGATAATCTACTGTGTAGTGTAGATGCCTAAACTTCCTAAATAAGTGATAGTTGCTCTGCTGAATAGAAATTTCTAAATCTACTCATCTTAGAATATTCTTTTCTGCTTAACTATCTATGATAATAATAAAGTTGGTAGAGAGTTATATCTCTCACTGGGACTTTTGTTTGACCCTATTGGTTAAATATCATTTAGGTGGGTGTGCATGCCAAGATAAAGATTAGATAGCTGAGGACATAATACGAATAAGAACTACACTTGCTGGATCATGGTATATGGATAGTGTCTAGTAATAGAGTCCTATGTGTCATCCATGTACACTCATGTACTTGGGGGAGTTCTCGATGTGTTTTGATAACATGATGATTGACATGTGGTTTTTGAGTTGTGTACCTTTGGTGGTATGTACATACATGTGGAATTGTTCTCTTATGTAACAAGCTGTTTGGAAATAATGATGTTGCGCTTTGAAAATATGTTATGAAATGCAAGTGTTGACTCTTGTGGAATAAATCTCAACTCATGGTGCTTGTTGTAAATCAGTTTTAATTTCCTGTGATTTTTGGTAATCGGATGTTAATGGTTAATCATGGTTTAAGTTTTGAGTAATCTGTCTTGTGTGGAAAAGGGTGTCACAAATTATATTATCATTGTAACACCAATCACAAATTGTAGGTTGAAATTGTCGTCTAACTTTCTAGATTACTTGGGTAGCAATGATGTGTTACTGGACATCGCTCATTGCTTGTGATGTCATAACTCAGGTATGGGCATTAACTTCCAACTTAACTTGGAACCTATAGGGTCACACACATAGGATACACTTAGAATAGTAGTTAATTCATGCATATAGTTTAATCTTGATTACTAAAAAGTTAGGTATTCAATTTAACCGACATTGGTTGAAAGTCACTGACTGGTTCAAGTGTTTAACTGATCGTTTCAATGTGTCAAGTCAATTGAATCAACTTTGGCAATTTTGAATAATGACCGACTAGTTAAGGAGGTGAACCGATCGACTTAGGTTCATGACCTAACCAGCTCAGGTTGTGAACTAAGCGATTAGTGGATTAATTTGATTGATTCAAGGATTTGTCTGACGTCATGTTGTGCATTAAATCATATATTAATTTTCAATACAATAGTGATTGGGAAACATAATGAAGCGACCGATTCAAGGGTTGCACTAATTGTCTCACATGACAACCAATCGATTCACCTATGAATCGACCTTTTCACCACTTGTAGGTTGCAAAATTTGAGAAACTCTAGTCCCTTATGCTCCTACTCAGACTGGGAACATTGACCCTAACCCTCCTATAAATAGAAACGTACTGGGGGCTTCTCAGGAATAAAACAATTGCCATTGTCAATTGTTTGTCTTTTATGTTTTTGGTAATCGAGAGAACCTGAGCAAGTCCTACCTGATAGAGGAAGGGATAGAAATGGAGTATAATTGTGGTAGAGCAAGTTGGTGCTAGTACAACAATGTGGAGGGACAACTCCTTGAAAATTCTACTAGAATGGCAGGAGTTCCTGATTGTCCATTTGGACTACCATAGAGGCAAGGAGTCTTTCCTGCTTGGAGGATAAGGTCAACCACTATCTATGGTGATCAACCAGGAGTTGCTACAGATGTTTTCCGAGTGTGACTTGAAGAAAGGCGCATAATGCAACGAAGAAATTGTCACTAGACTTGCTCTAGGGCCATGTATGACCTCATAAAACATTCTCCACATTACATAGTTATTGACATGATCATCTATTAAAGGGGAATGTGGTAGATAAAAGCTTTTTTTTTCTACTACCTATTTGATGCCAAATTACCTAAAATACTTGCCACCACCCCGATTGAAAGAAGAAATTACATCCAAATCATGCAAAAAGGAGAACCATATGATCCCTCCTTTTGTCCAATTCCAATTTTTCCCACTTTATGTTCTCTCATGGTACCAATTTATTTTTTCTTAAATACATAATCAATGTTGAGACTCAAATACGAAATATAGTGACCAATGTGACTCATTTACACTTTATGACATTACAAATTAGGTTATATAATTACTTTACTCGAAGAAAAAAAAATCATCTATCAAACTTCATCATCTTGTCCTCAAACATTTTATAAATAGTCTTCACATTTTGATGAAGCAATGGTTCAAATTTTACTCAAATCAGACATTTGTATTAATTTCTATGAATTTTGGAAGTTATATGCTAAAAAACCTTTTTGTTTGCCTTTTTCTGACCTTTTCTAGGTCAGCAATCCATGGATTATGGCAAGGGATGGCCCATGGCCTTTGGATCATGCCACCATGGATCGCGGCCCTGATCTTGGGGTCAAGAGGTTGTCACCTACCTTCCACAATCAGTAAAGAGGGGACCAAACGACCAAAATGCAATTGGATCGTGTTTGACCCCATTTTGAAAATCAACCGAATAGAGATGCCCCCCCCACCAATCCAAACTTAAATGTCTCATTTTCCCCCTTGATTCAGATCGTTTTGAGAAGCAAATCAGAGCCTCCCTCATCCGCCTCCATGAACCATGTGGCTACTCACAAAACCTAAACCTAGCCCCATCTAGATATTAAAAACCCCACCATCAACTTCTCCCTACCCCCACAAACTTGACCGACACCCTCTTTTTCCCTCACATGCTATCACCTCTCATTTCCCCTTTGCTCTAGCCACTACTCTTCCATGGCACCACCTTGCTCATGGGTGGGCTTCCTGCGGCTAGGGCCTCTACCCATGACTATCAGATCATAGTCAACAGAAGACCGAGACCCAAGATCGACGGCCACCAAGCGACGTGCAACCTCCTCCTCCTCTCCTTCCCTCACACGTGTCTGAGAGGTTGTGTAGTTCTCAACCACAATATCTCATCCTTGTCAAAGCTGACCAAGGGATCCAACAACTGACGCTTTTCCTCAACCTTTTTTTTTTGGTATTTCTACTCCTCTCTGCTTAGAAATCCTAATAAATGTCCAGATCTCATTTTAATCATAAAAAATGCATCGTATCTCCAAATATTAGGAGTAAATAGTAAATCGTGATTAGAAGAAACCAAACAATTTATTAAAAATACTAGTATAGTCTAATTCTTTATGTATCTCATCTATATCCCTAGTTTTTCTCTCTTTCTCATAATATTTTAGTTAATGACTCTATTTTGAGTTTAATCTTTGGGAAACCCTAATTATTGACTCTAATGATCATATTGAGACCCTAAATCTAACTTGACTAAATAAGAGTTAGATACAATATTTATTTAACTCATCTAATGTGAATCATGCACCTTAAAATAAGGATTAATCTTGAGATGATGATGATTAATCTTAATCTTTCAAATCCCTTAATCATATGTCTGACCCATAACTCTAGCTAATCTAATCTTGAGTTCTGATGATACTATTTGATCTTGATAATGATCTAGAGATTTGATGGTAACTTGAATCATGATGATAATATTTAGGGTTGACATGTGTTCCTAAAGTACCTAGGTGGTCATTCATCCTTAAAACATGCTTGATACTTAAATAAAGTTGGACATTTGGAAATATTGTTGATTGTAATTGGATGACCTAACCCTAAGGTTGAAATAGGAAAATGTAAACCTAATCTTGAATATTCAAACATGATCCTCTTAAAATTATGATCTTGACCCTTGATCCAATATTTTTGATCTAGGATCTGACTCAAGGGGTTCATGTACTCTTTCTTGGAATCCATACTCTAAATACTCATTTAGAAGGTTTGCTATTATATCTCCTCCTTGATTGTATTGAAGATGCCTTTTATGTATCTCTTGATTGTATACTTGGCTATATACTTGGTTAAGCTATTGTTCCCTACTTAATTGGCTTTCGTTTTTGCTATATTATATGTTGAAAAAAACATGAAAACATAAATGAAACTACTCATTATGACTGACCGTATATTGATGATGATGATGTTGATAATGTTGATAATGTTGATACCGAGTACAAGCAACCTCCTCATGTAGAGGGTGGAACTTGTACATTGACCTCCTACCTCATATGGAGAGAAGGAGCTTGGTGGCCTCCCCAATCTTTTTGAGGAGATGGATCCAAATAAAATATAAGCATGCTTCTTGTTATTAGTTATGGGAAATTCATAATTAAATTCTTGTCGAACAAACATTTGTTTTTAACTATCATTCATTATACTTTTCGAATATAAGTCTTGTCAAGTATACTATTTTTCTATAAACTGTTTTACTTGTTTTTTATAGCATAATGTGCAATTGCATTGATTGTGTCTTAATTTCTTGATTTTAGGCAATGTAAGGAACTAGAGACTATGCACATGTTGTCTACTCTTTTTATCATCTACTAAAATAAAGACTACTACATCAAATATGGACTCTACATGGGAGCTAAATAGTAATAGGGATGTAGTTGTTGGCTAGTTTCTTATCTATCTTTCTTTCCATGATGCCTACGAGCCTTATGTAATAAACACTTTGGTTTATTTCAATAATTGAAGAATGTTATTTCCTTTTTGCATATTATCTATGTGTTATTTTTGGGCCACTCAGGGATGGGCTCTCTAATCCCTTTAACACTATCCATTTAGACACTGAGATTGAGATTAGGGTAAGAATGCTTCTATGACAGGGTTGTACCCCTTTAGGTGGATCCACCACGGTCCATACCTTCTTAGTGTACATGGATTTTATCTCAGATCTCATGGCCTCAAGCCATTTATGAGACTCTAGTCCCCCAATATCCTCTAGGTAGGTTGTTGTCTCATCATCTATGACCAACTTACCGCCATCTTGAGTTACAAGATAAACAAATATTTTAGGATCAAGTCATGTTCTACTAGATGTATGAGGTTCTTGTACTACATGAGGAACTTGATATTCTACAACAGTTTGTGAGTTTCCTTATTCCTTCTATACATGTACAGGTTCAATGTTTTCTTGTTGATCTCAAACCTCTTTGAGTTCTACCTTTTTCCCATTGATTCCTTTAGAAATAAATTCCTTTCAAAGAATACACCAATACTAGAAACAAACACTTTGTAGTTACATGGAGTGTAAAACTAGTATCTCCTCATTTCTTTGAGATATCAAAAAAAAAACATCTATCTAATTTGGGTCCAAGATTTTTGGGAAACATTTCCCTACGTAAACATTACATCCCAAAATCTTCATGAAGGACACATTGAGATGCTTACCATACCATATCTCATATGGTGTCTTTTGAACTGATTTAGATGGTACACGGTTAAGTGTAAAAATTGCAGTTTGTAGAGCATGTTCCCAGAAAGAAATTGGAAGATCAACAAAACTCATCAATCGTCATTGATTGCATCATATCTAGTAATGTGCAATTCCTTCTTACTGATACACCATTGTGTTGTGGTGTTCTAGGTAGAGTCCACTGTGATATGATACCAAAGTCTCATAGAAGGTTGTTAAACTCTTGGCTTAAGTATTCTCCACCTCAATTATAAAAAAGTGCTTTAATACTTGTACCAAGTTGATTTTATACTTCATTCATGCAATCATTGAACCTTTTCAAGGGTTCCTAACTTATGTTTCATCAAGTAAACATAACCATACCTATTGATATCATCAATATAGGTAATGAAGTATAGATAACCACCTCCAATATTTGTTCTAAAAGGGCCACACACATCGATATGTATGAATCCTAATAAATCACTTTCCCTCTCACTATTACCAGTGAAAGGAGACTTACTCATCTTGTCCAAAAAATAAGAGTCACATGTCTATATTAATTGAAACTATAAGAGTCCAAATAACCATCTTTATGGAGTCTGGAGTAAAAGAAATAGCTCAGCCTGCAACAACAAACCTACTAGAGGAAGGAGGATATAAGACGAAGGCCTCCTAGACCAAAACAAAAAAGAAATTCTAGAATCAAGGCCCAAGGGGCCGAGTGGGATTGTTAAAGCTAGTTTCTAAAACTTTGACATATGGTCATGTGAGAGTCTCTCATTGGAATTTGTAAACATGATCATGGACACACTAAAGGATGATAATGACCTCAAAGAGGTAGTATCGAAAAAGTATGCAATTTGTGTTTTAAAGGATGACCTCTGTGACATGTTGAAAGTAGACAATTGTGTGATAGTGAGCATGGTGTCAGTGTACTAATCCCTACTTGGAGATGGTATGCCGAACACTCACATAACATCTTATCTACTATAGGAGGATATGATGAACAAGAAAAATATATGAGAGAAGGAATGATTGATACAACATCTGTAAAGTTCACTCACATACTTCATTTTCTTACCAATTCTGCACGACAACCACTGGACACTTCTACCAGTTAATGTGATGGAAAAAACAAGAGTTTTGTACAATAGGTCACATGTCGCCTATGTGTCAAACAAATAAACAAATATGATGAAGATGCAGAGTATCACAGAGGAAAAATCCCAAGATTATGAAGAAGACATAATAAAGTTTATACAGGAACACAATAGTGGATAACAAGTAGTCCCTGGACATAACTTCAAAAGCCAAAGTTTTTTCATCAAAGCCCTCAACAACTGTACCAATCTGATGATTGTGGCTTCCATTTCCCAAATTGGATTCAAGCCTTAGCTCAGAGGGGGTCAAGGTTGAATGTATTCCACATGATTGCTACTATTCTCTACACATAATTTATGTTGATATATTGCTATTCTCTAGCTGGGAAAACAAGGGACTAAAGGAAAATTAGTAAAACTTGCTCATTTACATTCTATGTCAATCTTCGACACTAGGACAGAGGGTATGATATGTTTGGGGAGGTGTAAATAGGTAGAGCTACTATCCTCACCCCTATACTTACTATATTCTATGTTGCTCCATTTTTGACATATATGTTTAGCCCCTTGCCCATTTACAAAAAAACTTTTTTGATTTTCCAACATTTTGGACCGAATTTGGACTTTTTGTTAAATGAAGTGAAATTTTTGTCACAAGAAAATTTTAAATCAATTTTCTTGGATTCAATCATTACTCTCATTTTTATACCTCCTTGTGTGCAAGCTAATTCTTTGTGTAATTACTTCATGAGTGACAAATTAGGGTTATCTAACTCACCTAAAAATCGAGTACGACTATGCAAGCTTTACTTTAAGATACTCTAGAATTTAGAAGGATGATCACTATCCTAGAAAGAACTCCTAGAAATAAGGAGGACTCTATCCATTAAGATTTTGACGATCACTCTAATCCAAAGTACAAGTTGGAAAATGAATGCATCTCCTAAGTGAAATCAACTCCCCTTCTAGTGCTCAGATCCCTACTAGGGATCAGAAAAGTCTTGGTGTCCCAACCATCCTAAAAGCCTATCACCCCAAGGCAGTGAGCAAGAATAAAATATGAGTGTGAATAGAATCATGAGAGTTTTTCTCGATAAGTTGTTATAGGACTATTCCCATCCGGTGTACGACTGCATTCACAATTGCAGATATTGAACATTTGGTAGTAGAGTCTGGGAGACAAAATACCACACACCTATATTTTGAAGGTGATGTCACATAACCACCTAAGACTACATCAGGGCTAACAATTGGGTAACACTTCCTCTTCAGAAGTACTTGTGGTTGAATGACCCTAAGAAAGATAGGATACACCACATCCTCAGCCCACCCTAACAAAAGTAGATAGCCCAAACAAAAAAAATAAAAGTTAGGTGTGGATGCTACCTCTTTCCAAAACCTTGCACGAGTATGGCTAGGAAACAAGATCTTAATTGCATCGAGAAGGAGATACCCTTCCTCCAAATAAGGTTGTCATGGATAAGAAGGGTCACAAACTACAAACCTATGAGAATGAATCTAGGGACTATGTGAGAAAACATAGCACAACACAAATATCTTGACCTAATGTTGGCATAAAGTCATACTTGGCGCTCCACCAAAACTAATCTAATAAATCCCTTTGAAGTCATTCAATGCTTTAGTTGTATTTATTATCTTGAGGGAAAACTAGATTCTAAGTTTGTGGCCTATTTTTTCTTCACCTTATTGACTTTACATGTTGTATCCTCATATATCTTCTTTGTTTTATCATTTCATGAATAACTTACCTAATCACCCTAACTACCTTTTTTCTTGTAGAAAACCACTGAGGCCCAACCTTGACATTGAGTGTTGCCCGATGAGATGCACTATCCTTGTGCCCAATAGGGTATTAACCCCTAGTGCCTGATGGGATCACTACTCACAATGCCCATTAGATCTCTACCCCTAATGCCCAATGGGAATTTTGATCACCAAAGCCCAATGGAAATTCTTACTCTTGGTGCCCATATGAGGTTGACTGGTCTACATCGAGAGGCTGCTACTCTGTACCAGCCAAGGAACAAGATCATTGAACAACACTTCACTGGTCTCCCTTATAGTGCCATGGGGTGTGACCATTCCATTTTCATCCCACCTCCATCACCACATTCATCATCAATTCATAGAGGTGGTTGGATCTTCATCTTCATCACCATACAACTATTCTCTCCCTCTTCTCAATGGAGTAGGGTCTGAACAGAGAAGGAAGAAATGAAACTAGACACCCAAGCATATTCTAGGTTTTCTCCTCTTCCCTTGACCAATTCCACCCCTTCATCAAGTGGAAGACAATCATTCCATCAAGCTTTGACTATATTCTCTATGTGATCATGGTTAAATCTTCCTTCTCCTCCATTTCCTATGTTCCCATTATGAAGAGTGAGTATTCCATCTTGCAAGGGTGTGGATATTAGCCCCACTACCAGTTCCTGCATGTCTATTCTTTAATGTTCCATGGCTTGTATATAACTCTTCTAAATCAATGTCAATCATTTTATGCATGTTTTGTGGATTGATCACTTTCTCTAGATGATCCATTATATTCCTTTGTTGTGAGACTTCTCTACTTAGGACTTGAATATTGATTATCTTGTTTTATGCCCAGACGATAAATTCTAAAGGTATGTCTCCAGAGATATAGGTATATGACTCATGAGTAATGAGACATCGAGCTCGTGAAGATACTTATGTGTTTTTTGCACATAACAGATGGACCGTGCTTTTGCTACAATTGAATGGATATATTTAGCCTAAAAATGTTATGGATGTGCTTGTGCGTGTAGTAGTGGTGAAACCCCGTACCCCAATGACCTTCATCATTAATCTAAACTATGTTTTAATACCACACTTGCAATTATTTCAACTCAACCCAAAAAAAACTCTTGGTTCTAAATATTAATCTTAGTTCAACTGAATATAAACTACAAGATGTTATCTCTTCAGATTCGATCATTAACTATATTGTGATAAGACATGTCCTTTTGCAGTAGGTATTATTGCATGTTGTTTTGGTAAAACCTTAGTGATCTCAACCCTTAGGTTATTTGTTAGTACCATAAGATCCACATCTATACATCATACCATCCCAAGAGCCAAGGGAATTTTAAGGCCTTCAATAGGGACATCAAGCCTATTTTGGAAAGAATTGTCTCCACATCTCACACCAATTGGAGCTTGCAGTCATAGGTTTCTCTTTGGGCACTTTTTAACTCATATGAAACACCTACATCAACATCTCTTAATAGGCTCGAATATGGAAAGACATGCCATCTTTTTTTAAAATAGAGCATAAGACCATGTGGGCAATAAGAAGGTCGAATTTTGGCATGACCAAAGTAGGATCGAAGAGGTAACTTCAATTGAATGATTAAGTTGAGTTGTTCCTAGATTCCTATGAAATTTTAAGAATTTATAAAAAAAAGAAATAAGAATATTCATGATGTCTATGTGATTGGGGTCGATGCACCAACTACCTATATGTGGTATCAACATTCATAGTGTGGTTTACATGAATATTCAATACCAAAGTGGATACTTGTTGCAGGCTTCCCAAAAAAAGTGTCCACCATATATTTTTGGTAGAGAAATTTATTTCACATGATGCGTTGAAAAGATGTAAAACACGATACTAGAGTCACTAACAAGTTTCATTCATTAAATGAGGAAAAATAGAGTAAACCATTGGAAATTCCACGGTGAAAATTAGATTTGGAATCCAAGTCAAATAAATATGAATATAAAATAAAATATAATTAGAAATACTAGTTTAGAAATCTTGTTACAATTTGTGAAGGTTTATCACTCCATCTAACTCGGTAAACTGGTACAGAATTGTTTCACAGTGTTTTGATAAGGTAGCGAATTTATCTTGATTAAAAGAAAGACCAAAAAATGAAAGCTATTAAAATACATTTTTATAGTTTTTGAACCTTTGGGGGTGGAGGCATTTTTTTCCTTCCCATCATAGCCCTAAAAGTTCTAATTTTTAGGTAACTTGGGGTCCCAATCGCCTCAGGATCTATTAATGGCAGATATCCCTCACAAGTTGTTAGGATCGATGCGTAGGAAGATTAGAGGATGATGTGAAATTATAGACTAAGAGAAAGATGTAATCTTTCTCATGATCAAATAATCAAGATACATAAACATATCACATGATAATTTAAGAAGATAAGAACAATTACAACTAGTTAAAGCAGTTAGGAAGTAGTCAAAAAGTAGTTAATTTAGTTAGGAGCATGGCCTAATTACTATTTTTGTATCATGATGATGATTAGAATTAAGCGGTGCTAGAGGAAGGATCCTTTAAGACAAATAAAGAAAGTAAAATGAAGAGGAGGATAGTTGAATACTAGATCCAGGAGAGTCAAAAGGGCCTAGAATATGGTAGATATGAGGGGTATAGATAAATTTTAGGCTTTGGGATTCTAAACAAAATCTTCTAGAAGAAGCAGCGCATCATGGTGATACTCCACACAGGAGTGGTGAACATATTGAGGTAATCTACCATGTATCATCGATGGATTGCTCCGATCTTTCGAGTGGCTTGGGCAGGATATAATCTACCTTTTGATTTTCTAGATATTTTAGTTAAATTCTATAGAAAATAAGGTAGCTTCACAAATTCTGAATAAAATGAATAAAATAATAGAGGAAGGAGAATTTTGGATTATCATTCATCTTTATCAAATAAATATGTGTTTTGGGCAACTCAATATTTCTAGGAAAGATGAATATTTTATTTAGGATAAATTAATTGGACAATATATGAAAAAGTCTCAAAATAGAAAAATTGCAAAGAAGATTGCATATGAACCTGGGAAAGAATACTTCTATTTAGTGAGTCTCAAACTGGGTAAAAGTAGGTGAAAATGAATGAATTAAATAGGCGGAAACAATGGGAAAATATGAAAAATGTCAAAAATATATAAAATGTCAGAAAATATGGAAATGAAGTCCATCATTAGCTATAGAATTAACATTAATTATGACATTCTACTGAGTGAGGAGAGAGGAAGTTGGTGGTACGTCAGGTCAACATGTTGTGGTTGTGTTTTGGAGATCGAGGCATTCTGCCAGTTGGTCTTGATAGTGCAACACGCAACACTTTTTATGTAGCAACATAACTTTGGATTGTCTATTTTTGCAACATCTTTGGGTGATTTTAGGCTCCATTCATCTCTGAAGAGGTATAGCTTTCATTTTTTAACTTTAGGTTGGTCATTTTGTCCCTAGGTAGAAAAATTTAGATTTTGACTTTGTAGACATTTTTCATGGACTATTGTTTGGATATGACCAAATGCTCATTTTCATTTGTGATTTATTTGTTTTTGGACTTTTCACATCTTTGCAACCATTTGGTGTACGGTTGAGCTGATTCAAGTTGATGTGCAAGGCTGACATCATTGTGGTTATGAATTGTAGGTGGGAACTTCTGAATAACATGAGGAGGACCTGATCATGGAAGGGCATGATGTTGGTGATGATGTTGGAACTAAGGCATATCCACAACATATTATGCTTATTTTTTTTTCATGTTTGGATACAAAATTTGTTATTTTGATTTTCTCTTGGTGGAATCAAAGTGGTGCAATTTGATTGTGCGAGAGCTTCTTCAGATTAAAATATTTGTGGATGCATCACTAGGATTTTCAAGTGGGTGATGAGGTATAACACGAAACTTTGCTTTTTGTCATTTCCTTTTGTTTACTGAGCTTGAATCATGCTTTTATCTGTGGCAATGGTTATTTTTACTTTTTTTATACTCTTACTTTTAGGGTCCTAGATTGTCGAATGTATATCTAAAGACTTATTGGAATTAGTTGATGATGTTGTATGTTGGGTTGGTTATAGAGGAGCTAGAGTTTCTTAAGGAAATTGATTTTGGAAGTAGGTGTCACTATGGGATAATCTTAGGACTTTATCTTATTTCATTGATTAAGCATTTTTACCCCAAGACTAGTACTTTTATGTTATCATTGGTGAGCTATCCATCACCCCTAGTCAGTTTTATTGGATCACATGAGTCACATAGGCTTTGGCGGAACTCCCATTGGTAGTTTACCAGATAGACAAGATTGAGGGTGGTATCACCTTGATGGGATACTAGGAGTGAACCTTGATGATATCAAGATGGATCTAAGTCAAATTCACCTAGTCGTTTGTGACATTTTATCAAAGGAGGGAGGGTGATAGGTATTTTCTATACGCTCAAAATGCAAACATACACTATCGTAGTAATATAGGCCTATGAGGACTGAATGTCAAACAAAGGGAAATGTTACATCAGAAATAGTACTAACCATAGTATGGTCAACTTTGGTTGAAGAAAACTTGAGTAATTGGTTTGATTATCTAAACAAAAAGGAAATATAAATTATGGTTGTTGTTCTCAATCTTAATGAATTCCTTAGGATATTGGTTTCACCACGGCTAACATTGCACTTAAGTCCTAATACATCAATAAAAATATCTCCCAAATCTAGAATAAGAGCTAGTAGCAATAATTACCCACTCTACTGGTATAATTCACTACCTAACCTAATACCAACCCTACTCTCATATCGATTGTGTTATTAGATAGGTTCTTTATTGAATACTCTAGGTAATCTCCTCATGTTGTTAAACCTCCTTTCTCAAAGGGTTTATAGAATATGTATTTCTATGAAGTTTAGACTATTAATTTCCTTTTTTCAAAAACATTAATAGTCCAAGTAGTATCTATGGTTCTCAAGCACAAATAGTTCATTCATTTACATAGAAATAAATCCATAAATTAAGAGAAATCAATGAATTAATGCATAAGAGTCAAATACAATGCATAACCGGGCTACTCCCGAGTCCTAAGGAGCGTGGGGATTATCCCCTCATGATTTCCATATTCAAAGATATAAAAGGAGAAAGAGAAAATGTGGAGAACATGAAAAACCCCTAAAGTAGATGGTTCAAACAATCCCTTCTCATGCACATGCTGATTTACTACCTTCTAACTACAATTCTGTCATCTTTAAGTGCCTAGATCATTCAGTTTGCATCCTACTTCTTCGCTACCTCCTCCTCTTGCTCTTCTTTGTGGTACAATGTAAAAAGATGAGATCCTTAGGTCTGGCCACACTCCCCTAAGTCATAGGCATGACTTAGGGTGAGTTAGAACCTCAGCCATTGGATTAAATGAAGACTTCAGATCTTCTTGATCCCTATCTATGAGTACTATCAATAGAGTATTGGTACTACCAACTCCTCTAAATCATGTGGAAACCTTTCAAGTTATCAGTACTACCAATAGTTCGTCGATAGTACCAAGTTGCTTCAAAATTCTTTGACAAAAATGTTATACCATCGTCTGTAGTATTGCTAGTCATGTCAGTACTACTGAGTCTTCTCACTTCATTCCCTCTCCAATACTGAGCAAGGTGTTGGTACCACTGACTACAAAGTCGGTAGTACTGAGCTGTGTAAATTCTCGTATCCTCCTTAAATGTATAAAATTTGAACATAAGCTCTGGAAAATTAAAAATCACTTGGAATGATTAAAATTATGCATATTTGATGCAAATGAGTATAACATTATAATAAAGTAAATTGTGAATAATGAAATGATATTTGACCACAAAGTGCACAAAAATCGGTACAAACTAGCCTATGATAATGACAAATAAATAGTGCAATAAACTCCCCTAAGCTTAAATGTTGCATATCCTCGAGCAACACACTCTCAGATCTGTTTGAGACAAGTCAACAAAGGGACTGAATAATATGAATATCAATTCTCAAATATCCTCACTTGGAAGTCCCAAACAGGCTCTCATGAATCACTGAGCAATTAACTGCTCTTCAGCAACCAAAAACATCCATGAAAGATATCAACTGTTAGATTAATAAACACTATCAAAATAGCAGTTAACATCATACTCAATCAGGCATTTGCTTGGTGCATTATATGATTCCCTATTCTACATTGCTCTTTCAAACTACCAATCTACTGAGAAGCAGTTCTCCATATGAATATTAATGACGAGAAAGATCATATAAGTGGCCTACCAATAAGAGAAATGGAAGGTATGAAATGTGTGGCAATAGAAGAATCACAAGTACATACAAATCATTTATGTGGGATTAAACATGATGAATCTATATGAGTGAAAGTAAGAACGTGCATGAATCCTAATGCCTACCTTTTCTGACTAAAATGATATATGAATCAAGCAATCTCATCAACTAAATGAGAATGAAGGAAGAAAGTAAAAGAATGTGTCATGTGGATTTCTTCATCTCTTTAAAAAGAGTTAGGGGATACTTTCCCCCTCATAACTTTGAAACATTAACCAACTTTTTTTTTCATTTATTAGCCCATGATTTTAGCATGATTGATGTCATGATTGGGCTTTTACTACATATCATTCCTCTTTTTTTGGCGTGGAGTTATATCCATGCACTCAACTTTATAAAAAGAGACTAATATCCACATGATAAACAAAAATGAATGCTATGGAGTGCATGTAATCTATATGAAATTGTTTATGCAACTAAAATGGTATCCACAAAAATTGTTGACGCATACATGTGTTTGTACTCTTTTTTTTAATGCTATTGAAGTAATCTAACTATCATGTAGCCTATTATGCCATGCAATGCAACAAGAGAAAATGAATTAGAGTACTTGTGATCTTAAGGTGGTGATTCAATAATGAGTGAAGGATGGATGGAATCACATAATTAAGAAATAAAGCCTTTCATGAAAATATCATATGTCCCTCTCTAGTGACTTGTGACAAGGTAACCTTAGGATTGCTTTCTTATATTTCAATTTAATGTCCCGTAAACTATTTGATCCATTCAATCTCAAACCCCATCATCATCCATTTCATGAATATCTGAGGTGTCCATTCATATTGATTGTCCTTAAGCAGACTAACCCAAACACTTCCTCTAAGTGGTGCAACTCAAGAAAATTTGCAACTAAGCCATTTTTTCATTTTTCATTTAATTAATTTCCGTTGTACACAAATTAGAGAATATGACATGACCATGAATTAATCTGCACAATTACATTAGATAGATGTGGATCCTACAACTTGAGAAGATGAAACTAAAGAAACAAATAAAAACTAAAGATAACAAATCTAAAGATAGAAATTGTTCCATATCCCCCCTAAGCTTGAACTTGACTATGTTCACATAGTCAAAATTCTAACTTTAGAGGTGGAACAGTGTTACTGGATAACATGGGTGGTGGTGGTGGATGAGGCATGGTGGGATCATATGGTAGAAAATCCCCTAAAAACTTGGTTGTTGTGGTGGCATGGGTGGTGGTTGTTGATAACCACCAAAATATCCCTAGCTCTAGTAATGATCAAAGAATGGTTTCCGGTACCCCTCCATCCGCTGTAGTTGCATATGCATATTAATTTGGTTGGCCAAGAGAAGATGCTCATTCTAGATAATTTCCTATTGGTTTTTCATACAGTCATCCCTGGACGTCATAGATGCATGCCAATTTAGCCGAATACTACTGTTGTCCCTGTTGGATCTCCTACAACATCCCATACATTCCCTCCATAGAGTATGGGTCGTCTTTTTGCGATGGTGGGGGAGAATAAGAAGTGGAGGCTGCACAATGTCTTGGACTCTTGGTGGAACTAGCCTCCTTGTGACTGGGATTGTTGGCTCTACTTCCTCCTCTTCTCCTTCTTATTCATGGTGCTCCTACAGTTGGTCTTCTACTCGAGTTGCCTCTTCTTCCTCCTCATATGATGAACTAACCACAAGCCACCACATGAGGTGGATTCCCTATAGGTCTAAGACAGCATATGCCAGTTCCCTCTCCTTATATTGAGTGCCTACAATTGATGTGGTCTATTATCACACTAACAAATTCACTCAGGGTTAAAATCCCAGAGTTTTTAACCAAAACATGTGCAATAATACCACCCGCAAGCAGATGGGTCTTATCATAGTATAATTAAGGATTGAATCCCAAGGGACAATGTTTTTAAGAATCGTTGCTAGTCTAGTCTAGTTCAAGTAAGACTAATATTTAGAACAAAGTTTTGATTTGAGTTTAACTAAACTGATTGTAAGAAAGTAAAGAGCAGAATTAATGTTGAATCTAGATTAATAATGGGGATTACTGGGGTGGTCCCAGGTTTCACCACCGCTACACATGCAAACATATCTAAACAACAAACATCTAGGCAAGATCTAACTATCCAAATAGAACTGTTGCGAACCCTCCTGGAGGGATGTTTAGGTTTGCATAAGCATCACCTTAGGCATCAGATTTCTCATCACCATTCGGATCACGTACTTATGGCTCTGAAGATACAGATATCCAACTGAAGTTGTGATCCTCCATTAGGATGTTTAGGCACACAGAAGAATAACAGTGGGATAGATGGCTCATCCCCTCATAGATCACACACTTTCGACCTCAGGGAATCTCATTCTATTTCTAGTGAGTGAATCAATCACGTTAATTGACATTCAAATCTACTTATTGAAGTTCTCACAACATAGGAACGAACGAGATAAATGCAACCAGGTGATGAATCCACAAACACATATCAACGATTAACAACAAAATGAAAAGTTACATACATGCCATGGAATGTTTAATGAAAATACATATAAGCATGGGCAGCAGGGCTAGTCCCCGCACCGCAAAGAAATGGAACTACTCCCTCATGATGCAAGAAAGAACAAGAACAAGCGAGAGGGAAGATTCTACCATGAGCATGATGCACAAGATGGTCGCAGCTCCGTGAAGATGATGTGGTCTTATACATTGTGTCAGGGCAGATCTGGATGAGGAGCGAGGGACACCAAGATAAACCAGGCAGTCTTTCTCTCTCCACCTTCCTTCTTGTCTCGACCTCCTTGCTCACAGCAGGAGGAACAACCTTTGGATGTGTATATGGTGTGGATGACGGGCAGATGCACAAGATCAAACCTACATTCAAGCAGCCTGGCGGCGTCCCAGGTCTGATCCCTAAGAGAGGATCATGTTGGTCCTATTTATAGACTTGGGTAGAGTCCCACTTCATTTGGACATTGGTCCTCACATTTTTTATGTGAGTCATATCTAAACGGTTTTGGAAGACTGGTAGCCTCTCATGAGCCATCTCACGGTTTCAGTGGGACTAACAGGGGTCATCGTGGTTTGGAAATAGAAGTATCCTTCTTGGTTTTGGGTCTCATGTCGACATAGTCTCAAGACCTAATGAGGCCACACAGTCCTGCTACCTTCATAGTTTGGGAACGATGGGCTATCCTTCACGGTTTGGGGTCTTTACGGTTTGGACAATCACTTCCCTCCTCACGGTCTTGAAACCGTGAGCGCTCTCATAGTCTTGAGACCATGAGGGTGCGATCGGCATGGCAAGGGCAGCAGGAGGTCAGGCGGAGGGTTGCAGGTCTAGGCGATGGAGAATTAGGGTTGCATGTGATGTTGAAGTGGCGATCTGCTGTCAATGGCGAGGAAGACGATGACGTAGGAAGAAGGTGCTCCAAGCGATCTGGGATCGTAAGGGAAGGTTGTGAGGGCAGGTGGTGGTGTCATTTCCAGTAAGGGGAGGGGCGATAAAGGAAGAAGATGGTCACGGACGGAGGAGGGTGTCACTACAGGTCAAAGCAGTGCATGCAGGGGGTAGTGTGAGGTGCTCAGGGTTTGCAGGTGGAAGCCATGATCATTCGATCTTGAGGTCCTCACGGTTTGATGACCACTAGGGATCTCGCTGTTTGATGACTGCTAGGGTGGGTCCTAGCGGTTTTGTAGGTGTGGTCATCGATTGTGACAGAGTGAGTTTTTACACATTTATTATTTAGTTCCTCTCCCTTACAATTTTAATTGTTCCAATTATGCCCTCAATCACCTCTCTCACTAATCTGGATAAATGGATCATTAATTTCACCTAAGACCATCAATAATGATATATATAGTCAATAATATAAGTATTAGGACATTAGTAAATTGACCTAGTCAATAATCGAATTGGGACTCCAAATTTGCACCATAACTAAATCATAACATTATAAAACTATGCCAAAAATCTCATTTCAATTGGAGCTATCAATTTAGAGTTATTTACTTTTGAAATTTTGTGTATTATATCACCTAATCCAGCCTAGGACTAAGGTTTACGATTATTTTGAACATTTAATCTGTCACGCTGGCTTCTGGGCTACTTTGGACGCGGCCCACTCACTGGGATTTAATCCCAGCCGCCCGATTTAGGTGTACACTGGTCAAGCCCTGATCCGAGGGAGGAGACTTCGTCTCCTACCTCCCGCAAAGGACGGGGAGGTAGCAGGAGAGGAGGCTCGGCCTGCCTCGCCACCTCACCCCCGGTTTTGAATTTTGAACCCAACAAACTTCTTCTATACTCCGCGACGAACTCGTCAAGCCCCAGTTTGACCCTCCCTTATCCTCGGATCAAAGAGAACAGACCCCGACTCCCTCACTGCTCTCACCGGTGGCGGCGCACAAATTAGGGGTTTACCCTATACCTCACCTCACTCCTATATAACGCTCCCACGAGCTCCGCCAACCCTCCTTTCGTCATCCCCTACCTCTAATTCCAACAAACTACGCCCCTACCTCCCTCACCTCGAGCACCTCCTGCTCACCGGACGTCGACTTCCCCCCTCACTCCGGTCGCAACCTCCACCCAATTGGGTGACGCTACACCATCAGGGGACTTCGGCGAGGAGGTTCTCACCGCCTGTTGGATCTGCGGACGGCCAGATAGTCGGGTCAACAAGTTGTGCGGCCAAGCTCCAAGAGCTTCACCTCCTGCGAGGTAGGAGCCTGCTAGGAACCGAAGGAGGTTCGTGAGCACCTCAGCAGACCTCCGTGAAGCTGTGAACTCCCTCAATCCAACCCGAGGGCAGGTATTTCTCGACTTTCCTCTTCGACCTGTGCTAGCCTATTTTGGACGGAGATTGACGCTTAGACCATATTCTCCAACGAGCCCGACCTCCCCACAACCGCCGTGAGTCGGCGAACTCAGCCTGATAGATGGCGCAACCCAGCTCACCCTAGGAACCACTTTCCACCTTCGATCGACCCAGCTCTCCCCTGCTGCCTCACCGCTGCCATGGCGCGAGAGGAAAATAATCAGAAGGGTGGGATTACTGGTTTGTACATGACCCGTCACAATATCTATGCGACCCCCGAAGGGCATTCATGTCCTTTTACCCTAGCCTGACCCTCCTTGGACGAGCACTGGCTCGCGGGTCAGTGAGAGGGTCCGGTTGAACGGATCCCTCGCATGATCCGCGAGGCAGATGCTCGCAAATCTTTTTTTTTATTTTCGTTTTATTCCTTTAAAATTCCCTGATTGGTCAGATCTTAAGAAAACTCTAGAAAATGGTAGGATTATCAAAAAATATCGAATAAGTACACCATTTTCATCAGAAAAATCCAAGCTATCTAAATAAAATAGGATCATGACCTGGATCCGAACCCTTTTTGGAATATATGGCCAACCATCACTAATGACCTTTTAATACATTGTTTTGTGGAATAATGGTTATAAATGATTTTATTTCTGTCTTGGGAATATTTAAACCCTAATTATGATCTTGGTCATAATGTTACTCGAAATCCTACCTAAGGAAGACAGTTGATGTAATAATGGAGAAGAACCTTAATTTCTAGTTTTCTCACCTCATCATGATTATTATGTACAATTTATGGAAACCCTAATAACTGAAATGTCCTTTTATAACCTGGACGACTCTAATCTCAGACCCCAACTCGGAATCCTATATATCGTAAGTGACCCCTCTAAATGACCTAAACCCTAACAAGAAGCCCTAATGTGGAATAATGAGAATCCATAGTAACTTAGGGTTTTGTTTACATTTCAGGGTGATTTATTATCTTCTCCTAATTTAGGACTTGTGGAATCCAGATCTGAGAATTAAAGGTACGTGGATATAATTATATGACTAGTTTTTGCTGGATGTTAAGTATAAGTAATTGTTTGCATGAAATTGATATACATTGATGGATGTGGATATATGATTAATTGTTGATTTATCACCTTGAACATGAAAGAACATAATTGAATATAAGTGAAATGTAGTTACTAGTGGTGCTCATTAATCTCCCTATTAGAGAGGGAAAGTATTAATGTTGACTAGCACCTCCCTAATGGTACAAGGTACGCAGGGAGATCCCTAATGGTACAAGGTACGCAGGGATAGGGCCCAATATTTATGTTTGTGCTAAGTCCACCATAGTAAAGCATATTCATTTTAAATAAGGATAATAACTTGGTATTTCCTGATTTTCGGCTTCTAAATAATGTTTTCTTTCTTTTCTCCAATTTTGAGTATTTTATATACCAGCCTAGTATAGCTTTAATTCCACGTACCAACTTTGTTGATGTTTTTGTTTCTCGTATTTTCTAGGTGCAAGGAACAATTGATGACCAAAGTACAATGCATATTCAAAGTACCTGAAGGCACAAATAATAAGCTTGGAGGATTTATTAGATAGACCTAGTCCTCTTATCTCTTTCTTGCTAGATGTTAGTTTATTTCTTTTCCTAGATTATGTTGAGGATGATTGCGATCCAATGTAATAATCATAGACTTATTCTTCTTCTTTCTCTAGTATCAATATGTATGACTTTATCTTACTTTGTTGAATGAAATGTTGTGTGGCTATTTGCTATGATGTGAACTTGATCTTGGCTTAACTCTGATTTTAGTTGGCTATCTAGATTTCTATTATTTTCCCTTTTGACATTTATAGATATGAGTGCACGCATATCTGTATATGTCACTAAGGAAAGTATGTAGAAATTGGGGTCGTCACAGTTGGTATCAGAGCCAATGTTCACACATCATAGTCACATGACTTTCATTCACCCTATTATGAGTCTAGGGTAGTCCTTGAGTTAGGGATGTGAAGGGTTGAGGTGTCTAGGATAGCATCTGCCATGGGTCTGACTAAAGTCTCCGAGCCACTTAGCTTGGCAATCACGAGGCTACCTTTATGGCAGTATAAGTCTACCTGGCCGATATCCTAAGTGTCCCCTATTATTGGGCATACCTTAATTTAGGAATTTTCTCATCTATAGATTTTTTCTCTCACCTCTTCTATAGGAAAAATTACTCCCTCTCATCTATGCTTTGAAATAAATTAAACTTTCCCTCTTACCTCTATAATAAGGTTAGGAAGGAGTCTATCTATTTAGAAAGTCCTAAGGATCGACTGATAAGGATTTTAGGATATCCTCCCTAAATCATAACATTCAGAATATTAATCATTAAATGATGAGAATAATAAAATATCATGTGAAAATAATAATGGTAATGACGAGAAAAATTGTTGGAGTAATAATCTAATACGTTCAAATTAATTTCAGGATGCCTCCTAAGACTCGAAGCTCAGGGGAATCTTCCTCTAAGAAAAGAAAAGAATGTGAACCCTCTGAAGTACCTGATCCCAATGCTGAGGCCAAGGAAAGGTGGGAAGAACAGAAGAAAATCCTTTTAGATTTTATGGAAACCCTCGCCACAAAAGGAACCCTAGAACCCAGCTCATCTAGGAAGAAAGAGGTGACAGTGATAGATTTTATTAAGCTAAACCTTGATTCTTTTTGGGGTGAGGATCAGCCTGAGGTTATGGATAAGGATGAAGCCTGGATTTTGACCATAGAGAATGGTTTTCATACCCTAGAAGTACCTAATGAGAAGAAGGTTAGGTTCGCCACCCATATGCTTAAGGGAGGGGCAAAAATCTGGTGGGAGAACTATGGCGGGAATAGGGGTGAGGAAATAGACAACATGGAGTGGGAAGCCTTTAAAAACCTCTTCACGGATCGTTTTATGCCCATAGCTGAGAGGAAGAGGAAGGAGAAGATGTACATGGAGTTAAGGCAGGGTAGTCTTTCAGTAGCTCATTACACCCGGAAGTTTAGGCTTCTGGAACGTTATGCACCCATCAGGACTGAAGACCGTCTTACTGAACACTATGTTGACTGCCTTTCCGCCCACCTAAAAACCCTAGTCATAGCCTCCCGTCCCAGAAGCATAGATGAAGCCCTAGATATGGCCCTCAAGCAGGAGAGAGAGCAGGGCATGCAAAAACCTTCTAGCATGGGATACTTAGGGTTAACCACAACTGAAGAGGATAAGTTTAAGAAGTTCCACCCAGGCCATAACAACAAGGGATCAGGGAAACGAGGAGGTTCAGGAAAAGGAGGACAGAAAAGCTACCAGAACCAGCCGAGGACAAATCATCCCAAGTGCAAGACTTGTGGACGTTTCCATGGTGGAGTATGCCGCCACACCAAGCCCGTCTGCTATAACTGCAAAAAAGAGGGTCATTTTGTTGCCAAGTGCCCCACTCCCTCCATCTTTGGAAATCCTGCGGGTGGTGCTCCGCAGCCTCAAGGACACCACAATGGCAGAGTATTTGCAGTAAGTGCAGAAGAGGCCAAGGCAAATCCAAATCAGCTCTGTGAAGGTAACCTAATTTCTTTATAATTCAAGAACTTTCTCAAGCCTGCAACTATTCATAATTTGATTTCCTTATGTAGGCACTGTATTATTAAATGGTCATCCTGTTAAGGCTTTATTTGACTCCGGATCTACAAATACTTTTATTTCTCGAACTCTGGCATCCATATTAAATCTTCACATAAGGGATTTGGGATATACTCTGGACGTGTCTACTCCAAGTGGCAAAATACTCACAACTCTGCAGAAAACTAATGAACTTTCTCTTAAGTATGAAAATCATGATATGCCCTTTGAATTCATTCTCTTAACTATGGAAGACTTTGATGTTATACTTGGTATGGACTGGATTTACACATACCATGCTCACATTGACTGTAGAAACAAAACAGTCGTTCTCTCTCAACCTCATTCTTATCCTGTGAAAATCCCTAGGGGAAGTGGATTCTGTAATAATATTATAATCTTCTCTCTTAAAGCTAAAAAGCTCATTTCTAAGGGATGTAAAGTCTTCCTCGTATTAGTCTCAGAGACCAGTCCTAGTAGCGGGCCTGTAGAAAGTCTGGAGGTGGTACGTGACTTTCCTGACGTTTTTCCGGAGGAGCTTCCTGGGCTGCCTCCAAATAGAGACATTGAGTTCTCCATAGATCTTCTTCCTGGAACCACTCCGATTTCTAGGTCACCGTATAGGATGGCTCCTACTGAGCTGATAGAGTTGAAGAAACAGTTGCAAGAACTTCTCGACAAAGGTTTCATTCGTCCTAGTGTTTCCCCCTGGGGAGCTCCTATTCTTTTTGTTAAAAAGAAGGATGGTTCTATGCGTATGTGTATTGATTACCGCATGTTGAACCAAGCTACTATTAAAAACAAGTATCCCCTTCCTCGTATTGATGACCTTTTCGATCATCTTTGTACTGCTAAAGTTTTCTCAAAGATTGATCTCCGTTCTGGATAGCATCATCTCAAAGTCAAGGATTCTGATATTTCTAAAACTTCTTTTCGAACTCGTTATGGGCATTACGAATTTCTGGTGATGCCATTCGGTTTAACCAACGCACCAGGTGTATTTATGAATCTGATGAATAAAGTATTCCAACCCTATCTTGATGAGTTCGTGGTCGTCTTCATTGATGATATCTTGATCTATTCTGATTCTATGGAAAAACACCGTGAACACTTACGATCAGTTCTTGACATTCTTCGAACCCAGAAGTTCTATGGCAAACTTTCAAAATGTGAGTTCTAGATTGATAAGGTTATGTTTCTTGGGCATGTCATTTCTGGAGGTAGTATATCAGTTGATCCTGCCAAAGTCTCTGCTGTACTTGATTGGCAACCTCCTCGTAATCCTTCTGAAATTCGGAGTTTCTTGGGTCTGGCCAGATATTATCGTCGTTTTATTCCAAACTTCTCCAAAGTTGCACTTCCTCTCACCAAGCTTACTCGGAAGGACGAGCACTTCATCTGGTCAGCCACTTGTGAGTCCAGTTTCCAGCAGTTAAAGCAGAAGTTGACGTCGGCTCCTGTTCTTGTTCTACCCTCTGGCAATGAAGGGTTTGTAATATTCACTGATGCTTCGAGGAATGGATTAGGGTGTGTCCTGCAGCAGAATGGTAAAGTAGTGGCCTTCTCTTCTAGACAGCTAAAACCCAATGAACTTAATTATCCCACCCATGATTTGGAATTAGCTGCAATCATTCATGCCCTCAAGATTTGGAGGCACTACCTGTACGGGGCAACGTTCGACATCTTCACCGATCACAAAAGCCTGAAGTACATCCTGACTTAGAAGGACTTGAATCTGCATCAACGCCGATGGATCGAATACCTAAAGGACTATGATTTCACTATTGCCTACCATCCGGGTAAGGCAAATGTAGTCGCTGATGCCCTTAGTAGAAAAAGGGTAGTATGTGCATCTCTTTCTGTCCCCGAATGGAGGAACATGGAGGATCTAGTAGGCTGGAAGCCGCAGTTTCTGTCTGATCGTGTGCATGTTAATAACATTTCCATCACGTCCAACCTGCATTTTGAACTTCTTGAGGCACAAAAGGCTAGTCCCGATCTTGCAGAGCTCTCTTCCCTTTTGTCAAATCCGCAAACACATCTGTCCGTGGGTCTTGATGGAGGTCTCCGTTACAAGAATCGTATATGGGTTCCTGAGCAGTCAGCTATAAAGACATCAATCCTAAATGAGGCACATGGGTCCAAGTACACAGTTCATCCAGGCACAACAAAAATGTACAAAGACCTACAACGTCAGTTTTGGTGGAGGGGCATGAAGCGCGATATTGCCGATTTCGTGTCCAGGTGTTTGACATGTCAAAGGATTAAGGCCGAACATCAGAGACCAGGCGGTCTACTACAACCCCTCGAGATTCCAGAATGGAAATGGGAACACATCACCATGGATTTCGTGGTGGGATTACCCAGGACCAGGAAGGGATACGACGCTGCATGGGTCATAGTGGATCGTCTCACCAAATCAGCTCATTTTCTTCCTATGAAGACTACTGCAAAGGTTTCTGAGTTGGCAGATCTCTACGTACGGGAGATAGTACGCCTACATGGAGTTCCAGCATCTATTGTCTCAGACAGGGACCCAAAGTTCACATCAAAGCTGTGGAAGCAGGTTCAAGAGGAATTGGGTACCAAGTTGAACTTCAGTACAACCTACCATTTGCAAACAGACGGGCAGTCAGAGTGTACAATACAGATTCTAGAGGATCTTCTGCGAGCTTGTGTTCTCGATTGGGAAGGCTCATGGGGCTATTACTTACCTTTAGATGAGTTTGCCTATAATAATAGCTATCAGGCAAGCATTGGGATGCCTCCCTATGAAGCTCTTTATGGTCAACCATGCAGATCACCTTTACACTGGGATGATGTCGGAGAGCGTACCCTGATGAAATACGAGGAGATGCAGTTGTATTCTGATAAGGTTGCACTGATTAGGCAGAGAATGAAGCGGGCACAGGATAGACAGAAGTCTTATGCAGATGCTCACCGTCAAGAACGTCAGTTCAAGGAGGGTGACCATGTATTTCTGAAGATCCAACCTATTCGAGCTTTGGCTAAGAACAAAGGAAAGCTCAGTCCTCGTTATGTTGGACCCTTCGAGATTCTAGAAAGGGTTGGCGAATGTGCCTATCATCTTGCTTTGCCACCTCAGTATAGTGCCATGCATAATGTGTTCCATATATCTAATCTGAAGCCCTATATCAAGGATTCCAGTCATATCTTGAATCATGAGCCTCTCGAATTGAAGGATGATCTGTCATATGCTGAGTCCCCAATCAGAATTCTTGACTTCAAGTCAAAGGAGCTTCGCAGTAATCGCCATATTGAAATGGTGAAAGTTCTCTGGAGCCACCATGATGAAACAGATGCCACCTGGGAGCTAAAGACCGAGGTCGAGAAGAAGTATCCATACCTTTTTCAGGATGCTTAAATTTTGGGGACAAAATTCTTGAAAAGGAGGGGAGAATGTGACAGAGTGAGTTTTTACACATTTATTATTTAGTTCCTCTCCCTTACAATTTTAATTGTTCCAATTATTCCCTCAATCACCTCTCTCACTAATCTGAATAAATGGATCATTAATTTCACCTAAGACCATCAATAATGATATATATATATAGTCAATAATATAAGTATTAGGACATTAGTAAATTGACCTAGTCAATAATCGAATTGGGACTCTAAATTTGCACCATAACTACATCATAACATTATAAAACTATGCCAAAAATCTCATTTCAATTGGAGCTATCAATTTAGAGTTATTTACTTTTGAAATTTTGTGTATTATATCACCTAATCCAGCCTAGGACTAAGGTTTACGATTATTTTGAACATTTAATCTGTCACACTGGCTTCTGGGCTACTTTGGATGCGGCCCACTCACTGGGATTTAATCCCAGCCGCCCGATTTAGATGTACACTGGTCAAGCCCTGATCCGAGGGAGGAGACTTCGTCTCCTACCTCCCGCAAAGGACGGGGAGGTAGCAGGAGAGAAGGCTCGGCCTACCTCACCACCTCACCCCCGGTTTTGAATTTTGAACCCAACAAACTTCTTCTATACTCCGCGACGAACTCGTCAAGCCCCAGTTTGACCCTCCCTCATCCTCGGATCAAAGAGAACAGACCCCGACTCCCTCACTGCTCTCACCGGTGGCAGCGCACAAATTAGGGGTTTACCCTATACCTCACCTCACGCCTATATAACACTCCCACGAGCTCCGCCAACCCTCCTTTCGTCATCCCCTACCTCTAATTCCAACAAAATATGCCCCTACCTCCCTCACCTCGAGCACCTCCTGCTCACCAGACGTCGACTTCCCCCTTCACTCCGGTCGCAACCTCCACCCAATTGGGCGACGCTACACCATCAGGGGACTTTGGCGAGGAGGTTCCCACCTCCTGTTGGATCTGCGGACGGCCAGATAGTCGGGTCGACAAGCTGTGCGGCCAAGCTCCAAGAGCTTCACCGCCTGCGACGTAGGAGCCTGCTAGGAACCGAAGGAGGTTCGTGAGCACCTCAGCAGACCTCCACGAAGCTGTGAACTCCCTTAATCCAACCTGAGGGCAGGTATTTCTTGACTTTCCTCTTCGACCTGTGCTAGCCTATTTTGGACGGAGATTGACGCTTAGACCATATTCTCCGATGAGCCCGACCTCCCCACAACCGCCGTGAGTCGGCGAACTCAGCCTGATAGATGGCGCAACCCAGCTCACCCTAGGAACCACTTTCCACCTTCGATCGACCCAGCTCTCCCCTGCTGCTTCACCGCTGCCATGGCGCGAGAGGAAAACAATCGGAAGGGTGGGATTACTGGTTTGTACATGACCCATCACAATATCTATGCGACCCCCGAAGGGCATTCATGTCCTTTTACCCTAGCCTGACCCTCCTTGGATGAGCACTGGCTCGCGGGTCAGTGAGAGGGTCCGGTTGAACGGATCCCTCGCATGATCCGTGAGGCAGATGCTCGCAAATCGTTTTTTTTTATTTTCGTTTTATTCCTTTAAAATTCCCTGAATGGTCAGATCTTAAGAAAACTCTAGAAAATGGTAGGATTATCAGAAAATATCGAATAAGTACACCATTTTCATCAGAAAAATCCAAGCTATCTAAATAAAATATGATCATGACCTGGATCCGAACCCTTTTTGGAATATATGGCCAACCATCACTAATGACCTTTTAATACATTGTTTTGTGGAATAATGGTTATAAATGATTTTACTTCTGTCTTGGGAATATTTAAACCCTAATTATGATATTGGTCATAATGTTACTCGAAATCCTACTTAAGGAAGACAATTGATGTAATAATGGAGAAGAACCTTAATTTCTAGTTTTCTCACCTCATCATGATTATTATGTACAATTTATGGAAACCCTAATAACTGAAATGTCCTTTTATAATCTGGACGACTCTAATCTCAGACCCCAACTCGGAATCCTATATATCCTAAGTGACCCCTCTAAATGACCTAAACCCTAATAAGAAGCCCTAATGTGGAATAATGAGAATCCATAATAACTTAGGGTTTTGTTTACATTTCAGGGTGATTTATTATCTTCTCCTAATTTAGGACTTGTGGAATCCAGATCTGAGAATTAAAGGTACGTGGATATAATTATATGACTAGTTTTTGCTGGATGTTAAGTATAAGTAATTGTTTGCATGAAATTGATATACATTGATGGATGTGGATATATGATTAATTGCTGATTTATCACCTTGAACATGAAAGAACATAATTGAATATAAGTGAAATGTAGTTACTAGTGGTGCTCATTAATCTCCCTATTAGAGAGGGAAAGTATTAATGTTGACTAGCACCTCCCTAATGGTACAAGGTACGCAGGGAGATCCCTAATGGTACAAGGTACGAAGGGATAGGGCCCAATATTTATGTTTGTGCTAAGTCCACCATAGTAACGCATATTCATTTTAAATAAGGATAATCACTTGGGATTTCCTGATTTTCGGCTTCTAAATAATGTTTTCTTTCTTTTCTCCAATTTTGAGTATTTTATATACCAGCCTAGTATAGATTTAATTCCACGTACCAACTTTGTTGATGTTTTTGTTTCTCGTATTTTCTAGGTGCAAGGAACAATTGATGACCAAAGTACAATGCATATTCAAAGTACCTAAAGGCACAAATAATAAGCTTGGAGGATTTATTAGATAGACCTAGTCCTCTTATCTCTTTCTTGCTAGATGTTAGTTTATTTCTTTTCGTAGATTATGTTGAGGATGATTGAGATCCAATGTAATAATCATAGACTTATTCTTCTTCTTTCTCCAGTATCAATATGTATGACTTTATCTTACTTTGTTGAATGAAATGTTGTGTGGCTATTTGCTATGATGTGAACTTGATCTTGGCTTAACTCTGATTTTCTTTGGCTATCTGGATTTCTATTATTTTCCCTTTTGACATTTATAGATATGAGTGCACGCATATCTGTATATGTCACTAAGGAAAGTATGTAGAAATTGGGGTCGTCACACCGGTGGTGGGAAGAGATGGAAGAGCATGCGGTGGGAGGAGGATGACGTAGGCACTGTCGTGGACGGTGGCAAGAACTGCAGGTGGAGATGGTAGTTGCTGTAGATCTTGGAGGGCCATGCGGTCTTGAGACCGCTACTCCTCCTTGTGGTCTTGAGATGACTAGCCCTCCAATTGGTTTCCAAACTGAGAGGGGGAGGTGGGGTCAAGACCGTAAAGAGGAAAGGGAGTGGAGAGATTGTTAGGGCAGGTGGGGCCCAAACCAAATGGAGGAGGTGCAAAACCACATGGGCTAAGACCAAGTAAGGTTGAGATCCCAAGGGTAAATAGTGTGGAAGCGTTGATAAGTGATCGAATGGTTGTGATGGATGTAAGGGTGACGTTGATGAAGATTGAAGTGGAAAGTGAAGCAAGTGATGGTGATGACCATTGATGGATGGTGAAGAAGATGAAGGGTGTTGATGAAGGTGGATTTAGGGTTGAGTGAAGGTGGGCCGTAGCTGAAGGTTCAATCTCATCGTGACCTACAATATTTGCATGGAATTCGTATAAATCTAGTTAGTAATCTTAATAATTCAACCAATTAAGTAAATTTGCATATTGTAAGATCTAAGAGATGAAAGTGAAAGTTTTTAAGAAAAAATGGGCCAAAGATGGCGACTGAAATCATGATGAATATGCATTCATCAAAACACCCCGAACTTAAACATTGCTCGTCCTTGAGTAACACAAAATTTGAAACCATCACCAAATGAATGATTTCTACTATTGTGATTGCCTCATCTTCACATCATGATTGTTTCCTTTCTGCTTCATATGACTAGGCATCTCAACTTCCGGAGATCACCAAACACATCATACCATATCTTCATTCCAGAGTTTGTTTCCCAACATCACTCCCTCCTCACCTTTTCCGACAACAACCATTTCTACAAGTTTCGTAAGAGTTCAGAGATACCCGTAGAACAACAAGTGCACATCTAATCTGACACTAGTGTATTTCAAGATAGTGGAGGCATTCATTGTGCCTTTAGGTGGAAAAGGGAGTGAAGGGTGGTATGGAAGGAAGTTGTATATCTCTCCTCTATTCGACTTGAGATTTATTATATGGTTGCAATTACATTGATTGCATTTTTTGGGTTCGAATCTCTCCTCTATTCGACTTGAGATTGTATTTTTTTTCTTGGTGGTACACCCCTATTAAATAGCGAGGGGTATGGAAGAAGCAGATATAGAGAGAGATGGCGTGCCACCCTGAACTTAGGGTTTGGAACTATTTTGGGCTATTTTTGTTTCTTTTTGATGGACGGAGGGATAAGAAGATGATAGAAGAAGTGTAGAAGAGAGTTCAGATCAGAATGCAACTTGATTTACAACTCAGTGCACTAGGTCATTCTCTTTATCATACTCTGCTCAAATAATGACTCAATGAGGATCCGGTGGGGGTTCCATGTTATTGTTCCACTAGTCAGTTAGGAAGCATGATGTGTTTGATCCCTATCAGTTTGATAGACAGTTGCCATTTTTGTAGAAAGGATCATGATGTTAGGGTTCATAAGCTTCACAATATGATTTCAATCAATAGGCTAGTTTCAAAAAGTGGTCCTCTTGATTATCTGCTTTGAATATGGAGGGCATAATGATTCAAAAAGCATAGAGAGGGAAACTAGCCAGAAAGTTAGTGGATTTTATTGAAACAGAAAGCGTCAAAACTTCATCAAGTTTCTATACAATTTCTTTGAAAACTTTAAAATTTTTGAAAATTTTGGTCAAAAATGCAATGATGAAATCTTAAGTCTGAAATAGATAGGAGCGAGTGGAAGGTAAAGTACGTACCACCCACCCTCCACCCTGAACTTAGAAATTTTCTCGTCCTGAGCAAACTCTAAATCCGAGATGGAGGGGAAAATTCATGCCGGTTGGACCACGAGATGTGGTTGCGTTCCAATCAATGTGCATCCTTCATCTGAAAATCTAAAAAATGAGGACTAATCAGAACTTAAGATAGCATTTTGTGATGGGATTTTTATTCAGTGTAAAATTTTCTTGAAAAGAAAAAAAACAAAATTAAGGAAATTTTCTAATTGAAAATAAAAAGAAAAAAATGAAATTATTGATCGGGTTGCCTCCGGACAAGCGCCTTTGTTTTACGTCGATGGCTCGATGTGAATCCTTCAATTTTCTAGTGGATCCATCTGATTGGTAAGATCCATCATTGCTTCGGTGCCTATGTCAGCTGAGGTGAAATATCTCTTCAAGCGTTGACCATTGTCCAAAAATTCCCATGTTTGTTCACTCCATAAAATGAAAGCACCATGCGGGTAGATGCTCTTGACAATATAAGGCCCAGACCAGTGAGAATGAAGTTTCCTTGGAAATAACCTAAATCTTGAGTTGAACAGAAGAACTTGGTCTTCCACTTGAATGTCCTTTCTTTTCAGATGACCATCATGCCAAAGCTTTGTGCGTTCTTTGTAGATTCGTGCATTCTCATAAGCTGTCATCTGGAGTTCATCCAACTCTTGAAGTTGTAGAATCCTGGCTTGGCCAGCTTTCTTCAGGTCAAAATTTAGTTGTTTGATTTCCCACCATGGTTTGTGTTCAAGTTCTATATGTAGGTGGCATGACTTTCCATAGATTAATTGAAATGGTGTAGTTCCAAGAGGAGTCTTAAAAGCAGTTCGGTAGGCCCACAAGGCGTCATTGATTTTCAATCACCAATCTTTTCAGTTGTGGCCTACTGTCTTTTCCAAAATAGCCTTGAGTTTCCGGTTAGAGACTTCTACCTGTCCACTTGTTTGTGGATGGTACGAGGAAGCTACCTTGTGCGTTACACCATATTTTCTTAAAAATGCTTCAAAGCTTCTTTCCAAAAAAGAGAACCTCCATCAGATATCACAGTGTGTGGGACTCCGAAATGGGGAAAAATAATATCTTTGAACATCTTGATAATTGGTTTAGAATCACTAGTTACGGTTGGTATGACCTATACCCATTTTGAGACATAATCTACCACCACTAGGATGTAGGAAAATCCATGTGAAGATAGGAATGGACCCATGTAGTCCACTTCCCAAACATCGAAAATCTTGACTTCTTGCCATAATTTAAGTGGCATCTCATCTCTCTTTGTAATGTTACCTATTCTCTGACATTTGTCACATGATAGGACAAAGTTGTAGGAATCTTTGGATATGGTTGGCCAAAAGAAACCACATTGTAAGACCTTCAAAGAAATTTTCTTAGAACTCATATGGCCTCCAACTAGGCCTGAGTGACATTTCTCTAAAATTAGTTGGGCTTCCTCCTCAGCGATACAATGTTTGTAGAGACCATCAGCGTAGAGTTTGAATATGTATGGTTCATCCTAGTGATACTTCTTCACATCATGCACGAATTTCTTCAGTGCATTTCCAGTGCATTCAGGGTGGATAACACCAATGGCGAGGCAGTTCACATAATCTGAGTACCAAGCGGTAGCTTTTGAAACTTTCATGAGTTGTTCGTCTGGAAGAGAATCTTTAATCAAGATCTTCTCAATTTCCAGAGTGTGGATGCGACTAAGGTGGTCTTCTACAACATTCTCTATACTTTTCTTATCTCTTATCTCCAGATCAAATTCTTGCAATAGGAGAATCCATCTAGTCAACCTGGGCTTTGCATCTTTCTTCACTAGGAGGTAACAGATAGATGTATGATCTATGTAGACAATGACTTTAGAACCAATAAGGTAGGATCTGAACTTGTGAAAGGCATACATGACTGCAAGGAGTTCTTTTTCAGTAGTTGCATAGTTCCTTTGAGCTTCTTCGAGGATTTTCGATGCATAGTATAGTAGATCACATAATGTTTCTTCTCTATACACTGGCCTAAAATAGCACCCACATCATAATCACTGGCATCACACATAATTTCAAATGGGTGATCCCAATCAGGGGCTCTGATGATTGGTGTTGTTGTAAGGGCATGCTTAAGTTTGTTGAAACTCTTGACACATTCTTCGTCAAAATGGAAATCATCATCCTTTAGCAACAAATTCGTCATCGGCTTGGTTATTTTGGAGAAATCCTTTATAAACTGTCTGTAAAAGATTGCATGACCAAGTAACGCGCAAACTTCTCTTACATTTGTTGCAATAGAGAGTTTGGAAATTACTTTGATTTTTACTCTGTCCACTTTGATTCCTCGACTATTGACTCTATGGCCAAGGTGTTGGCTAAATGGACATCTGTAAATCCCTTTGTTTTGAAAATGACAAACATTTAATTCTTGTTAATCTAACATGCTACTTGAGTGTTGCAGGAATAAGGTGGATGACAAAGCACTAGGGAATATATATGCTTGAATGATTGTAAATGTCATAAAATGTAATCAATTGTAAACGTGTACAAATATATAATGTACAAGTACTTAGACTTCATGTAAATCAAGCGTTAGATCTTCCCTAGCTAAACACCACATTTAGATAGGTCATCCCCTTCAATAGTGTCACATACGCACACTCATACACACACTTAATGTCTTCATTTGAAACATTGGAACAGGGTCCATCTCGGTCGACAAAATCCTCGACCGAGACACTCTCGGTCGACAATCTTCTCGACCGAGAAAGACCCAAGTAGCCGTTAGACACAGCTGACAAGGTAGTTGGCAGTTGGAGATAAACGTTGCATACACTTGATCCAGAGAGCCTGTCGGTCGACAAAACGTCGACCGAGTAGGTGTCTCGGTCGACCATTTCTCAACTGAGATAGTCTCTGACAGCAACTACAAAATTAATTAACTAGTCGTTGTTAAAGCAACTAACTTATATCTAATGGCTAGTTAAGCACTTAGAAACCCCTAGAAAGTGTCTAGAACGTCCTTAAGCACTTGTAGGACATTCCTATAAATAGGACATGCCTTAGGATACCTAATCACACTTGCTTTTACACTTGAGCAATCTTTGAGCATACATTGACTTTGTGCAACCTGTTTGTGAGAAATTGAGCATTGTGACAATTGGCTACTTCCCCTCTTAGCTCAAATTTCGTGTCCTATAGGCTAGAATCTCCTATCCACTGCAATTACTATTCCATACACTTTGGTTAGGAGATCTACACGCTTGATCTAGGCAAATCAAGCCTTGTGCTACAAAAGGATAAGTTGTAATTTCCTTTTTCCTTTCTTGTTCTCTATTATTGTTTGTACTCTCCTTGCTACTCCTAGGTTGGAGGCTGCGGATTGGAGATGTTGGAGATCTTCTTGGTGAAGAAGGGGACCTTGAGATACTTCAAGAAGGCTGGTGCAACAGGAGGTTACTTCTAGAGAGGAAGGCTACTTCAAGGGGGAGCTTGGAGTTACTTCAAGAAGGCTACCTCGGGTTGGTGCATCTACTTCAAGTGAAGGCTATTCAAGGGGTGTAAGAAAGTATTGTATTTTGTGTAAATCCTTGTGAAGGTAATAAAATTAATACTTTCAAAATCCCGGTTGGGTAAGCAACCGGGTAGTGGACTGACAACCTTAGTATTTGCTAAGGTTGGAACCACTCTAAACACTTGTCTCCCTCTTCCATTTTCAATTGTGGTTGTTTGAGTTAAATAATTGCTAAAATATTTAAAAACTCTATTCACCCCCCTCTACTGTTTTTCAATTGGTATCAGAGCAGGCTTCAAGGAACCTTAACAAGGTCTTGAAGAATGGGTGACGGGGTGCTTAACAACCTTAACCTTGAAGGGACACTTGTTGCTAGACCTCCAGCGTTTGATGGAACAAACTACACATATTGGAAGAGAAGGATGCCGTTCTACTTCCAAGGCATCAATTGGGACTTATGGAGGATGGTGTCAACCCCGTACGAGCTTCCTCAAACACAATATGCAGAGTGGGATGCAAACACGGTAAAGTTGGCTCAAATGAATGCCAAAGCTGTAAGCATTTTATATTGTACAATTTCAGTAGGAGAATTTAATAGGATATCAAACTGTGACACAGCCTATGACATTTGGCATAGACTGTCCATAACTTATGAAGGTACAGTTCAAGTCAAGAATTCTAAGATTAGCATGCTTAAACAAAAGTTTGAACACTTCCGTATGGATCCAAATGAATCTATTAGTGAAATGTTTGCAAAATTCTCTTCTATTGTTAATGGTTTAAATGTCCTAGGAAAAACTATTCTTGAAGAAGATCAGGTATCAAAAATCCTTCGATCACTTCCTCCTAAATATAAGCCAAAGGTGACAGCCATTGAAGAAGCTAATGACCTCACTCGGCTGAAAATGGAGCAACTCATTGGCAATCTAGAAGCTCATGAAGCAACCCTAGAAGAGGAAGAAAGAAGAGAACGTGAACTTCAGCAAGGAAAGAAGAAGGATGTGGCTCTAAAAGCTTCAAAGATAATCACACCAGAAAGTGAGGAGTCAAGTGAAGAAGAAGGAGAAGAAGCATTGATTGTCAATGGTAAGAAATATAGAAGATTTAAATCTAACAAAATTTCTAGTTCTTCTTCTTCTCCTCCTAGGTGCTTTGAGTGTGGAAAGAAAGGACATTTCAAAAATGAATGTCCTAAAGCAAAGAAAGGAAAGAAAAGCTCACACAAGAAGAGGGGAGAAAAAGCCTATAAAGCTGCATGGAACGAGTCAAGTGAAAGGGAAAGCGGAGAAGAAAAGGTGGAATGTCTAATGGCAAGAGAAGATGATGAAGACTCTCAAGAGGTAAGCCTACTTGATCTTCCTAAAGAAGAGTTAATTACTAGTTTACAAGAAACTCATGATAAGTATGTTGATGTCAAGAAGAAACTAAAGAAGGTTATCAAAACAAATGATGAGCTATATGCTAAATTAAATGATCTCTCTTCTGAAAAGAACAACATTGATCTTGAGAATTTGTCTTTAAAAACATCTTTAAATGATTGCACTAACAAGCTACTCACTCTAGAAAACTAAAGGACTTTCAGACTCAACCAATTCTGTGTAACCATCTAGACTATGAAAATGTTGTAAAAGAAAGAGACTCCCTATCATTTGATTTAGATCAAGCTAGAAAAGATTTACACAAGAAGATGAATGACATTGCTAAGCTACAAAGAAACCTACATGAGTTAAGAAGAAAAGATATCCTTGACAACATCCTAAAAGCCTCCTCTAGTTTCAATGGAAGAAAAGGTTTGGGATATGATCCAAAGAAAAATCAACCCAAAAGAACCCGGACTATGTTTGTACCTAAGAACACAATTCCTAGAAAGAGAAATGAAGTTGACTCTATTACTTGTCATTTTTGTCTACGTCTTGGACATTATTCATTTTGATGCCCGTATAAGACCAAGGATTCCTACTTAGTTTGGGTCCCAAAATCCCAAACTTAGTAGAGTCGAATGCAATTCAGTTGAGATATGATCAAATGCTTAATTTTGCAATTCATATTGTCTTATCTCAACTTAATAAAAGGTTTTATGCATTATAATAATTTTCTGAACTGCTGTACTGAAACAGAAACTTATTCGGTCGAAGTATTGTCGACCAAAAATATAATCAGTCGAACTTTTGTCGACCGACCAGATGCCTGTGACAAATCAAAATCAAACAACAACTATTTCGGTCGAAAATTGGTCACCCGGCTGAATTTCTGTCTTTAATTTGTAATACAACAATCTCGATCGACGATTAGTCGACCGAGAAAGATGTCGGTCGAACAATTGTCGACCGACTGAAGTTCTGAATCAGAATTTTTATACAGTCTCTACTTAAATGCTTCTAACCATATCGGACCATCACATGGGTACCAAAACCTACATTCTAATGCAAGATTGGGTGGTTGACAGTGGATGTTCCAAACACATGACCGGAAACAAGGATGCATTTCAAACTTTTGAAGAAAAGAAGAGTGGAACAGTCACTTTTGGAGATAACGGTAAAGGTAAAATTGTTGGAATAGGTAACATTGGTACAAACCTCGAAATAAAGAATGTTCTACTTGTTGATGGTTTGCACCATAACTTAATAAGTGTGAGTGAATTATGTGATAGTGGCTATGATGTTTTATTTAACAAAACCTGCTGCAAATTATTAATAGAAAACACTACAAATGTTGTCTATGAAGGAAAAAGAGTTGGAAATCTTTATATTTTTAGACCTAACTCTATGAAATCTGTAGTAGGAAAATGCTTGCTTGCAAATGAAATACTTTAAAATTATGGCATAAAAAGCTAGGACATGCTAGTTCACATGTTATCAAAAAGTTAGTGAAATATGATCTTGTTCGTGGTTTGCCTACTTTATCCTTTGATCAAGTTGAAAATTGTGAACCATGTACATTGGGAAAGCAAACAAAAACCTCTTTTAAACCTAAACATGAACTTAGCACCAGTAGATCTTTAGAATTAATTCACATGGATTTATTTGGACCTATGAGGACACAATCTATCGGTGGCAAAAGATATTGTTTTATTATTGTTGATGATTATAGTAGATATACATGGGTACATTTTATTGCAACCAAAGATGATACTATTCATGCTTTTATAAAATTTTGCCCTATGATTGAAAATCTATTACAAAGCAAAATATGTACCATTAGAAGTGATCATGGTGGAGAATTTGAAAATCATGTATTTGAAGAATTTTGCACATCTCAAGGGTACACTCACAATTTTTCTGCTCCACGCACTCCACAACAAAATGGCATAGTTGAAAGGAAAAATCGATCACTACAAGAAATGGCTAGAACTATGATGCTCGAACATAACACCCCCAAAACCTTTTGGGCTGAAGCTGTAAACACCACATGCTATGTGTTAAATAGAGTAACTGTTCACTCTCATTTGAAGAAAACTCCGTATGAAATAATACATTCTAAGAAACCTAGAGTTGACTATTTTCATACCTTTGGATCTACATGTTATATCTTAAATACCAAAGATGATAGAGATAAGTTTGATTCTAAATCACACAAAGCATTCTTTTTGGGATATTCTACCTCTAGCAAAGCATTTAGAGTCTACAACACTATCTCTAGAAAAGTTGAGGAATATATTCATGTCTCTTTTCATGAAGAGTCCAAATCAGAAAATCTAGAAATAATTGATCTTACTAATCAATTCGAAAACTTAAACATACCAAATGATAGTGAGAAAGATACTACAAACAATAAACAAGGTGAAACACAACCTATACCTAGACTTATTAAGGATCATACTCAAGAATTAATTATTGGAAATTCAAATGATAAAGTAAAAATTCAGTCTTCCTTTAAGGATGTCGCAAACATGGCTTTTGTTTCTATCATTGAACCTAAGAAGATATCTGAAGCTCTTAAAGATGATTATTGGATAATAGCAATGCAAGAAGAATTAAATCAATTCACAAAAAATGATGTATGTGATTTAGTTCCTAAACCAAAAGATAAAACCATCATTGGAACTAAATGGGTTTTTAGAAATAAGCTCAATGAGGCAGGAGAAGTAATAAGAAATAAAGCTCGGTTAGTAGCACAAGGATATAATCAACAAGAAGGAATAGACTTTGATGAAACGTATGCACCAGTAGCTAGACTTGAAGCTATTAGAATGTTACTAGCTATTGCTGCACATAAAAACATCAAACTCTACCAAATGGATGTAAAAAGTGCATTTCTAAACGGAATCATTCAAGAAGAAGTTTATGTTGCCCAACCACCCGATTTTGAAATACCGGAAAAAGGTGACTATGTTTATAAACTTAAGAAAGCACTTTATGGTTTAAAACAAGCACCTAGGAACTGGTATGAAAGGCTCAAGACATATCTTTTTGATAATTGTTTTTCTATTGGAAATTCAGATTCTACTTTATTTTTCAAAACATATACATCTAATTTTCTTGTTGTTCAAATATATGTTGATAATATTATTTTTAGAGCTTCAAATGAATCATTGTGTACACAATTTAGTGACATTATGCAAAAAGAATTTGAAATGAGCCTCATGGGTGAACTAACCTTCTTTCTTGGTTTCCAAATTAAACAAATGCCTGCCGGGATTTTTATAAGCCAAGAAAAGTATACGAAAGAACTCTTAAAACGTTTTGGGATGGATCAGTGCAAACATGCTACTACTCCTATGGCCACTTCTACTAAAATTGATAAGGATGAAGATGGGGAACCTATTGATGATTCCTTATATAGAGCCATGATTGGTAGTTTGCTTTACTTAACTGCTTCTAGACCGGACATCATGTTTTCCGTTGGTCTTTGTGCTCGATTTCAATCACAACCTATGCACTCTCATTTTCAAGCAGTTAAACGAATTCTTCGATACTTAGCCGGAACTACATGTTTTGGTTTATGGTATCCAAAAGGACAATCCTTGGATTTTAAAGCTTATACTGATGCTGATTATGCTGGTTGTCGACTTGATCGCAAGAGCACTAGTGGTGGCTGTTTCTTGTTAGGGAGAGCTTTAGTATCTTGGTTTAGCAAGAAACAAAACACGGTTGCCCTTTCTACAACTGAAGCTGAATATATGGTAGCCGGATCTTGTTGTGCTCAAGTGCTTTATATGCAACAAGTATTAAACGATTATGGTTTTACTCTTTCATCTACACCTATTTTTTGTGACAACACAAGCGCTATAAACTTAGCACATAATCCTATCTTACACAGCAGAGCTAAACATATTGAAATCCGTCATCACTTTTTAAGGGATCATATTTCTAAAAATCATGTTTCTCTTCATCATGTTGATACGGAAGATCAATTGGCTGATATTTTTACAAAACCACTTCCATTAGACCAATTCAACAAAATAAGGAAGTAATTGCTTATCACTCCTTTGGAAGATGTTTTCTTTGATATTTGTGCTTCCTAACACTGTCGTCTATTTGCATCATTTTGGCTTTTAATAGACATCTTTGTCATTGAATTTGGTATTTGTTGGGACATCTAATTAAGGGGGAGTTTTATTCTTAAACGGATATCTTTTTGAAATGACAAAGGGGGAGAAATAAATATAAAACTTAGTATTTGTGCAAAACTCAATCAATGAGTTTCATAAACTCTTGGCTCTACATTGAAAGTTGCTATATTCCCTAAAGGATTGGATTTCATGTTCCATAATTCATGGGGAATAATAAGCACACACTTTATAAACAAGAGAAGAAATTTACAAAGGTAATCTTCAGGTATGAGTGAGAGGTCCCAGGATCGAGCCCAGGCCACGGGATGAATGGATGGCCAATTTTTAAAAAAAAAATCTTCAGGTATGAAACTCACATGTTTTTATACTTTCTTATTTTATATTTAGGAAATGTTTGTCATCTTCAAAAAGGGGGAGATTGTTGGCTAAATGGACATCTGTAAATCCCTTTGTTTTGATAATGACAAACATTTCATTCTTGTTAATCTAACGTGCTACTTGAGTGTTGCAGGAATAAGGGGGATGACAAAGCACTAGGAAATCTATATTCTTGAATGATTGTAAATGTCATAAAATGTAATCAATTGTAAACGTGTACAAATATATAATGTACAAGTACTTAGACTTCATGTAAATCAAGCGTTAGATCTTCCCTAGATAAACACCACATTTAGATAGGTCATCCCCTTCAATAGTGTCACATACGCACACTCATACACACACTTAATGTCTTCATTTGAAACATTGGAACAGGGTCCGTCTCGGTCGACAAAATCCTCAACCGAGACACTCTCGGTGGACAATCTTCTCGACCGAGAAAGACCCAAGTAGCCGTTAGACACAGCTGACAAGGTAGTTGGCAGTTGGAGATAAATGTTGCATACACTTGATCCAGAGAGCCTGTCGGTTGACAAAACGTCGACCGAGTAGGTGTCTCGGTCGACCATTTCTCGACCGAGATAGTCTCTGACAGCAACTGCAGAATTAATTAACTAGTCGTTGTTAAAGCAACTAACTTATATCTAACGGCTAGTAAAGCACTTAGAAACCCCTAGAAAGTGTCTAGAACGTCCTTAAGCACTTGTAGGACATTCCTATAAATAGGACATGCCTTAGGACACCTAAATACACTTGCTTTTACACTTGAGCAATCTTTGAGCATACATTGACTTTGTGCAACCTGTTTGTGAGAAATTGAGCATTGTGACAATTGGCTACTTCCCCTCTTAGCTCAAATTTCGTGTCCTATAGGCTAGCATCTCCTATCTACTGCAATTACTATTCCATACACTTTGGTTAGGAGATCTACACGCTTGATCTAGGCAAATCAAGCCTTGTGCTACAAAAGGATAAGTTGTAATTTCCTTTTTCCTTTCTTGTTCTCTATTATTGTTTGTACTCTCCTTGCTACTCCTAGGTTGGAGGCTGCGAATTGGAGAGGTTGGAGATCTTCTTGGTGAAGAAGGGGACCTTGAGCTACTTCAAGAAGGCTGGTGCAACAGGAGGTTACTTCTAGAGAGGAAGGATACTTCAAGGGGGAGCTTAGAGTTACTTCAAGAAGGCTACCTCGGGTTGGTGCATCTACTTCAAGTGAAGGCTGTTCAAGGGGTGTAAGAAAGTATTGTATTTTGTGTAAATCCTTGTGAAGGTAATAAAATTAATACTTTCAAAATCCCAGTTGGGTAAGTAACCGGGTAGTGGACTGACAACCTTAGTATTTGCTAAGGTTGGAACCACTCTAAACACTTGTCTCCCTCTTCCATTTTCAATTGTGGTTGTTTGAGTTAAATAATTGCTAAAATATTTAAAAACTTTATTCACCCCCCCTCTAGTGTTTTTCACAAGGAATATGCCTTCTTTTACCATAAAATGACACTTCTCCCAATTTAGCACTAGATGTGCTTCTTCGCATCGCTTGAGGACCAGGGAGAGGTGTTTCAGGCATGAGTCATACGAATCTCCATATATGGAAAAATCATCCATAAAAACTTCCATGATAATTTCAGTGAGACCAGCAAATATAGCCACCATGCAACGTTGGAAAGTTGTAGGCGCATTGCAGAGACTGAACAACATCCTTCTAGAGGCATATGTCCCAAATGGGCAAGTAAAAGTTGTTTTCTCTTGCTCGTCTGGATGTATAGGAATTTGATAGAATCCAGAGTAACCATCGAGATAGCATAAATATTCTTGGTGAGCCAACCGCTCTAAGACTTGGTCAAGAAAAGGCATCAGGAAATGATCCTTACATGTCTTCTTGTTCAGCTTCCTGTAATCGATACACATCATCCACCCGGTGACTGTTTGAGTGGGGATGAGTTCATTATCTTTATTTCGTATCATAGTAGTTTTTCCCTTCTTCGGGACAACATGCACGGGACTTACCCATGGAAAGTCAGATATCAAATAGATGATTCTAGTAGTGAGTAGTTTAATGACTTCACGATGGACTACTTCCTTTATGTTTGGATTAAGATTCCGTTGATGTTCAACAATTGGCTTTTGGTCTTCCATCATGGGGATTTTGTGCATGCACAACACTTGACTGACCCCAGTGAGATCACTCATCTTGTAGCCGATGGCTTTTCTTCTTTCCTTTAATTCCATGAGGAGTTTATCTTCTTGTTCTGCTGTTAGATCAGAATTCATGATGACTGGGCAGACCTTGAGATCATCTAGAAACATGTACTTCAATCCCTCGGGTAGGGGTTTCATTTCAGGGGCTTCTGGTTTCTCGTATGGTTCTTCAATATCATTTATAGCCTTGAGTTCATCTGATTTGGCTTCAGGATCTTCTTTAGCAGTGTTGAGGTGGTGAACATAATCCTTTATTTGTTCATCAATGGAGTCATCATCAGATGGGTTTGTTAGAGCCTCTTCTAACAGATTGTCTTGTTCATAATCTTCTTGCGTAAGTAGTGACATATGCTCTATGCAATCAATCAAGTAGACTTCTTCTTGCATGCTTGGTCTTCACATACTTTTGAAAACGTTGAACTCAAGGGTTTCTTTACCTGGTCTGAGCAGCAAGGTTCCTGCTTCAACATCAATCAGCGCTCTTGCAGTGGCAAGGAACGGACAGCCAAATATGAGAGGGTATCTGACATCTTCTTTTATGTCCATAATGACAAAATCACACGGAACATAGGAGTCTTTGCCTACCTTGACAGGGACATCTTCAATGATTCCTAAGGGGAGAGTTACTGTGAAATCTGCAAGCTATATGGTCATGCCAGTTGGAAGAAGTTATGGAAACCCTATCCTATTACAAAGGCCAAGTGGCATGATATAGATGCTAGCTGCAAGATCGGCCAATCCCTTCGTAGATGAAGAGTCACCGATATGGCACGAAATACCAAAAGATCATGGGTCTTTCTACTTCTTGGTTATCTTGCTCTGGATGATATCAGATGTGGATGTTGCTAACTTCACTGTCTCATACTCTTCGGTTATATATTTTCTTATGAGGAGAGACTTTAAGTACTTCATCCAGGCTGGTATCTGAGCCATGGCATCAAGAATGGGTATATCAACATGAAGTTTCTTCATAACTTTCTTAAATTTGTTGAAACGGGTATCTAGTTTGGTTTGCTTTAAATGAGTAGGGAAAGGGGGACGAAGCTTGTACACTGGCACATCTGGCTCTGGTGTTTCTATTTCTACAATAGTAGGTTCTTTAGAACTTGCCTTGTCTGTCTTATCAGCAGTTACTGGTCCTTTTAGTTGAGACTCAGGTGTTGTAGAGTCTCGAACAATAACAAAGTCGTCCTTGTCTGAAACGTCCACATGTGTCTTGATAGGAGGATCAAAATAGTATTTTCCAGACCTGGTGGTGACATCCTTCAGTTGCTTTGGGTGCTTAGGATTGTTCTTTAGTTGGCCAACAAAGGCTCCAGCAGGTGGCTTCATGTTATGTGACGTCCCCCGATTTTCTAAAACTTAATCTGATGTGTGATCTCCAAATTGAAACCCTCACCTCAGTGAGAATCCCAATTTAAGCACCCCACACTAGGCTAAGAAGAAGAAAATCGAGGGAGTCAGAAGGAAAACAATAGTAGCACATGCACATGAATAATAATAAAACCATACAACACATGTTCACCATTCAACATATAATTACAAAATGAATTGTTACAACATTTGATATTACATATTGCACAATAAACTTCTACATGTACATGTACTACCACTAAACAACAGGATCTTAAGACCACAGGTCCATCTGTACATCAGCTCGCCACACAACTCACAACTATCCTGGTCTTCAAGAGCATAACCACAACCTAAATAAAAGATTACATGTGGTACACGTCAGCACAATATTCAAGAATATTGTACTGAGTACGCCTACATGTCTTTTATATACCTCTCATCATATCTTGGAAATAAGATAAAACTAATACTTGGCAGTAACAGAAGAATATTAGAAAGCGTATACTTGCACAAAGATATTCATTAGCAAAAAGAACACATATTTTAAGCACATTTCCATCATATATCTCGTGCGTCTTCCACCAAGGCTTTGACGTCATTAGGCCTTATGATCTACCACCAAGTGGTTTGTGATCATTATACAAACATCATATGATCTACCACCATGTGGTTTGTGATCATTATGCATGCGCTCTACCACCAAGTGGTTTATGAGCTATCTTATTATGGGACATCTATATTATGTTTGCAGGTATACATATAGCAATAAGTATGGAAAAGCTCAAGCAACATAACATACAGGAACAATCATTTCAACCAATATCATATGCTAAGTATTTTACTACACATATAACACAAGCATATTGTATAATAAGCCAAGTAAGAGGTAATGACATACCTTCCAAAGAGATAGATCATTCTAATCACATATTTCTCATGTCATCTATATCTTTGGTCAACCCTGATTAAGACAAGATCACATAGCACCATCAGGTTCTCATCATCATTAACCCTAGTCAATTCATTAGGGTTTAGCTTAGTCATTTGGATATGTGCACCATTACTTGCATTCTTATCTTAAATTTATCTTACTGATGTCATTTTCCAGAATGTGATTCATTATCTAAACATTAGGTTCCATATCTTTTTTGTGCACATATTAGCCCTAGTTTATATACATTATTAAAATTAGGGTTACAACCCATGTATTAAGGATCATCGGCATAGAACATGAATTTCATGTACAAAACTGATATCATATTTACATATTATGTTCCAGTTACTGACATGAGGGTGTTCTGTGAATTTTATCATTTATGGAGCATGTATGTATTTATTGCATTTTATTTAGGGTTATTAGACTTAATTAGCCATATAAAGCAAATTACATAATTTCATGCATCAACATCATGTTTACTGATACTAGATGGGTTACATACCTCAAAAAGGATTTACTGACATGTTCTCATAATTTTAGGTCATCATTTGGTATTTATTATCTATTAGACAAGCATTTCACTATTTACATGATATCACTATGATTCGTTTGTTAAAAACCTGATATTATAATTCTAGTGTGTTCTACTCATTTTTCTGAGGAGTTTGGTATATTATATGTATTTTTCTGATCATCGAGCTATTTATTGTAATTTATATATGAACTGAGCATTTTACCTTTATGGGCCAATCCAGCGACACTACGTGTCCGTGAGGGGGCATTGCTCTAGGCTTTTGGCTTGCACTGGGTTCTTTGGTTTGGGACTCCCTGTTCCTCGTGTTCTCATGCCATCATGATCTAGCGGAAGATCTCACATCACTATTGAGAACCTACGCCACCAAGCAGGACAGGTCTACGGGGAGCTCTGTGGTTGGGTGCCGCAACGAGCGGGGAAGACAGTGAAGATTGACACCGTCTAGCCCTCTAGTTCTCATCTGTGTTAGCTTCTTCTACGGTAGGGAAAGGGGGAACTCCTCCTGCTCGTCAATACCTTATACCAGCACCAACATATCCTTCCCTCTCGTGGCTCCTCCTTCTGCGTGATTGCATTCAAGCGGCCAACTCCTAGGGCTGTGTGTAAGCTGTCGTCATCTAGGGATGAATCCGACGAGCAATCGACTGCTGAATCCCTCCTTATCCTCCTTCTCATGCATTCAAACTAGGTCATCTCCCCGATCCAGTGTATGTGCCACCTGGGACAACTGCTCTTCTCCTTCTCACTTTCTCACACGACGCGGAGTCCATGTCTGTCCTCCGCTCGAGGTCTTTGTGACTCTATCTCATAGCCACCACTATGACTGGTCTCCTCCGAGCATTCATCGGTGATCTGCTTCGTCCACACCAAATGCGCAAGGATGCTCGACGCCACCAAAACACCCTGATGATGGTTGTGCCTTCATGGCTGGAGGAACGATGAGGAAGTCCAATTCTTCTTCTCTGTCATCCTTCCCTCAAAACACCTTCCATTTCCTCCGCTCAGCTTCTCGGCACATGCTTCTACCACCATGGAGACATGAGGAGGTTGTATGGGACAATTAATTCTCCCCACTCTCAACTCTACTTCTCTTATCTCAAGGGTCGATGTGTTCTATCCCTCTCCACCCCGCACGATCCTAGATCATGGGGACACAGGGTGCTACTTGGCAGAACTCCCATGTCTCCATATCAGTTTGAGGTAAGGGAGATGAGTTCTATGCAACCTGGTATGTAACGTCCTTGGGTTGGGATTTATCCATGTCACCAATATGCCAAAAAACACAGACTAAGGCCGTTTGATTCACCAGAAGTATGTACATAGGCTAACAAACATAGTAACATTTGTACTATCATGTAAATCGATCCATCCATTTATTAAACATTTAGCTTACTGCAATTCTCAAAGACTTGTTCTAGAAAGCTCATTTCATCATGAGATTCAAGGTTTTTCCAAAGTACTTATAACTCTCAAAATAACTCAACATGAATGAATTCACGTGTATCATTAAGTATCCAGGGATTCCAAAAGTTCACTCCATCACATCCTACACACCTTAAAAGAAATTCCATTGTTGGAATTAAACAAAAGTTCAGTCTATCACATCATATACATCTTAAAAAAATGTGTCCTCAAAATTAAGCCATTCTCATACTCCAAGGAAAAATAGAAATGTATTCATACACAACTAGGGCACTACTCTAGGTGCAGCATATCCAAAAACAAAGCTCCATATCCATATCCAAACTACCATTAGGAGGTTTTAAAACATCTAAGGTGAAACACCCCTTCATAGAAGACTCAAACAAGGGTTTAGAAACTTTGATTAGGTCATCACATATCTCATTGTTAGGGTTTCATCCTTATATTTGTCCATGAATCAAGGTTTTGTCATCATATTACCATGTTCTAAACGAGTTAACTAAAGTTAACCCATTATATCAAGGTTTCATCAACATTTTATTGAGCTAAATGTTAGAACATGTTCGACCTTAACATATGCCTTTTAGGTAGGAGTTAACTAAAGTTAACCCACTTTATCCATCTAGATAACATCAAGGTGTCATAAACATTATGTTGTGCTAACTGACCAACTATATTTTTCATCTTTATTAAGCACTAAGATTAACACATCATGTAACATGTTTCATTCATATGATCTTATTTCATTGCTCACAATAAATTACAACATTTATTAATGAATTCATCTCAAGATTAACCAACAATATCGAATTATCATCATTATTCATGTACATGGTTAACCATCATTTATGCATAGAGATCTATCAAACCATCTCTAGATTTCCATCATCTCATATCCATATCTCAAGATTAGATCACCACCTTACATATATTACATCATGGTTGTGCTAAACAAACTTATGTGAGTGGCAAATCAAACATATATCAAAACTTTATCTAGCTCAATTGAGGTTCTCTTGACCTGTATCATGAGGGTAGTGTCATTCTCAGTCTCTCTGAGCTCATTCAACTCTATGAGTATCTCATATGTACAAACTATATCTTCCCTCTCAGTCTAGGGTTCTCATGTATACCTCATTGGTACTAGAGATAGCCTTACAAGCTAATGCCACATAAGCACAAACCAAAACATGCTATGACATACTCTTATCAGCTCTATACCCATGAAAACTATTTCTCAATTCCCTTTCTCTTATACACCACTAGATTCCTACAAGGAACCACCAACCTGAGCATGAGGCTTCACAGAAACTAATGTAGCTACCTTCTCCAGGGTCTTGGGCTCTCTCCCTCACCCAGACGGCAGACACTCATATTCTTATTCACATAAGCATATATAACCAACCTCTCTCTGACTCCAGGGTTTGGTCCTCCCAAGGAAATCTAGGGTTCAACAAATCTATAGGAATCATGCATAAAGCGACTCGACTCAATCACTCAGGAGTATTCTAGTTTAGGACATATCATATCGCATATATCTCATATTTCGCATATTAGGGAGTCTAGGTTCTCCGACCTTCTCCCTGTTGGTCTCACTCTCTCTAGAGTTAACCCCGAAACTGGTCCTAACACTAGAGTTCCCCCTTCATAAAAGAGCTTGAGACTCATGCTGATCCACCTTCTTATCTTAACTTATCTTATCTTATCTCATAAAAGAATGCATACTTGCATCATCAAAACTTATCTAAAATACTCAAAACTGAATAGAAGTCCTCGAAAACAAATATAAATCACCATAACCATCTTATATCATCTATATAAGACTTACATCATATCATTAAAACTTATTTCATCTATTCCATCTATCATATATATCAAAAAGGCTCTAGACATCTAATCCAGAACTACTCTCTCTTCTAGACTGATGTCACCCACTTTCACTTAGGTTACATGACCACCTCCTACTCGTACATGTGTGGGGACACATTTTTTTTGTAACACATATACATAATAAAATTTTATATAGTTTTTCTCTGATAAAACAAGTGTCAGAGAAAACTATCGAGGTTCGATCCGTTTGGAATCCAAAACCAAATCCAGAAAATGAGTGTCCCACAAATAGTAGAGAGTCGAGTGTCATGAAAACTATTGAAAAGGATGAGAACATGGTGTAGACTAGTGTAGCTACTCTAGGCAACATGCGCAATATGTCTAGGGTTTCTCTTTTCTTGATACACGTCATTTCCAAATAATGCAACGTCCCATACCGCTTCACTATAAGGAAAGAACGACATCTAAGGACTTGCTATACAACAAGCACCAGTCTAGGCCTAGTTGTTAGAGATCTTGGTACTAACCTAGAGGCTAGGTCAGATCTAGTCTCTAAAAGATGACTAATCTAACCCTAAAAGATTATTAAGTTCAAGGTTCTTTAGTTTTTTGTGTTGCATAATGAGCAAATGTCAGGATTTGCTATTATTCATGCTCTGATACCACCTGTGACGTCCCCCAATTTTATAAAACTTAATCTGATGTGTGACGTCCAAATTGAAACTCTCACCTCAGTGTGAATCCAAATTTAAGCAACCCACACTAGGCTAAGAAGAAGAAAATTGAGGGAGTCAGAAGGAAAACAACAGTAGCACATGCACATGAACAATAATAAAACCATACAACACATGTTCACCATTCAACATATAATTACAAAATGAATTGTTACAACATTTGATATTACATATTGAACAATAAACTTCTACTTGTACATGTACTACTGCTAAACAATAGGATCTTAAGACAACATGTCCACCTATACATCAGCTCGCCACAAAACTCACAACTATCCTGTCTTCAAGAGCATAACCACAACCTAAACAAAAGTAAAGATGAGTTTTATGCAACCTGGTATGTAACGTCCTTGGGTTGGGATTTATCCATGTCACCAATCCGCCACAAAACATGGACTAAGACCGCATGATTCATCAGAAGTATGGACATAGGCTAACAAACATAGTACCATTTGTACTATCTTGTAAATCGATCTATCCATTTATGAAACATTTAGCTAACTGCAATCCTCAATAACTTATTCTAGAAAGCTCATTTCATCATGAGATTCAAGGTTTTTCCAAAGTACTTATAACTCTCAAAATAACTCAACATGAATGAATTCATGTGTATCATTAAGTATCCAGGGATTAAAAAAGTTCACTCCATCACATCCTACACACCTTAAAAGAAACTTTGTCCTTGGAATTAAAACAAAACTCTAGTCTATCACATGCTAGCTGCAAGTTGAGCTAGTTGAGATTCAATAGCCTTATGATGGGCTTGCTAGTTAGCTATCATAGTCTGCTGTGAGTACAACATCTTTTCAATGGCTTTCAGCTTTTCATCCGGAGAGACGGGGCATGCTTTTTGCCCTTGTTGTTGGTTCTGGTAAGTGACTTTGTTGGGATTCTAGAACTGAGAATTGTTCTGATAATTGTAGTAGTTCCTATTTAGGAGGTTCCCTCTAAAATTTCCATGATTCCCGAATTTTTTTTTGGTTATATTGGAATCCTAGTGGGCTTCGTTGCTGATTATTTGAACCAAGTTGTCGTGAGTTTTATGCTCCTAAAGGATTTCCATATTGAAGACCAGGATGGTTCTTATTCTGATTCAGATTGTAATATCCTTGACCAGGGATAGTGTTGACAACATTAAGATTTTCCATTTGACCATTATCTCCTTGGCCATAAACGTTGCTTAGACCAACATCATAGAGAACATTGTAGGCTTGCGTAGAATGATCAGTGTCTTTGCATGCTTCACAGAACAACGAAGCTAACTTGATCTGTTGTTGTTGTTGTGGGAGTGGGTGTCTTCTTTCATAGGCAGCAAGAGATGATTCTAGATGGTCTTGTTTGGCAACTAAGAGCTTGAGGAATTTAGCGATAGACTTGTACTTAGGAATAACTTCAGCAATAGCTACCTTCAACACTCTTTTATCTTCAAATCTACCCCAATTAGCTTGATTTTCATCTCCAAGGGTGACAACCTTCCATGCACTGTCATAACTCTGATGCATGAAGTTTCCCCCAGATGAGGAGTCTAAGAACCTCTTGATATCGTCATCCACACCCCTATATAAGATCTCAATGAGTTGATTCTTAGGAATTCCATGGTGTGGACACTTGCGTAGAAGCTTTTTATATCTTTCCCATGCTTCAGCTAGTGATTTTCCAGGGACCTGAGTGAATTGAGTTATTTGACCCCTAATTTCATAGGTGAGAGAAGGAGGATAGAAGTTCTCCAGGAAGACATTTTGAAGTTGTTCCCAGGTGGTGATGGGTTCACATTGTAGGGAATTGTATGAACTTATAGCTCTATCAACAAGAAATACTTGAAGAGACGGAGTCGGATGGCATCGTCTGAGACTCCATTTTGCTTTGTCATAGCACATAGATCAATAAACCTCAGAAGGTGCTCATGACTATCTTCTCCTTATTTACCATAGAATGGGTTGTTTTGAAGCAAGGTGATCCAATGTACCCTTATCTCATCTATTTGGAGCGTTGATGGGAGGGGGTTGTACTGGGTGATGAACGTCAACAACTTTAGGGATTGAGAGCTCTCTAAGGGCCTTCTGCAGTTCTGTTGCTTGCACTGCTGCTTGTGCTGCTTGGATTTCTTCTTGAACTATAGCTTGGGCTTCTTGCATAAGCCTTTCTCTTTATGCATTAAGGGCTTGAGTGACCCTTTGGGCTATTTCCTCCACTTAAGCCATCCTTACTTGGTTCTCTCTACTTTGACGATGAAAGATTCATTCGATCTCAGGGTCAAAGCTAGCAACAAGGCCGAAGCTGTTCGAGCGGTGCATACACTAGTCTTTGGGGGTACCTGGGATGGAAAGATTTTTCAAAAGTAAGATTTCACGGAGTAGAACTGAATTCAAGAGGATGATAGTTGTTTCAAAAGAAAAAGCAAAATCCTAGATTAGCCTCAAAAGAACTAGATTTGAATAGTTGATTCCGTTGTCCCCGACAACATTTCTAGAATTTGACGTGGTCTATTAGCACACTAACAAATTCACTTGGGGTTAAAATCCTAGGGTTTTAAACTAAAACCTATGCAATAATACCACCCGCAAGTGGACGGGTCTTATCGCAGTATAGTTAAGGATCAAATTCCAAGGGACAACATTTTGAAGAATCGTTGCTAGTCTAGTCTAGTTCAAGTAAGACTAATATTTAGAACAAAGTTTTGATTTGAGTTTAACTAAACTAATTATACGAAAGTAAAGAGCATAATTAAAGTTGAATCTAGATTAATGATGGGGATCACTAGGGTGGTCTCGGGTTTCACCACCACTACACATGCAAACATATCCAAAAACCAAACATCTAGGAAAGATCTAACTATCCAAATAGAACTATTGCGAACCCTCCCGAAGGGATGTTTAGGTTCATGTAAGCATCACCTTAAGCATCACCTTAGGCATTAGATTTCTCTTCGCCATTTGGATCACGTATGTACATCTCCGAAGATACATATATCCACCTAAAGTTGCGGCCCTATATTAGGATGTTTAGGCACACATAAGCATCATCGTGGGCTAGATGGCTTGTCCCCTCACGGATTACACACTTTCGACCTCAGGGAATCCCATTCTATTTCTAGTTAGGGAGTCAACCACTTTAATCAACATTCAAACCTACATATTGAAGTTCTTGCAACATAGGAATGAATGAGATAAATGCAAGCAGGTGATCAATCCACAAACACATATCGATGATTAACAATGAAATGAAAAGTTGCATACATGCCATGGAATGTTTAATGAAAAGACATATAAGCATGGGCAGCGGGGCTAGTCCCCACACCCTAGAGAAAATGAACTACTCGCTCATGATGCGAGAAACAAGAAGAATAAGAGAGAGGGAAGATTCCACCATGAGCATGATGCAGAAGATGGTCGCAACTCGGTGAAGATGATGCAGTCTTCTATGTTGTGATGAGGAAGATCTGGACGAGGAGCGAGGGACACCAAGACAGACTGGGCAGTCATTCTCTCTCCACCTTCCTTCTCATATTGATTTCCTTGCTCGCAGTAGGAGGAGAAACCTTTGGATGCGTATATGGCATGAATGATGGGTGGATGCACGGGATCAAACCTACATTAAGGTAGCCTGGTGGCGTCCTAGATCTGATCCCCAAGAGAGGACCCTGTTGGTCCTATTTATAGACTTGGGTAGAGTCCCACTTTGTTTGGACATTGGTCCCCACATTTTTTATGTGAGTCATATTTACACGGTTGTGGAAGACTAGTTGCCTCTCGTGAGCCTTCTCATAGTTTTAGTGGGACTAGTAGGTGTCTTCGTGATTTGGAAACGGAAGTATCCTTCTCAGTTTTGGGTCTCACGTCCACACGGTCTCAAGACCTAACGAGACCACACGATCTTGCTACCTTCACATTTTGGGAACGATGGGCTATCCTTCACAGTTTGGGGTCTTCAAGGTTTAGAGGATCACTTCCCTCCTCATTGTCTGGTAACCATGAGGGCTCTCACAATCTTGAGACTGCGAGGGAGTGATTGGCATGGCAAGGGCGGCAAGAGGTCGGGCAGAGGGTTGCAGGTCCAGGCGGCTGTCGATGGGGAGGGGGTGACAGAGGAAGAAGGTGCTCCAATATGTATGCGATCATGAGGGCAGGTCGCAAGGGTAGGTGGTGGTGTCTTCAGAAGCAAGGGGAGGGGGTGACAGAGGAAGAAGATGGTCGCGGATGGAGGAGGGTGTCACTACAGGTCGAAGCGGTGCAAACAGGGGGCAGCGTGAGGTCCTCGCGGTTTGTAGGTGGTAGCCATGAGCATGCGGTATTGAGGTACTCACAGTTTAAAGTCCACTAGGGCTCTTACGGTTTGAGGACTACTAGGATCCTAGAAGTTTTGCAGGTGCGGTCACCGGTGGTGGGAAGCGATGGAAGAGCAGGCGGTGCGAGGTGGATGACGCATGCGCTATTGTGGATGGTGGCTAGCACTATAGGTGGAGATGGTGGTTGTCGTAGATCATGGAGGGCCATGCGGTCTTGAGACCGCTACTCCAACTTGCTGTCTTGAGATCGCTAGCCCTCCAATCGATTTCCAAACTGAGTGGGGGAGGGGGGCTCAAGACCGTGAAGAGGAAAGGGAGTGGAGAGATCGTTAGGGCAGGTGGTGCCCAAACCCAATGGAGGAGGTGCAACAACACATGGGCCAAGATTGAGTAAGGTCAATATTGCAAGGGTAAACAGTGTGGAAGCATTGATAAGTGATCATATGGTTGTGATGGATGTAAAGGTGACATTGATGAATATGGAAGTGGAAAGTGAAGCAAGGGATGGTGATAACCATTGATGGAGGGTGAAGAAGATGAATGGTGTTGATGAAGGTGGATTTAGGGTTGAGTGAAGGTGGGCCCCAACTGAAGACCTCATCGTGACATGCAACATCTGCATGAAATTCGTATAAATCTAGTTAGTAATCTTGATAATTCAACCAATTAAGTAAATTTGCATATTGTAAGATCTAAGAGATGAAAGTGAACATTTTAAGCAAAAATGGGCCAAAGATGGTGATTGAAATCATGATGAATATGCATTCATCAATAGTACAACACGTGTATACTCAGACGAGTGTTAATGAGGTTGCACTTCTTGAAATGCTTGAGATCAAGCTTTTGTCCATCCTTCAGTGGTTTGGTGTTGGAGAGGTCTAGGTTGAGGTAAAGAGCAATCAGAGTGATCAATCCTCTAAAATGAATTGGAGGTTTGCTTCGCACCTAGTTCTTGACTCCCATCATGTGTAGCGCAAAGAAGGAACCAAAGTCCAAACTTTTCTCCTCATCTCCAGTAGCTTGCACATAAAGTAGAGGTCAAACCACTGGGTTTTCCCCTATCCTTGACTGGATTTGGTGAAGATGGTGTTCGTGATGAGGCGATTGAAAATGCAAGGAAAGGGATGCTCAATACCATTAACGGAGTTGGTATGCCAACTAATGTGTTGACCCTCCGGTAGCTCGGATAGTAACTCCCATGTCTCTAGAAACTTGAAATTTTTAGGGTAGTAGCAGTCCCCCTCAGATGGCCATCAATATATGGCATTGCATTTCTTCAGCGTCAGGGTATAATTGGTGTTGTAGAGTTAGAAGTTGATGATGCCACCCCTACATCCATCCCCATGCTTGGGGATGATACATACCTCCAATGAAGCCAAGAACTCATAGACAAGATCCAGGTATGTCAGTCAGTTGCTAAATAAGTGGTGGTCTCCTACTAGCCCTTGACGTTCACAAACCATGCACATTTTTTCTATGAAGCCAATGGAGGCGATGATATCACAGTCGTCGTACCATGTCACATAGATCTCTTGCCCTTGCAACTCCTTGTAGATCTTCTTGATGTCAGTGTTGGGGTGAGATATCCAGCTTGGTTAGGGAACCAGGTTCAGAACCCCTACTGACAAGGAAGCTTCTGTTGGGTTTTAGAGGAGGCAGAGAAACAACAGAAAAAAAAAATTTCTCCCCAAAACCCAGAACAAAAGGAATTGCGTCAACATCTATACAATAGGAAAGATGGTTTGTGGATGCATACCTTATCCCGAGGCTTGCTCGGAAACAGTACCTCACGCCTTGCGCGGTCTTCACCTCTAGTCTTGGACGGTGTCTGTGCAGCTCCTGGTCACACCGGGACTGAAGACTCCTGGTCTCACCGGGACTGTCAGGATTGAAAGTTGTCCTCCGAGAAGAAGAGGTCTCCCGCCTCTGCAGTCGTCCACACGGACCGCCTGGAACTCCGATCTCCTTGTCGCATAAGGAACCAGAAGGAGTTGCACCCTCTTGTCGGCGTACAGGTCACCGACACACTCTCCTGCTACCAGTCGCTTTCTGCAGTTGTCCTTCCCTTACTGTGCCTCCCTTATCGGTTAGCACTTGCTCAGGCTCTCTTGGTTACCAAAACCAGAGAGAACGACAACTTTGCAGAGCAACTGGTTTGCACTGATTTGTACTCTGAGAAGCCCCCAATACCCCTATATATATAGGCAGGTCATGGGACAGGGTTCTCTATCCACGTCAATATGGGACTAAAAGCAGGAGTAGAAGGGTTTGAGATTTTCCACAAAAGCAACCAACTTGCAACCAGAACCGATCGTTTCACAACTGAAACGGTCAGTTGGGGATCTGAGCTGGTCGCTTGACAACTCAACCGATCGGTTGGGACCCATGAACCGGTCGGTTTGTGGTCTTGGTCAGTTCCCGATTGACTTTCCAACTTTTATTTCTAATTGGTATCAAATACCAATCCTTGTTCCAATCAAATTGGGAAAGTGAAACGAAAGGAAAATTCTCACCAATCTTACTTTCCCAACTTGCCCGGTTGCAACAGTTGAACCGATCGTTTCAACACTTGAATCAATCGTTCACCCTGTCCTTGAGCCGATCGGTTCATCACATGAGCCGATCGGTTCATCACATGAGCCGATCAGTTGGGAGTAAAGATTGTGCAGAATCAGTCAATTGTGGTTTCAATCAATCTGATACTCTAATCAATCAGTCCAACACCATGAACACTATGATATTGAGCTATCAATTGATTGAGTGTTTAATTGAACTACTAAACTCCTTTGGTAATCAATCTAAACATTGTTTGTGGACAAAACTCCTCTTCCAAGTTAAATCCTATGTGTGTGACCCTGCAGGTCCATTTCATGTTGGCAGTGAAAGTCCATAACACTTATGACTTCACAAGCAAAGAGAGGTGCCTAGTCACACATCAGTGCTACCCAAGTGAAATAGAAAGTTGGAGAACAACTTTCAATCCTACAATCCATGAATGGTGTTACAGTGAGTGTATAATTCCTTTGTCACTGATATCCTGAATGAACTCGAGGCATGGAACAGTCATCCTGTTAACATTCATTCATTTCCTTGATCTCAGAGTAGACCGAGTGAGATGTGTATGACATCAACATCACATATTGATTCAGACGTGCATGCGCATGCCTTTCTCAATCCTACTCATCAAGTGGCCAAGGATATCAAACTCCCTCAGGAGGGACAAATCCCATATCTATCACTCACCCCTCAAAAGCCCCATGTGTCAAAGACACCCAATCATCACCTTCATAACAACCCATGTTTCAAGACTACGTTTGATGATGTCAAAGTGTACCCAAAGACATGTGTTGAGTGTAGTGATTTCATATCTAAGAATCACACTCACCACCATCACTGTGAGAGCTGACTGTGACTACCAAGTCATGGTTCCATGTGTCACTCTCACGGTGGGTCTTTCCGGTATCTTGTTCTCTAACAAGTACCTATGTGCTTGGTTTGATATCACAATATCATGACTAATGAGATTCTGTCATCAACCAACATACAATCTGGCCTTTAGTGTTATTGATGTCTATTGTTATTTCCACAATAACAACTGACTAGGGACTAAACAAGAATGTATACTATTAACATCTGTATGATCTCATCGTTTAGGTCCTCAACCCAAAAGCATACGTCATTGAGTAAAATCATTCTTTTGATATCTATCATGTTACACCATCATCTCAGAAATAGTTTAAACATATAGATCGGAAATTTCCTTTATTATTATTCAAAGCATTTACAAAGTATCCCATTACAATCATCATATGACTTGCTCTATGGGCATACATACCAACCGAATCCCACTTGCACTTAGAGCTAGTCACCAAGGAATCACAGTCCTTGTGACCTAGCATGACCATCATGCTTCTACTGAGAAAGGGCCTTAGTCAGTGGATCAGCTATGTTGTCTTTAGTTGGTACTTTGCAAATCTTCACATCTCCTCATTGTACGATCTCTCATATGAGATGGAAGCGCCGTAGTATGTGCTTGGACCACTGATGTGATCTGGGATCCTTAGCTTGTGCAATAGCTCCATTATTGTCACAATAAATCTCAATTGCATCACAGCTACTGGGAACTACACCAAGTTTAGAAATGAACTTCCTGATCCACACAGCCTCCTTTGCTGCATGTGATGCAACAATATACTCGACCTCTGTAGTAGAATCGACAACTGTTTCTTTCTTGGAACTCTTCCAGCTCACAGCTCCATTATTAAGGCAAAACACGAATCCTGGCTGGGATCTGTAATCATCTTTATCGGTTTGGAAGCTTGCATCGGTGTAACCCTTTACAACCAGCTCTTCCTCGCCGCCTTAAACAAGAAACTAATCCTTAGTCCTTCGCAAGTACTTGAGGATGTTCTTCACGGCTGTCCAGTGAGCATCCCCGGGATCTGACTGGTACCTGCTCATCATGCTGAGAGCATACGAGACATCTGGGCATGTGCACAACATAGCGTACATGATGGATCCGATGGCTGATGCATATGGGATCCCACTCATACGCTCCCTCACTTCACAAGATTGGGGACATTGAGCTCTAGAGACGGTGACTCCATGTAGCATGGGGATGTTGCCTCTCTTTGAGTTCTCCATGCTGAACCGCTTCAGCACTTTGTCAATGTACGTGCTATGACTTAGTCCGAGAAGCCTTCTAGATCTATCTCTATAGATCTTAATTTCTAGATTGTAGGATGCTTCTCCTAAGTCCTTCATTGAGAAAGTATTCCCAAGCCAAGTCTTTACCTTCTCTAAGGCTAAGACATCATTCCCCATCAAAAGTATGTCATCCACATACAATATGAGGAATGTGGTCTAGCTCCCACTAACCTTCTTGTAAACACAAGGTTCATCTCCATTTTGAATAAAGCCAAACACTTTGACTTCTTCATCAAATCGAAGATTCCAACTCTGAGATGCTTGCTTCAATCCATAGATTGACCTTTGTAGCTTACATACTTTATTGGCATTCTTTGGATCTACAAAACCTTCAGGTTGTGTCATGTACACATCCTCATTTATATTCCCGTTAAGGAATGCGGTTTTAACATCCATCTGCCAAATCTCATAGTCATAATAAGCTGTAATAGCAAGCATGATCCTGATGGACTTAATCATGGCAACTTGAGAAAAGGTTTTGTCATAGTCAACACCTTGAACTTGTCGAAATCCCTTCACAACCAATCTGCCTTTATAAGTTTGCACATTGCCATCCATGTCGGGTCTTCTTATTGAAGACCCACTTGCACCCTATGGGTTGTACCCCTTCAGGTGGTTCCACCAAAGTCCATACTTTGTTGGAGTACATGGATTCCATCTCGAATCTCATGGCCTCAAGCCATTTATCAGAATCTGGTCCCTCCATAGCCTCTGCGTAGGTAGTTGGATCATCATCTATGATCAACTCACCACCTTCCTGAGTCACAAGGTATCCAAACCTCTTAGGTTCAAGGCAGGTCCTACTAGATCTACGAGGTCCTTGTGTTACCCGAGGAGACTGAGATTCCACAACACCTTGTGAATCTGCATTTTCCTCTGGTACATCTACCAGTTCAATGTTTTCTTGTTGGGCTTGAACCTCTTCAAGCTCTATATTCCTCCCACTTCTTCCTTTGGAAATAAATTCCCTTTCTAGGAATATAGCATCCCTGGCAACAAACACTTTGTTGTCAGTAGGGTGGTATAAGTAGTATCCCCTCGTTTCCTTGGGATATCCAACAAAATAACATTTATCAGATTTGGGTCCAAGCTTATCAGGAAACATTTTCTTGACGTAAGCCTCACAACCCCAAATCTTCATAAAAGACAAAACGGGACGCTTCCCATACCATATCTCATATGGTGTCTTTTGAACCGATTTAGATGGTACATGGTTAAGTGTAAACACGGCGGTTTCAAGAGCATAACCCCAGAAAGAAATTAGAAGATCAGCAAAACTCATCATTGATCGCACCATATCCAACAATGTGCGATTCCTTCTTTCAGACACACCATTATGCTGTGGTGTTCCAGGAGGAGTCCACTGTGATACAATACCACGAGCTCGCAAAAGGTCCTCAAACTCCTGGCTTAAGTATTCTCCACCTCGATCAGATCGAAGTGCCTTAATACTTTTACCAAGTTGGTTTTGTACTTCATTCATAAAATCCTTGAACTTTTCAAGGGTATCTGACTTATGTTTCATCAGGTACACATAGCCATACCTACTGAAGTCATCAGTGAAGGTAATGAAGTATTGATACCCACCTCTGGCATTAGTTCTAAAAGGCCCACATACATCAGTATGTATGAGTCCTAATAGATCACTAGCTTTCTAACCTTTACCTGAAAAGGGAGTCTTAGTCATCTTTCCCAACAAACAAGATTCACATGTCTCTATTGATTCATAATCAAAAGAGTCTAGATAACCATCTTTATGGAGTCTAGAAATGCACTTCTCATTTATGTGTCCTAGATGAAAATGCCAAAGATATGTTTTGTTTGAGTCGTTGAGTTTTTGCTTTTTGGTGTTTACGTTGTATACACTTGTCTCCAAGTCTATCAAGTATAGACCATAAGACATTCAGGCACTGCCATAAAAGATCCCATCTTTAGAAATGGAACATTTTCCATTCTTAATAAGAAATTCAAATCCATCTTTGTCCAAACAAGAGACGGAAATGATATTCCTATTTATGGTAGGTACATAATAGCAGTTCTTCAACTCTATTATTATCCCGCTCAGTAGAGTTAACTCATAGGTTCCTACGGCACTGGCGGAAACTCTTGCCCCATTGGCAACACGTAGTTCAACCTCTCCTTTCCCAAAAGGCCTACTTCTCTTAAGATCCTTCACATTTAAACAAATGTGAGATCCGCATCCAATATCAAGTACCCATGACGAAGAAGTAGTAAAGTTAATCTCTATCACGTATACACCAGAAGTAGAGATCTCTATCTCTGACTTCTTCTTCCATTGTTCCTTCCATTCTCTCCATGTAGAAGAAAATGGTTTGGCGAGAGAAACCTTCTCTCCCTTACCTTCTTTCTTCTTCACTAACGCGTTAAGCGTACATAGAGTGGATTCTAAGGCTCCTGGTATATCTGGATTGTGCAGAACACTTCTCACAGTCCTCAACCAGTTATGGAATTTATTCTCAATCAATTTGCCCATTTTAAAATATGATTCTTTTGCCATTCTACAAGAGAAAATTTGCATTTGTCAAAACCTTTTTGATTTGATTTTAATAAAATTTGACGATAGTTAATTAGGCCTTTAATTAATTACCGCTCCCACTATTTTGACTCAAATCGATAGCCCTCACCATCAATTTGGAAGATTGCAGCGTACAATATTCTAGTGGGTCAAGATCTTGAAATCCTCTAAGCCATGGTCCAGCTAGGGCTGTCACCCACAACTCAGATCTCTCAGGTAGGAAACTCTTTCCAATTACATCATATGAAACTCTTGAAAGATGTCATATGCAACTCTTTTCCATGATCATCTCCATGCCTCAAGGTACTAGATCCCATCTAGATCACCTTGTTAAGTCTGACCCAAAGCCAACACGATGAATATGCACCCTGCTAGGGCAGACCCACACATTCATCCTTCACGCTTCCACGAGATAGACAGTGCACCACGCTAGGGTGTGCCCACACTTGGTTGATCAAGCTTTTCACGTGTGTTGCATTTGGAAGGCATCTAAAACTTAATATTTAATGAGGGATTTGGTTTTTATATACATAAACATATTCAATCACCACAATATATAGTACGTATCATATACATGCTATATCCCATAGAAAACATGCAAAATGATAAAAGGCAATGATTATGGCCATCCTATTGTGATTCCTCGAGCCAAGAGGAATCACGGTCATCTAGGTCTAGATCACATGCAACATGTACAAGATGAAATCTGTGCCTGCCTTTCTGGGTTTGATCAGCTCATCTCCATGACTGATCGGCTCGCCATCAAGTTGGTTGTTTGGGTGCCACCAGCCGATCGACTGGCACCTCCAGCCGATCTGTTCACCGGTTGTCGTGCATCTCCTCAGGTCGCCACCCGCTCATCTCGCTCCTCGAACCGTCTGTCTGGATCACCAATCGATCGGTTCATGCCTTAAACCGATCGTCTCAAGCGTCGTCAGGTCATCCGTTTTCTTTGACATAACAGGAAATAAAACCTATCTTATTTACAATTTAATTGTGAAACCCCGAGTTACATTCGGGGGGAGCAAAGGTAGGAAAAGAATTCTTGAATTATTTCGAGTTACATCAGGAATAGGAGAAGGGGAATCGGTGCGCAGACCGAGATGCAAGAAACCACATACAACCACACATAGATATAGGGTTTATAGGCCATAAATATGAAACACATCCACCATAAAACGCATTTAAGGGCGACGCGTATCGAGTGCATTAATACTACATATCATATATGTATATTTGGGATTTGTGGATTGGACATGCATAAAGCCAATTTTATTTGCATCTCATGCAATAAATAAAGGCGACAATCCAAAATCGATCACATCGATAATCCTAAAATATAGAACAGTTGACGTGGCTCTGATACCACTGTTGGGTTTTAGAGGAGGCAGAGAAGTAGCGGAAACAAAAATTTTCTCCCCAAAACCCAGAACAAAAGGAATCATGTCAACGTCTATACAATAGGAAAGATGGTTTGTGGATGCATACCTTATCCCGAGGCTTGCTCAGCGACAGTACCTCGCGCCTTGCGTGGTCTTCACCTCCAGTATTGGACGGTGTCTGTGCAGCTCCTGGTCGCATCGGGACTGAAGACTCCTGGTCTCAGTAGGACTGCCAGGATTGACAGTTGTCCTCCGAGCGGCAGAGGTCTCCCGCCTCTGCAGTTGTCCACACGGACCGCCTGGAACTCTGATCTCCTTGTCGCACAAGAAACCGGAAGGAGTTGCACCCTCCTATCGGCGTACTAGTCACCGACACACTCTCCTGCTACTAGTCACTTTCTGCAGTTGTCCTTCCCTTGTTGTGCCTCCCTTATCAGGTAGAACTTGCTCGGGCTCTCTCAGTTACCAAAACTAGAGAGAACGACAACTTTGCACTGCAACTGGTTTGCACTGAGTTGTACTCTGAGAAGCCCCCAATACCCCTATATATAGACGGGTCATGGGACAGGGTTCTATGTCCCTGGCAATATGGGACTAAAAGCATGAGTAGAAGGGTTTGAGATTTTCCACAAAAGCAACCAACTCGCAACCTGAACCGATCGTTTCACAACTGAAACAGTCGGTTGGGGATCTGAGCTGGTCGGTTGACAACTCAACCGATCGGTTGGGACCCATGAACCAGTCAGTTCACTTCTGAACCAGTCAGTTCGTGGCCCTGGTCCATTCCCGATTGACTTTCCAACTTTTGTTTCTAATTGGTATCAAATACCAATCCTTGTTCCAATCAAATTGGGCAAGTGAAACAAAAGGAAAATTCTCACCAATCTTACTTTCCCAACTTGCCCGGTTGCAACAGTTGAACCGATCATTTCAACACTTGAAGCAATCGTTCACCCTGTCCTTGAGCCGATCGGTTCATCACATGAGCCGATCGGTTCACCAAGTTGAGCCGATCGGTTCATCACATGAGCCGATCGGTTGGGAGTACAGATTGTGCAGAATCAGTCAATTGCGGTTTCAATCAATCTGATACTCTAATCAATCAGTCCAACACCTTGAACACTATGATATTGAGCTATCAATTGATTGAGTGTTTAATTGAACTACTAAACTCCTTTAGTAATCAATCTAAACATTGTTTGTGGACAAACCTCCTCTTCCAGGTTAAATCCTATGTGTGTGACCCTGCAGGTCCATTTCACGTTGGTAGTGAAAGTCCATAACACTTATGACTTCACAAGCAAAGAGAGGTGCCTAGTCACACATCAGTGCTACCCAAGTGAAATAGAAAGTTGGAGAACAACTTTCAATCCTACAATCCATGAATGGTGTTACAGTGAGTGTATAATTCCTTTGTCACTGATATCCTGAATGAACTTGAGGCATGGAACAGTCATCATGTTAACATTCATTCATTTCCTTGATCTCAGAGTAGACCAAGTGAGATGTGTATGACATCAATATCACATATTGATTCACACATGCATGCGTATGACTTTCTCAATCCTACTCATCAAGTGGCCAAGGATATCAAACTCCCTCAGGAGAGACAAATCCCATATCTATCACTCACCCCTCAAAAGACCCATGTGTCAAAGCCACCCAATCATCACCTTTATAACAACCCATGTTTCAGGACTGTGTTTGATGATGTCAAAGTGTACCCAACGACATGTGTTGAGTGTAGTAATTTCAGGTCTAAGAATCACACTCACCACCATCACTGTGAGAGCTGACTGTGACTACCAAGTCATGGTTCCATGTGTCACTCTCATGGTGGGTCTGTCCGGTATCTTGGTCTCTAACAAGTACCTATGTATTTGGTTTGATATCACTATATCACGACTAATGAGATTCTATCATCAACCAACACACAATCTAGCCTTTAGTGTTATTGATGTCTATGGTTATTTCCACAATAACAACCGACTAGGGACTAAACAAGAATGTATACTCTTAACATCCGTATGATCTCATCGTTTAGGTCCTCAACCCAAAAGCATACATCATTGAGTAAAATCATTCTTTAGACATCTATCATGTTACACCATCATCTCAGAAATAGTTTAAACATATAGATCGGAAATTGCCTTTATTATTATTCAAATCATTTACAAAGTATCCCATTACAATCATCATATGACTTGCTCTATGGGCATACATACCAACAACTTCGTGCCTTAGTGCCATCTTTCTTGGATGAAGGAGATTAGAGAGAGTAGTGCTTGATGTAGTGTCTGGGTGCTCAGAGATGCTCATAGTTGCTTGCTTGAGGGAGGAGAAGAGAAGGTTTGAAGAAAATGGATTCATATCACCTCCCTTTAATAGGTACACCTACTGACCTGGGACCGGGTCGATAGCACTGACGCGACAATAGTTGTACCAACTTTTGGATGAGAATCTACATGCTCGGTGCTATCGACAGTTGCAACACTCCAATTTCAGTTGTGCTGATTGTTGTGCATCAATAATACTAGCATGTCCCACAGATCGATGCAATCAACCAACAGATGTGGCTAATCTCGATCACTCATTGATTCTCTCCACAAACTGCTAATGTTAGTTGTCGATGATATCAACTTGCTCTCGGTATTAGCGATCAATTCAAGTTCAATGGGTGCTTCCAGACGAGAACTAAATGTCTCGAACCCAGGGTGTTTTCTTTCATCGGTACTACTGATAGGGTATCGGTAGTACTGAGACCTTATCAGTTACTCAACCCTCATTTATGTAAAACCTTTGTGCTACTGACATAGTTGTCGATAGTACCAAGATGTAGCTCTCAATTTTTCCAAATTCCTTGTAACCTCATCGGTAGTACCGATATTGAGCTCGGTAGAACCAATTTTTGTAGTCAATTGCAACTTTTTTCATGAAACCATGTAGGTAGTATCGAGATCGAGCTCGGTAGTACCGACTTTTTCAACCTGCACTCCACACAAAATGCATCAAGGTACCTTTTTTTATATCAAAGTAAGTAGAAATAGAAAATGCAACTACAAAACTACAAATTTGGAATGTAAAGAACATAAAAAATGGTTGGGTTGCCTCCCAACAATTTCCCTTGTTTTACGTCATAGGCTCAATGATCCTAAACTCATTGGATTAGTGAAGCTCAACAAGCTCCAACTCATCCTCCTTCCACATCACATCTCCCCTAAAGTAATGCTTGAGACGCTGGCCATTGACAAGGAATGGCTCATCCCCATTGTTAATCTCCACAACCCCATGGGGGAAAGCTTTAATCACCTCAAAGGGCCCACTCCATCTAGACCTCAACTTACCAGGATGTAACTTCAATCTAGAATTAAAAAAAAGGACCTTCTGTCCTAGAGTGAATGTCCTATGCAAAATATGATGATCATGAAATTGCTCAATCTTCTCCTTATAATTCTTGAGATCTCATATGCATCAAATCTAAGATCATATTTTCCATTCAAATCTAGCAATGTCTTTTGTCCTGCATTTTCCAAATTTTAATTGAGTTTCCTTAGAGCCCACTTAGCCTTGTACTCTAACTCCACCAGTATATGACAAGCCCTCCCATAAACCGACCTAAAAGGAGTAGTACCTATAGGTGCTTTATAGGCAGTCCTATACGCCCATAGAGAATTATTGAGCAACATGCTCCAGTTGGCCATGTTGGTTGAAACTATCTTTTCCAATAAATTCTTGATCTCCCTATTAGACACTTCAACTTATCCTTGAGTTTGGGGATGATATGGGATACCTACTCTATGTTTCACCCTATACTTACTAAAAATGCTCCAAACTTCCTATTGGTGAAATGAGAACCACTGTCACTAATTATCTGCTTGGGCACCCCAAACCTACAAAAATGTGATACTTCACAAATCTACATAACACCTGGGCATCATTGGTGTAGGTTGGAATTGCTTCCACCCACTTAGATACATAGTCCACAATGAGTAATATATAAAGATTGGAATTTGAAGACACACAAGGGCCCATGAAGTCTATACCCCATAAGTCAAACACCTCTATTTCGTAAAAAACATTTAGAGGCATTTCATGTCTTTTTCAAATATTACTTGCATGTTGACATGCATCACACTGATAGACATAATTGTATGAATATTTAAAAATTGTCGGCCAATAAAAACCACAGTCTAAGACTTTATCCGTAGTCCTAGAACTAGCATGATGACCTATTTTAGGTGAACAAACACAGTGTGCCAAAATACTATGGAATTCACAATCCGACACACACTTCCTCATAATACCATCCCTACACTGCCTCATCAGAATGGGGTCATCCCATATATAGTACCTCAAAGAGTGGAAGAATCTTTTCTTCTCCTGGAATTTCCAATCGGCCGACAACTCTCCACATGCCAAGTAGTACACAAGGTTTGTGAACCATGGGTCTTTGCTTCTCATAGCAAAGTGCTGCTCATTTGGGAACTGTTCTAATAGGTATACCAATATCCTTTTCATCATCCCCTTCAACCCTAGAAAGATGATTTATCACCAGATTCTCAGTTTCGTCCTTATCCTTGATTTCTATATCAAATTCCTGCAATAAAAAGATCCACCTAATCAACCTTGGCTTGGAATATTTTCTCAGAAGAAAGTATTTGATAGGTGCATGATCTATATGTACAACAACCTTAGACCCAATCAAATATTGTCAAAATTTTTCAAAATTGAAAACAACCGCCAAAAATTCCTTTTCAGTCATTGTATAATTCAATTGGGCATTAGTTAAAGTTTTGGATGGATAATAGATGACAAAAGGGATTTTATCTCGGCGTTGGCCTAGAACAACCCTTACTGTGTAGTCTAATGTGTCACACATCAGCTCGAAAGGTTGACTCCAATCTGGAGCCTGGACAATAGGAGCAGAGGCTAGTTTCTCCTTTAACACCTCAAAAGATCTCAAACATCGCTCATCAAATTTAAAGTCAACATCCTTTTCTAATAATTCAGAGAGTATTTTAGCAATCTTAGAAAAATACTTGATAAAGTGGTGGTAAAATTTGACATGTCCTAAAAATCTCCTTACTCCTTTCATCGATGATGATGGAGGTAGTTAGGAGATCACCTCTATTGACCGGGTCTACCTCCATTCCTCTATTGGATACCTTGTGTCCCAGGACAATTCCTTCACTCATCATCATGTGACACTTCTCCCAATTCAAAATAAGGTGAGTGTCCTCACATCTTTGCAAAACCTTTTCTAGATTGTCAAGGAAATCATCAAAAGACTCCCCATACATTGAAAAATCATCCATATACACTTCCAAAAATTGCTCTACCATATTGGAAAAAATGACAAGCATGCATCGCAGGAAAGTGGTCGGTACATTGCAAAGATCGAATGACATACAACAATACAAGAAATGGGCCATAAGGACAAGTGAAGGTCGACTTCTCTTAATCATGTTGCTCGATGGATATCTAATTATATCCTGAATAACCTTCAAGGAAACAAAAATGAGAGCGATCGACGATCTTCTCTAAAATCTGGTTGATAAAAGGGAGTGAAAAATGATCTTGTAAAGTTGTGCCATTCAAGCATCTATGGTCTATGCAAACACGCCACCCAATCACTAGTCTCGTAGAAATAAACTCATCATTAGAATTAGTTGTGACCATTATTCCTCCCTTTTTAGGAACCACCTGGGTTGGACTAGCCCAGTTTGAATCAGAGATAACATATATAATATCTGCAGATAAAAGTTTGAATCATGATGGGGTTTGGTCGTCGTTGAGGTTTCACTACAACTTTGGCTCATGCCTCCAGTATGATCTTATGTTGATGAAAACTAGGGGTTATCCCCTTTATGTCTTCCATAGACAAACCGAATGATGCACAATGGTTCTTTGAAACCCCAAGCAATTTCTCCTCTTATTCAACGCTTTGTGAAACAGAGATTATGACTAGAAGTTTCTCCTCTACTGCCAAGAAAATGTACTTCAATTGAGGTGGCAGTGGCTTCAACTCCAACTCTGGGGGGACTCAGCAAAGAAGGAAACAATGGTGGTGGGGGTGATCCCAAATCCTCAAAATATCTTATATAGTAGAATGGCAAGATATTGAGAACAGGACACACTCCTCCAAAAAATAGTGCCTGGTATAATCATCCACCAGATTCATTAGACATGCCTCTAAAGGTAGATGTGGGTATGCCTAAACAAGAGTGGTAGAGGTTGCCTCCTCAATTGTTGTTGGGAAAGGTCCTCTTATGTATCATCAGGATATTGAACCGCCGTTGTTAAGCATATCTCATTTGTTTTGTCTAAGATGTGCACTGCTAGTGTGCCCTTGTGGACTTGCGTCAACACATGTGCCATCTCAGGAAACGGCTTCCCCAAGAATTGTGACACGTTTTCTTGGACCTGTTGTAGCATATGAGTTTGGGCTTTAGCTTTTACAGTCTGTGTAGGCTTGGGTATTAAGATTTCAAATTGCTCCTCTCTATTGCCCAATGTTTGCCTTCCTCTTCCCATCTCCAGAATCATATCAGTTGTGGCTTGGAATGGCCTCCCCAGTAATAGTTCATTGCCTTGCCCATCCTACATCTCCATGACAACAAAGCTGCTAGAAATACAAACATCTCCACCTTGACAAGAACACCCATGCAAATACCATAAGGCCTCACCATATAATTGTCTGCCAGCTAAATAGTCATATTACTCTTTCTAGACTCTTGTTGATCTAGCTTCTTAAAAGTGGTCAAGGGCATAAGATTGATGCTAGACCCTGAATCACACAAGGCCTCTCCAATTTTCATCTTCCCAATAAAACAAGATATATTAAAATAGCATGAGTCATGTCTTTTCACTAGCAATTTATCAAGAATGAATGCAGTGACTTTCCCTTTTAGAACTACCACCTTAGAATCATCTATCCTCCTTTTTTATTGGTCTGATCTTTTAGAAATTTTCCATATGAAAGGCTATGCTCAATTGCATCAATCAAAGGGATATTGACATGAAATTTCATGAAGCTATCTAAAAATTTCTAAAATTGTTGATCAGCCTTTGTTGCTTTCAAAAGTATAGGAAAGGGAACTGACTTTACCACTTTTCTTTGATGAGGTGGCATATATGTCTTTTTTATTTCCTCTTTATCATCAACCCCTACTTCAATTGTCTTTTCCTTAGCTACATCATCTAGTTCCACTACATCCACCATCACTACCTTATCTTTAGCACCTATAATTTCTCCTTCATCTAAACTATATGGTGTATCATTCAACAAATTTTTGCCACTACAGAGTAAAACTACCTTGATCTGTTGATTTCCATAAGATACAATAGTATTGACTAGGATCCCTTGCTGATGTAGCTTCTTAAAGGATGCCACATCCGCTGCTATTTGAGATATTTGTGTTTCAATATTGTGGATCTACGCTCCTTGGTTCTGAAGTTCTTTTTTATTCTAGCCAAAAAGCACTTCATTTTGACTTACAAGAATTTTGAGCATCTCTTCAATGCAGTCTATCTTACTGGGACCCCCGTCCTATTGTTGACCATCGACCTACTATAAATTATTCTATTGTTCCTAAGACGAGTCTTGTTGGAAATTATTAGGATCCTTCCAGGAGAATTTAGGATCCTTCCTCCAAGAGTAGTTGTTATTCATGTACTATTGTTGATTTCATGCAAACTTGCACTCCTCATCTTTCCATTCTAAAGAATTTCCAACTTTTGCACACAACTTTTTAGCAATCAAGTACAAATTCTCCTTAAGTGCTGAAATAACATTGGACTCCTCGACACTATTAAGGGTTGCCGAGTGCTCTCTTTCATCTGCCCATGTCTGATTATTAGACATGTTCTTTAATATTTCATGACAACAGGTTGTCTTGTTGTTGAGGAAGAAAACTGCTCCTGCGCTATCAAGTGTGGTCCTTTCACCCTTCTATAGACCATGATAGAAAATCTTCACTTGACCTAACAAATCAATGCCATGGTGGGGGGCCTTCTACAACATGTTCTAGAATCTTTATCATTCCTCAGAATATGACTCGTCATCTTGTTGTCTATAGTCATGGATCTTCTTTACTAGGTCATTTGTCTTCCGTGGTGGAAAGTACCACTCGAAGAAAGCATCAATCACTTGTTCCCACATTTCAATGCACTCATCATCAAGGTTATGAAACCAACACTTATTACTGTCTTCCAAAGATGATGGGAATAGCTTTAGGTATATGACAATCACCGACACCCTATCTATCTTGATCATATCACAACTTTTGATGAAATTGTTGATGTGTGTCATCGGGTCCTCAAAGTTTTGGCCATGAAAAGCCTATGATTTGACTAAGGACACAAACCCTGGATTGATCTTGTAGTTGCCGGCATTGATATCTTGTCTTTTAATTGCCCTTTTTATAGTAGTAGAAGAGGATGCCTTGATCCTTTCCCAGATCGTCTGTTCTTCTTCTTGGTCACCCATTTCTACTGACTCAGGTTCCTTGGGTGGCTCAGGTCCTTCGGGTAGAGGTATAGGTGGTGGAGTTTGCTTAAATCTGTCCACTGATCTTCCATACTCCCATTCTCTATGAAGGAGTTCTACTTGACCTAAGCCTGGTGAGGACAACTCTCTATAGTCATGGGCTCAAGTATGCACCATGCACTAGTACCTACAATTAGAAAAAATAATTGTGAGAACATGGTACTAATGGTAGAAACAATAAAGACATTAAAATTCAACTTTTGATGAAGAAAAGAAAAATAAAAGCGTTGGCCTAGAATGGATGACTATAGCACTCATAGTGCTGAAGTTATCGTTTCCCCAGCAATGGCACCAAAAACTTGATAGGTATTTTCTATACGCTCAAAACGCAGGGATACACTATTGTAGTAATATAAGCCTATGAGGCCCAGTTGTCAAACACAAGGAAATGTTACTTTAGAAACTAGTACTAACTGTAGTATGGTCAGCTTTGGCTAAAGAAAACTTGAGTGATTGGTTTGGTTATCTGAATAGAAAAGAAATCGAAATTATGGTTGTTGTTATCAATCTTAGTGAATTCCTTAGGATATTGGTTACACCATGGCTAACATTGCACTTAAGTCCTAATACATCAATGAAAATCTATCCCAACTCGGTATTAAGAGCATGTAGTGAGAATTACCCACTCTCATGGTATAATTCACTACTAACCTAATACCAACCCCACTCTCGTATTAATTGTGTTATTAAATAGGGGCTTTATGGAATACTCTGGGTAATCTCCTCACATTGTTAAACTGCCTTTCTCAAAGGGTTTATAGGACGTGTATTGAAGTTATGACTATTAATTTCCCTTTTTTAAAGCAATTAATAGTCCAAGTACTATCTATGGTGATCAAGCACAAATAGTTTGTTCATTCACATAGAAATAAATCTAGAAATTAAGAGAAATTGATGAATTAATGGATAAGAGTCAAATACTATGCATAAACCACTCCGGTCCTATAGAACACAGGGATTATCCCCTCATGATTTCCATAGTCAAAGACATAATAGGAGAAAGGAAAAACATTTAGCACATGAAAAACCCCTGAAGTATACGGTTCAAACGCTCTCTTCTTGTGTATGTGCCAATTTGCTTCCTTCTGACTGCAATTTTGTATGTTAGAAGTTCTTGGATCATTTATCTTGCCTCCTTCTTCTTTGCTATCTCCTCCTCTTTCTTTTCATTATTGTATAATGGATGAGATCCTTAGGTCTAGCCAGAACTCCCCAAAGTCATAGGCATGACTTAGGGTGAGTTAGAACCTCTCGTTGGATTAAATAAAGCCTTCAAATGTGCCTGATCTTGATCCGTGAGTACTACAAATAGAGTGTCAGTACTACCGACTACTCTAACTCATGCAATCTCCTATCAAGTTGTCATTACTACCAACACTTTGTGATAGTACCAAGTTTCTTTGAAATTCTTTGAGAAAAATGTTCTAACATCGTCGATCCATAATCATACGCTTATTGGGGAAATTGCATTTCCCACCATAGGAATCCCAAAAATTGGGGTTGTAACAGTTAGTGGGAGCATAATTGTATTCCTCATATTACATATAGATGACATAATATTGATGGGGACTGACATGCCTACTTTACATATGGTAAACAACTTTCTAGGAAGTACGTTCTCTATGAATCATTTAGGAAAAGCATCCTATATCTTAGGGATCAAGATCTATAAAGATTGATCTACAAGGCTTCTTTGCCTAAGCTAGATTACATATATTGACAAATTGTTGAAGCAGTTCAGCATGCAAGACTTAAAGAGAGGGAAATTTCCCACATTTCATGGAATTAGCCTCTATAAAGCCTAATGTCCTAGCTCTTGTGAAGAATGGGAACAAATGAGCAAGATTATAGATGCATCTACAATTGGATATGTCATGTATGCAATGTTATGCACTCGTCTGGATGTATCATATGCCTGAAAAGCAAATATCAATCAGATCCCAATGAAATTCATTAGACTACTATAAAGAATATCCTTAAGTACTTGATAATAACTAAGGATCCATTTCTTGTTTATGGTGGTGAGGAAGAGTTGGGTGTAAGGGGTTACACCGATGCAATCTTCCAAATAGACAAAGATGATTATCAATCACAATCAGGATTTGTTTTTTCCTCAACAACAGAGTTGTAAAATGGATGAGTTCCAAGCAAGAGACAATTGTTGGCTCAACAATAGAGACTGCGTATATTGTTGCATCCAATGTAGCAAAGGAAGTTGTCTAGATCAAGAAGTTCTTCAGTGAACTTGGGGTGGTTCAAAGCATTAGCGATGCAATAGACTTGTATTGTGACAACAATGGATCTATTGCACAATCTAAGGAACCCATCACATCAACATTAAAAGAACATACTACAACAGTTCCATCTCATATGGGAGATCCTACAATGAAAAGATGTGAATATTTGTAGAATATTTACCAAAGCAATGTTGTTGAACCATTCAAAAAAACACTTTCAAAGTAGAACTGGACAAGGTGAACTAGTTGACGAGGTTTTTATTGGGATACATTGCTATAATTTCCATTGGTCGATGGGCTAACTGTGAGGCAGAGGTCCACATGAAAACCTTGAGGTAGCAGATTGACAAGAAAATGAAGGAGTCTGGTAGTGATGAGTCAGTTAGAAAACTCATCGTGGAACGAATTGATGAGGAAGAGAGGAATGAAATCAACAAGAGAAGGAGGATGGTGAAAGGATGAAGGGTTGACAAAATAAGGATTTGTCAACAATGGTTTGGAAGAGGGGTATAGTACACAGGAAAGGATGCTTGTCGAGAGTTTCTGGTGTCTCTCTTCTAGTGCATCCTTGAAGATTTTGCAACACATTTATCCCTTTTCCTATTGTGGAGTTGAGCATATTAGGTCTTCTATTCTGGTATCATAATGGGTTCAATGAGATTTGGTGGTGGAAGGTGGAAAACTCTAGAAATTTATAGAGTTGAAGCATCAATGAATGCAGTCAGAGATGAGGGGAAGGTTTTCTGTGATGGAAAAAATTGGGTCTTCTTACTTTGGAGAAAAGGTTGAGGTTGCAGGGCTAGGGTTTTACATGGGTGGAAATGAAGCATTTGGTCCCTTGTCTTGCATATGGCATTTATCTAACCTAAAATCTTAGTGGTGACTTGATCCAGAGACTTTGGTCATCGATGTGAAAATTGGGTCCAAGACCTCACTATGAATATTGCTTCTTAGTGATCGATGAGTTTACAAGATCTGTAAGCCCTGAATGGAATCTTGCATATCGACAATCAATGACATTCCACAATAGGAGGTGGTTTCCTCATTGTCCCAATGAGAGTTCTAAGTCTCTTTGATCGAAGAGATTTTTAGGATATGTCAGTCAACATAAATTCAACTGGTTGTCATATCTCCAAATGGTCTCCCAAAGGTTGTAGATTGTCCTATTCCTAATCATAATAACACCGGGTCTATGAAGTCCATTTCATTTGTAAATAACATGATATCATAGATTCATAAGTTCCACAAAATTTGTTTTCAATAAAATATGTATGAACATTAGCAAATTTCATCAAATTTCAATGCAATCCTATTTGAAAGAAAAAAGAGTGATAATTATTTTTTTGATTTTTTTATATCAAAATTGAAATGATGTAATCTAAAAAAGGTAGGCATGGATGGGAAGTAAAATGATAGTAACCTATCCTCCACCCAAAATATGGAAATTTTCTTGGCCTGTGAAACTACATAATCTCAAATGGAGGGGGGAAAGATGCTTATTGGGCCACTGAGTGTGGTTGCATTCCTATTAGCATTGTTTTTCTCCATTTGAAATCTCAAAAATAGGGTGGAAGCATCAAAACTTAATATTTCATCTTACGATGCATTTTCTAATGGAAGGGAAAATTATCTAATCAAAGAATTAGAATTTAATATAAGAATCAGTATGTCGCCCGACAAGTGCTTGTGTTTTAGGTCCCTTGCTCGATGTGTTGATTACAATCTTCTGTGGTAGGTGCAAGCTTGGAGAAATTAAGAGTTGTTTCCACACTCATGTCCACCATTGCAAAGTATATTTTCAAACTTTGACCATTTTTCACAAACTTGCCAGACTTCTCGCTCTACGAAATGAATGCACCATGTGTGTAATCTCCTCAATTTTTTTGAAATTGAATTATGTAAATATAACAGATGAATTGATTAGTAAATTTTCCAATGGTATTATCGATAGAATAATAATGTTACCCACTTTGTAACATGGGTTCAACCCATGACCCAAGTGAGTCCCATGAGACTATTTGCTTTACAAATAGATCCTTCGGGCACAAGACAAAGAAATAACATACTTTGTTCATTAAAAATATAGCAGTGACTTCATGAATTCTTAATAGAAATATGAGACAAAAGCAAATTTTTGAAATATAATAAGATGTGTAGTGTTTTAAATAATTAATAGAGTAATTATCCAATATAGTTTGACAACACAAAATTTAAGGCACCAAGTAGTATTATTTCGAACTGACTTTTGGTATACATAAAAATAATAACAAAAAGGAAGATAATTCAATAAATTGGGAGAAGAAGGACGTTCCATGAGATAATGGTAATTGTTTTAAATGAAATGTTTAAAAGAGCAAGTTTTGTATGTAAAAATATCCCAATAAATTACAAAAATTAAATATAAATTGGGAAAGTCATTAATGAGTTTCTGTGAAGTAAGGATAAGTGATTTAAGATATATATATATATATATATATATATATATATATATATATATATATATATATATATATATATATATATATATATATATATATATATATATATATATATATATATAAGGCTCATCTTTAATACCCGCGCAGGTAGCTACCTGCACACCCTTCCTGTCACTTTTTTTTATTTGTTTTCACAATTGTAGAGGAGCATTTTATCTATCTCCCCAAAATATTTCATCCAAAAATAATATCATTTTCCCCACCAAAATAAAAAAATATGTCCATATATTTACTGACTATAAATTTTCTGTGCAGTTACTTTTTTAGTCATATTGTTACTTTTTTATCAATACAATTACTCTTTTAATCTTAGAGTTACTTTTGTGTACCATATAGTTACACTTTTGGATGTGCGGGTAGCGAAAAATCAGGCTACCTGTGCGAGCAGCGAATAAATCCCCCCCACACACAGATATATATATATATATATATATATATATATATATATATATATATATATAGAGAGAGAGAGAGAGAGAGAGAGAGAGATAGAGAGAGAGAGTCAGGCTAGTGTACACTTGAGTATACCGGAGACATTGTGCACCTCAGTTGTTTTCAAAGATGTAGTATTTTTTTGAAAAATCTAAATTGTTGATCTTCTTAAATATCTTAAGAACATACTATATAATAAATTTCATCTCATTTGGACACTTACAGCCCATGCATCTAAAGGAGAAAAAAATCATACATTTCAAATTAGATTTTTGCATCGATTTTGTTGTCCTTTGATGACTGACTTACACTCATCCAAATGAGCAAATTTTGTGTGTAGCCTATTATTATTGTAACGATGAAGATCAATGGATTATATTTAAGAAAACTATGGTCAAGATAGGAAAACACCATTGGGGTGTACATCATGATCTATATACTTGTAACGACCTCGCCTCCCGGTAACCCCCAATTAAGGGAGACCGAAAGGTCAGTGCTGTTATCCAATTAACATGATCAAGGGTTTGACATATAATCAATAAAAATTATGAAATTCTACTAACTAACTAGAATTTGGTATAAAATAAAACTTTTCTTACCTTGGAAAAAAAAACTGGGATTTCTAAACTTCTATCCATGAAGATGCTAAACTAACTAATCCTCCTGTGCACGTTATTTCTCATTTATTTCACATCTGCCACTTTACTATTTGTTCTTTTCATTTGTACCTAAAACGCCGACAAACAGAACGTTGGTCAGCAAGAAGCTGGTATGTGGGGGAAACAATAATCATGCAACTATAATAACAAAGTAATCAACCAATTATCATTTAACAACCAAGATTACATTTTAAACCATACTACTCAATCCTTTCCTATCCCCTATCTCTGTGCTGTCCCTGCAGCGGACTGAGATACTACCTCTCTCTAGGTAGATCCTTATTAGACCCCGCATGATCCTACCTAACAGGTAGATCAATATCTAGGGTTGAGTCGCATGGCACTACTCATAGGTAGTCCAATCTCTAACTCAATGTGACTTGATGGACCTACCCCATTGGTAGCCATTTACTAAGTCATTCAATGACCTGATGGACCTACCCCGTTGGTAGACATTTACTAGGTCAACCCATTAAGCTACAGAGGGGACTAGGATTTGAACTAGTAGCCATATTTCTCATGTGATAGTCATATTCACATTATACTTTGCATGAATTAAATACATCCAACAGTTTAATTCAAGCCACGATGGAAGCATCGACAAAACCCCGGAAAACTAATTCAGGTAGTCATAAGAGTAACCACATACCTGATTTGATGATTTCAGAAGCATTAAGAAAATCCAACCAAGCATGCAATCCAAGTAATTCAACAATCACATAATTCCTGAAAAGAATATGTACTCTATTTATTACACACTTTATCAAGAACCTACTTTATTAACTTGGATTCACTTTCTAGGATTTCTATATCCATTTTTTTGGGTTTTGTTTTGCAATTAGGGTTTCCCTTCATATTTTGCTATTTCAAACCCTAATTTTATACAATTACTCATAAACCCATATTATCTTATCTCTTCTTCCACATTAAGGTTATCTTAACAACATATAACTCTATATCCATATTAAAGGCACATTAATCATCAATTAATTTCATTAAGCTTCTTTTTCATTAAAGCTACCATTTTATCCTTTTAATCCTTGACAAGATCATTATACGCACCTATCGTCAATTCAAAGTTCATTAGGGTATAATTAACATATGAACTCGTTTTACCCTCAATCTTCCTTTTATTCATGAGAAAACCCTAATCACTACACATAGGGTATTTATCCAGTATTAAGGACTTTTATGTACAAAAAACTTAGAACACTCATATTTTCAAATTAAATATGATTTTATCCTCTTTTACTCTAAATTAGGGTTTCTAACTTATTTAATCATTCTTATATGAGGTAAAACCCTAAATCATGCAATTCTACATCTAGATCAGGTTTGAATCTAAAATTATTATTCAACAGGTTATTAACACTTCAATTAACCCATTAAGCATTCTAGATTCAACCTTTAATCACAAATAGAGTTTTTAACTTAACTTTAATGCACTTTTCATCCAATTATAGTACTTTTTCAATTAGGAACGGAATCAATCTTTAATATCATTTTTATTGGATTCCTCTCCTTCTCCTGATCAAAATTCATATATTATATGTTTCCATCGGAGCTACCAATGAATTTTGTAAATTGCATACCTCTTGGCCAATAGAAAAGTGCCACGTGTCTTCGTCCATGCAACGCATCTCGGCTGTTTTAAAAACATAATGAAATTCTATTTTTACCCCTGCGTGACTCCTTGGTCATGTAATGCCCGGAGGGGCAAAACCATCTAACGACATCCTTCATCTCCTACCTTGCACGCCCTAGGCGCTGCCGCCGACGTAGCCCATCAGGAAGAGTCTTCCCCACCTCGCACGGCCAGAAGACTGTCGCCCACTGCCGCCCAAGCTCCGTCACGCACCTGCGCACATGGAGGAGCCCCCGGGTCGTGGCCAAGGTAGTTGATCCGTCATGAGCCAAGATCGCGATCTCTGTTGCGGGTGGCAGACTTCCGGCAGGAGTTGCATGAAGACGGGATCGCGAGGGAGAGAGCTGCTCCCTATCCTACCTTCGTCGGACCTCCACGCTCCTTTGAGCGTCCTCAAGCCACGGCCACGGCGGTTAGTTCAGGCTGGACAGGCCTATAGTGCACCCGCCAAAAGCAGCTGTGTTGCTGCTGCTACGTTCACGCTAAGGTGGAGGAGTATCCCTCGAGCCTCCCGTTAGCATCATGAGAGCAGTATGCATCCGTCGTAGCTCCTCCTCGGCCCTTCCCTGCTCTAGGATTCGAACCACCCTTTGCTAGGGTTTCAACATAAGGAAGAGGAAGGATGAAGAGATAATTTCGTGGGATTACTCTGGAACTCGATCCAGAGGCTCTCCCTCTTTATATAGGGAGGGTATACGTGCCCAATAACCCTTGCCCACAAAGCAAGCAACGTTTTTCCTAATCAGAAAGGAATTTTCCTTAATTAAGAAGTATTTTCTCTCTCTTTAGCAATTCCTTATTTATCCATGATCCTTAGTCATTAAAAATTCTAAATTCTTTCCTCTTATTCTCTTTATGATTGCTTTTTAATCCATAAGCATGAATTTCTATTTTCATTTAGTAGAAAGAACTTCCTTTTTAATAATACCACCAAAAACATTAATTATGCATCACATTATCCTCTTATTTTGCAATTTTGGTATTTTCTCTATCTTTCTTCTTTATTGGGACTCCTTGGATCCCAAGACACTCTATTATCTCGAAATTCCTCTTCAAGGATACTTATTATCCTTCAAGATGTATCTATATGCATTACTTCCCATTATCATGTGTATTTCTGATTAAAATATCTCTTTTTGAGGATTTCTCTTTATTTCTCTTTTATTTTACTCATTGGTATTCTTTTTATCATTAGGAATCCTTGGGATACGAAATTCCCCCAAGAAAAACTCAATTATACATCTTTTCACATATTTTCCACATTTCATCAATGTTTTCAATTTCTTTCTTAATAAAGAAATAAGTATTTGATCTTTTCTTTTATTATTTCCTTTTCTTTGCAATCTTGGATTCCTTGGCACCCAAGGAATCTAAAGGTATGAAATCCATCCTTGGATTACATTCTTATGCCTTCTAGAGGTTTCCACACTTTTCTTTCCTCTATTTTCTTATTTACTCAATAATAGAGTTTCTTTTGTTCTTTCTTTGTTATTGGGCCCAATAGCCAGTAAAGCCCACAAATAAATCAACAAGGCTATTTTAAATGGAATTCATGCATTCAAACAAAAGTCATCATTATTTGTTCATTTATCTTTAATATGAGAAATTACATTTCTCTTCTAATGAACCCAAAAATTGGGGTTGTAACAATACTCGAGTGTGTTCTAGTCTGACTCCCTCTATATATACATACATATATATATATATACATATATACATATGTATGTAGGTATGCATGTATGTACGTATATGTATATATATATATATATATATATACATAGATATATATATATATGTATCTATATATATATATATTTTATATATATATAGGAGAGTTAAAGAATAATGTAGATGTCATAATCATAAAGACTTTCCTAAGGATTTAGAGATCAATTACCCCATATAGTGATATTGTTTCCTTAATATCTTTTGGTGTGTGATCAAGTGATATGAGTAATTAGTTTAGGAAACATATCTAAGAAATAAAAAGATAGACTTTCCAATCATCAAGACTTTTTGGACTCTTTTATAGGAAAGGATCCTGATCGCCTTTGGAATTGATGTGTTTTGTATGTATCTCATGAGTTTTGCATGACAAATATGGGGACCTAAAGGAGAGGAGGATTAGAAAGTCATGTTGTCTAGAAAGGAACCAAATCTTAAAGAAGGCAATCCAAAAAAGGGTCCCCATGAACACAATTTATAAATAGGTAGGTTCCTACCTTTCTCAATTGGATACACTTCTTCTTCTTATATCATTGACTTTATCCTCCTAACTCTAGGGGTTCCACCTAGCTTCTACATAAGGAATCACCAGAGCCTCCCTTCTACTAAGATTGTGTCCCCTAGTTGTTGAATGTGGGAAAAGAGATCTGCATGTTCTCTCATGGCCGACTGCCAGACCATCACCGTACAGGGTAGTAAGGTCAAGAAAATGGAAGTATGGCTTGCTTCCACTCTCTGCAATCGACAATGGCTATGGAGGGGATTCTCCTCCTTAGAAGAGTCTGCAACAGTCAACATCCTTGTCCGAGGCGTATAAGTAATATTCCTATCTCCTAGGTTAGCTCCCTCTCTTAACCCTACTATAAACCTTGTCGACATAGCCTCATTTCTTGTTTTTTATCACTACCAGCATACAAAGCACGTCGCCATGTTTGACTAGGCTAGGTAGAGGGCATAGTTCCCTTGGCTACAGTGGTAGAGGCCACAAGCCTAGTTTCTCCAGCAATTGACTCGGTGGCCAACCACCCTGTGTGCGTACATAGAAGTGTTGGGAAGCATACGAATCAAGGCAATAAATGCATGAACAACCCCGATCAGGTTGATCACTACCTGAGTGTAGCCCAATAGACAAGTAATGGGTGGCCCAGGTTATATTATAAGTAATATGTAATATGTTGATGTGGCGTGATGTGATCGACCCTTATAAGTGTACTTTGTAATAATTGTAGGAAGTAATTGGCTAACAAAAATATAGAGAAAGTGCATATCAAATTTATCACGAAAATGAGGGAAATATAAATAAAATAGATTCAATGCTTAATTTTTATCCTAATTCCAAAATTAGGGCTACTAGATGATTAAGGGGTGAGTATATACATGGAGCCCTAGAATTGGTGATTTACAAGTTGGGTATATTAAGATGTTGACTTCGTCATTTAATATGATATTCTTGAATACAATGGGAATCTAAGGTAAATAATGATAAGGATAATCTATAAGTAAGGTTTCTAAAGTGAATAACCATATAAATGATGAATTGGGGTTGTTGAAGCTAATGATCATAACTTGACATGAGTTTAAGGCGCATAATCTAATATAGGTGTTCATAATGAAAGGGTATAGTAGATTTAATATTCAGGGTTTCAACTAATGTTTAATGCATGATGCAATAGGGTTTATACCCTTAATCCTTATACAAACACCTAAACCCTAGATTAGGACCTGAGTTTGGTTTAAAATGAATAATTTGATGGTGATACTTTAGGATTTACATACATGCAAATTAAATGTTGATTGCTTGGATTAGTTGATTAGATCGATGGGATATACTTGAAGTACATACTGCATGATATCTGCATGGTTATAGACTACCACCAATATTGTTTCTCGGTGTTTGCTGATGATTTATTAAGGATTACTAAAATAAAATGTTAGTTTTTTTTTTTCTATTCAACTATAATGCTTCTATGAGTATCACATAAAGAAATATATCACACTATGATCCCTAGGATGGCATGCATCAAGAAGAACCCTAGTGGGACACTGATCACACCCAAGAGAGAATATCTAGCACGAGTTGGAATATTTAATGAAACTGGCAGTTCTTATTTGCAAGTAATTGATTGATTATATGTTGTTAGCTTACTTGTACACATTTGCGTGCACCCACGTGCACAATATAGAAATATAATGATTTGTTCCTTTATTTCACACTATTTTAGATAATTTCAAGATATCAAGACATGATAAATCAGATGAAATTACCTAAAGGCATTAAAAGGTAAGTAAAAGAGGAATAGATAGATACTTCTTCTCATATGTATAGTTATGATGATAGAAATTTGTGTAACTCCTTAGAGGATCATCTTATAAACAATAATTGAATTAATGGAAATTACTTTCTATTATTTGTTATTTGGTAAAACTATGGATCCTTGGGAATTTTAGGTAATGGATCTCAACTTTTGGGGTCTTTCCCTAATTGGGTGATGCTAAAAAGTGAGCTCGTTACATGCAGGTACATGTATCCCACGATCTATAGCCCAGACTAGCAGGACAAGAGTTTACATGGAAATAGTCTCGGTCTTCAGTTATGAAGTATAACTTGATCTCCAACATTTATGTTGTTCCTTTTCAGATGACCATCATGCCATAACCTTGTTTGCTCTTTGTAGATTTGTACATTGTCATACATAGTCACCCTAAGTTCCTCAAGATCCTACAATTCAAGAAGTCTATTTTGACTGGTTTTCTTCATATCAATACTCAGCTATTTAATTTCCATCTGGCTTTTTGTTCCCACTCGAAGGGTAGGTGACATAACTTTTCATAGATCAATATAAAGGGTGTGGTTCCTAGGTAGGTCTTGAAGGCTATCCTACAAGACCAAAGAAAATAATTGATTTTGTTGGGCCTATCTTTTAGGTTTCCGCGAACAAACTTTTCCAGTATGGCCTTAAGTTGTCGGTTTGATAACTCTACTAACCCACTTGTTCGTGGGTGGTAGTGAGAAGATACTTTATGATAAATGATATATTTCTTCTAGAGTGACTCAAAGCATTGCTCCAAGATGTGGGAAACTCCATCAGATATGACAGTACAAAGGACTCCAAAATGAGGGAATATGATGTCCCTAAATATCTTGATAATAGGCTTTGAATCACTTGTTACAGTAGGTACATCTTCTACCCATTTGCAAACATAATATACTACTAGTATGATGTTAAAAAACCATAGGAATAAGGGAATTGACCCATACAATCCACACACCACACATAAAAAATTTGTTCTTCTTGCGAGAGTTTCAAAGGAATTTTAGTTCATTGTTTTTTTTGGTTACCACTGTGGTCCATTCTTGGGAACAACTTGTGTTGGGCTCACGCATTGTGAATTAGAGATAGGGTAGATGATGCTAAAAGTAAGAAACTCCACAAATTCAAGACAAACTACCTCCTTCTTGTTCGAGTTTACTTTGTGTTGATGTTCAACATTTGTTTTATGGTCTTCCACCAACGATGTGCATGCACAACTTTTGACTCACTATGGTGAGGTCATTCATCTTGTATCCTATGGATTTCTACCTTTTTCTTAGTTTTGTTAGGAATTTGTCATCCTTCTCAGGTGTCAGATCAAAGTTGATTATCATTGGGCATACTTTTAGGTCATCCAGGAAGACACAATTCTACCGCTTTAGAAGGGATTTCATCTCAGGGGCTTTAGGTATTTCATATGGATTCTTATTTTAGCAAACAACCTTAAGCTCTTCAAATTCATCTTACGAATCATCTTCCCCTAACTCAAGGTGAAGTATGCATTATTTCACTCGCTCATCAATAGACTCTATGGCATCATGATTAGTGAGAGTAGTCTTTAAAGGGTCTTAATATTTAGGATCCTCTTGAGTGCGTGGTCGATACGTTTGCAACAAAAACCCCAAGGTGGAATGGTCAGTACCTTTCATGCTTCATAGAATTGTGTCACCTCCTTGAGTTGTTGTGGTTGAGGTTGTTGTCGTGGTGGTGAATTTAAATTGCTTCTCTCATAATTACCGAAAAATGACGAGAGACTATCGTGCTTCAATGTCAATATATTAATAGATTCTATGAGTAGACATTAATTCAAGAGAGCTTTCCGCCAGAGCTACTTTCAATACTCCCTTACCTACGAATCTTCCTCAGTTTTCTTGGTTTTTAGCTCCATGGGTGACTAGTTTCTATCCACTATCATAACTTTGATGCATGAAGGTTCCTCCATATGTGGAGTCACTAGTACATATATGACATATCATCAATTGTTTTCCATGAGAAACTGAAAAAGTAATATATATTCTGATTGAGAAAATAAAACTGACACTATTGGACAACTATGAAAACATGAGTTGTGCTTTATTTATCTCATAAGTTGCCTAAAAAAGAAACTGATGATATAGAGCACCTACAAAAATCCAACTTTGTGCAAAATTGTAGGGGACATTTCACTTCCCTTAAAAAATCCTATCTCATCGGTTTCTTATACAATAAATGATGAGATAGAAGAATAACCCTTACAATCTATCTCATCGATTTTGCGTACACTAATAGATGAGATAGGTTACGTGCCAAACGTCCTACAAACCCCCACCCATTGTATTAACTCGTCAGTAGTCATGAAAGAAATCAATGACATTGGTGTCGATGGGATGCGTCGGTAGTTGTCAATTTGTCATAGCTGACAAACGATATAGTTTTGCACATACACAAGTGTTTTTGGTGATTTTCTTCCGCATATGATATATGTTACTACAATGCTTATTTCCTAATAACTAACCATATGAGAAACCCCTCCTTTCCCTCCCCTGTAAGAAACCCCTCTAGCTCTTTGACCTCTGTGAAATTTCTATTCTACTGTCGCCAACACCCCCAACCCCTCTGTTGCATCTCAAAACCCCTCGCTACCGCTTTGTCATCATCCTCCAATGCTCCTCTATCTCCTGTAACACTATTGGTGCACTACCTCAACTGACCGCAATTTCCTCTGTCATCTGCCAGTACTGCACTACCTCCTTTGGCCACATTTCCTCATCCTCCAGTGCCTCCAGCTGCTTCCATAGTGTGTCAATCTTTGCACTTCCTCCTTCAGTTATCTCCATCTCCTTTCCCCCTCTCCTCTTTCCTCCTCTCTACTCCTTCTCCTTTCCTATATGATTTGTTCTCAATATTGAGAAAAAAATGTGCAAGACAGGGGAAGTAAGAGAGGGAGAAGAAATCAAATTGTGTGGAAATTGGAAATTCTTTTTGATGCCTTCAATTGTAGGAAATTGTGATCAAATTGAGAAGAAATGATATGAATTCTATGTAAATTGTGATGAATTATATGGATATTGTGATGTATTGTATGAAAACTGTCTTAAATATGCATAAATAATTTATTATTACATGCTTGTTATTGATTATTTGGCTTTGATAGGTCTCTAAATTGTACTTATATATTTAAATAGAATTGAAAATTATCTCTAAATTATAATATGTAAATGCCATTCTATAAACTCTAATCTATAAACCCTAGATTCTAAAACCCTAATTTCTAAACCTATCCAAGATGTACTAATTTGGAAAACCTCGAATAGTCCTTGATTAGGGACTTTCCTGAGCACTTCATCTCACTTAGGATATAAGTTTTTAATGCATGTTCTATTTCAATAAATTTTGAAGCATATCCCCTTTTGTTCTATGCGTACATATGTAGGTGGGTATTTTCCCATCTACATCAGTGTACTTGGAGAACTGTTGAGAAATGTTGGCAAAATTAATTAAAATCAAACATGCATTATACACTTACTAGTGAGCTAAAGTTCTCAAAAATGGGATAGGTGGTACACATTCATCAATGTGAATTCTAATAGATGATTAGGGCTCAATTAAAAATATTATTTATTCTGAAATTGACTTATTAGCTAACACCTGATGAGCTACTCATCTCCCATATGATAATAGAATGGATCAATCATGGATGTCTGATGCAAATTGCTTCACTCTCGAGTTTATTAAAGGTCTTAATTAGTTTGTAAGATCTGTAGAGGAACATAGAAAATGCCCTAGAGATAGTTTCAATTTCCTCTATACGAATTGAAGTAACAATTTGAAAGTTGACATTGTTGACATAAATAAACGTCACGACATGTGCAATAGGATTGTATAGAGCTATATATAATGGTATTTTCATGGACAGATTCCTAGTATGAGATTAGTGGATGTAGGTAGTGGTAACTGTGTTGAAGAAGAAATCATTGACGTTGTTGATGTGAATGAATACATTTCAATAAACATGGTTGATGGGATGCTAGATAGTTGTGTGGTAAATGTTACAACACTACAAAAAACGAATTATTTAGCTACAAATATTATGCCTATATATATTTTATATGTAGTTAAAAATAATTCTCTTTACATATTATATTATATGTAAACACATAAATGTAGTATTTCCCATTTCACTTGCCGATTGCAGTTTCTTTTTTTCACTGAAACTTTAACTTTTCGTGCCCTCTTGTCTTCCAAACCTTTCATCGACTTCCCTCTCCCTCATATCTTTCCGGATTTCTGTCTGCAATTACCGCCGAAGACCGCCTCCTTGACTCCCCCACAGAAACATAATGTGTGTCCCCTATTTTTACATACGACACCCGTAATCAGGAGTGGATGTTTCAGAAATTGTCTAATCACCTGATTCTCCTCCCCATCACCACAATTTCCCATCAACGTTGATAGTTGGAATATGGGGTTGATTCTCCCGATCATCTCCCAAGGCGCTCTACATCTATGGCAATTTCAAGTCTTGATTCAAGAGAAAAATCCACATTCCGACAGTATGTGTATTATTCGAGGAAAAAATCCCTCTGCTACTGAACATGATTCTTAAATCCACCTCCCTACGCAAGGCTACCTTCAAGTACTTGAGATGGCAAGCTTTCTTCCCCGTGGCTGCTAGTTGTGTCACAGTACCGAAGGTCCATTTTTGGTTTTCCCCACTTTCTAGTTTTGCAATGGTTTTACAACTTGTAACTGCACATAGTCGCAACGCCACAAATGTACTTAGAAACTGTATTCAGGATACTGAAACTGTACCACCATAAATTGTTCTCTTCATATATATTGAATCATGAAAAAAATATTTTATCTATGGAGTATTGTGATTTTGTGTTGGTCTTGGATAATTTCGTGGAGTGTCTTTGTTAGTGCTATTTATTATAATATGTTATGTTCTCATTTTAAGCCTACAGAATGCTTAGCTCTCTCACAGACTAACAATGTTTTGGACAAAACCTTCGGTTACTAACTTACTGTTTACTTTTAGTACCACACCATTGATAAGCAAGTCTGGAAACGATTGTAGATCTGTCAAAGTACTCTCATGGTCTGCTCTTACAAATTAAAAATGGTTATATGTATGGGTAGTTAGAAAATGGATCTCCTTATGGCATAACATGGAGTCGGCTATGGAAGTTGCTTGTATATCACTACTAATGAGCATGTTAATGTCGTTATATCATGATCATTTTTTTGCAAATTCCAAAAGAAAAAGGATGAACGTAACTAAACGACATGGCGCCTCTCTGGAATATAGAGGAAAATGCTTTACTCCAAGTAACTATGTAGACAATGAGAGAATGTGTGAAGAAAGTTTTATGGGTTTTGTGAGGGAAGCTAGTGATGTGACTATATTGGTTGTAGCATCATGGGAAATGTTGAGGGAAGCCAACTAGGCCACTGTATTTGCTGCAACATTTATCTGAGAGGCTATTTCTTGGGAGGAACAAACTTTTTATTAATCAATGCCATGTCTCTCACTTATGACAATGATACCTCATAAACTATAAAAATTGTCAAAGAAATTGATAAAACAACATTCTTGAGTTCCACAGTGAAACTTTGTTATTGGTCTCACTTAATGTCGCTAACATTAAATATTGGGCACATGTTATTTTTACTTAAACCTCACGAATACATCACCAATGAAAAGAAAGAGCACCAGCTATACCTTATCCCTTGATACGAGGAAAATGATATATAAATATTTTTTTAACACATAACGTTAGCTACTGACTACCAATGGTACTCCAGTTAGACAAAAATATAAAATTGAAGAATTTACTAATACATGAAACTGCATAATGAATAAAAAGTTAATTTAAATAGTAACAATACATAACTTTACTAGAACTAAAAAAAACCATACAAAACCCTTTACCACGTTTGTTAACTAGGAGTAAACTGAATACCTTAATTTCTACCAGCTTAATTTCTTTATATTCCTTTCCTTTCTAATGACGTAGAATAGAGTAATGGTATGAGTCAAGACACCATCAAACATTTTTAAACATTTTGTTTCCAGCATGTTCATGTATCATGTTGTTCAAGTTTGCAATTTTGGTATCCTATTCGGTTGCCATCAACATCACCAAAGAGGCATTGATGCAGCAGTAGGACAACAAACACAAAGAGATTGTGCTTGAGATGATGCCAGGTGGTAAATTTTGATGATATCTTATAGGAGAAAATGTAGGATATGTAAAAAAGTATTTTTGATGGCTCATACTATAGTTCGCGTGCACTGTTAACATTAGTTAGGCTAGTATTATAAAGGGACAAACAAGTCGTTTATCCATTTCTCTCCATTGTTTGCAAATTGATCATTGCTACATGATCTATTTTGTAGGTTAGCTTATTTGATGCAATAGATGATTGTAGACAAGGTCTTGGTATTCTATCTTGAAATTTCAGTTAGAAAATGTCCTTTCCATCTATTTTACTTCTTTGTTTATGCAATGCTTCAGGTATATGGACTTTCTGCTTGTGAGACTGATAGGTCTTATACTACAATCTACAGCGACAAGACTAAAATGTTGACTATAAATCAGGTGCCTTCTTATCTCTTATAGATTTATTTACTGTATTGTGAGTTGTTTGGATTCATCTACTCTCTTTGTAGAAAGTTATGGTATCTACAAGAAAATTCTAATTCTTGTGAGAGGTTATTGCTCCATAGTAATCAGGTGTCCTACGTGGTAGATGGGCTCTTTAAAACTAGGCACATAGTCTTTTCTGTATCCATTGAGTTTTATTTCTTCCATTCCTCTATATGATTGTAGTTAAGGCACACTATTTTCAATGATTCCTCATTACTTAAAATGACCTTCGATAAAAAAATATTAGCTGAGATCTAACATATCATGTATTGTAGGAGTTGGCATGATAGGGATGCTTGGTGTGATGTATTTGTCTGGATTATCAAGATCCACTGTCCAATTCATCCAGGTTTTTACAATTGTTGTCAATTAGAAGTTTATTTTTGGTTTCGTTGTGGATTAATGGACTGAATAACCAGGGACCACAACTTTGTCTAAAGCATTACTAAAATTCGTAGTTGAACAGTTTTCATCCATGAGAGCGGGTCCTTATGTGACAGAGAAACAACCAACAACCCGTATTGACCAGAAAGAAGGCCCAGTTGCCGATTACCTAGTGTGCCTTTAGAAAAATAAGCATAGAATTGGGTCTATGTACACATTTATTCATATAATTTGGGAGACATAGTTATGCTTAATTCTTGTTTCTTTCCCTCTTCTTCTTTGTTCATGCAAAGTCTAATAAGCAGAGTAATCATACTCTTAGCTTTATGCTCAACAAGGATATTACTGTGTTCTTCCAAACTGAATCCAACTTTTCTAGGTTCAAGGAATGAGATATACTCCAGAGCCACATCATACCTACCAAGAACCTCTAGTTAGGTATAATTCTTGTTTTTCATATTTCTTGGCCACAAATAATAATCTTTGTGATACCTAGTGTGATGTTTAGATGCCATGTCTTTTACGTGAAGTTTGTCAAAATAGTTCATGAGGATATATATTCAGTATGCACCTGTAAACAGAAACATAAGAAGGTTCAAGATGGCCAATGGTACCTATATATTGCATTATGGCATCATCATTTTCTGGCATGTCTGTTTGGCCATCAGGTTTCTGCAAATGAGTTAATATCAAAATATATATATTGATATAGTTATATTTACTAAACCATAAGAAGTTGGGGTTGACTTCTTTTGTCCCGACTCTCTGTGGTGGGAGGTTGAGGTAGGATATTTAGTCATGGTAATTAGTAGGCAACTACATTCACTATCGCATTTATCAAATTCTTCTGCTATGACTTTTTTTCCAAATACTAATGATTACACATATGTACTTCAATGATAATGCCAGGATAAAACTGGAATATACCCATGTAATTACAGCCAAGTATACTAATTTGTTCTTGGGATGTATTGTTGAACACGTGCGAGATTCCCTTTCATTTTTAGGTATCTATATGCTATTTGAAGTCTATTTGGATCAATCAAACTCAACATTGCTAATTGGTTTATGAAATATGAAATTGCTACTCCACTCACTAGGTGTTGCCATTAACTATATGTGATGTTGCTATTTCATGTGTAGGTCAAAATTCAACAACTCTGGGTATAGTTTTTCCAGATCTCTTGTATGTTGTGATCAAGAAGTGAAACAATCTCACCGCTCTCGTCCACATGGCTATCACAAAGTAGGATTATTTTGCACAGGTATATGCCTTTTGCCCCTCCCATGCCTTTTTCTCTAAAACCTCAACATGATTGATGTATCTGCAATGTCACTTCATATGTTTACCACCTTCAACCACTGGCTTAGAGAAATGAGCCAAATTTTCCCCAGTCATTTGTTTGAAATCTTCAAGTAGGTTTTGTTGTCTCTAAAGTTTTACGGTAGCTCCCTTATTTGAAGATCTAGAAAATTTTCATGTTTAGCTTGTTGATAGTCAAGTCTAATATTTGTATATGGACTTTAGCTAGGTCCTTTGATTTTAGGATCGCAGATGAGTCTGCTATTCAGCCTTGTGACCTAGAAATCCTTGTCTTTCTTTTGGACTTTGGTGCTAGTTCCCTTTTTAAATTGTGTGAAGATCTATTCACTGTAATTCAATAATGTATTATAGTTTTATTTCTTGTACCGTGGGATATATTAGTAGAGACTATTTGGTCTTATGGCTACTTTTGAGAGAAACTTCAACATTCAAACATGCATATATTATTTAGTACCTACTAAAATATATAGTGATGGAGTTACATATAAACTCTTCGGAAGTGGTTGTAGAATGAATAATGTCCTCTGTGATTTGACTTAGTTCATTTGAGGAATCTCTTTCAAGATGGATCTTCTTAAAACCTCTCTCAACGACTATGTAAATACCCATGAACACTGATTCAACTTCTTTGACATTTGTTTTGCAAAGACCTTCTTTAAAAATAATTTGTCATTCATGTGAATTAGCCTTGTTCATTTCTTAGAACACATGTTACTCTTGTAAAGACTGCAGTTTTGGTAGTCAATTGGCAACTCACTACATAATAAGTATATTGAAACTTTGTTTCTTAATCTAGTAAGTATTGACATCTTGGCTTGTTTCCTGTAGCTATAGAAATTAAAGCATTTTCATGTCAGACGTATGCACATTGTGCTTAATTGGATACATAAACCAAAACTACTACTTGGAATCCTATTAAAGGCTTTCTTTTTCTACAAGAGAAGTATGAAAGCCTTATTATAACTATTGACTTGAAGTTCATAGAAGGGATAATAGACTTGGATGCATGCTATTATTGTTCAAATTAGGAAACAAAACAATAATAAATGCATTTAAAACTCAGAGACAAACATAAACGGATTGGATGTTGTCAGTCAGGGACGGAAGAAGGTTTTTATCTTCTTGATATGGGATTCATCACATACCCTGCCCATGTTCTTTTTGTATTGGAGAAAAAGGCTATAATCCGTTGACTGGAACAATAAGCTTAAAATTTCAAGTTAATCATGGAGGCGCAAGCATTTTGATCATTGTGGGACTAAAGAATAAAGGGTTTTTTTGTCTAGGTTTTTTTTATCTAGTACTGGGATTATGGGAATCTAACCCAATGGGCATGCTGCGAGAGCTTTGTTATATATGGTCTTTTTAGAATTTTTGGTGATGAATAATTCCATTCTAATGGATTCAATCGTTTTATCAAAGCAGTTGAACTCTTGTTACTTAGAAAATTACAACTAGAGGCACATGCTTGTGATATGTTTTCCTTTAAAGTCATGCATGTCTATTTTTCTTCACTCTACCAACTCTACCTCTTATTGTTGCAGTTCGTGGATCTCCTCGGTGAAAATCCAAAGCTTATGCTATCAAAATTTAGTGTCACATACAGAGGAACTAATCTCTACATGCAAGCCCCTGTCAGGTTATTTGATGCCAAGAATGATTGTAGAGAAGAACTTCGTATCACATATTCATCCTAGACAAAATAATCAATTACATAACCTTGATTGGAGTATCATAAACTGGTGTTCATGTACATGTGAAAGGTAAATGCAATAATATCATTGGTTTGTTCCAGTACATGCCATTTTCTCAAAATTAGTGTCATACTCTCTTACTTTTACCCACATAACACAAATTATGTTACTATTGGTTAAGTTATAGATGGCTACCATATCTCTTGTATAGGAATAACTGCCACAACAAAAGGAAGATATGATAAAGGAATTATCCAATATATAGTCTCAGATTCACAAAATATGTGTTGAGATATATAGAAACCTCAAACTTGGGGATCGGGTGGAACTGCCAGTTTTTTATGAGAATGATTTGTCTGTCAAGAATCTCCATTAATATCAATATCAACTACAAGAGCTTCGTATGGCCACTCAAAAGCAGAGCGCAAAGAATTTCTCTATTTTCAATCAAGAAGAATAATACCTTAGCAGTCTGTCTCTTCTTATGAGTTTATCAATTTTATCATATTCGTTGATGATACAAGTGGTAGAATTAATACAAAAGGAAAATCAAGATAGAAGAAGATGCACATGATTATGTGGCATATAGAGTCTGTAGAGGATAGAGGCAGTCAGAAGAAGATATTGTATGCATGTATCTTTTTTCCATGCATATTGTAAAATAGGGGTCAGGTTAATGTCCTCCCCATGTGTACTCCATTATTTAAATATAAATAAAAGTGTCATTGTTGACATTGTAAGAACAACATGATTTTGATTAACATTCATATTTTTTCTTTCTGAAAACCCCTCTATATTGGCAAGTGAACCACTTGATACATAATGTCTCTTACTACATATGTATGCGTAGTACATGGTGTCTTTCACTACACACTAGAAATAATTACATGTGTAGTAAGTGCTAATGTTTTCTATACATGAACTACATATACAAATTGTAACCAATGTCATCTCTCCCTACATATCATAGCTACAAATTGAATTGTAGTCATATATTTAGCTACAATGGAAACTACATTGTTATGTGTAATGACATTTTTTTACCTACAATTAGGGTTACATATGAATTTGTAACCAGAGTAATAACTAACTACAACTTTGAAAAATGTAGCCTAAACAATTAGCTACACGGGTATTAGCTTCATATTCTAAATGTAAGGATAAATGTAGCCAAAGGTTTTAGCTACAAATTTTGGGGTTTTTGCTACAATTTTTTTTTGTAGTTAAAAACCATATTTTTTGTATTGCAGGTCCACCTACCTTATTTAGAAACATGTTGTATGATGTCGGAAACCATTATACTTATCTTGTACTTTGTTTACAAAGTTGAGCACTATGTTGAGATTGTATACCTTGAAGGATAACAATAGATGAAGCGACAAAAGATTCACTTCTCTATTGACTTTGTTGAAATAAATTCTCCCTAAAGGAAATGAGCTTCCAATCTCAATACACAAAAAAAAGATGTTGTGCCAAATGGGAATGTAGCCTAAGAAGATACATGCATGCCCAAATGAGTTTATGCTATTTCAAAAGGACTATATTGATCTGAAAGATTATTCAAAATGTGGGGCACCTAGGTACAAAAGGACGACACCAAATAAGACCAAAACTGAGTCCCATGGCAATATGATGTGGTATCTACATATAATACAATGGTTACAACACTTGTTTTCTAATATTATAGATGCATAATTTTCTGATATTATAGATTTATAAAATTTAACTTGGAATGTAGAGGTAAAGAAAAACAATGATGGCATGCTATGACATGTTGTGAATTCCCCACAATGGAAGAAGATTGACTTATTGTACCCAAAATTTGGCAAAGAAGCCAAGAACTTAAGACTTGGACTTTGTACCAACAAGATGAATCTATATGAAACATTAAGTGATCAACATTGCACTTGTCCTATCATTATTGTTATAGACAATCTTATTCTGTGATTGTGTATGAAGAATAGATACGTCATGATGTCCTTGCTGATATTAGACCTCAAACAACCTGCCAATGATATTGATGTTTACCTTGAACCTATGATTGATAATCTAAAGAAACTCTAGGGAGAAGGTGTGATGACTTATGATGCTTTGTGCTGAGAGATGTTTGATTTATGTGCTATGTAATTTTGCACTACTAATGACTTTCCAGCTTATGGGAACTTTTTTGGATACAATGTAAAAGGATCCAAGGCATGTCATGTATGTAACAAAAATATTGAATCAATCTGACTAAACATGGCGGTAAGATTATATATTTTGGTCATCAAGGGTTTCTTCCAATCATGCATCCTTACCCAAAGTTGTGCCAAGAATTCAATGGATCAACTCAGGAATGGAGTTTCCCTAAACCTATGTCAGGGGAGGATGTTTATCCAAGAGCAAACAACAATGTAAATTATTATTATGTTGGCTTTAAGAGGTTGAGGGGGCATAACCCTTGTAGATAAAGTTGGTTTAATAATAAGATTCACACTTGCTTGACCAAAATACTACACGTGAAAAATCTTTATTAAAAAGAGGTTAATATTATGGGATCGTCATTATTGAAGTTCTTTGACAGTTTGACATTGTATAGATGTCATCCATGTCGAGAAAAATGCTTGTGATAGCATCATTGGTACTCTATTGAATATAACAGGCAAGACTTAAGATGGCATGCAATCTAGAATGAACCTTGATGAAATGGGTATAAGAAATGAATTGACATTAGAAGTTAGCAAGGATCTCTTCACATATTTACCTCCTTCTTGTTACACCTTGTCTAGACAAAAAAAGAGAACTTTTTGTGAGTGCTTGCTTAATGCCAAGGGACCACATGAATACTCATCTAATATCAATAGATTGGTATTAATGAATAATATGAAGTGGATAGGTCTTAAATATCATTATTGCCACACTCTAATGCAACATATATTTGTTGTGTCTATTCAATATATCCTTCCTAATCATGTAAGGTTTGTAATCACTAGGCATTGCCTCTTCTTCAACACACTATGCACCAAAGTCATTGATCCTGAGAATCTAGATAAGTTACAAAGAGTAGTGGTTGTTACCACGTGCCAACTTGAGACGTATTTTCCCCCTTCATTCTTTGTGTCATGGTACATCTAGTTGTCTATTTGACTAGGGAAGTGAAAATGTTGGGTCTAATAATCTTGCATTGGATGTATCCTTTTGAGTGGTACATGAGTGTTTTTAAAAGTGATATTCAAAACTGTTATCATCCTGAAGGGAGTATTATTGAGGGCTATGTTTCTATGGAGGTTATGAAATTTTTGAGTGACATTTTTAAGTTGCGACAAAACTTCTGATAATACTATAAATCCTAAAATTTATTTAGGCATATCTACTTTGGGAGAATGTTAGATAGAAACCAGTCATGAGAAACAGGAACACACACACTTGTATGTTTTGCACAACATTGACAAAGTGTGTATTTATATCACCGAACACACCAATGGCCTCAAGACAAAATATCCCCAAGCCAGTTCAATGTGGCTTGCTAGACAACATAATCAGACATTTATTAGGTGGTTGGAAGCGAAATTATTCAGCCAACTATCTTAAACACCAAATAATCTTACATAATCTATCAAATGTCTTGCGTATAAGCCAAAGAAGCATGTTACATCTTAAGAAGGGTCAGAAATAAATGGATTTCCATACTACACAAAAAGTCAAGATGATAAACGTCATCCAAAACAGTGGTGTCACCCTTCAAGTGTATTCAATGTATTTTCTAGTGTTAGGATAAGAGTCCACATGAAGGAAAGATGTTTTATTATGTTTCCATTGAAGACAAATGGGAAATTGACTGCACAAAGTTTTGAGTTCCAATATTTAGGTGTAAATGGGTTGATAACAATAAAGGATTCATAGTTGATGAACTCAATTTCACATTAGTGAATTTAAGTTGACAGGTGAGAAGGATGAACCATTCATCATGACATCACTAGAAAAGTAGGTATTATATATTGACAATCCTGTAAAAGAAAATTGGTCTATTGTTCTTCATGGGAAAGACACTTTCAAATTTTATTGATGTTGAAGAGTACTCTGAAAAGTATTATGACTTAGACCATTCTTTTTTGGCATGCCAAGTGTAAATGTTGAATGTAACACTCATGACTATACACATGAAGATCACATAGAAGGGAAATTAGTTTAGGGTATACTACATACATGTGTTAAGTATGAGCCTCAACTAGGGACAAAGGGAAGCAGGACACCATCAAATTTAATGAAGAAGGCATGTTGATTACCAAAGAGTTCACCAACTACTTTTGGGTCCTTGTTCAAAGAAAAGTGTCAATCGATGTTGAGGATTGGAGATACGTAGATAAGGCCCTTAAAGATGTCATCTTGAGGGAGTTAGAGGTGAGATATATTCACATATGTTTTATTGTCTTTTCCTATTCTTTCTTTCCATATTTCTATAAGTAGTGAATGTTGAATCTTTTCAAGGCCTGTATGAGCTTGATGAAAAGTCGCAATCACAAGAAGGTTATGTAGGCCATCGGGAGAAGACATAGTGATTTGAAGATCATTAGAACAAGAGACTACATCTTTGGATCTGAGAAGGGCAAGGACCCCACTCTGCAATGGCCCTATCTTGATAAAGATGCATGGAAAAAATTTCTTGAGAAGAGAAAAATGGATGCGTTTAAAGCATGAATCAGTTAAATTCTTATGATTTCTTATGAAATATTATGAACTCTTATGATTAGTTAACAACATTCTTATTGAATGAATCCAGTCATGCATGATTTTAAAAAAGTAAAGAATGACAAGAATGTGCACAACTACAGGTTGGGTTTAGGTGGTTATTTTCAATGTCTCTAGTTGAAAGAGTAAGAGCAAGGACCTTCTACTTCTAATGTTGAGTCTTCTAGTGCTCCTGGATGTGAATTGCCATTTGGAGTGGATAGATGTGAGGAAAAAAAAAGCCCCAGAAACTCCCATCCAACTAACCCAGGAAGTGTCTGTAAAAATGGTAAATTTTTGGTAGCACAATGCATGTCCATGTTCTTTTTTCCTTGGATTGTTTAGTTTTACTGATCAGTCAGTTTTGATGATGAATAGATGGAGACGGGTGAGCAATGAAAGGAGGGAAAGGTCACCCCTCAAGGAACACGTGATGAATTGATGATTTCTCTAGGGATAGAAGACCATATTAGTCATGTTAGGGCCTATGGAGCTGGGTTTTAACTAAAATCTTATTTTGGCACATCCCAGCAAAAGCACAAATCTGCCAAAATAGGGGGATTGGACCAAGAAGATGTGCAAAGATTGAGTTGCATCCTTAGAGTAGTTTAAGCCTTTTGAGGAAGTGTGAGCTCCTCCAACAGACATGGATCGTCTATAGTGTCACATGTCTAAGGAGGGTATTGGAAGTACTCCTTGAGACCTGCATGACACGACTGAGGTAAGATTCAATTTAAGTCAAATTATATGTTGTGTTTATATGTTGCGATAAACCAATCCACCTTAAGTCTATATATATGTGTGTGTGTGTGTGTCAATTTCAATGTTATGTTTTATAAAATTGTAGAAGGCTGGAAAATGTCATCTTGTCATTGATATTCCATGTTACAACATTGTGGTAGATGGTGAGGTTTTCCCACTGTGTGATACAGTTAATGGTGTTCCCCTTGTCACTGGTCATGTTCGTGTGCCTATCATACATGTCTTACTGGCATGGAAAGAAACATTACTTCCATATGAGCACCCCAAAGCCGCCATTGTCAGAGAGGCAGAAGGTGACTATACTAGGTGGCTCAAATGGCTCATTGTATTTTCTTGAGTTATGAAAAATGTATATTGAATTTATATATAATTGGAAGCTAATATGAGAATACAAGCATGTAGACCACAACAGCTAAAAAGCCTCCAATGGTTCCAAAGCCTCTACTCCACATTGTATTCCACAAGAGTTGTTAAACTCCTTAGGCCCTAAGTGCAAGGCATGAACACTATGTTTAGACAATATAGATCCATCATATACCATGGTGATCAAAATTTTAGAGGAGGTTGTAAGTACAGATCACAACACTGTTATAGTGTTGATAGATGTTTCTGAGCTATTTTCTTATCAATGGCTAAACACATGAGTGATAGATCTTTGTATAGCTCAACACCTCGTTATATGTGAAAATGACATATTTCATAATTGATTCCTATAAATTAACATATTATTTCATATATATGTTTAGTAATTTATATTATGTGACAACTGAGTTTGGACTATTAAATGTGCCATTGCTAATGCTATCAGTTGTAAGCAATTTAGCTAGACATCGAAGTGGCGTCAGTGATTATGTGACTACTATGATGAAGGGTTTTGGTTATGCTTCCAAGATCATGATCATAATCCCCTTTGTTTTTAAGTAAGATTTGAGCTTATTATTTATATTTCTATCTTATAAATAAAAAAGTGTTTTGCAATTTTATTTTATTTGCCTTCTACTCACTTAGGAATAAGCATTGGTAGTTTTTAGTGATTGTTTCCAAGATTAGAATTATGTATTTCCTTGATCCTTCAAGTATAAAACTAACACCAACTGAGCTACACCAATTGTAATTGATAGTTTTTGCATAAGTATATTTTTCCAATGTTCAACATATTTGTTAATGTTTGCTTCACATGATGATTAATAATGCAAAATATTTGTTAATATAACTCATAGGGGTATAAAACATTCCATAGTGGAGGAGGAAACGTAGATACAAAAAATATATAATTATCTCGGAGGAATGTTAAGGTATATAGTATTCTCACTCTAATGCATATATATTACCATCTGCCTCATTAAATTTAGTAATGTAATTGTGAAACTACAATATCATGTACAAGACAATGGTTGGGCATGCATATATTATGTGATATTGTAAATGGACAATAGTATCAAGTAGGCATTACTAAAAATAAAATGTATATCTAAGGTATTATTATTAGTCTTGGATAATATTAATGAAGTAGTCTCATTTGATAATACAAATAGTCAAATCTTATTTTAATTGTGTCTTATTCTCTTTGTAGATTTCTGACACTACTTAAACCTATACATTGGAGTGGTTAAAGGACCTATACGAAGAGTGGACAGACTGCTTCATCAAGCACGTGGACTTGTCCATTAATTGGGATGGTTGATTGATATTGTATTCAAACATTGATGTCAATATTTTGTTTTATATATTATACATGTGGATTTAATATCTGTGGCAGATGATGTGTATATATATTCATACATATATGTGTGCCAATTGAATGTGAAGTGCATGAGGAGGATTGGATGTTATTGAGTTCACTTTTGATGTGTATTTGTGCATATGTATGAAATTGAATGTGTGGAGGAGAACTAAATTAACTGAGATGTGATTTTGTACATATGTTTGAGCATTGAAGTTAAATGGATAGAATGTTTCTTTTATATATATATATTTCTTATAAAAAGTTTGTTGGCCTATTGTTAAGATACAATGCTTGCATATCTTGTAGTTCTAATGAGCTGTAGGTTCCAGAAAGGCTAGAAACTAGACAACAGGTCTGCAGACCTGTTATATTTAAAAAGTGATACCTTGTCATCTATTTCATAAGAAATTGACTACATATAACTACTTTGTCAGTTGTATGACAGAAATCAATGAAAAATGGTTTCCCAAGAAAAAAGGATTTCACTGATATTAATATACTTTGTCAGTTATTTCATAAGAAACTGACCACATGTATCTACTTCATCAGTTGTGTATAAGAAACTGATAACAAATCCCTACCCTAGGATAAGAAAATTCACTTATATTAACATTTACCTCATCGATTTCTTATAGTAATAATCGATGAGGTACATTCAAGAGAAACCAAATTTTTTCATGCGTGGCTTGTTATTTCATTGATTTGTCTCTAATGTGGAATTGACGAGATATATATTTTGTCAATTTTCATTTTGCCAAAATAAGTACATTTTGAGTTATTAAGTTGCCAACTTACTCATCAGTTTATAATTGGCGAAATACGCCAAAAATAATCGACGACATTGAACATATTCGTACTAGTGATTCTAGAGACATTTTGATATTATCATCCATACCATTATAGAAGAACTCGATGAACTAATTTTCATAAAAACCATCGTGTGGACAGTTTTATAGGATCTCATTCTATCTCTCCCATGATTGTAGAGTTTCACTAGGAACTTGTATCAAGCTCAGAAAGTGTATGAAGGGGAGGGATGCTAGAATTTATCAAGGGATTTGTTCTCAAGTTGATCCCAAGTGGTGATGGGATCATATTTCAGAGAGATATACCAACTTCTCACTCTGTCTACTAAGGAATACATTAAAACACAAAGTCTAATGGCATCATCAAAAACCACATTTTGTTGGGTCATGGAACATAAGTCGATGAACTTTAGGATGTGTTCTTGACAAAATTATCCTTGTTTGTCCATGAAGGAACCATTTTGTAGGAGTGTGATCTAGGGCACTATAAATTCAAACTTAGGAGCATCAATACTAGGTGGTTGCACTAGGTAGTTGACTTTGTCAGCCTTAGGGATTGAGAATTCCCCAAGCGCCATATGCCAGCTAACTTCTTATGTAGCAGCTTGGGATACACATATTTCCTCTTGAGCAACAACACATACTTCTTGAACAAGCCTCTCACTCTATGCTACTATGGGCAAATTCACACTTTGATTGAGTTCCTATTTGGCCATTCTAGCTTGATTCTCTATACGTTGATGGTGAAAGGTTCTTTCTATTTAGGATCCAAGCTTTATGCAAGTATGATGCTATTAGAGTGGCACATGCACTAGTTTTGAGGTACCTAGGAAGGAAAAATGGTTCACAAGTCAGTTGGATAGAAAAGAAATGAACTCAAAGTGTATGAAATCATATCTGTGGTAAAAGTAAAATTCTAGATTAGCCTCAATAGAGTTGAGTTTAACTAGATTATTTTTTTGTCCCTAGAAATGGTGCCATAATTTGATGTGGATCTTATTGCAATAGCAAATTCACCTAAAGGATGAGATCCTTAAGTTTTTACAAAAGCAACATTCAATAATACCACTTAAAATTAGATGGGTCATATCATAGTATAGTTATGACAGAATTCCAAGAGACAACATTTTCAAGAATCCTCTAGTTTGTATCTAGTTAAACTAGCACTAATTTTTAGAATCAAGATTTGATTTGGGTTGAGTTGAATTAATTGCAAATAAAGTAAAAGTGTGGGTTGAAAACATAGGCCATATTAATGATGAAGGTCCCTGGGGTGATATCAGGTTTTACCACTTATAAATGGATAAAAACATCCATAACAAGTCCAAGCTATATATAACCATTCAAATGGAGTAAAACCAGGACCCACCAGTCTGGTGTAGGAAATTGAGTAGGTATCTCTATGAAGTTGATGTCTCATTACTAACAATTCATAGACCTACAACTCTGGAGATAACATTTTAGAACTTCTCGTTCGAGCATCAACCAATCTAATTGATATTCAAGTACTAAGTATAGAAGTTCTCACAATAAAGAAATGTAACAATTCATGTAAAGTAGGTGATCAATCCAAAAACATGCCCAAAATGATTAACATTGGTTTAGAAGAGTTATATACAAGACATGGAGCATTAAAGATTAGACATGCAAGAATGGGTAACGGGGATAGTCACAACACACTAAAAGGGACTACTTGCTCTTCATAATTGAAACATGGGAAATAGAGGAGAAGGAAGATTCATCCATGATTATCATGAAGAAGAAAGTTAGCTCAATGGAATGGTGGTCTTCTACTTTATGAAGGGGTTGACTTGGTTAAGGACAGAGTAGAACACCTAGAAAAGGCTTGGGTGTCTATGTAATCCCTTTTTCCTTCTCTCTTTAAACACTACTCTATTGGAGAATAGGGAAAAAATGAGTGATTGGCAATGAAGATGGAGATCTAGCCAGCTCCATGGATGGATGATGGATTCTGGTGATGGAGATGGAATGCTAACACCACCAAAACACCGTAAGGGAGACCGGTGAAGTGTTGGTTGAAGATCTTCTTCCCGAGCTAGGTATACAGTAGCAACCTCTCAACATAGATGAGTGTAAGAAACCCCCCTCTATAATGGAGGTGGTAGGGTATTTATAGTTTTGGGATGTTGTAACGTACCAAATTTTGGTACTAAGTTTAATTTTGAGCTATTATATATATTCTCAAATTGAAAATCCCTTTTGCTTAATTTCTATTCATATTTTCACTCCTCCAAGTTATCTACAATTTGTGCATCAAAATCAAATGGTAAGCCACTTTTGATCAATTCATCACATTTGAGATCCACATTTGAGCAATTGATAGAATCTTGTCATTTGAATCAATAAAAAATATTTTTACAAACTAAACGCATTAATGCTTTAGTGATTAATGTTAGAAAATTTAATAGCCTTAGTCAAAGACATAATGTGGAGAGGTAGTATTTTTAGAATCTAGTTTAATATGTATTACGCTTATGGTAAAAATTGTATACATACTTTAATAGATAAAAACAAGAAGTTGTATTAAGAGTAGTGGTTATCTCCCTTTTAACTAATTGTAATGATAAAATTATCCATGCCACCCTCATCTTCTAAATGTAATGCCTTTGTATACCACTGCTACAGGATATGTAGACCCCTCTTTCTACCTTTAACTCCAATTGTGGCCCGCAAACCCCTCTATAACCCCACACAAAAACCCTCTCTCCACTAATTGATCTAGAAGATACCAAGAACCATATGCCACCATTATGTTTGTAGATGGTCATAAAATAGTAGTAAGGTATTAAACACTATAAACCTCATCATAAGTTATTTAAGATACATTTATCACCTACCATGGTCCTCTTAGTGACCATCCTTTTTGTTTCCTTGCGACAACTGCTCCCTAGTTATCATCAAAAGTCCTCCAAACACCTCCTTTGATAAATCTCACCATTGTTTCCCTTAACCCTAGTCACAGTGACACCCCAGATATGAAGAAAGAGGTGAGAACACCGATATATCCCAGACAACCACCAAAATCTCAGTCCTCTCACACCCTCGCACCAACATCGTGACTAAAAAAGCTTGCTCATTGTTGAGAAAATGAAATCCGATTGGTAGGTTAGTCCTTCCCCCTTCCACAGTTCGGTTTGTTAGAGGAATACTTAAATAATCACTATAAAAGAATGGTCTTTAACTACAAAAAATGTAGCAAAAACCCCATATTTTTTATCTAAAGGCTTTAGCGACATTTTTCTTTACATATACAAATTGTAGTATATGCTCGTATAGCTAATGGCCTTAACTACATTTTCCAAATATGTAGTTGAATAATCCATTCACTACAAATACATATGTAGTCAGAAATGTAGCTAGGTATCTCTAAATATTTAAATGTAGGTGTAATTGTAGCTAAATATATAACTACAATTTCATATGTAGTAAGTATGTCGCAAAAATATGAAGTTACTACATTTAATGTGTAGTTGATGTGTAGGGAAAAGAAACAGTTAGTACACACATATATTGTAAGGACCCTGACCTTCATTTTGGGCTTACCCTATTTGTTTTGCCTAAACCTGGTGCTTGGTTTCTTTCTAATCATCTATAGTGGTGATTAGGGTTTGCTTGTGCTTTTTTTAGAGTTGAGGTGCTACTTGAAAAATAACCTAAGATAGGGTTGAAGAGCAAGTTTCTCACCTTGAAAGATGTCTTTCTCCCTCTTTGCTTCCTCTAGGGTTGAAAGGAAGGTTTGGGTTCGTGCCTTGGGTTGTCTTACGCTTGGTTGAGCTCTTTTGGGCCTTGTTCTCCCTTGTTTGGGCCTTGCTTTGCTTGGTTGAGCCCTGTATCGGGCAAGGATGCTTGTGTCGGCCTTGCTTTGTGTCGCCCATAAGGGGTGTATCAGGCATGGATGGAGTGTGATGACCTTTGAACTTTGTTGACCTTCTTTCCTTGGTTGTGTCACCCTAGCTTGGACAAGTGGCTGACCCTTGGGAGAGTAGTAGCATGGCATGTGCATGAGTTTTGCAAGGTGGTAAAACGTGCGGACAAGTGTCCCTTGGTAAGGTGACACCTTGCCTTGGTCTAACCTTGACCCCCATATATATATGCCTTGCCTTTCCCATCCTTAGGAACCCTTTAGCTCCTTCTTTCTCCTCTCTTCCTTGGTGCACGATACACCTACCCTTTGGAGCAAGTTGGTGGCCGATCCTTCTCCTTTGGTGGTGATCCCTTCTTATTCCTTTTGCTTGGTGGCCAAACCCAAGGTGGATCTTGACTTTTGGTAAGCATCTTCCCTATCTCCCTAGCATCTTCTTCTCCATCTTGCCTACCTTTTGGCCATGGTGGTTATGGTTCTTGTTCCTTTTCTTGAGGTGGCCGAAGTGGTGAGCTTGGAGCTAGGAGCTTGAAGCTTGGAGCTTTAGAGCTTGAGGAGTTTTCTTGAGGCAGGTTACATAACTTCTAACCCTAGCTATACTACTTCTCTATGTTGCATGTTTCATATATGTTGACAATCGGCCATGCATGTATGTTTCTTTCTCTAGAACATGTTGTTGATCTTATGGATTTTATGAGCATGATGGTGTTGTTGTTGATGGTTTATATGCCTTTCCACCTAGTTGGCCGAACAATAGTTTAGGGTTTCCTTAGTAGCAACACTCCTTTCTCTCCTTGGTCTAGAGAAGTGAGTTTGAGCTCTAGTATTGTGAGAAACACCCCTCTCTCATTTAAGTTGAGAGGTGAGCTTATATTCTAGTTGCTTGGACAATTCCCTCCTCTCACCATGGTTTTGAGAGGTGAGATTTTGATGACCTATGTTGAGGGTGTTCCTTGTCATTGCCTGATTTGTGAAAGAGGTTGTGCAACACCCCTCTCTCTTGGTTGTTGAGAGGTGAGGCAACCTTCTTGATCAAATAGGGTTTGGTGCCCTTGTACTTGAGGTTGAAGACGACCATGTTGGGTTGTGTCTTGCATGATATGACCTTGGGATGGTGCTACCGATAACCTTCTTGTCTTGGGTTGTACCTTTGGCTGATACCCATGTGTGCTTGAGCGTTATGTTTTGTTGAGTGCCCTGCATGATACACCTTGTTGAGATAGTTTTACCTTGGTGCCAGTTATCCCTTATCCACCCTAGAGTTAGGGTTTGGGCGACATGGTTGCTAAACCCTTGGATGGGCATCTTGGTCAATATGAAGCCTCAACCCAAGCATGGGCGTTAGTGTTGCTGTAGGCGACATGAGTTGTCCACCCTTAATGCATGATATGTCCTTGAGGTGTAATCCTTGGTAGATAAGCTTTCTTGGGTGATCCTTGTATCCCTGGCCGATATGCCTAGTTGAAGCTTAGTTAGTGCCCGTTATGGTCCCCTGGTCGATACCCTTGGTGGAGTTGATAGATGGGCGATATACCCTTGATGAGATGTTGCTTGATACCCTCCTTAGGGTTAAGTCTTGGATGAAACACCATGCAGAGAGGGTGCTCGATGCACTCCCTTGTCTTTAGGTGGCCTTGGCCGTTATCCTTGAAAAGCTTGGACAATATGATTTCATGCCCGACATGCCAACCCTAGGATGCTGACCGTTATGATGTTGGCTATGCACGACACCTTTCTTGGGCGTCATGGTTACCCTGGCCGATAGGGTTAACCCTTGGATGATGCTAGAAGGTTGCATGATAGGGGTGCCTTGGGCGACACCCCTTTGGCCGATATGGCTCATGTTGAAGGTTATCCAGATAGTGGAACTTAACTCTAACCCTAGCTTGGTGCATATTAGACCCTTGGCCGATAGAAATGGTAGTGATGCACGTTATGACCTCGTGGATGGCTGCCCAACACCACGAGTATTAGGGGAACCTTGATGCATGTTAGAGGATGTGCAATGTTTGGTTGATATGGTGGATAGTTGCTTTAGGGTTTGGAACCCTAGCCGGTACACCATTTGTTCAGGGTTGGCGTTGCTCGCCATGCTTAGTGAGGATTGCAGGGTTTTTGGTAAGGGCTTTGATAACCCGCAATGTATATAGTTGATGATTCTATTTTAATAATAATAACACAAGTGATATGATGTAATCACCTTGCATCCTGCAAATCTGATGATGAGATATAATGATAGGTTGTGAACCAGGAAGCTTGGAAACTTATGATGTTGCTTCACATGTTGATATAAGACATGCATATGGTCACAAGTATAAGGCATAACATATGCCCATGGCTGATAATAATACTATTAATGATGAAGCTTGTGTGATATACTCATGGATGCTTCTTTATACTTGATAGCATGATCATTCTGTTAATCCATGATGGTTTCAGTAATCTTAGCCAATATGTATATACTAACCATGCAGGTACTTCATGTGGATTCATAGCCTGGTAAGAGCTATGAGATATATGTGCTTTGACTAGCACAGTGTGATGATAATCCTTGTTAATAAAGTAACAAGTTGATAGGTCTGAGGACCCGATATAAGGTTGAGTTCCTAGTTGAGGTGTTATCCTCTGATGATGAAATAAGGGATGCGTTCCCAGAATACTGATGCATGTTTATGATGCCTTGAGAGGTAATGGTTGATATCATGAGGGATTGAGGTCCCAAGATAGTATGTTGTTGGCAATAATGATGTAATTCTATAAGGCTATGTTTATACCTTGTTTTGCCTCAACAATTGGCTTAAAATATACTAATCCATGATAGATGAACATATCATGTAGTTTTCCCTGACCATAGACCCATTATCGTCAATAATTTGTGATGGTGAAACAGGTTTATCCTGTGGTATTACCTGGAGTGCATATTGTTGAATATGCGAGGTTTCCCCTAGCCTAAAATAGGAGGGTTGAGTGTGACTGTGGTTGCATAATCGAGATGTATGGAGCATGGTGAACATACCCATGGCTCAAGATATGTGATGATGAACATGATGCGTTCATGGCTCGGATGTATGTACTAGCACCTATGATGAGGTGAGCTAGAGATATGGGTAGCTTGCAGAGCTAACCCAGAGGCTGACGCCTATAAGCATAAGACTTCGGTCTTGCTTGATGATTCATGTACTGACCACAAGAAGGTGAGGTCATGGAGTACGGATCTCCTTAGACCTTGTATGGCACCGGATTGGGCTTCACATCCAATGGTTGGATTTGAGCAGGGAAGGATCACTTCCTGAGGGCATAATAAAATGTAATCCATCCGAATAAATATATCTTGCTTAGAGCAAAACACGGAACATTGTTTGAGGCCTTGCTTACATAGCTGATCTAGTTACACCTTGTAGATACGTGTACGATCCTTATATCTTGTGATAAGCTGTTATAAATCTTATCTTGTCAATCATGTTCCATAAAGAAATCTTAGTTATATGCTTCCCGAATATCTTGGTAAGCTTGATGGTAATAATAGCTTTTCTCAGTATGTTGCTCTTGTTATACGCTTTATCAGTTATTTGCTATTATCTACTTTAACCTTTGAGGTTTTATAGTTGCAGTGGGGAGTTATGTTTCTCGCTAGGACTGTGTGTCTCATCCCGCTGGTTTACACCCTTTTTAGGTGATCTCTCTCGACGTGGTGGTGGTCGTGAGGTTGCGGCTGAGTAGCAAGAAAAGTAGTAGAAGGAAAGAGATGTACATGCTGCTGTTTTGGTGGTTTTGTAGTAGAGTCCTAGAGTCATCCCTGTACTCTCAGGCCCCCGAAGGTGTTTGATGATGTTTCATGATGTTTCGTTGTTGTAATTTTTGTATATCCTGCTGCTAGTCGTACGTGGCCTGTTATGTATGTATAATCAGGTGATGAACTAATATGCACTATTGCGATAGTGGGTGGCTTTAAATTGTGAACATATCTAGAAGGTGATATTTCGTATATCTATAAATGACCTGAACTTCTTGCAGGTCCTGGTTGCAAATGTTCTGTACGTATGTTTCTACAATCAATTTTAATTAACCTGTATTTTCGGTAATATATGGTTCCACACGTTTTCGCGTGTCATCTCATTGTCTATATGATGGCGGGGTGTCACACTTGGTTTGGTATCAGAGCTCTAGGTTCACTGAGTCTACAGGGATCTAGGACTAGGTTTGTGTTTGTTCTTGTGAGTTTTCCAGATTTTCTTACAATAACCTTCTTCCCTCAACAGAAGATAAAGCTTAAAGATGTCTGGAAACCATGAAGAACATGCTGCAGAGAGTAGCGATGCTGCATCAATTGATGGAGCAAGAGGACAGGCACATGATGATTTGGTGCCTGAGGTCCCCCAACTTGACCCAGCCATTCTTGAAAACCATACCGACCAACAGCTTATGGGACAGATGATGGCTACAATGAATCACATGGTGGAAAGGTTGTCAGTGCCTCAGCCAAGAACACATGCTCCCCATGGTGAAGCATCGGGTATTGGGAAGACCTTTGAGCGGCTTCTCCGAGTTGGAGCTTCAGATTATGCTGGGATGGCTGATCCAGCGGATGCAGATCTGCGGATGACATGTCTTGAGAAGGCCTTCCGAATCATCAACATCCTGGAAGCAGACAAAGTCAAGCATGCTGTCTACCTTCTGAAGGGCAGTGCTGGCCACTGGTGGGCCACCGAGGAGGAAAACCGACCCGATGAGGAGATCAGTTGGGAGATCTTCTGAGAAGAGTTCGTCAGTAGATACTTTCCGAAGACGTATCTGGACGAGAAGATAAACCTGTTTGAGCGTCTACGTCAAGGAACGATGAGCATCACCGAGTATGAAGCCAGGTTCATGGACTTGTTGAGGTTTTGTCCTCACATGGTAGTGATAGATGATGAGCGGATCAGGCGGTTCGAGAAAGGATTGAGTGTTGAACTTTCGACACCTACTGCTGCTTTAGAGAATCAGGAGCAGTTTGCCACGTTTGTGGAGTCTGTCCATAGGATTGAATGATCTGTCAAGGAGAAAAGGGAGTCCATGACCAGGAAAAGGCCTTCTTAGTTCCAGGGACAGAGATCTGGTGGCTTCAAGAAGTTAAGGTTTTGAGCACCTTCCATGATGAGAGGTTCTAGTGCACCGTCACAGTGGTCTCTGAGTAAGGGAAGAGGTCATGTTTCTTCACCGTCGAAGGTGCATAGTACAACTTCTGTGGCAGTAACCAAGCCATCTAGACCACAGACAGAAGGCAGGTCATGTTACCATTATGGACAGACTGGGCATTTAAAGTCAAATTGCCCAAGAAGAGACGTTGAGGTAACACAACAGCTGAGACAGAATCAACAAAGGTCTGACAGACAGCAGCCCAGTGCTAGCAGAGGGCGAGGATGCGGTCAAGCGTCGCAAGCAGGATCGTCTGCTCAAGGAAGCAGAGGACGTGGACAACAAGCAACGGCTCGATTCAATTCTATGAGTCAGTCAGGGGTGATAGTCAACCCGCGAGTGGTGACAGGTCAGATGGAGTTATTTCATTCTGATTTGTCTTCTTCTTACTTTATATCTATTTTGGTTGATCCGGGTGCTACACACTCTTTTAGCACACATAGTCTGCTTGATAGCTGTCCTTTACCTGTTAGTTGTAAGAAAAATAGCCTGTTGTTAGAAACCCCTCTTGATGGTTCCTCGATGCTTCGAGAGGAGTGTCCATCTTGTGTCTTATCTTTTTCGGGACACAGTATACAAGTGGACCTTATACCACTTAATATGCATGGATTCGATGTGATCCTTGGGATGGATACCTTAGAGAAGTATAAGGTTGTGTTGGACTATGGTTCCAAATAGGCAGTGTTTGATGAAAATGGTGAGAAGTGGATCTTCTAAGGAGATAGGAAGATTCTTCCGACATGTCTAGTACCACCAATGGTGGCAGAAAAGTTGCTACGGAAAGGTTGTAAAGTGTTCTTAGCTCACATTGTGGATACTAAGGCGAAAGGTCCTAGCCTTGAGGAGGTAACAGTTGTCCGAGAGTTTGAAGATGTGTTTCCTGATGAGTTTCCTAGTGTTCCCCCACCTCGAGAGATTGATTTTGAGATCAGTCTGATACCAGGAACACAACCAGTTGCATAGACACCAAATAGGATGGCTCCAGCAGAGATGGAAGAGTTGAAAAAGTAGTTATAGGATTTGTTGGAGAAAGGTTTCATCTGACCGAGCACGTCACATTGGGGTGCTCCAGTATTGTTCGTTAAGAAGAAGAACAGATCGATGCGACTATGCATAGATTACCGACAGTTGAATAAAGTCATGATCAAGAATAAGTACCCGTTGCCGAGGATAGATGATCTGTTCGACCAGATGCGTGGTGCTAAAGTGCTCTCAAAGATCGATCTACGGTCTGGATATCATCAGTTGAGGATTAAGGCGGACAACATACCAAAGTTAGCATTTAGGACGAGGTATGGTCACTTTGAGTTTGTAGCTATGTCATTTGGGCTAACCAATGCACCTGTTGCTTTCATGGACCTGATGAACCGAGTGTTCTGTCCGTTCCTAGATCAGTTTGTTGTAGTCTTTATATATGACATTTTGATATATAGTCAGGATAGGCAAGAGCACGAGCGACATCTTCGACAAGCGTTGACTCTTCTTCGCCAACATCAGCTGTATGCCAAGTTCAGCAAATGTGAGTTCTGGTTGAAGGAAGTGACCTTCTTAGGTCATGTGATATCTACAGAAGGAGTCCGAGTGGACCCTAAGAAGGTGGATTCAGTGGCAAATTGGGAGCAACCAAAGACACCAACAGAAGTTCATAGTTTTCTGGGTTTGGCTGGATACAACCAGAGGTTTATCAAGGACTTCAGTGCAATCGCGTTGCCGATGACAAAGATGACCAGGAAGGATGTACCTTTTGTTTGGGATGAACGTTGTCGGCAAGCTTTCCAAAGTTTGAAGGAGAAGCTGACTAGTGCTCCAGTGCTAGTGCTGCCAGAGCCTGGGAAGGGCTATGTTGTTTTCTGCGATGCTTCCAAGAAAAGCTTAGGTTGTGTGCTGATGCAGGAAGATCATGTGGTTTCTTTTGCTTTGTGATAGCTTAAGAAACATGAGAAGAACTATCCGACACATGATTTGGAGTTGGAAGCGGTGGTCCATGTGCTAAAGATTTGGGGACACTACCTTTATGGGGAAGTGTGTCAGATCCTTACGTATCATAAAAACCTAAAGTATATTTTTTTGCAGAGTGAGCTGAATATGCGACAACGTCGTTGGATGGAGCTAATCAATTATTATGATTGCACCATTGAGTATCATCCTGGTAAGGCAAATGTGGTAGCTGATGCGCTTAGCAGAAAGTATTCTTCTGTCCCCACAAAGAAGGCACAGTTGAGTTCCTTAGTATGTCATAGCTGGGATATGTTTGTCTCCATGCAGCAGATGAATGTGTAGTTGGAAGTTTCCTTGTTGGCAGGACTGCTGGAACAGATGCAAGTCAAGCCTACGCTGTGACAACATATCAAAGACGCACAACAAATAGATGATACAATGCAGCTGATCAGGTCAGATCTTGGTAGCGAAAAGCATAATGGGTTCCATGAGTCTGAGGATGGATTAGTTTGCTATCATGGTAGAATGGTGGTCCCCAATGGTGATAATGTAAGAAAGCTAGTGCTCGAGGAAGCAAACCCGTCGATGTATGCTATGCATCCAGGAGTCACCAAGATGTATCATAACCTAAAGGACCTGTATTGGTGGTCTGGCTTGAAGAAGGATGTAGCTGAGTTTGTGGCTAAGTGTGCAGTATGTCAGCAAGTTAAAGCTGAGCATCAAAAGCTGGCAGGTATGTTACAACCCATGTTGATGCCACAATGGAAATGGGATCATATAACCATGGATTTCGTAGTTGGTCTACCAAAGACAGCTAGGAATCATGATTCCATTTGGGTAATAGTGGACAAGTTGACAAAATCTACTCATTTCATACCAGTAAAAACAATGTATATAGCACAGAAGCTTGCTCAGGTGTATGTAGATGAGATAGTGCGTTTGCACGGTGTACCAGCAACAATAGTTTCCGACAGAGGTCCTCGGTTCACAAGTCATTTCTGGGAACAGTTGCACAAAGCATTGGGAACGCAGTTGAGGTTCAATACCACTTTCCACCCCCAGACGGATGGACAGTCTGAAAGGACTATTCAGACTTTGGAAGATCTTCTCCGAGCTTGTGTTTTGCAGTTCCTAGGCAGTTGGGATATGAATCTTAGTTTGATAGAGTTCACTTATAACAATAGTTACCAGCAGAGCATTGACATGGATCCTTATGAGGATCTATATGGAAGGAAGTCCAGATCCCCTTTATGCTGGTATGAGTCTGGTGAAAATCAGCTTTTGGGTCCTAAGTTAGTACAACAGACAACAGAAAAGATCAGAGTGATACATCAAAAGTTGAAAACAGCACAGGACAGACAGAAGTCATATGCAGACAATGGTCGATGACCTCTAGAATTCCATGTGGGATACAAAGTGTATCTCAATGTCTCATCTTGGAAAGGCATGCTAAGGTTTGGCCAAAAGGGCAAACTGGCACCCAGGTATATGGGGTTGTACCCGGTAATAGCACGTGTTGGCAAGGTAGCTTACAAGTTAGAGCTACCACCAGAGTTGCGTAGGTTGCATCCAGTGTTCCATGTCAGTATGCTGAAGAAAAGTCATCCAGACACATGGATAGTAATACAACTAGTTGAGGTTGAGCTTGATGAAGACGTGACCTACGAGGAGGGTCCGGTGACAATCCTTGAGAGAAGAGTAAAGAAGTTGAAGAGGAAGGACCTGGTTCTTGTGAAGGTTCTTTGGCATCATCGTGGTGTTGAGGAAGCTACGTGGGAGCTTGAGGAAGATATGAGGAGGAAATATCCCTTGCTTTTCTCTTCTGATTTCGGGGACAAAATCCTTTTGTATAGGTTTATGGCTTGTAAGGACACTGACCTTCATTTTAGGCTTACCCTGTTTGTTTTGCCTAAACCTAGTGCTTGGTTTCTTGCTAATCATCTTTAGTGGTGATTAGGGTTTGCTTGTCCTTTGTTGAGAGTTGAGGTGCTACTTGCAAAATAACCTAAGATAGGGTTGAAGAGCAAGTTTGTCACCTTGAGAGATGTCTTTCTCCCTCTTTGCTTCTTCTAGGGTTGAGAGGAAGGTTTGGGTTCGTGCCTTGGGTTGTCTTGGGCTTGGTTGAGCTCTTTTGGGCCTTGCTTTGCTTGGTTGAGCCCTGTATTGGGCAAGGATGCTTGTGTCATCCTTGCTTTGTGTCACCCATGAGGGGTGTATCAGCCATGGATGGAGTGTGATGACCTTTGACCTTTGTTGACCTTCTTGCCTTAGTTGTGTCACCATAGCTTGGATAAGTGGTCGACCCTTGGGAGAGTAGTGGCATGGCATGTGCATGAGTTTTGCAAGGTGGTAAAACATGTGGACTAGTGTCCCTTGGTAAGGTGACACCTTGCCTTGGTCTAACCTTGACCCCTATCTATATATGCCTTGCCTTTCTCTTCCTTAGGAACCCTTTACCTCTTTTTTTATCCTCTCTTCCTTGGTGCACGATACACCTACCCTTTGGAGCAAGTTGGTGGCTGATCCTTCTCCCTTGGTGGTGATCCCTTCTTCTTACTTTAGCTTGGTGGTTGAACCCTAGGTGGGTCTTATCTTTTGGTAAGCATCTTCCCTCTCTCCCTAGCATCTTCTTCTCCATCTTTCCTACCTTTCGGCCATGGTGGTTATGGTTCTCGTTCCTTTTCTTGAGGTGGCCAAAGTGGTGAGCTTGGAGCTAGGATCTTGAAGCTTGGAGCTTTAGAGCTTGAGGAGTTTTCTTGAGGCGGGTTACATAACTTCTAACCCTAGCTATACTACTTCTCTATGTTGCATGTTTCATATATGTTGACAATCAGCCATGCATGCATGTTTCTTGCTCTAGAACATGTTGTTGATCTTATGGATTTTATGAGCATGATGTTGTTGTTGTTGTTAATGGTTTATATGCCTTTACACCTAGTTGGCCGAACCATGGTTTAGGGTTTCCTTGGTAGCAACACTCCTTTCTCTCTTTGGTCTAGAGAATTCAGTTTGAGCTCTAGTAATGTGGGAAATACCCCTCTCTCGTTTAAGTTGAGAGGTGAGCTTATATTCTAGTTGCTTGGACAATACTCTCCTCTCACCATGGATTTGAGAGGTGAGCTTTTGATGACCTATGTTGAGGGTGGTCCTTGTGGTTGCCTGATTTGTGAAAGAGGTTGTGAAACACCCCTCTCTCTTGGTTGTTGAGAGGTGAGATGACCTTCTTGATCAACTAGGGTTTGGTGCCCTTGTGCTTGAGGTTGAAGACAACCTTGATGGGTTGTGTCTTGCATGATATGACCTTGGGATGATGCTGCACGATAACCTTCTTGTCTTGGGTTGTACCTTAGGCCGATACCGACGTGTGCTTGGCCATTATGTTTTGTTGAGTGCCCTGCATGATACACCTTGTTGAGATAGTTTTACCTTGGTGCCCCATATCCCTTATCCACCCTAGAGTTAGGGTTTGGGCGACATGGTTGCTAAACCCTTGGATGGGCATCTTGGTTGATATGAAACCTCAACCCAAGCTTGGGCGTTAGTATTTCTCTAGGCGACATGAGTTGTCTATGCTTAATGCACGATATGTCGTTGAGGTGTAATCCTTGGTAGATAAGCTTGCTTGGGTGATCCTTGTATCCCTGGATGATATTCCTAGTTGAAGCTTAGTTAGTGCCCATTATGGTCCCCAGGTCGATACCCTTGGTGGAGTTAATAGATGTGCGATATACCCTTGATGAGATATTGCCCGATACTCTCCTTAGGGTTAAGTCTTGAATGACACACCATGTAAAGAGGGTGCTTGATTCACTCCCTTGTCTTTAGGTGACCTTGGCCGTTATCCTTGATAAGCTTGGACAATATGGTTTCATGCCCTACATGCCAACCCTAGGATGTTGACCGATATGTTGCTGGATATGCACGACACCTTTCTTGGGCATCATGGTTACCCGGGCCGATAGGGTTAACCCTCGGATGATGCTATAAGGTGGCATGATAGGGGCTCCTTGGGCGACACCCCTTTGGCTGATATGGATCATGTTGAAGGTTAGCCTGATAGTGGAACCTAACTCTAACCCTATCTTGGTACACGTTAGACCCTTGGCCGATAACCATGGTAGTGCTGCACGTTATGACCTCGTGGATGGCTTCCTGACACCACGACTATTAGGGGAACCTTGATGCATGTTAGAGGATGTGCAATGTTTGGTTGATATGGTGGAGAGTTGCTTTAGGGTTTGGAACCCTAGCCGGTACACCCTTTGGTAAGGGTTGGCGTTGCTCACCATGCTTAGTGAGGATTGCATGAGTTTTGGTAAGGATCTGAATACCCAAAATGTATATAGTTGATGGTTCTCTTTTAATAATAATAACACAAGTGATATGATTTAATCACCTTGCATCCTGCAAATCTGATGATGAGATATAATGATAGGTTGTGAACTAGGAAGCTTGGAAACTTGGAAACTTATGATGTTGCTTCACATGTTGATATAACACATGCATATGGTCACAAGTATAAGGCATAACATATGCCCATGACTGATAATAATACTATGAAAGATGAAGCTTGTGTGATATACTCATGGATGCTTCTTTATACTTGATAGCATGATCATTCTATTAATCCATGATGGTTTCAGTAATCTCTGTGAATATGTATATACTAACCATGTAGGTATTTCATGTGGATTCATAGCCTGGTAAGAGCTATGAGATATATGTTCTTTGACTAGCACAATGTGATGATAATCCTTGTTAATAAAGTTACAAGTTGATAGGTCTGAGGACCTGATATAAGGCTGAGTGCCTAGTTGAGGTGTTATCCTCTGATGATGAAATAAGGGATGCGTTCCTAGAATAGTGATGCATGTTTATGATGCCTTGAGAGGCAATGGTTGATATCATGAGGGATTGAGGTCCCAGGACAGTATGTTGATGGCAATAATGATGTAATTCTATAAGGCTATGTTTATACCTTGTTTTGCCTCAACAATTGGCTTAAAATATACTAATCAATGATAGATGAACATATCATGTAATTTGCCCTGGCCATAGATCCATTTGTCAGTAATTGGTGATGGTGAAATAGGTTTATCCTGCGGGATTACCTGGAGTGCATATTGTTGAATATGTGAGGTTTCCCCTAGCCTAAAATAAGAGTGTTGCGTGCGACTGTGGTTACAGACTCGGGATGTATGGAGCATGGTGAACATACCCATGGCTCAGGATATGTGATGATGAGCATGATGCTTTAATGGCTTGGATGTATGTACTAGCACCTATGATGAGGTGAGCTAGAGATATGGGTAGCTTGTAGAGCTAACCCAGTGGTTGAGGCCTATAAGCATAAGACTGCAGTCTTGCTTGATGATTCGTGTACTGATCATGAGAAGGTGAGGTCATGGAGTCCGGATCTCCTTAGACCTTGTATGGCACCGGATTGGGCTTCGCAACCAATGGTTGGATTTGAGAAGGGAAGGCTCACTTCCTCAGGGCATAATAAAACATAATCCAACCAAATAAATATATCTTTCTTAGAGCAAAATGCGGAACATTGTTTGAGGCCTTGCTTACATAGCTGATCTAGTTACACCTTGCAGATATGTGTACAATCCTTATATCTTGTGATAAGTTCTTATAAATCTTATCTTGTCAATCATGTTCCATAAAGAAATAGTTGGTTATATGCTTCCTGGATATCTTGGTAAGCTTGATGGTAATAATAGCTTTGCTCAGTATGCTGCTCTTAATATACACTTTATCAGTTATTTTCTATTATCTGCTTTAACCTTTGAGGTTTTATAGTTGCGGCAGGGAGTTATGTTTCATGTTGGGACTGTGTGTCTCACCCCTCTGGTTTACACCCTTTTTAGGTGATCGCTCTAGATGTGGTGGTGGTCGTGAGGTTGCGGCTGAGCAGTAAGAAGAGAAGTAGAAGGCAAGAGATGTACATGTTGTTGTTTTGGTGGTTTTGTAGTAGAGTCCTAGAGTCATCCCTGTACTCTCAGGTCCTCAGAGGTGTTTGATGATGTTTCACGTGTTTAGCTGCTGTAATTTTTATATATCATGTTCCTAGTCATACGTGGCCTGTTATGTATGTATAATCAGGTGATGAACTAATATGCACTGTTGCGACAATGGGTGGCTTTATGTTGTGAACATATATGGTAGGTGATCTTTCATATATCTATATATGACCTGAACTTCTTGCAGGTCCTGGTTGCAAATGTTCTGTACGTATGTTTCCATAATCGGTTTTAATTAACCTGTGTTTTCGGTAATATATGGTTCTACACGTTTTCGCGTGTCATCTCGTTGTCTGTGTGATGGAGGGGTGTCACATATATATGTAGCTAGATTATACATATAGCTACATATGTAGTGCCATTTATTACACATAAATATATGTAGTTAGATTATGCATATACTGTGTCACTTTTCTTACACAAGTAATAAGATCATGGGGTATTTATATGCCAAAAATCATACTTTTATTCATATTAAAACAACAAATGTAGATGGGGAGGACATATACATGCCCCTATTACACATTGTATAGAAAAAAATAAACACTTCAATACAAATGCATCAATATTCATCTATTTATATGACACCATCTTCTAGTCATTACAAGGCATCAACCTTCTTAACTTTGATGTAATCAATAGTTGTTGACCTCCTACAATAGCTTAACCTCTTTGTGAATGTTGAGCTCGATCAATCAGTGTATAATATTTGAAAGCATATGACTTTAAGCCTGACAAAGAAGCTTTGTACACATAAACATTGGGTGAGTTTGTTGGGGATTGAAGAGAACCTCATTATGCTTTTGTAAATTATTAGAAAGCAAGAAGTTAAACATCTAATGTCAGTGCATTCACATAGATTTAGTTGTAAACCCATGCATGGTCAATTTGATAGTGTTTGGAAGACAATTTAAGTAGGTTTTGTAAAACCTACTTATTATTGTGAAATAGAACCTGGTCATGGTCTTGCTTGGTGAAATGGACAAAGAAGGCAAATGGCTGCTACTCACTGCATATATAGGTGCAATGGTCTAGCCGACTTGAAATAAGAACATGACTACTTGTGTTCACCTACTAAAAAGGATAGAAAACCATTGCATGTATAATTAAATCCTTTGATTCAAGTTCAACAAAGCTTTAGGTAATGGGAACAAGCACTAGAGGAAGATCATTGGATGGGTACTAAAATATGATTTTATATTACTATTTTCATTATTTTTATGGGAGGAACCCATAAATATTGTGGTAGTATAACTAGACCTAGAAATTAAATACTTTCACCTCTCAAGTCATCTCCATTTTGAGTCATGTCACCTTTCTAGATTACCATCACTGGTTCTGAAATTACTCCCAGAAGACCTACAACAATAATACATAACATAAGAAAGATAGAATATGTTTAAAACTATAATCAATTAATAACAATTGGCAAACTAGATAACATGTTGATCAGAAATATTTACATACCACGGCTTTGGGGACTCATCACTTTCAAATTACATTAAGGATCTCTTTCCCATGGAGTAATTGTTTGAAGGCCTCAGTATACTTATCGAATGAAAAATGAACTCAAAAGGAATTGCTACTTCTATAAGTTATTCAATGGTTTATTAAGTTTAGTAGAAGCAGGAGTTTATTTGACGATATATAGAAAATAATAGAATTTGCCTCCCTAAAGCCATATTCCCACAATAGAAAGGGTAAAATTCTAATTTTACTAAACTAGAAGGCTCTACAGAACATCGGCTTTCATATAGTTCATATAGTTTCAAAGGATTTGTGTAGTTTAAAGCATAGATCCAAATCAATTAGAACGTGCCAAATCAATTCTAAAAGATCATGAAAGAGACCTTATTCACAGATAATCATATATATTATTTATATGAATGCTTACCTTCAACAAAGTGCCCATGTCATGCTTATTTGACCATCATTTTAATTGATTATCTTGACAATCTCCTATATCAGAGATTCTACATAAAACATTCCCAAAGGCCTTGTTGTTGTTTATATCAGTCCTAGAATGAAAGGATGTAAGATGTTTGCATAATTGTAATAGATTGAATTTTGGCTTTATTTTAAGGAAAAAATTTCTTTTAAGGTGTGTAGGATGTGATGGAGTGAATTTTTTTAAGGATTTTGAATACCTAAAGAGATAATCAAAGTGTTACAATTGGGTATAGTATGAGATACATGCGATTTAGATAAGTTTAGATTTTGTGTGACAATAATATTATGTTGGAATACCCTTGATTATGTGCCTTTTTGAGATGTGAGTTGAATGATATAACAATTGAATATTGGCACCAAAATTGTATGGTGTATATATCGAGTGGTGACAAAGCTATGCCCAATGTTGCAAAATAATTGTATGTTTTGCAAAGAAGTTATACTTGTTAGAATACGAACAAATAATTAGTTTTTGTTGGTGAGCAATGTCCAATGTTTCAATATAGTAGACTAAGATAAGGTAATCTTTGATGTCACACACCCCAGACTTGAGGAGCCACAGATTCAGTACGTGGCCCTCTCTTAATCCTTTAAATGGCTGGAATCAAACAGAGCCCAATCATCTCGCCTTGTAGTTATGTAGTTGAGTTGAAGTGAGTGGCTGATGGTTCATGTGAGCACGATCACTAATCATGGGGAGAGAGGAGCGGGAGATAACCAAATGGTTGTTTACTACTCCCCAAGATGAACTTTTTGACCCCCCTGAATAGTCGAGTGTAGATATCAGAATCGAGAGATCCATCTAGTCTACCGTCTGGCTTGTCCTTTGGCAATGCAGGTGGTGTGGAGAAGAATGGTGTGAGAGGAATCTAGGTTCTGGAAGGGGGGCTATATAGTATACAAAAATCCTTGAAACCCAATGAAGAGAAGGGGTGAGCGTAGTTGGATTTTAGAATGATGAAGGGTGGCCATCAATTTTAAGCACTTTGGAGAAGAAGGAATCGAGAAACAACTGTGTGGGGGGGGGGAGGGGGGTTTCCTCTAAGATTTGGATTTCTGGTGGGGTTGAGGGAGTCTTTTTCATTCTTAGGATGCAATACCAAGGAGTTTTGATCTGAGGATGTGTCTTTCGCCCAGCCACTGACAGTGGCTTGCACCTGTAAGCTTCACTAGGGACCAGCCTCATGGAGATAGGGCCTCGGAGCAGCTAGCACCGACCCAAGCAGCGATAACCTGGGAAGCAGGATGACAGACAGGAAATGGGTTGTGGCGGTGGAGTTGGACCAGATGAGAGGAAGACCAAGAGAATATAGACTTCTTGTGCTTGTCTATCATGGCGATCTATGAGGAGTAGGGGGTGGTGTTCCCCTATCTATTTGCCACAACAGCCGCAAGCAGCAACAAGCCTGTGAGGATGGAGATCGGGAGGCATCGAGATCCCTTGTGGTGGTCAGAGTAGGCAAGGAGGAGGTTATGCAACCAGGGTGAGACCCTTCTTTATTGATCCAGGGCGTAGAGGCAGCTGTGAAGTTGAGTCTCACAGACTTACGGATCGCCTAGAGCGCAGGAGCGAGGATAGAAAGGGATGAGCCGAACCAGTTTGGGATTTTTCCAGCAGACTAAACCAGCCGAACCAAGTCCTACCAGACCGTGAACCGGTCGGCTCAAGAAAAGGAGTCACGACCCTTGATGGCCACGTGTCAGCGTCTAATTGGCCAAGAATGGTAAATAGTTTAGTAAGTGCACATAACTTAGATAAATCATAGAAAATAGTCTGATTATCTGAAAAATACAAATAAGATATCATAATGTTCAAAAAAAATGAATAGAATCACATGAAACCATAATATTAATCTTTTGAAGCTTAATTATCAATGATATCGTGTAAGTTGTATAATGTTTATTTCATGAATAATAAATAAAAAATGATGGCCTAAAATTATGAGAATATGTCACTAAATCTATAATCATGTTTAGAATTCATATGATGTCATATATTATGATGTTGATGCATTAACTCATGTAATTTTCTTAATGTGTCTAATTAGGGATTTTAACTTTAAATAAAATGCAATAAATTCATACATGCTCAATAAATGATAAAATTCACAGAAAACCCTCATATCAGTAATTGGAAGATAATATGTAAATATGACATCAATTTTATACACGAATTTCATGTAATATGAAGATAATCCTTAATACATGTTTTGTAACCCTAATTTGAATAATGTATATAAACTAGGGTTAATATGTGCACAAAAAGGATATGGAACCTAATAATCAGATAATGAACTATAATCTGGAAAAAGACATCAGTAAGATAATTCTAAGACAAGAATACAAGCAATGATGCACAAATCCTAATGAACTAAGCAAACCCTAATGAACATGATTAGGGTTAAGATGAGATGTAAGATGATGTAAACCTAATGATAGTATGTGATCTTATCTTAATCAGGGGTTGAACAAGATACATATGACATCAGGAATATGTGATGATTAGGATATCTTGATCTAAGGTATGCCATAACCTCTTACTTGTCTTATTATACATTATGCTTGTGTTATATGTAGTAAAATACTTGGCATATGGTATTGGATTAAATGATTGTTCTTTTATGATATCTTGCTTGATTTTCCATACTTATGGCTATGAATACATGAAACATAAGATATATGATCCCCCATATGATAGCACTAAACTCTTTGGTAGTACAGTGCATTGAAGTGATCTCAAACGCTTTGGTAGTAGATCACATGTGTTAGATCTCAAACACTTTGGTAGTACATCACATGTAAAATGATCTCAAACTCTTTTGTAGTAGATCATAAGGCCTAAAAACATCAAAGCCTATGGGGGCAGATATACGAGATATATGATGGAAATGTGCTTAAAATATATATGTTCTCTTTTGTTATTGAATATCTTTTTGCCAGTATACGCTTTGCCTTATATTTCTTTATAACTACCAAGTATTAGTTTTATCTTATTTCCAATCTTAGTAATGAGAGGTATATAAAAAGACACGTAGGCATACTAAGTACAATATTCTTGTAGAAGTTTAGTGGCAGTACATGTATATGTAGAAGTTTACTGTTCAATATGTAATATCAAATGTTGTAACAATTCATGGTGTAATTATATGTTGAATGCTGAACATGTGTTGTATGGTTTTATTATTATTCGTGTACATGTGCTACTATTGTTTCCTTCTGACTCCCTTGATTTTCTTCTTCTTAGCCTAGTGTTGGTTGTTTAAATTGGGATTCTTATTGAGATGAGGGTTTCAATTTGGACGTCACACATCAGATTAAGTTTTATAAAATCCAGGGATGTCACATGTGGTATCAGAGCATTAACAATAGAAAAGCCTGACATTTTCTCATTATGCAATGCAAAACTGAAGAACCTTAAACTTAATAATCCTTAAGGTTAGATTAGTCATCTTTAGAGACTAGATATAACCTAGCCTCTAGGTTAGCACCTAGATGTCTGAGGACTAGGTCTAGACTGGTGCTTGTTGTATAGCAAGTCCTTAGATGTCATTCTTTCCTTATAGTGAAGCGGTATGGGATGTTTCATCATTTGGAAATGACGTACATCAAGGGAAGAGAAACCCTAGACATATGGTTCTCATTGTCTAGAGTAGCTACACTAGTCTACACCATGTTCTCTCCCTTTTCACTAGTTTTCATGGAACTGTACTCTCTATTATGTGTGGGACACTCGATTTCTAGATTTGGTTTTTTATTCCAATCGGATCGAACCTTGATAGTTTTCTCTAACGCTTGTTTTATCCGAGAAAATTTATATAATAATTTATTATATATGTAAGTATTTACAAAAATGTATCCCCACACAAGTACGAGTAGGAGCTGGTCATATAACCTAAGTGAAAGTGAATGACATATGTCCGGAAGAGAGAATAGTTCTAGATTAGATGTCTAGAGCCTTTTGGGATATTTGATAGTAGGAATAGCTCAAATAAGATTAGATGATGGTCTAATTTGTGTAGAGATGATATAAGATAGTTTATGATGATCTATGTTTGTCTTCGAGGACTTAAGTTTAGCTTTGAGGATTTGAGATAAGTTTTTATGATGCAAGTATGCATTCTTTTATGAGATAATATACGTTAAGTTAAGATAAGGTTGTGAGTCAACATGAGCCTCAAGCACTTTTATAAAGGAGGACCTCTTGGGGGGTATATTGTATACAACAACCCTTGAAACTCGGTGAAGAGAACGGGTGAGCATAGTTGGACTTCAGAATGATGAAGGGTGGCCAGCAAACTTAGGCCCTTTGGAGAAGAAGGAATCGGGAAACAACTGTGAGGGGGGGTTCCCTCTGAGATTTGGATTTCTTTTGGGGTTGAGGAGTCCTTGTCGTGCTTAGGATGCAATACCAAGGAGTTTCAACCTGAGGATGGGTCTTTTGCCCCACCACCGGCAGTGGCTTGCACCTACAAGCTTTACTAGGTATCAACCTCATGGAGATAGGGCTTTGGAGCAGCTAGCACGGACCCAAGCAGTGATAACTCGGGAAGTAGGATGACAAAGACAAGAAAGGGGCTGTGGTGGTGGAGTTGGACCAGATGAGAGGTAGACTAGGAGAACACAAACTTCTCACGCTTCTCTGTCATGGCAATCTACGACGAGTAGGGGGTGGTGTTCTCCTATCTCTTTGCCGCAGCAGCTGCAAGCGGCAGCAAGCCCATGAGGATGGAGATCGGGAGGCATTGAGCTCCCTTGTGGCGGTAGGAGCAGGTGAGGAGGAGGTCATGCAACCAGGGCGAGACCCTTCTTCGTTGATCCAGGGAACAACAATGGATGTGAAGTTGAGTCCTGGGGACTCATAGATCACCAAGTTTGCGAGAGCGAGGAGAGAAAGGGATGAGCTGAACCACTTCGGGATTATACAAGTAGACTAAACCATCTGAACCACGTTTAACCAGACCGTGAACTGGCCGGCTCAAGAAAAGGAGTCACGACCCTTGATGGCCTTGTGTCAGCGTCTAATTGGCCTAGAAAAGTAAATAGTTTAGTAAGTGCATAGAATTTAGATAAATCATAGAAAATAGTATGATTATCTAAAAAATACAAATAAGATACAAAAATGTTTAGAAAAATGAGTAGAATCACATGAAACCATAATATTAGTCTTTTGAAGCTTAATTATCAATGATATCGTGTAAGTTGTTTAATGCTTATTTCGTGGATAATAAATATAAAATGATGCCCTAAAATTATGAGAATATGTCACTAAATCTATAATCATGTTTATAATGCATATGACATCATATATTATGATGTTGATGCATTAAATCATGCAATATGCTTAATGTGGCTAACTAGGGCTTTTAACCCTAAATAAAATGCAATAAATTCATACATGCTCAATAAATGATAAAATTCATAGAAAACCCTCATATCAGTAACTGGAGGATAATATGTAAATCTAATATCAGTCTTATACACAAAATTCATGTTATATGAAGATGATCCTTAATACATGTTTTGTAACCCTAATTTGAATAATGTATATAAACTAGGGTTAATATGTTCACAAAAAGGATATGGAACCTAATATTCAGATAATGAACCATAATCTAGAAAATGACATTAGTGAGATAATTCTAAGACAAGAATGCAAATAATGATGCACACATCCTAATGAACTAAGCAAACCCTAATGAATACGATTAGGGTTAAGATGAGATGTAAGATGATGTGAACCTGATTATAGTATGTGATCTTGTCTTAATCATGGGTTGACCAAGATATAGATGACATCAACAATATGTGATGATTAGGATATCTTGATCTAAGGTACGCCATTACCTCTTACGTTGCTTATTACACGTTATGCTTGTGTTATATGTAGTAAAATACTTGGCATATGGTATTGGATGAAATGATTGTTCTTGTATGATATCTTGCTTGATTTGCCATATTTATGGCTATGAACACATGAAACATACAATAATTGATCCATCATATGATAACACTAAACTCTTTGGTAGTACAATTCATTGAAGTGATCTCAAACTCTTTCGTAGTAGATCACATGTTTTAGATCTCAAACTCTTTGGTAGTAGATCACACGTAAAATGATCTCAAACTCTTTGGTAGTAGATCATAAGGCCTAAAAACATCAAATCCCTTGGGGGTATATGTACGAGATATATGATGGAAATGTGCTTAAAATATATGTGTTCTCTTTTGTTAATGAATATCTTTTTTCTAGTATATGCTTTTCCTTATATTTATGTATAACTACCAAGTATTAGTTTTATCTTATTGCCAAGCTTAGTAATGAGAGGTATATAAAAAGACATGTGGACGTACTCAGTACAATATTATTGAATATTGTGCTGATGTGTAAAACATGTAATCTTTGTTTAGGTGGTGGCATACGATCTTGAAGATCCAAGAGAGTTATGAGTTGCATGGAAAGCTGATGTATAGGTGGACTTGTTGTCTAAAGATCCTTTAGTTTAGTGGTAGTACATGTATATGTAGAAGTTTACTGTTCAATATGTAATATCAAATGTTGTAACAATTTATGTTGAATGGTGAACATGTATTGTATGGTTTTATTATTGTTCATGTACATGTGCCACTATTGTTTCCTTCTGACTCCCTTGATTTTCTTCTTCTTAGCCTAGTGTGCGGTGTTTAAATTGGGATTCTCACAGAGATGAGGGTTTGAATTTGGATTTCACACATCAGATTAAGTTTTAGAAGATCCAGGGACGTTACAATAATTATAGTGCTCACCTAACTGGTGAAGAAACTCTCTAGGTAAGTTCAGCGTTAGTGAAATAAATTCACTAAACTAATAGTAACTATCTTAAAACATTGCATACTAGTAACATTCTAAAAATTCAAGTTAAGATTCAAGAATCAGGTAGTAGTCCATTCCTAATCAGTTGATCAAATCTCCAAAGGATTTGCATACATGCCAAGATCTAAATCAAGAAAATTAGCAAATAGAGTGAATTTTCAGCAGCTCAATAGGAAATGCGAGCAAATTTAAGGAATTTCATGTAGAATTCCTAAAACCACTTAAGATCATCTAAAAAATGTTTAAGCAAGAGAGTAAATACCTTATGTCATATAGCCATAGATCACATTGAGCATATGTATCTATCAATCTTCCCACTTAGAATATAGGACATTTAACATGTTTAGATGACCCAAAACACTAAGGAAAACATAGTAAGACTAGCTATAAAGATTCAAGAAATTCATATCTTATCAACATTGGGAAAAAATAATATACATATCTCATCAACATCAGACATTCAAATGCCTTCAATAAAAGTCATCTGAGCCACACTCAAGTTTGAAACCATTTGTGACAACATGGCTACCACGAGGTGATGTTCATAATCTGATACTGAGGTTAATACTAGAAAAACCCAAAAGAGAGTATCATGACATGATTTATCCCACCTACAACAATGCCAACATTCAAATTTTGGCTACACTTAAATGATAAAATAATATATCTTTCTACAAAATTTGAATATGCAAGGCCGATCATTAAGGATCCACAATTTCAAACATGTCAATAATGCAAAGCTTGATAGACTAAAAAATAGGTAAACCTTAGCTTATTGGAGCTTATATCGTTTACAAAAGAAGAGAATGAAACAATATAAATTAACCATTAGGACTTTCATGAAGATATGAAGTATAATGGGAACCTTAATATGTTAGCCATTGGACCATTAAAATCATAATTTACTAAATATGTTGTGAAGCGGGTAGTAGAGATGTCTGAGAAGTTGAAAATAGCAGTAGATTGGAATGTAGACTTAGCACATGTTGAATGCAGATTTCATGTCATCAAGGTTACCTATGAGAATTACATATATGAACTCTCCTCCAAAATGTAGTGTGATAGTTGTCTGAGATATGTAGTGAAAACTCCTTAAGAGTTTACAATTTTTTTGTGGATTCCATTCCTTGGAGTTAATGATGACCTATATAGATATTATTGGAACTTTATTAGTTTTCAAAAACTATGGATCAAGGAAAAAGACTACCTAGTCCAAATTGCACCAACTGGGCCCATACATGGGGACACAACCTATAACAAGGATGAGAATGGAGATAGTTGTGGAATTTGTGGTTTTGACCATGGCCAGAGCTAAAGACGGAAGGACAAGGTTTACAAAGGCAAAACCCTGTGGAAAATTTCACATTGCATTAAAACCCTATTGACAATTTCACATTGCATTATATAGATAACATCTGAAAATGATGTGTAAAATTTATACCAGGAGAACCATAATGCACGATAGATGACAACATAACAGACCAAGCCAAAATGATTGGAGAATGAGGTATACAAACCATGGATGTCAACTTCAAATAGGTTCAAAGCCACCCAGATATAAAGCATTTGACTAAATGCCTCAAGAAGCTCATTTCATTATCCATACAAAAAGAGAAATCTCATTGTAGCAACATACAAAAGGAATTTCCGTCAAGGTAACCATTGTGTATAGGTCCAAAGACATGATACTATTCTCAATTGAATCTTCCTTCCATAGATGCATTCCCAGTAGGAAGATAACATTCAACTTGGATCCAAGATGTGTCTGAGATACACCCATTACATACTTCACCTTATTATCTAGAACTTCCCGCATATATGATACCATTCTTTAAATCAATCATCTCTCTGCAAAACATTGATAATTACTATTACATTAAGCACAATCACACACACACACTGTGAGTATAGAATGGGAGATGAACTCCCAAGGCTCCCAAAATTTCTAGAGAAATCCTGATGAGGGGGAGGGAAAGTTCAGAGCTGGTGGAATGCAACTATGGCACATCTCATACTATTAAATTAAAAATCTATTATTTATTTCTAGTGAAAGCTAACTTTGAGGCATGGTTAGCACCTTGGATTGATCAACACTTAGGACATGCAATTGTGCATTTTATGAACTAAACTTGTCATTATGCTAGAGATTTCCCTCTCATTGTTTAGATTTATACTCATATAATATATTGTGTCGAGTTGTAATAACTATGCTAATGTTGAACTTAAGTAATTTCTATCTAAATATTTAATTCCAAAAAGGTAATGAGCATTACAAACAAGTCATGCCCGATCATGCATTCATGACAACAAGTAATTATTCTATTTGTAAAAAGACAATTGTCAATTATGTAACTTTAGTGTATGCCATTCCTTTTCTGCTTATAGAGATACATTGTTTGTAATTGTCACAGGAAAGTACCTTGTATAGTTATTCATCATAATTGTACCTATGAGATTAATTGGCATTCTAAGAGACATAAATAGAAGAGGCAATTGGATGCAAGAGGAAGTGAGGATGTGGTGTAGTAAGAAAGTGAAGAAGAAGCATAAGGGGTAGGATTATGTTGGAGAGGATTGTTTTCAAGCTGCATGGAACAATGGTTGCTACCATTTGGTGATGACTGTTGCAGTGGCATATGGGTTTATTAGCAGTAGGTCGGGAGTCTATTGTGGCAAGGCTTTTTACTTTGTAGTAGAGAAATAGAATGGTAATTATTTGTTTCTCAGTAAGAGGATGTTAAGAGGGACCATTTTTATCATCAAAGTATATTCCACACTAGTGATATATGTGTTTACTACTAGAAACAAAGTGGGCTACTAGTATCCACTCCAAGGATTCATCATGAACCATGTATTAGGATTCTAGTAGATAATTGTGAAATAAGTAGTTGATCTACACTCAAGAGTTTGTGTTCTTTAATGGAGTTGAAACAAGTAGTTGGGAATCCAAGGTGTGTATTTTTTTCCTCAAGTGAAGGATTACAAAAGATTATCAAATGATCTGCACCGTTAGACTGCAATAGAACCACCACATATTGCCTTAAAAAGTTCCATATATGGGTGTTTGTCTCCTTTCTTTTGCATGAGAAGCACATCTGCAATCAACTACCCCAATTTTTCCTAGATAAGTGATTAGATGAAAGGATGATGTATGTTATAAAAAGAAACCTACCCATCAATCATGATAGTATTATGAAAGAATTTGAATAAGGAGGCATTTTTTTAATCATATTTCTAGTTTAGTAAAACATTCATGGTGATCAAGGACTATTACCCATCTTATCACTCCATTTGAAGTTTAACTGCTATGTACCAAGCAAGGGTGTCACCATTCCACCAAAATTCCAACTGTTAGACCCAATCTCATTAGGATGTGGGTTCTTTGAAGTTGCTTTAACTAGGAATGATATTTTGAGCTTTATATAACATAAAATAGCTTTTGCTTGTTCTTCAATTGGTATTATTCAATTTCCCATAAGAAAATCAAAGATTCCAAAATAGAGAACAAGATGTCATGTATTGAATCTGACTAGATTTCCTAGAAAGTTGATCGATTATAAATAATACCATTGGAGAATCTCAATTTATTTTACTAATATGTAATTGCATTTATTTTACTGATAAATCTCAGTTTATGTAGCATAAAGACTTTGTTTATCTTGTAGCTCAGATAAAAAGTGAGATTTAGCATTGCAGCAGACCCTTATCCTGAAGAAGAGGAAATAAAAGCATGTGAAACATCCTAGGAAGCTTGAAATGCAAATTTTCATGTTGAATGTCTTCATTGAGCCTTAAGCTATATAGAAGAAGAAATAGCAACAGACAAAACATCATTTGAGCCTCATTGAATATTTATCATATTGAATAACTCCGAACAGTCATATAGTCCAGAGTGATGGAAAATATCAATGCTATATTTCTCCAACTTGTCCAATATATGAAAATGAACTACCATTTTTTGCTAACACATGTGGTGTTCTTGAGCAGTTTGGTTTATAAATATTTCCAAGAGGCATCTATGGCTTGTATAGGTGGTAGTTAATGCAAGATGGGATAGCCTCTAAAGAGAAATGGACCTCCTTCTTCCTCCTTCCATGGTATGAAGCTCTTTAGATGCTCTAATTTTTCTAGGACCCAAGAAAGGAATCAGTGACATGAGGAGAGTGCGGTGATCCAAACTAGGTGTTCTTTTGTTGATTTTTTCACAACACATAGGCTTTGTATTGCAAAAAAAACATATGGTGTGGCATTGGACCAGTTGGGGGTTGCATTTTGGTAGTCTATGACGTCTATGGAGGTTTGATTTGTTTCAGGACTGGTTTTTCTTGTAGTTCCTCTAGTTCGATTAGCAAACAAATGTACCATTTTATTCAACTCGGTGAGATCTACAACCCAAGATTGGTTTCAGGACTGGTTTTTTCTTGTAGTTCCTCTGATATACTAAATATGATCACTTTTGATATCTTTCTACATGTTTTATGTCATTTAATTCTTAAGATTGGTCTTTTATACCCTAAAACTTGATTTCATCCTAACATTAGTCCATTGAGCATCTAGATACATCGAGGTTCAGATTTTGTATACTTTTACACCCTAAAATGATCCAATGTTTCTTAAATGACCTAAATTGGGCTTTTATGGTAAAGGTTACCTGTTTAAAGCCTATCATTTATTGAATATGCCCTAAATATTTATGCTTGATCCAAATCAGTAATTTTTTATGCATGTTATACCAAGACTCATTTGGTTCATACTTGTACCCCATCTTGACCCTATGATATGAAATGAATATGAAATGTGTATTATGTACACTGTGGATATTAAATCTTGTGCCTTGCTCGATTATTGATCTAATACTATTTGAATCCATTATGTCACCTCTACATTAGCAACCCTGCAAGTCTAGTACCCCTAGTTTCTATGTGTAAATATTCTTGTTCACTTTGTGGCTAAGTGATCTAATCTTGACTTGAGATGTGATCTAGTATGCCTAATGATAACTAAGTCCCTAATCATGCATGCATCTTGATCTAATGATGATCTATGTTGTATTATGACTCCAAGTCAGTAGCTTAAATGACTTTTATGACATTAAATCTTACTTGATCTTGCTTGATAATGACTCAAAATGACTAGTTGGACTATGTTGATTCTTATGTCAATAAGCTTGCTCAAATATTATGAGTTCTCTATTTAAGATCTTGTACACCTAAGATCATGAAAACCTAATATTAGTTGTGATGTGTCATCCTAGGATATAAATGAATCCATGATGAATGATATAGCTTGATAATGAACATGCATAGCCTAATCTGAGGTTTTGAAATAAAAATTGAAGGTTTTAATACCTAAACTTAGGTGAGACATCCAACCTGTAGGATAATAATTAATGAGAGAAAATCTTGTTGATGTGAACCATGTTGTACTCATTTGAAATGTCAAGATCCCTATCATGCCTTATTTCCCATGATCTAGTCAAAGTTTCTACTTATGGTAATCAATATAAAATGGTTAATCATGTGCTCTAATGAAGGTACACTTAATCTCTTGACCATACTATGATATTGGCTTATTTGTGGGCATGCACATGAATTATTGGATAGATAGTTACTTCATTGATATATTGTTTCTATGATTACTAATTTCATGTTTGATTATGCTATGTTTACAAACCATGAACATAATTTAGAGAAATCAATCCTATACCCATGTGTACCTACCTAAAGTTTTGGTGTAAGGGCACAAGGCATGTTAATAAAAACCTAAAACATGCTTTGTATAAAGAAATGTAGTTATGTGTTTCACATCTTGTTTTGAGTTCTTGTTATTATTATGTTTCTAGCTAAGAAACATTTATATTACTCCTAAATTGTGTTTATTTACCCGTTCATAGCATACTTAATGCATTAACATTAATATATTTTTCATATCAAAATTTTAATTTCCAATTGAAGGTTCGCTTCACTCAAGACTCTAAGTTGTGGAATGAAAAACCAATGGGTACTCCTAATATAGAAATGGGTACATATCTCTAATCTCCATGTTTTATATCTTAATATATTAAGTTTTGTTACTACCTTTTTCATATATATTGCTTGTGTGAAATTATGTGCCATTATAGGGATGGATGCCCAAGTGTCTATGTAGCCACAAGAGTGTGAGCTTAGGGCAATAAATGATTCTGTGATAAATTGGTATCAGAGACTTACACATAGGACTCTACATATGTTTAAGGTATAACACAACTTAAGAACCCAGGGAGGAATGAAATCTTTTCCTTAAAGTTTATAGAGTCTTCTAGCATATCATCTCTTCTTTAAGAACCACCTAAGCCACCCAAGTAGATGATAATTAGTTAGTTTTCTCATATCCTCAAGTTATCCTTCTCTCATGACTATTAATCACGTAATTTCTTGATTGTGAGTAACTTATGCATGGGAAACTTAAATTTATTTGAAACCATGAAAGAAAATTAATATGATAATGATGTGATGTGATCTTAAATTGAACACCCTATTTGATCTATTAAAGTACTCTTGAAAGTGATATACTTGTGTGTGAAGATTATGCAAACTCCATGTCATGAAGACATATGTGCTTTCTATGTTTGAGGTAAATCATAAAATCATTGATGTGATGAAATAAGGTGGAACTCAAATTATATACATCATGTTTGATGAGGTCCCTATTTATTAAAACCTATGTTATCAAACTTCAAAAATAACTAAGCAAATCTATTCCGATTATTTGTGCTATGCCAATACTTGATATGACTGTGTCTTTAGCCCTTAGATCATGATGATGAAAGATTTTGATGCAAGAGACATCCCCCTATGTATTTGTATGCCCCTTATAACCTTGATTTTGAATTCAATGATGGACATGAATCTCAATATTTCCCTATCATTCTCAAACTTTTGGACTCCCAATTTGACTTATTCATTTCCAAATAACACCCCTTTTCTTGATATATAAAATTATGGGAGCAATATTTGACCCTCAATTCACATTTAGGGATGGTGTTCCAACCTAGGGTGGGTCAACCCAAGTATGGGAAAAGGACATATCGGGGATGCATAACCCTAGGCCTGTGGGGCCTGGTTGTGGCTAGAAAACCTACCTTCCTCCTGTGAGCCATGAAGGCACTCTAGGTTAGGACCTCCCCCATAAAGGTAAGTTAACCAATCAGTTTAAGTATTGAGACAACCTTGAATGTCACCCAAGGTTTGAAAGATTAAGTATACAATGCATGAAAGGACCTATATTGAGTATATTTCTTTGAACAAAATCATGCCATCTTTGAGAAACATAAAGAAGAGTCACTGAGGAAGTGGATGACAATATGTAACTGAGACTGAGAGGGAAGGTCACCAAGAGGCGTATCCTAGGAGGGAAGGCGACCATGAAGACCAAGCCCAGGAGGGAAGGCCAGTAAGAGTATAAGCCCGGGAGGGAAGGACACCATGAAGACTAGTCTTAGGAGGGAAGGTGACCAAGAGTCCAAGCCTAGGAGGGAAGGCCGCCATAAAGACCAAGCCCAGGAGGGAAGGTCACCAAGAGTCCAAGCTCAGGAGGAAGGCACCACAAAGACCAAGCCCAGGAGGGAAGGTCACCAGGAAGACCAAGCCCTAGAAAGAAGGTTATGGAGAAGACCAAGCCTAGGATCAAAGGTTGCCATGAGTCCAATATAGGGACATAAAGTAAATAATGTACACCCTAAAATATAGAAAAAATATGAGTCAAAGAATATACAGAACATAATGTGCTCGAATATGGTTAGAGAAACCTCAAGAAAAATGTGTATGACATCTCAATAAAACCTTAGGAAGGGAAGATCTCTAAGTCACCCCTAAGGTCTAAAGTAGGAATCTACACACTAGCTTGGATATGTTTGGACCTACAACTTTGATGTCTAAACTTGACTCTCGATATTGAATAATGAAATCTTCACTCAAGATTAATGATCTTCGTATTGATTCAACTCAAACTATCACCCTATTTGGATCTTGAGATCACCCTCAATATATGACTGATGACTTTCATGTACCCCAAATCTCAAAATTTTAAAATTATGATTATGTTGACTTTCATGATTAATGACCAAGTATGGGATCTCATGTGAACTAAGGGGGATCTTCAATTTATATTGAACACAAAATCACATCATTAAAGTATGAAATATGTCTCAAATTAATAATATATGAAATCTTGATATTGGATGTATAACCCCACCTAGACCAATGAAGAAGTACAAACCTAAATGTTAGGATTGGAAGTCATGTTGTAATCTTGATTAAAGAGCTCTATTTCTTTGACCTAAATTGGTGATCTCTCCAAATTTGCAATCAATAGGATAATTAACTCCCAATTTGTAGTCTTTGTGATGATCTTTACATGTTTGATCACCTATGTAACCATGTACTGACTATGATGCTTGATTTCTTGATTTTACAATAGTGTCGATGTTGAAGGAATGCCAAGTTGATCAGGGTATGGAATATGAAACCTTAACTGATGGATTGATCTAATTTTGGGGATAAAATTCCTTTTAAGCTGGGAAGGATGTAATAACATAGATTTTCTCTCTCTTTGATTGTACCCTTTCTCTCTCTATAATTGACCCAAATCACATTATTTTGCAAGATAATCTATGTTGCATGCCATGATGTATCATTTTACATTTAATTTTGATCCTCTTCCTATGCCGTCATGGCATTAAATTGTCCTTTAGAATTTAATGGATTAAATTTTGAATCCAATTGTTCAATAATCACTGCAATTGGACTTTTGTAGCCCAAATTATGAGATTTTGAAGTGTCCCTTGACTTGGTTTGATTTAATTTGATTTTTTTACCCTTATGCTCCTATTTTGGACCGACGCTTTAAGCCATGGAGGGCACTTGGCCCAAGCTCTCCACCTTACTATTTTTAACCCTAATACACATAATCTTGATTGTTGGATTAATAATCAGAGATCCAAGGGCTATGAACTCGTCCCCCACCTCCGTACTGCTCCTCATTGTTGATGGAACTGCTACCACCAACTCCACTTCTACTCCAACTAATAAACCCCCATCTCACCTCCATTGTGAAAGAAAATCATTCAATCTCTTCGTCTTAATCCTATCCTTCTTTTCCCCCTATTTTCCCTTTGGCACAAAGCTTCTCAATCTCTAGTATAGGTGCACCACATCGAGGCATCTCTCTCCCTTTGTCCACGTCAAGTGGGGATTGATACTACTAAAAACCTTGTAGAGATGGGGCAATGTTGGGTTGCCTCTCTACAAATGTTGCAACACCCTCCTTGCCTTTCTCTCTCAAGCACCGCCAAGCTACTTCACAAGAACCACCATGACGTTGAGAAAGGAGTTTGGCTCCTCTGTCAATCACATCTCGTGAGTGTCTGAGGGAGCAGGTACCATTGGATACACATACATGGTCCAAAAAAATGGGACGCTCTCCCAGTCAACTACCAACGGTCCCTGTAGACTGAAGTCAATAGTTACCACACCCCACAATAGTGACCAATGATGAACCACCGTGAGCATACGGTCGGATCAGATGGCGAGCAACTGCCTGACGCAAGGTGAAGAGGAGCTGGCCGATCCATAGGTGCCACACGTCTAGGAGAGCCCAATGTAAAAGGATATGATTGTGTTGTGGAAAGGGCCATGGGATTGACATCTAAAGGCTGAGACCACCCCGTGGATAATGGTAACCCCCCTCTTGTCTTCATCTCTATCATTTTTAGACCAAATCTTGTAAAATCCATAACTCTTTAACCAATTCACCAAATTAGGCAAACCAATATACCATTTTGTTCAAATCGGCATGATCTACAACCTAGGATTGGTTTCAAGACTAGTCTCTACTTGTAGTTCCTGTGATATACAAAAGATGATCACTTTTGATATAATTATACATGTTTTATGTCATTTAATGGTCCTTCTTGGTCTTTTATGCCCTAAAACTTGATTTTAGCCTAACATCAGTCAATTGAACATGTAGATACATCAAGATTCGTATTTTGTATACTTTTGTACCCTATAATGATCTAATGCTACTTAAATGACCTAAATTGGGCTTTTATGGTAAAGGTTACTTCTTTAATGCCTAACCTTTATTGAATGTACCTTAAATCGTTATGCTTGATCTAAATCAGTAATTTTTTTATGCATGTTATACTAAGATTCATTTTTTTCATACTTGTACCCCACCTTGACCTTATGATATGAAATTAATATGAAAAGTGCATTATATAGACTTATAATATCAAATCTTATGCTTTTATTGATTACTGATCTAATGCTACTTGAATCAATCATCTAGCCTCTACATCAGTAATCCTACATGCCTAGTACCCCTAATTTTTGTGTGGAATCATTCTTGTTCACTTTTGTGGATAAGTGACCTAATCTTGACTTGTGTTGTGTTCTAGTATGCACAATGATAACTAAGTCCCTAATCATGCATGCATCATGCTCTAATGATGATCTATGCTACATTATGACTCAATATCAGTAGCTTAAATAACTTTTATGAAACCAAATCTTATTTGACCTAGCTTGATAATGGCTTCAAATGACTAGTTTGAATATGTTGATGCTTATGTAACTAAGCTTGCTCAAATCTTATGATTGCTCTATTTAAGATCATGTAGACCTAAGATCATGAAACCCTAATATTAGTTGTTATGTGCCATCATAGGTTATAAATGAATCCATGATGAATGATATAGCTTGATAATGAACATGCATAGCATAATGTGAGATTTTGAAATCAAAATTGAAGATGTTAATACCTATACTTAGGTGACACATCCAACCCACATGATAATAATTAATGAGAAAAATCTTTCTTATGTTAATCATGTTATACTCATTTGAAATGTCAGGATCCCTAGGTTGACCTATTTGCCAAGATCTAGTCAATGTTGCTACTTATAGTTTTCTATATAAAATGTTTAATCATGTACTCTAAATAGGTACGCTTAATCTCTTGACCCTACTATGATATTGGCTTGTCTGTGTGTATGCACGTATGAAAGATTGTCTATTAAGTTACTTGATTGAGAAATTGTTTCTATGATTTATACTTTCATGTTTGATTATACTATGTTGACAAACCTTGAACATAATTTAGATAAATCTATCATATACCCTTGTATACATGCCTGATGTTTTGAGTTAAGGGCATAAGGCCTGTTAAAAAACCTAAAACATGCTATGTATAAAGGAATGTAGTTATAGGTTCTCGTCTTGTTTCTACTTATCATTATTATCATGTTTCTAGCCAATCAACTTTAATATTACTCCTAAATTGTATTTATTTTCCCGTTCATAGTGTACTTAATGTTTTAGCATTATTAGATTTTGCTTATCGAATTTTTATTTTCCTATTGAAGATCAACTACACTCAAGACTCTAAGTTGTGGAATGAAAAACCAATGGATACTCTTGATATAGAAATGGATACATGTCTCTTATCTCTATGTTTTATATCTTGTTATCTTTAGTTTTTTACTGCCTTTTTCATATATATTGCTTGTGTGAAACTATGTTTTTGAATTTGAATTTGTTCTATCCAAATTAGATGTTTTGAGGGAGATGGACAATCAAGCTAATGAAAAAGAGAGGCAAAAAATAATTTTGTTCATGCAACAATTGTTGCAATCTCCGTTGAGCCCACTTGAACAACATTTTCTCCAAAACAATCAAATCATTATTTTTGTTCAACTCAAATTCCATAAACTTCTCTAGAATACTTTGTATAGGCATACAATATTAGTAGCCCTTGAAATTGCATATGTATACGTCTCAAGTAACAATTTCAAAGAGAAGGAGTTGTATTCAACTAAAATTGTAGAAAAATTGCTCATTTTATAATGAAATGGAGACAAGAAAAAAATGTATGTCATAGTAATCCATACAAAACATCAATTTGTTGGTATAGTATGCCCAGAGATCCAATCATATGACGATTGCAATGAGGCATGTGATACTTGATTTGATAATAATAAAGGGAATTTCTGTCTATATGTTTAATCTGTTTTGAGATAATGATATAACATGTTAGATGTCTAAAGAATCATATTACACAATGACATATGTCTTCATGTTAATGACCTGAACAATGAGATCATACAAATGTTAAGAGTATACATTCTTATTATGTCCCTAGTCAGTTGTTATTGTGGAAATAACCATAGCCATCAATAACACAGAAGACTAGAGTTTGTGTTGGTTGATGATAAAAAAAATTTAGTCATGATATATGATATCAAATCAAGCACATAGATACATGTTAGAGAATAGTGTATCGAACAGACCCACCCCAAGAATGATGCATAGAAACCACACTTGGTTAGTTAGGATCATCTCTTATAGTATTGGTGGTGACTATGGTTCTTAGACCTGAAATCACTGCACTCATCACATGTGGTTGGGTACACTTTGACATCATCAAACACAGTCCTAAAACATGGGTTGTATAATGGTGATGATTGGGTGACTGGCTCATGGGGACTTGACTGTGAGTGATAGATATGGAATTTGTACCTCCTAAGGGAGTGTGATATCCTGGCCAGTTTAGAAGTGAGACTGAGAAATGAATGGCCATGCATATGTAAGTCAATATATGATATTGAGCTTACATATATCTCAGACAGCCTACTCTGAATCAAGAAACATGGATTGAAAGTTTGTATAGGATGACAAGTCCATGAATCGAGTTCAATCCAGATATCAGCGACAAAGGAACTATACATTCACTATAACACCAATAACAAATTGTAGGTTGAAAGTTGTTCTCCAACTTTCCTCTTCACTTGGGTAGCATTGATGTGTAATTAGGCACCACTCTTTGCTTCTGATGTCATAAGTTAGTTATGGATGTTCACTGCCAACATGAAAAGGAACCTATAGGGTCACACACATAGGATTAACTTGTAAGAGGAGTTTATCCATGAATGATATTTAGATTGATTACTAAAGTGTTTAGGTACTCAGTTAAACATTGAATCAATAGACTTGACTCAGAATCATAAAGTTCAAGTGTTGAACCAACTGACTAGAGTGTCAGATTGATTGAGAACTGCATTGAATGAGTTTGGCACAACCTGGACCACCAATTGACCAGTTCAATGGGTGAACTGATTGACTCATGATCAGTGAGATGACCAGTTCACTCTAGTGAACCGATCAGTTCACATGGAGTAAATGAGCAAGTGTTGGGTTTCCCAATTCGTGAGAAAAGATCCTCATTTCACTTGTTAAATTCAATTGGGACAAAAATTAGTCTTTGCATTAATTATAAACAAATAAGGAAAGTCAATTACGGGCAAGTCTGGGAAGTGAAATGACTAGTTTATAGGGTGAACCGATCGGCTCACCTACCCAAACATACAATTCAGTTACGAACCGATCAGATCACTTGCCCAAACAATCTGTTCAGTTGTGAACCAATGGGTTCGCCTGTTACAGTGCAATTAGTTCATGGAAAATTCAGACCCTTCTACTCCCGCACAGACTGGGAACCCTGATACTGCCCTCTACTATAAATAGAGGGGTACAGGGGGCTTCTTAGAAGACCCAACTCAAAACATTAGTTACTCTGCAAAGTTGTTTTCCTCTCTAGTTGTGGTACCTGAGAGAGCCCAAGCAAGTTCTACCCATCTCGGGAGGAACAACGAGGGAAACACAGCTGCAAAAAGTGATTGGTGGTGGGAGAGTGTTTCGGTGACTAGTATCCTGACAGAAGGGGACAAATCCTTCTAGTTTGTCCATCACGATGACTAGAGTTCCTAGTGGTTCGTGTGGACTATCTATAGAGGCGGGATATTTTTTCCACTCAGGAGGATGACCGTCAACCATAGTCCAGGTCAAGACCAAGAGCTACACAGACGACGTCAAAGACTAGGTGGTTGAAGGTTGCACTAGTTGTGAGGTATTTTCACTGAGCAAACCTCAGGACCAGGTATAACTTGTTAAACCATATTTCCTATTGCACATTTATTGATGCGATATGTTGGTTATGGGTTTGTGGTTAGATAAAAAAATTTGTTTCTGCTTCCTGTTCAATCCCACAAAACCCAACAGTGGTATCAGAGCCACATCAACATACTATGTTTTAGGATTAATTGATATGATTGAATTTTGGTTTTTTGCCATTTATTTATTGCATGTGATGCAGATACTTTAATTGGCTAATATGCATATCTGATTAAACACCACAAATCCCTATATACATATATGATATGGTATATATATGCAATCGATACGTGCCACCCTAAGACAATTTTGATGGTGGATGTGTAGCGTGGTTATGGCCTATAAATCCCTATGTGTGTGCTTGGTTGGTTGTGGTTGTTTGCTCTCAGTTTGTGAACTGAGCCTTCTTCTATTCCAGATGTAACTCAAGATAACTTGAGTCTTCTCTTCTACCTTTGATCCCCCTGAATGTAACTTGGGGTTTCCCAAAAAATATGTAAAAGTAGGATAGTTTTATTTCTTGTTATGTCAAAGAGCAGTGGGTGCCTAGATGAGCGGTTAAAGGACCGATACAACTGGTTGATGGTGCAAGACAAGAAACTGGTGGACTAATGAGGATATCGACAACCCGACAAACTAACCATCTGGAAGAGCCAGATGGTCGGTTGGTGACAACCAACTGACCATCCAAGAAGCGAGTCGATTAGTCATAGGATGAGATGATCAACCTAGAACGGCCCAAGAATAGATCTTAACCAAAAACAGGTTGCTGCATGTGATGTAGACCTAGATGACCATAATTCTTTGAGGCTTAAGGAATTACAAATAGGATGGACATAATCATCACTTTATCACTTTGCAAGTTTTCTTGTGGGATATAGCATGTATATGATACATACTATATATGTTTTGATTGGATATGTGTATGTAAATAAATTCCCAAACCGCTCAAAATAAATATTAAGTTTAAGACGCCTTCCAAAAGGAGAACACATGAAAAACTTGATCGAATAAGTGTTGGCACGCCCTAGCGTAGTGCACCATCTATCTTGTGGAAGTGTGCTGGTGAATATGTGGGTCTTCCCTATTAGGGTGCATATTCATTGTGTTGGTGTTTGGGTTGTACTTAACAAGGTGACCTTGATCGGATCAAGCACTTTAAGGCATGGAGTTTTACATGACAAAGAGTTGTGCATGACATCTATCAATTGTTGCATAATATGCAATTGGCAAAAGTTGCCTACCTAAAAGAATCTAGTTGTGGGTGACAACCCTAGTTGGTCCATGACTTTGAGGAAATCATGATCTTTCTCATAAGAAGGTTGTATGCTGCAATCTTCTGAATTGATGGTGAGTGCTATAAATTTGATCAAAATAGTGGGAGCGATAATTAGTTAAAGACCAAATTAATATCATCAATTTTATCAAATCAAACAAATCAAAAAATGTTTTAAAAAGTTGCAAAAATTCTTGTGTAGAATCCAAATGACAAACACAAATACATTATCATTGGGATCAGTTCATAAGGGATAAACTTTAAATTTAGTTTGGGACTTTTGAGAAGTGTTCTCAATAGTGAGTGTAAACTCTAAAGTTCTTGAAAGACCAGAGCCAGTAGAACCACTCCAAATGTGCCTAAGGCTAAAATTGGATGCTTACTTGAAGCATGGCAATGATGCCTAAGATGTCAAGAACCTTATGCTGAGCTATATGAACTTTGAGTTGCACAAAAATCTTGAAGCATGGTCATTCTTGAGATGTTTATACATCTTAAGAATCATGTAAAGCATGAAAGGTATGATGTCTTCAAAGTGATGTTTGAGTATAATCAGAAAAATGGAGATCAAGTATAACCTCATATGCTCAATATGATTGTGCATATAGATTAATTGTGATTTCTTATAGGTCAAGAGTTTATCAAATGTTTAAAAACTTGGCCAAACCATTGTCTGAAGTGCTTGGCATGTTGATTCCAAAGAATGAATGAAGAAAGGACAAAACCTCTAATAATGATCAGTAGAGTGAAGTCCATAGACTAAAACAAGGTCAAGAAGTGTTTTGAAGCCAAGCTTATGTTCAAGTCTTCATCACTCAAGATATTGAGAGTGGTAAGTTGGAAAGAGAAATAACCTCTTTATAGAGGATTTCAGGAAGACAAAAGAGAGATCGAGATCTCTACTTTAGGAACTAAAAAGAAGTAAGCTAGAAACTGTGAGGACCAAGAGTTGCAACCATTATGGTTACAATATGATATTCATGGGCATAAAATAGAATTAGTGAACTGCAATTATACATCTGCCATCAATGAAATCATCATACATCTTGTATGGACAAGAGTGTAATGAACTGATGTTTCATTTCAAAGAAATGATCTTTGATGGCAATGCCTATGTCTCATCAACTATACTTGATAGTTAAAGAGACAAATGTGTATGACACATGTAATGAATGACATGATAACTCAAAATTGAATGCCTATAGCATAGTCATTTGTAGTGCATAAATGAGAATTACATTTCTAGAAATCCATATAATGGTTATCTAGACTCATTCTGGTTATATTACTAATAGAGACATGCTAATTTCATTCATTTTGCAATATGAAAAATGTTCTTCACTAGATGTAGTGGGAGAACGATTATTCTATTAAGGATGATACATATTGATGTATATAGAATTTTTAGAATAAATGCTAAAAGCAATTGATAGTAGTTCAATATTGTAACATCCCTGACCTGGGTTATGAGTTAACCCTAGGTGTTCTGCCTAATTATGTAATTAAGATACTGGTGATTATCTTTTGGCATGTAATTAAGTTCCTAAGGAACATACTTTTCCTTTTCTTTCCCTTTTAAACAATGATTGAATTGATTGTTTTGTAATACAGGGACCTATGTGCAATTTACCTAGTTAGAAGGGTTAACTTGCAATTTGCACATGTTGAGATGTTCCTCTAATGTTGAGACATCATAAGAATGATTATGGTAAAGTTTGAGGGATTTCCCAAGCTTGAGCACCAAGGTGCAGCTGTGGAAGCAATCCCTGTGCTTGAAACCCTAAATTGGAGTAAAGTGCAATTTACCCAATTTGAGGGGTGCAACTTGTAAAATACACCATATAAAATATCTTGTAAGACTCCTGTCATCATTTAGAGAATAAATGATGAAGAAGTCACTTCAATTGAATAATCATATAATGAAAAACACCTTTGTGATTGAATAATCAAGGTGTAAGTACTATAGCCCTTTTATGTGTGTGCTTTAGTAATAGGTTGATCTTCTTTGCCTTCATTTCTTGACCTTAGAAGAAGGTTGTCCTTAGAAATAAGAAGAAGGGACGATCAAAGAAGAAAAGGAGGGACTTAGTTGAAAGTGAGGAAAACCTATGTGCCTATGTTGAAATTCCACCCAAGTATATAAGCCCTTTTCCTCACTTAGCAAAGGAATATTTCTTTCGTTCCCTTCACTGTTCCCCCTTGCTCAACCGACTAAGGAGAGCTCAGGAGAACAGGAGAACGACCAGGGGAGTGCAAGGTAGGTTTGGATCCTTCCTTTTTGCTCGAATTCATGGATGAAACTCGGATTCAAGGTCAAATTCATGGCTAGCTCACTTAGCTCTATCTTTCTAGCCATCACTTCTCAACTTTCCTTGGAGGATTCACCTTGGCCGACCTGTGGAACTTCTAGGATGCCATTAAAGGCTTGGAGCTCGAAATCTTGGAGCTCAAGGAGCAAGCTTTAGGCGGGTTTTATAACTCTAAACCTATGCTTTGTTATATACATCTTTTCTATGCTTTTAGTTGCTAGTTCTTCTTCTTCCCTATCTTCCCTTGCTTCCTTGCAAGCAAATCCGTGAGGAACTGTTGCTGTTCTTGAGCTAGAAGACGAGGGCGTTATTTCCTATGCTTATCCACAGTTTTCCACTTTACCATATGACCTCAACCAATTGCCCATACGGTTTACAAAATCATTTGGTGGGCAAACGGTTTCAAGGTCGTATGAAGTCATACGGTCTCAAGACCGTATGGCCGCGTTGACCAAGCATGGACTGTATAGGAATCCTGTTAAAAATTATGTAGGTTAATAACCCACAAAATTTGATAGGTTAACTCCAAAGGGATCGTGATATATAAGCAAATCAATTAGCAAATCCAATTGAATTTAGTCCTGATTTTCAATCTGCTTAATTTGCCCTTTTTGGGAAAACGGTCTCAAGACCGTATAAGATGGTTGACTAAGCGTTGACCGTATGATATTACTGTTCATAATGATGTTAATTAATGACTCACCAAATTTGATGGACTAATTCCAAACGAATTAAGAGTTGAAGGTTGATTACTAGGGCAAACCCTAATTGAAATCAGTGCTGAAATCACAATGAGCTAATTTGAGATTTTGGGTTGATTAGCCCAAACGGTCTCAAGACCGTTTGGGGAATCATCCAAACGATCTCAAGACCGTTTGGGGATCACCCAAGACCGTATGGAGGTCTGGGGTCAAGTATAATTGACCAATTGAAGGTACAAAGATACCAAATTACATTGCAATTAAGTATTGATGTAATGATCAACTCAATAAATCAAACCTTGATGAATTTTCACTAGAGTCCAAAGGATGGATGGGAAAACGGTCTCAAGACCGTTTGGAACTCATCCAAATGGTCTCAAGACCGTTTGGTGACAACCCAAGACCGTTTGGAGGTCTAGGGTTAAGGTAATTTGATCAATTGAGGGCCCAATTACAATGGGTTATTGAAATAATCAAATTGCTGATTTGTGACTTAATTAAGGTTCAACCCCTATCAAATCAATCTAGATTTTGATGAATTCTTGGGCAAACGATTTCAAGACCATTTGGAGGATATCCAAACGATCCCAAGACCGTTTGGGCCAAGTTTGAGCCCAATTGGAGGTCAATTGATGGGTTCAACTTCGATTTGATTCACATTGTTGAGTGTTGATGGTTGAATGTTTATAGACCTTAATTGAACCAACTCCAACCCTAATTGGATATCAATTGAGGGTCAATTGAGTAACCAATTGGTTAATGCTAACTCTAATTGTCTCAATTTATAAGTGGTTAGCAAGCTTGAGACCAATTGAAGGCTTCAACATAGGAAACCCTAATTGAGTCTACCCTTTGAATCACCTTGGAGGTCTATACGATCTTGAGCTTCTAGGTCCATTCGACCTCAAAACCGAATGAGGGCATTCGATCTCAAGACCAAATGAGGGCATTCGATCTCAAGACCAAATGAGGGCATTCGATCTCAAGACCGAATGAGGGCATTCGATCTCAAAACCGAATGAGGGCATTCGATCTCAAGACCGAATGAGGGCATTCAATCTCAAAACCGAATGAGGGCATTCGATCTCAAAACCGTATGAGGGCATTCGACCTCAAGATCGAATGAGGGTATACGACCTCAAGATTGAATGAGGGTATACGACCTCAAGATCGAATGAGGGCATACAACCTCAAGATCGTATGAAGGTTGAAGGTGTGAAACCTATTGAAGACTTTTGAGGATAAGTCTGCCTAATGCCTTGAAGGCTTAGATGGTTTGATGGTTGTTCAACCTAAACCATAATAATACCAAGAGACATTAAGGGTAAAATGGTTAGTAAATTAACCCATGATGATGATCAATGTGTAATTTACCATAATGCTCTTAAAAGGTTCAATTGAGTGAAACCTTGTTCTAATCAAACCCTAATCACTCAATAGTGGTGATTTGGTTTATGTTAATCAAAGTGGTCTTAACCCAACCTGATTTAGAGTGGTGTTATCACCATCTGCTGGTATGAGGAGAAAGAAAGTATCATAGGAAAGAGAAAGTATCCTTTTATGGTGGAAAGTCAAGTAATTACCTTCAATACACATGAATGTGCATGATTAGGGTATGATCCACCTATGTGAGATCATGGAAACCCTAATTATGATATATGATGAATCTTAAAGCTAATCTGAGAGCATCAATGATGATGTTCCTCATACATGACAATGTTATGAGTTCAACTCACCATAATGTGAATAGTAAACCCTAATTCAAGGGTGATGACATGTAATGTGAATAGTAAACCCTAATTCAAGGGTGATGACATGTAATGTGAATAGTAAACCCTAATTCAAGGGTGATGACATGCAATATGAGTACTAAACCCTGATTGATGAGAATCAGAGAACTTATCTCTTATGATAAGAGTGGAAAGTGTATTTCTTGTTTTGAATTACCTTTTTCAGTTGAATTAACCATGCAGGTTCTGATATGAAGATGATCATATCCAGGTATGGATGATGATACTATATTCATTAAAAGCATGTTGTAAGCTTTATCAATAAGTAAAATATCTTGATGCCTTGTCAGTGGCATCCTATGATTTTTAATGGGCTGTGAGAGCCATGAAAACCACCAAGGTCATGCTTTAGAGATGACTTGTGATGAGTATAATGAGAAATGATGATTGATGAGAGTTAGGCTTGTTACATTTAGTATTCTTATTTCATAGCTTTAATGCTAGTGTTATTGTTTGAAGACCAACGTATGATGTTAAAAGAATACTGAATGTACCTAACTAATCAAGTGTAATGTAGAAGCCCTGATCATAGATCCATCATTGTCAAAGATCAAATGATGGTGAAACAGGTTTTCCTAAGGGAACTCCTGGATCACATACTGTTGAGTATGTGGGGTATATGGATGTGTAGAACCTTACATCCTAGTGTAGGAACTTGATGTAGATATGTAATCCGTCAATCCTTCACTACAAATCCATACTGCATCAGTAGAAGGTAAACACAAAATCTCCTGATGACGAAGAAAGCACAAATATCCGTATTAGTGGAAGATAAACAGGAAATCTCCTGATGACAAAGAGAGTACAGAACGCCACTGTAACTCTAAAATAGCGAAGGACCAGATTACCCTGGTGAGCTATAATAGTAGAGACACAAGATGTCCTACAAGTGATCCTCTTACTGACTGAGGAAGGTGAAGGTCATGAGAATCCGGCTCTTTCGATGACCTAGTATGATACTAAGGCACTTAACAGTGATTGGTTGGGGTATGAGTGGTAAACCTCATCTCCACAGGGCATAATAATAAGAATGTTTGAAAAACATAATCTACAGCGTAGTATACCTGTTAAAGGTAACTATGAGCTAATTGATTGATGTTACACTGTATAGTGCATATGTTCTTTATGCTTTATAAATGTTGAGCTCTTGTTTACAACTGCAATTTCTATTGAATACTTTGAAAGTTTTTACTGCTTAAGTTATTCTTTGATGTTATAATAAAGCTTCTGGCGGAGAGTTATAACTCTTGCTGGGACAATTATGTAAAATTTTCTGACCCTGTAGATTTCAACTTTTTATGTGGATGTCGGAGACGGAGGAACATGTCTACAGGTGACCAGTCCCAACAGCAGCAGCACCAGGAGCAGCAGTAAATCTCAGGTGGAGATTTAGCCTGCCATGTGGTGTAGTTAGAGTCAGTCCTATGTGTCCTCTGTACTCTCAGGTCTTGAAGTCTTTTAGTTATGAGTTCTTGAGATTTTGTATCTTGTTGTATATAATTACTCAAGAAGTAATTATCATGAGATGTAAACTGTTTATCTCCTTTTATGAATGAAGCTTTATGGATTCAAGCTCTTGTCTCGAAAAGTTTTAAATTTCCCGTGATTTTTTTCTTCCGCTGTTAATCGAATCGCTTCCGCTAAGTTTAAATCGTGTTTGTAACGTGGTTTGGAGATCAGAGCCCACAATTAGTGGTATCAGAGCTCTAGGTCCGTTGAGTCTACAGAGGCATAGGACTTAGGATGTCGAGTCTATCTTTAGTACTCCTTCCTTATCTAATAGAATCTTCTGCTCCTCAGGAGAAGAAGATACATCAGGATGGCAGAGCCACATGATGAGTACGTGGCAGAGAGTAGTGCTAGTGCACCTCAAGGCGGTGCAAGGGTTCCAGAAATAGAACAGCCTGCACCTGAGCCACCCCAGTTTGACCCAGCTGACATGGGTAACCCAGCAGTTCAGACGATGTTTGGGCAGTTTATGACTACCATGACACACATCACTGACAGGATGCCCATGCCTGCACCTAGGGCACCTGCCCAACTTGAAGGACAAGGTATCGGTAAGGCGTTCGAGCGACTTCGTCGTGTCGGAGCTACCGAGTACTTTGGGACTGCCGACCCCGCAGATGCTGACCTATGGTTAATAGAGTTGGAGAAGGCTTTCAGGATTCTTATTATCCCGGAGGCTGAGAAGGTTAGACATGCTGTCTATCTTCTCAAAGGCAGTGTTGGTCACTGGTGGAACATGGAAGAGCAGAAGAGACCTGGAATAGAGTTCTCGTGGGAAGAGTTTCGTCGGGAATTTATCAATAGATATTTTCCAAAGACCTTCCTAGATGAGAAGATCTCTCAGTTTGATAGATTGAGGTAGGGCATGATGAACATTAGAGAGTATGAATCTAAGTTCATGGAGTTGTTGTGGTTCTGTCCGCACATGGCTGCCACAGAAAAGGAAAGAATCAGGAGATTCGAGAATGGTTTGAATGCTGATATGTCAACCCCTGTGTCTGCCTTAGAAAACTGAGAGAGATTCTCTACCTTTGTTTAGTCAATCCGAAGGATAGAGAGATCTGTGGTTGAGAAGAGGCAAACCCAGAAAAGATATTCACAGTTCCAGGGTTCTTCATCTAGGGATTCCAAGAAACCTAGATTCTCTGCACCTAACCCTCCACCACCCAGATCGAGTGCTCAAACTCAATGGTCACCAAGCAGAGGTAGAGGACGGAGTCAAGCGCTTCAAGGGACTCACAGTTATGCATCGATGTCAGTTACTGGACCACCCCGACCACAACAATAGGAGAGGAGTTGCTACAACTGTGGTAAGGTGGGACACTTGATGAAGGATTGCCGTTCTAGGCCTGTCAGTGTGACACAGCCTCCGAGACAGAATCAACAAGGATCTCAGAGAATGCAATCTCAAGGAGCAGCTCGAGGACATGGACAAGCGTCTCAAGCTGGATCATCAGCACCACCTCAACACCAGGCGACATCGAGGTTCTATGCTATGAACCCACCATATGCAGTGGTCAATCCACGGGTAGTGGCAGGTCAGATGGAACTTTTATATCCTGATATGTCTACATCCTGTATTGTATCTGTTCTGATTGACCCAGGTGCTACGCACTCTTTCATCACTCATAGAGTGATTCGTAACTACAATGTGACTGTTAGTCATAGGGCAAATAGTTTGTTGTTGGAGACTCCGTTGAGTGGGTCTGCCGTTTTGCAGGAGGTATGCTCTCCCTGCATCCTCTTCTTTTCTGATCATCGCATTCAAGTGGATCTTATACCACTTGATATGCAAGGATTTGATATAATCCTCGGGATGGATACCTTAGAGAGGTATAGAGTTGTCTTGGAATGTGAGTCCAAGTTGGCTGTGTTTGCTGATGAAAGCAACACATGGATCTTTCAAGGTGAAAGAAAGATTCTGCCCACCTGTCTTGTGTCATCTATGGTTGCTGATAAGCTGTTGAGGCAAGGATGTTATGCATTCTTGGCCCATGTGGTAGATGTTACCAAGGAAAGTTCCAATCCTGCGGAAGTTCCCATAGTCAGGGAATTCGAGGATGTGTTTCCTGAAGAACTTCCTGGTATACCACCACTTCGGGAGATTGATTTTGAAATCAATCTGATCCCAGATACGAAACCCATAGCCCAGACTCCGTATAGGATGGTGCCTGCCGAGATGGAAGAACTCAAGAAACAGCTTCAAGAGTTACTTGAGAAGGGTTTTATCCGACCGAGCACTTCACCTTGGGGTGCTCCAGTCTTGTTTGTTAAAAAGAAAGATGGGTCAATGTGGTTGTGCATTGACTATAGACAACTCAATAAAGTAACAATAAAGAACAAGTACCCTCTGCCAGGATTGATGATCTCTTTGACCAGTTGCGTGGTGCAACAATCTTTTCAAAGATAGATTTGAGGTCTGGATATCATCAACTTTGTATTAAAGATAGTGACATACCCAAGTCTGCCTTTAGGACAAGGTATGGTCACTATGAGTTCACGGCTATGTCGTTTGGACTAACCAATGCACCAGCTGCATTTATGGAACTCATGAATAGAGTTTTCCGACCATTCCTTGATCAGTGTGTTGTCGTCTTCATAGATGACATTCTGATCTATAGTAAGGATGCTCAGCAGCATGAGCAGCATCTTCGCCAAGCTTTGACCTTGCTAAGAGAACACAAGCTGTATGCTAAGTTTAGCAAATGCGAGTTCTGGCTGCCGGAGGTATCTTTTCTTGGACATGTAATATCTGCCTCGGGAGTTCGAGTTGACCCTACAAAGGTAGAATATGTTCTGCAGTGGGAACAACCAAAGACACTGACGGAGATTCAAAGTTTCTTGGGGTTAGCTGGCTATTATCGAAGGTTCATTAAGAACTTTAGTTCGATAGCCTTACCTTTAACCAAGTTGACCCGGAAAGATGTTCCTTTTTCTTGGAGTGATAAGTGTCAATAGTCTTTCCAGTTGTTGAAGGAGAGGTTGACAAGTGCACCTGTGCTTGTGCTACCTGAACAAGGAAAAGGATATGTAGTCTTCTATGATGCCTCCAAGAATGGACTTGGATGTGTGTTGATGAAAGATAAACAAGTGATTTCTTTTGCTTCTCGACAGCTTAAGAAATACGAGGAGAATTATCCGACACACGATCTGGAGTTAGCTGTTGTGGTTCATGCCTTGAAGATCTGGAGGCATTATCTCTACGGAGAGACATTCCAGATTTTCACAGACCACAAGAACCTTAAGTATATCTTCTCTCAGCATGAGCTTAACATGAGGCAACGTCGTTGGATGGAGTTAATCAAGGATTACGACTGTACGATTGATTACCATCCAGGCAAGGCCAATGTTGTTGCAGATGCCTTGAGTAGGAAATCAGCAACATCAACCATGGATAGAGCACAATTAAACTCTTTAGTGTGCTCTAAGAGAGATATGCTTATCTCTTTAAGGCAAGACAATGTACAGTTGAAGGTGTCATTGTTAGCCGGGTTGTTGGCTGAGATGCATATTAAACCTACCCTAAGAGAGCAGATTAAGGAAGCACAATAGGTTGATGCTGAAGTTCAACAGATTAGGTCAGAGTATGGAAATGAGAAGCGAGATGGTTTCCATGACTCGGATGATCATGTAGCATGTTATCATGGGAGGATGATAGTGCCAGATGTGGATAACTTGAGGAAGTTAGTCCTGGAAGAAGCTCATTCTTCAATGTATGCTATGCATCCAGGGAGCACCAAGATGTATCGTAATTGAAAGGAACTGTATTGGTGGCCTGGAATGAAGAAGGATGTTGCAGAGTTTGTTCTGAGGTGTCCTGTGTGTCACAAAGTTAAAGTTGAACACCAGAAGACTACAGGAACAATGCAACCTTTACCCATACCACAGTGGAAGTGGGATCATGTTACCATGGACTTTGTTGTTGGCCTACCCAGGACAAACAAAGGACACGATTCCATTTGGGTAGTTGTAGATAGGTTGACTAAGACAACACATTTCTTACATGTCAAAACAACCTATTCTGCTGAAAGGTTATCACAGTTGTATGTGCAAGAGATAGTGCGTTTGCACGGAGTTCTTGTCACAATAGTTTCTGACAGAGGTCCTCAGTTTACAAGTCATTTTTGGGAATAGTTACACAGAGCCTTAGGCATCAAGCTAAGGTTTAGTACGACCTTTCATCCACAGACTGATGGACAGTCGGAAAGGACCATACAGACCTTAGAAGACCTGTTGAGAGCATGTGTTCTCCAGTTTACTAGAAGTTGGGATCTACACCTAAGCTTGATAGAGTTTGCCTATAACAATAGCTATCAACATAGTATTGATATGGCACCTTATGAAGCCTTGTATGGTAGACGTTGTAGATCACCTTTGTGTTGGTTTGAGACTGGTGAGCATCAGTTGTTAGGTCATGATCTTATGCAGCAGACCACAGAGAAGATTAAAGTAATACAACAACAGATTAAGACTGCACATGATAGGCAGAAATCTTATGCTGACAAGCGTCGCAGACCCTTAGAGTTCCAGGTTGGAGACAGAGTGTATCTCAAGGTCTCACCTTGGAAAGGAGTCCTTCATTTTGGAAGGAAAGGGAAGTTAGCTCCTAGATTTATGGGGCCTTATCCAATCATTGAACGGATTGGAAAAGTAGCCTATAAACTAGAGCTGCCACCAGAGTTACAGAGGTTACATCCTGTGTTTCACATTTATATGCTAAAGAAATGTCACCCTGATACTGAGTCAATTCTACAACCTATGGAGGTAGAATTGAATGATGATATATCTTATGAGGAAGGACCGGTGTCAATCCTTGATAATAGAATTAAAAAGTTAAAGAAGAAAGATATAAGCCTTGTGAAAGTTCTCTGGAACCACCGTGGTGTTGAAGAAGCCACTTGGGAACTAGAGGATGAGATGAGAAGGAAGTATCCTGCCCTTTTCTCTTAATATGTTTTATCGATTTCGGGGATGAAATCCTTGTAAGGGCTGGATAATTTGTAACATCCCTGACCTGGGTTATGAGTTAACCCTAGGTGTTCTGCCTAATTATGTAATTAAGATACTGGTGATTATCTTTTGGCATGTAATTAAGTTCCTAAGGAACATACTTTTCCTTTTCTGTCCCTTTTAAACAATGATTGAATTGATTGTTTTGTAATACAGGGACCTATGTGCAATTTACCCAGTTAGAAGGGTTAACTTGCAATTTGCACATGTTGAGATGTTCCTATAATGTTGAGAAATCATAAGAATTATTATGGTAAAGTTTGAGGGATTTCCCAAGCTTGAGCACCAAGGTGCAGCTGTGGAAGCAATCCTTGTGCTTGAAACCCTAAATTGGAGTAAAGTGCAATTTACCCAATTTGAGGGGTGCAACTTGTAAAATACACCATCTAAAATATCTTGTAAGACTCTTGTCATCATTTAGAGCAGAAATGATGAAGAAGTCACTTCAATTGAATAATCATATAATGAAAAACACCTTTGTGATTGAAAAATCAAGGTGTAAGTACTATAGCCCTTTTATGTGTGTGCTTTAGTAATAGGTTGATCTTCTTTGCCTTCATTTCTTGACCTTAGAAGAAGGTTGTCCTTAGAAATAAGAATAAGGGACGAGCAAAGAAGAAAAGGAGGGACTTAGTTGAAAGTGAGGAAAACCTATGTGCCTATGTTGAAATTCCACCCAAGTATATAAGCCCTTTTCCTCACTTAGCAAAGGAATATTTCTTTCGTTCCCTTCACTGTTCCACCTTGCTCAACTGACGAAGGAGAGCTCAGGAGCACAGGAGAACGACCAGGGGAGTGCAAGGTAGGTTTGGATCCTTCCTTTTTGCTCGAATTCATGGATGAAACTCGGATTCAAGGTCAAATTCATGGCTAGCTCACTTAGCTCTATCTTTCTAGCCATCTCTTCTCAACTTTCCTTGGAGGATTCACCTTGGCCGACCTGTGGAACTTCTAGGACGCCATTAAAGGCTTGGAGCTCGAAAGCTTGGAGCTCAAGGAGCAAGCTTTAGGCGGGTTTTATAACTCTAAACCTATGCTTTGTTATATACATCTTTTCTATGCTTTTAGTTGCTAGTTCTTCTTCTTCCCTATCTTCCCTTGCTTCCTTGCAAGCAAATCCGTGAGGAACTGTTGCTGTTCTTGAGCTAGAAGATGAGGGCGTTATTTCCTATGCTTATCCACAGTTTTTCACTTTACCATACGACCTCAACCAATTGCCCATACGGTTTACAAAACCGTTTGGTGGGCAAACGGTTTCAAGGTCGTATGAAGGCATACGGTCTCAAGACCATATGGCCGCGTTGACCAAGCATGGACCGTATGGGAATCCTGTTCAGAATTATGTAGGTTAATCACCCACACATTTTGAGAGGTTAACTCCAAAGGGATCGTGAGATATAAGCAAATCAATTAGCACATCCAATTGAATTTAGTCCTGATTTTCAATCTGCTTAATTTGCCCTTTTTGGGCAAGCAGTCTCAAGACCGTATAATATGGTTGACTAAGCGTTGACCGTATGAGATTACTGTTCATAATGATGTTAATTAATGACTCACCGAATTTTATGGACTAATTCCTAACGAGTTAAGATTTGAAGGTTGATTACTAGGGCAAACCCTAATTGAAATCAGTGCTGAAATCACAATGAGCTAATTTGAGATTTTGGGTTGATTAGCCCAAACGGTCTCAAGACCGTTTGGGGAATAATCCAAACGGTCTCAAGACCGTTTGGGGATCACCCAAGACCGTATGGAGGTCTGGGGTCAAGTATAATTGACCAATTGAAGGTACAAAGATACCAAATTACATTGCAATTAAGTATTGATGTAATGATCAACTCAATAAATCAAACCTTGATGAATTTTCACTAGAGTCCAAAGGATGGATGGGAAAACCGTCTCAAGACTGTTTGGAACTCATCCAAACGGTCTCAAGACCGTTTGGTGACAACCCAAGACCGTTTGGAGGTCTAGGGTTAAGGTAATTTGATCAATTGAGGGCCCAATTACAATGGGCTATTGAAATAATCAAATTGCTGATTTGTGACTTAATTAAGGTTCAACCCCTATCAAATCAATATAGATTTTGATGAATTCTTGGGAAAACGGTTTCAAGACCATTTGGAGGATATCCAAACGATCCCAAGACCATTTGGGCCAAGTTTGAGCCCAATTGGAGGTCAATTGATGGGTTCAACTTCAATTTGATTCACATTGTTGAGTGTTGATGGTTGAACGTTTATAGACCTTAATTGAACCAACTCCAACCCTAATTGGATATCAATTGAGGGTCAATTGAGCAACCAATTGGTTAAGGCTAACCCTAATTGTCTCAATTGATAAGTGGTTAGCAAGCTTGAGACCAATTGAAGGCTTCAACATAGGAAACCCTAATTGAGTCTACCCTTTGAATCACCTTGGAGGTCTATACGATCTTGAGCTTCTAGGTCCATTCGACCTCAAAACCGAATGAGGGCATTTGATCTCAAGACCGAATGAGGGCATTCGATCTCAAGACCGAATGAGGGCATTCGATCTCTAGACCGAATGAGGGCATTCGATCTCAAAACCGAATGAGGGAATTCAATCTCAAGACCGAATGAGGGCATTCGATCTCAAAACCGAATGAGGGCATTCGATCTCAAAACCGTATGAGGGCATTCGACCTTAAGATCGAATGAGGGTATACGACCTCAAGATCGAATGAGGGTATACGACCTCAAGATCGAATGAGGGCATACGACCTCAAGATCGTATGAAGGTTGAAGGTGTGAAACCTATTGAAGACTTTTGAGGATAAGTTTGCCTAATGCCTTGAAGGCTTAGATGGTTTGATGGTTGTTCAACCTAAACCATAATAATACCAAGAGACATTAAGGGTCAAATGGTTAGTAAATTAACCCATGATGATGATCAATGTGTAATTTACCATAATGTTCTTAAAAGGTTCAATTGAGTGAAACCTTGTTCTAATCAAACCCTAATCACTCAATAGTGGTGATTTGGTTTATGTTAATCAAAGTGGTCTTAACCCAACCTGATTTAGAGTGGTGTTATCACCATCTGCTGGTATGAGGAGAAAGAAAGTATCATAGGAAAGAGAAAGTATCCTTTTATGGTGGAAAGTCAAGTAATTACCTTCAATACACATGAATGTGCATGATTAGGGTATGATCCACCTATGTGAGATCATGGAAACCCTAATTATGATATATGATGAATCATAAAGCTAATCTGAGAGTATCAATGTTGATGTTCCTCATACATGACAATGTTATGAGTTCAACTCACCATAATGTGAATAGTAAACCCTAATTCAAGGGTGATGACATGTAATGTGAATAGTAAACCCTAATTCAAGGGTGATGACATGTAATGTGAATAGTAAACCCTAATTCAAGGGTGATGACATGCAATATGAGTACTAAACCCTGATTGATGAGAATCAGAGAACTTAGCTCTTATGATAAGAGTGGAAAGTGTATTTCTTGTTTTGAATTACCTTTATCAGTTGAATTAACTATGCAGGTTCTGATATGAAGATGATCATATCCAGGTATGGATGATGATACTATATTCATTAAAAGCATGTTGTAAGCTTTATGAATAAGTAAAATATCTTGATGCCTTGTCAGTGGCATCCTATGATTTTTAATGGGCTGTGAGAGCCATGAAAACCATCAAGGTCATGCTTTAGAGATGACTTGTGATGAGTATAATGAGAAATGATGATTGATGAGAGTTAGGCTTGTTACATTTAGTATTCGTCTTTCATAGCTGTTATGCTACTGTTATTGTTTGAAGAACAATGTATGATGTTAAAAGAATACTGAATGTACCTAACTAATCAAGTGTAATGTAGAAGCCCTAATCATAGATCCATCATTGTCAGAGATCAAATGATGGTGAAACAGGTTTTCCTAAGGGAACTCCTGGATCACATACTGTTGAGTATGTGGGGTATATGGATGTGTAGAACCTTACATCCTAGTGTAGGAACTTGATGTAGATATGTAATCCGTCAATCCTTCACTACAAATCCATACCACATCAGTAGAAGGTAAACACGAAATCTCCTGATGACGAAGAAAGCACAGATATCCGTATTAGTGGAAGATAAACATGAAATCTCATGATGACGAAGAGAGTACAGAACGCCACTGTAACTCTAAAATAGCGAAGGACCAGATTACCCTGGTGAGATATAATAGTAGAGACACAAGATGTCCTACAAGTGATCCTCTTACTGACTGAGGAAGGTGAAGGTCATGAGAATTCAGCTCTTTCGATGACCTAGTATGATACTAAGGCACTTAACAGTGATTGGTTGGGGTATGAGTGGTAAACCTCATCTCCACAGGGCATAATAATAAGAATGTTTGAAAAACATAATCTAAAGCGTAGTATACCTGTTAAAGGTAACTATGAGCTAATTGATTGATGTTACACTGTATAGTGTATATGTTCTTTATGCTTTATAAATGTTGAGCTCTTGTTTACAACTGCAATTGCTATTGAATACTTTGAAAGTTTTTACTGCTTAAGTTATTCTTTGATGTTATAATAAATCTTCTGGCGCAGAGTTATAACTCTCGCTGGGACAATTATGTATAATTGTCTCACCCCGTAGATTTCAACTTTTTAGGTGGACGTCGGAGACGGAGGAACAAGTCTACAGGTGACCAGTCCTAGCAGCAGCAGCACCAGGAGCAGCAGTAAATCTCAGGTGGAGATTTAGCCGCCCATGTGGTGTAGTTACAGTCAGTCCTATGTGTCCTCTGTACTCTCAGGTCTTGAAGTCTTTTGGTTATGAGTTCTTGAGATTTTGTATCTTGTTGTATATAATTACTCAAGAAGTAATTATCATGAGATGTAAAGAGTTTATCTCCTTTTATGAATGAAGCTTTATGGATTCAAGCTCTTGTCTCAAAAATTTTTAAATTTCCCGTGATTTTTGTCTTCCGCTGTTAATCGAATCGCTTCCGCTAAGTTTAAATCGTGTTTGTAACGTGGTTTGGAGATCAGAGCCCACAATTAGTGGTATCAGAGCTCTAGGTCCGTTGAGTCTACAGAGGCATAGGACTTAGGATGTCGAGTCTATCTTTAGTACTCCTTCCTTATGTAATAGAATCTTCTGCTCCTCAGGAGAGGAAGATACATAAGGATGGCAGAGCCACATGATGAGTATGTGGCAGAGAGTAGTGCTAGTGCACCTCGAGGCGGTGCAAGGGTTCCAGAAATAGAACAGCCTGCACCTGAGCCACCCCAGTTTGACCCAGCTGACATGGGTAACCCAGCAGTTCAGACGATGTTTGGGCAGTTTATGACTGCCATGACACACATCACCGACAGGATGCCCATGCCTGCACCTAGGGCACCTGCCCAACCTGAAGAACAAGGTATCGGTAAGACGTTCGAGCGACTTCGTCGTGTCGGAGCTACCGCGTACTTTGGGACTTCCGACCCCGCGGATGCTGACCTATGGTTAATAGAGTTGGAGAAGGCTTTCAGGATTCTTATTATCCCGGAGGCTGAGAAGGTTAGACATGCTGTCTATCTTCTCAAAGGCAGTGCTGGTCACTGGTGGAACATGGAAGAGCAGAAGAGACCTGGAATAGAGTTCTCGTGGGAAGAGTTTCGTCGGGAATTTATCAATAGATATTTTCCAAAGACCTTCCTAGATGAGAAGATCTCTCAGTTTGAGAGATTGAGGCAGGGCATGATGAACATTAGCGAGTATGAAGCTAAGTTCATGGAGTTGATGCGGTTGTGTCTGCACATGGCTGCCACAGAAGAGGAAAGAATCAGGAGATTTGAGAAGGGTTTGAATGCTGATATGTCAACCCCTGTGTCTGCCTTAGAAAACCAAGAGAGATTCTCTACCTTCGTTGAGTCAGTCCGAAGGATAGAGAGATCTGTGGTTGAGAAGAGGCAAACCCAGAAAAGATATTCACAGTTCCAGGGTTCTTCATCTAGGGATTCTAAGAAACCTAGATTCTCTGCACCTAACCCTCCACCACCCAGATCGAGTTCTCAAACTCAATGGTCACCAAGCAGAGGTAGAAGACGGACTCAATCGCTTCAAGGGACTCACAGTTCTGCATCGATGTCAGTTACTGGACCACCCCGACCACAACAACAGGAGAGGAGTTGCTACAACTATGGTAAGGTGGGACACTTGATGAAGGATTGCCGTTCTAGGCCTGTCAGTGTGACACAGCCTCCGAGACAGAATCAACAAGGATCTCAGAGAATGCAATCTCAAGGAGCAGCTCGAGGACGTGGACAAGCATCTCAAGTTGGATCATCAGCACCACCTCAACACCAGGCGACATCGAGGTTCTATGCTATGAACCCACCAGATGCAGTGGTCAATCCATGGGTAGTGGCAGGTCAGATGGAACTTTTATATCCTGATATGTCTACATCCTGTGTTGTATCTGTTCTGATTGACCCGGGTGCTACACACTCTTTCATCACTCATAGAGTGATTCGTAACTACAATGTGACTGTTAGTCATAGGGAAAATAGTTTTTTGTTGGAGACTTCGTTGAGTGGGTCTGCCGTTTTACAGGAGGTATGCTCTCCCTGCATCCTCTTCTTTTCTGATCATCGCATTCAAGTGGATTTTATACCACTTGATATGCAAGGATTTGATATAATCCTCGGGATGGATACCTTAGAGAGGTATAGAGTTGTCTTGGAATGTGAGTCCAAGTTGGCTGTGTTTGCTGATGAAAGCAACACATGGATCTTTCAAGGTGAAAGAAAGATTCTACCCACCTATCTTGTGTCAGCTATGGTTGCTGATAAGCTGTTGAGGCAAGGATGTTATGCATTCTTGGCCCATGTGGTAGATGTTACCAAGGAAAGTTCCAATCCTGCGGAAGTTCCCATAGTCAGGGAATTTGAGGATGTGTTTCCTGAAGAACTTCCTGGTATACCACCACTTCGGGAGATTGATTTTGAAATCAATCTGATCCCAGATACGAAACCCATAGCCCAGACTCCGTATAGGATGGCGCCTGCCGAGATGGCAGAACTCAAGAAACAGCTTCAAGAGTTACTTAAGGAAGGGTTTTATCCGACCGAGCACTTCACCTTGGGGTGCTCCGGTCTTGTTTGTTAAAAAGAAAGATGGGTCAATGTGGTTGTGCATTGACTATAGACAACTCAATTAGGTAACAATAAAGAACAAGTACCCTCTGCCGAGGATTGATGATCTCTTTGACTAGTTGCGTGGTGCAACAGTCTTTTCAAAGATAGACTTGAGGTCTGGATATCATCAACTTCGTATTAAGGATAGTGACATGCCCAAGTCTTCCTTTAGGACAAGGTATGGTCACTATGAGTTCACAGTTATGTCGTTTGGACTAACCAATGCACCAGCTGCATTTATGGAACTCATGAATAGAGTTTTCCGACCTTTCCTTGATCAGTGTGTTGTCATCTTCATAGATGACATTCTGATCTATAGTAAGGATGCTCAGCAGCATGAGAAGCATCTTCGCCAAGCTTTGACCTTGGTAAGAGAACACAAGCTGTATGCTAAGTTTAGCAAATGCGAGTTCTGGCTGCCGGAGGTATCTTTTCTTAGACATGTTATATCTGCCTCGGGAGTTCGAGTTGACCCTACAAAGGTAGAATCTGTTCTGTAGTGGGAACAACCAAAGACACCGACGGAGATTCGAAGTTTCTTAGGGTTAGCTGGCTATTATCGAAGGTTCATTAAGAACTTTAGTTCTATAGCCTTCCCTTTAACCATGTTGACCCAGAAAGATGTTCCTTTTTCTTGGAGTGATAAGTGTCAACAGTCTTTCCAGTTGTTGAAGGAGAGGTTGACAAGTGCAACTGTGCTTGTGCTACCTGAACAAGGAAAAGGATATGTAGTCTTCTGTGATGCCTCCAAGAATGGACTTGGATGTGTGTTGATGCAAGATAAACAAGTGATTTCTTTTGCTTCTCGACAGCTTAAGAAACACGAGGAGAATTATCCGACACACGATCTGGAGTTAGGTGTTGTGGTTCATGCCTTGTAGATCTGGAGGCATTATCTCTACGGAGAGACATTCCAGATTTTCACAGACCACAAGAACCTTAAGTATATCTTCTCTCAGCATGAGCTTAACATGAGGCAACGTCGTTGGATGGAGTTAATCAAGGATTACGACTGTACGATTGATTACCATCCAGGCAAGGCCAATGTTGTTGCAGATGCCTTGAGTAGGAAATCAGCAACATCAACCATGGATAGAGCACAATTAAACTCTTTAGTGTGCTCTAAGAGAGATATGTTTATCTCTTTAAGGCAAGACAATGTACAGTTGAAGGTGTCATTGTTAGCCGGGTTGTTGGCTGAGATGCATATTAAACCTACCCTAAGAGAGCAGATTAAGGAAGCAGAATAGGTTGATGCTGAAGTTCAATAGATTAGATCAGAGTATGGAAATGAGAAGCGAGATGGTTTCCATGACTCGGATGATCATGTAGCATGTTATCATGGGAGGATGATAGTGCCAGATGTGGATAACTTGCGGAAGTTAGTCCTGGAAGAAGCTCATTCTTCGATGTATGCTATGCATCCAAGGAGCACCAAGATGTATCGTAATTTAAAGGAACTGTATTGGTGGCCTGGAATGAAGAAGGATGTTGCAGAGTTTGTTCTGAGGTGTCCTGTGTGTCAGCAAGTTAAAGATGAACACCAGAAGCCTACAGGAACAATGCAACCTTTACCCATACCACAGTGGAAGTGGGATCATGTTACCATGGACTTTGTTGTTGGCCTACCCAGGACAAACAAAGGACACAATTCCATTTGGGTAGTGTAGATAGGTTGACTAAGACAGCGCATTTCTTACCTGTCAAAACAACCTATTCTGCTGAAAGGTTATCACAGTTGCATGTGCAAGAGAAAGTGTGTTTGCATGGAGTTCCTGTCACAATAGTTTCTGACAGAGGTCCTTAGTTTACAAGTCATTTTTGGGAACAGTTACACAGAGCCTTAGGCACCAAGCTAAGGTTTAGTACGGCCTTTCATCCAGAGACTGATGGACAGTCGGAAAGGACCATACATACCTTAGAAGACCTGTTGAGAGCATGTGTTCTCCAGTTTACCGGAAGTTGGGATCTACACCTAAGCTTGATAGAGTTTGCCTATAACAATAGCTATCAACATAGTATTGATATGGCACCTTATGAAGCCTTGTATGGTAGACGTTGTAGACCACCTTTGTGTTGGTTTGAGACTGGTGAGCATCAGTTGTTAGGTCCTGATCTTGTGCAGCAGACCACAGAGAAGATTAAAGTAATACAACAACAGATTAAGACTGCACATGATAGGCAGAAATCTTATGCTGACAAGCGTCGTAGACCCTTAGAGTTCCAGGTTGGAGACAGAGTGTATCTCAAGGTCTCGCCTTGGAAAGGAGTCCTTCGTTTTGGAAGGAAAGGGAAGTTAGCTCCTAGATTTATGGGGCCTTATCCAATCATTGAACGGATTGGAAAAGTAGCCTATAAACTAGAGCTGCCACCAGAGTTACAAAGGTTACATCCTGTGTTTGACATTTCTATACTAAAGAAATGTCACCCTGATGCTGAGTCAATTCTACAACCTATGGAGGTAGAATTGAATGATGATATATCTTATGAGGAAGGACCGGTGTCAATCCTTGATAACAGAATTAAAAAGTTAAAGAAGAAAGATATAAGCCTTGTGAAAGTTCTCTGGAACCACTGTGGTGTTGAAGAAGCCACTTGGGAACTAGAGGATGAGATGAGAAGGAAGTATCCTGCCCTTTTCTCTTAATATGTTTTATCGATTTCGGGGACGAAATCCTTGTATGGGGTGGATAATTTGTAACATCCCTAACCTGGGTTATGAGTTAACCCTAGGTGTTCTGCCTAATTATGTAATTCAGATACTGGTGATTATCTTTTGGCATGTAATTAAGTTCCTAAGGAACATACTTTTCCTTTTCTGTCCCTTTTAAACAATGATTGAATTGATTGTTTTGTAATACATGGACCTATGTGCAATTTACCCAGTTTGAAGGGTTAACTTGCAATTTGCACATGTTGAGATGTTCCTCTAATGTTGAGACATCATAAGAATGATTATGGTAAAGTTTGAGGGATTTCCCAAGCTTGAGCACCAAGGTGCAGCTGCGGAAGCAATCCCTGTGCTTGAAACCCTAAATTGGAGTAAAGTGCAATTTACCCAATTTGAGGGGTGCAACTTGTAAAATACACCATCTAAAATATCTTGTAAGACTCTTGTCATCATTTAGAGAAGAAATGATGAAGAAGTCACTTCAATTGAATAATCATATAATGAAAAACACCTTTGTGATTGAATAATCAAGGTGTAAGTACTATAGCCCTTTTATGTGTGTGCTTTAGTAATAGGTTGATCTTCTTTGCCTTCATTTCTTGACCTTAGAAGAAGGTTTTCCTTAGAAATAAGAAGAAGGGATGAGCAAACAAGAAAAGGAGGTACTTAGTTGAAAGTGAGGAAAACCTATGTGCCTATGTTGAAATTCCACCCAAGTATATAAGCCCTTTTCCTCACTTAGCAAAGGAATACTTCTTTCGTTCCCTTCACTGTTCCCCCTTGCTCAACCGACTAAGGAGAGCTCAGGAGCACAGGAGAACGACCAGGGGAGTGCAAGGTAGGTTTGGATCCTTCCGTTTTGCTCGAATTCATGGATGAAACTCGGATTCAAGGTCAAATTCATGGCTAGCTCACTTAGCTCTATCTTTCTAGCCATCTCTTCTCAACTTTCCTTGGAGGATTCACCTTGGCCGACCTTTGGAACTTCTAGGACGCCATTAAAGGCTTGGAGCTCGAAAGATTGGAGCTCAAGGAGCAAGCTTTAGGCGGGTTTTATAACTCTAAACCTATGCTTTGTTATATACATCTTTTCTATGCTTTTAGTTGCTAGTTCTTCTTCTTCCCTATCTTCCCTTGCTTCCTTGCAAGAAAATCCGTGAGGAAATGTTGCTGTTCTTGAGCTAGAAGATGAGGGCGTTATTTCCTATGCTTATCCACAGTTTTTCACTTTACCATACGACCTCAACCAATTGCCCATACGGTTTAAAAAACCGTTTGGTGGGCAAACGGTTTCAAGGTCGTATGAAGGCATACGGTCTCAAGACCGTATGGACGCGTTGACCAAGCATGGACCGTATGGGAATCCTGTTCAAAATTATGTAGGTTAATCACCCACAAAATTTGAGAGGTTAACTCCAAAGGGATCGTGAGATATAAGCAAATCAATTAGCAAATCCAATTGAATTTAGTCCTGATTTTCAATCTGCTTAATTTGCCCTTTTTGGGCAAACGGTCTCAAGACTGTATACGATGGTTGACTAAGCGTTGACCATATGAGATTACTGTTCATAATGATGTTAATTAATGACTCACCAAATTTGATGGACTAATTCCAAACTAGTTAAGAGTTGAAGGTTGATTACTAGGGCAAACCCTAATTGAAATCAGTGCTGAAATCACAATGAGCTAATTTGAGATTTTGGGTTGATCAGCCCAAACGGTCTCAAGACCGTTTGGGGATCACCCAAGACCGTATGGAGGTCTGGGGTCAAGTATAATTTGAAAACTACTAGAGGGGGGGTGAATAGAGTTTTATAAAGATTTTAATAATTAATTAACTCAAACAATCAATCACAAAGATATTGGACAAGGAGACAAGAGTTTAGAGTGGTTCCAACCTTAGCAAATACTAAGGAAGTCAGTCCATTACCCGGTTGCTTACCCAACCGGGATTTGAAAAGAAATTTATTTTATTACCACGCAAGGATTTTACATAAAATACAATTTCTTTTCCTAAACCCTTCAAGCAGCCTTCACCTAGAAGTAATCGCCCAACCTTGAAGCAACCTTCACCTAGAAGTAATTGCACCACCTTGAAGCAGCCTTCCTCTTGAAGTAGCTTCCCGTTGCAATAGCCTTCTTGAAGTAGCTTCCCGTGCGATAACCTTCTTGAAGTAGCTTGAAGTCCCCTTCTCCACCTGAGAAGTCAAACTCTCTCCAATCCGCAGCCTCCAACCCTAGGAGTAGCAAGGAGAATACAAAGGATAAAAAGGAACAAGAAAGAGAATAGAAATTACAACTTATCCTTTTAAGCACAAGGCTTGATTTGCCTATATCAAGCGTATTGATCTCCTAACCAATGAGTGTAGAAGTGTAAGTGCTGTAGTAAGGAGATGCTAGCCTATAAGACACGAAATTTGAGCTAAGGGGAAAGTAGGCCAATGATCACAATGCTCAAATTGCTTGCAACAGATTGCTCAAGTATGCTCAAGTATTTCTCAAGTGTAACAAGTGTGTTTTGAGTGTCCTATGGCTTGTCCTATTTATAGGAATGACCTAAGGATGCTTAAGGACGTTCTAGACAACTTCTAGGGGTTTCTAAGTGCTTAACTAGCCGTTAGGTACAAAGTTGTTGCTTTAACAACGGCTAATTAATTTATTCTGCAGTTGCTGTCAGAGACCATCTCGGTCGACAAATGGTCGACCGAGACACCTACTCGGTCGAACTTTTATCGACCGACAGGCTCTCTAGAACAAGTGATTTGCAACGTCTATCTTCAACTTCCAACTAACTTGTATGTTGTGTCTAACAGCTACTTTGGATCTTTCTCGGTCGAGAAGATTGTCGACCGAGAGTGTCTCGGTCGAGGGGTTTGTCGACCGAGATTGATCTTGTTTCAAGGTTTCAATTTAGGCACTAATTATGTGTGTGAGTGTGCAAAAATAATCCTATTTGAATGGGATGACTTGTCTAACTGTGGTGTTTAGCTAGGGAGAATCTAATGCTTGATTTACATGCAATTCTAAGTACTTGTACATTATATTTTTGTACAAGTTTTTACAATAGTGATTACATTGCTTGAAAATGTAAATATGTAAGCTTGTAGATTTTCCCTTGTTGCTTTGTCATCCTGCACACTCAAGTAGCTTGTTAGATTAATAAGAATGAAATGTTTGTCATAATCAAAACAAAGGGATTTTATAGATGTCCATTTAGCCAACAATCTCCCCCTTTTTGAAGATGACAAACATTTCCAAAATATAAATAAAGGAAATATAAAACATATGAGTTTCATACCTTTAGATTACCTTTTGTAGCTTTTTCTCTTGTGTATAAAATGTGTGCTTATTATTCCCCATGAATTATGGAGCATGAAATCCAGATCATTTGGGAATATAGCAACTTTCAATGTAAAGCCAAGAGTTTATTTATGAAACTCATTAATTGAGTTTGACTAAAAGTTAATTTTATATTTATCTCTCCCCCTTTGTCATTTCAAAAAGATAACCGTTAAGAATAAAAACTCCCCCTTAATTAGATATCCTATTAGGAACATGGATTTAATATCATATTTTTCTAATTTAGCCACAATTTGTTTCTCAATCATTTGCAAAGGATGTTAAGCCTTGAAATGATATGAGATCTTGTTAGATACATGGCATATGTATTGATTTCTCATCCATTTTACAAGGAATGTTAAGCCCATAAAATGATATGAGAATCCTTTAATCTCAGAGTACATAAAAATGTCTCCATCCAAATGCAAGGGATGTTAAGTCCCGATTTGTTTAGAGAGTTCCTTTAAGTACAAGTTATATCATTTTTCTAAAATTCATAGATTTCTTCATAACCAAAAATACTAAGGTCGTAACAAGCTCCAAATAATGTTTTTGTAAGCTTCTTAATCAAATAATAAAATTTGTTTTTATGAGCTCCCCCTTAATCTTACAATTAAAGCAATTTAAGGCTGCTAAGGTCACAAATGATTTTAAGTTTTGATTTTGACCTTTATCAAAAGTATACTAAGATTAAGTACATTAAAATGATGTCCATATAACAACCAAGACCTTGTGTTTAAGTAGCACCAATATCAAAGAAAACATCTTCCAAAGTGGAAGCGGTTTCGCCAATTTTATCTTCAACATGATGAGGAGAAACATGATTAATTTGCGAATATATTCAGTTTTATTGCAAACTTGACAACAGAAACCTGCTCGGTCGACGATCTTTCGACCGATAGTGTTCTCGGTCGAACAGTTTCTCGACCGAGAATGTGTCTGGATTTGTTTCATAGCTGTTTTAAGTAATTTGTCAATTTTTCCACAATTATAAAGGTTGCATTTTTTTATTATTATTGACAATATTTGGACAAGTTGTGATTAATTGTTCTTTTAATCATAAAAGGATATCCAAATAGTTATTATGTCAAACTTGTTTTAGGTTGAATTTGACTACGACCATAGCGCCCCTTTGTCAAATTTTATTTTGACCAAGAGGCAATTTTTTTGCAGATTTTCAGATTGAATATATTGAGTATAATATCTGCATAAGATTTAATTAAATATCAAGTTGAAGCATACTACTTAAGATTCTTCATTGAAGGTACAATTAGTTTTCTCAAGATTTTTAAAGATACTAATTTATGGATTGTGTTGCAAGCAATAACATATAACTAATAAATAATTTTTGCTTGCCTATATATTTTTATGGATCCATGCATACAATTTTCATTATCTATGCACACCCAATGATGAAAACATGGTATAATGGTAATAACATCATACAATGATAATTCCATTACATGATTAGTATATGAAAAGACCAGAAAATACTTTTACGAACAATCATGTGAAAATAGGAATTTTCTTTTCATTTGACTAAGCATAACTTTAAATCATCTAGGGAATAAACTAATATTAATTTCATTTACATTTGTAATCTCATTATGTTGAGTTGAGATAGACACAGAAATATGCAACTAATGTCTTTGGTCATATCTCAACTTGATTTTGTTCATTTAGTTTGGAGGTTTTGGAACCCAAACTAACTCGACATCTTTTCTCTTATAAGGACATGAAAAAGAGTAATGTCCAAGACGTGATCAATAATGGCAGCATATAGAATCAACCTCAAGTCGTTTTCTATGGTTTTGTTCTAGGTTGTTCTTTGGTAAAAATGTATTTGTTCCTTTAGGTACATATATAGATTGATGGGTTTGTGACTTTTTCCAACTAGGTTGATAGGACTTCCCTTTAGGCTTATAACCTAGTCCTCTTCTCCCAATTTGATGATAGGAATTATCTAAGATTTGATCAAGAATGCCATTATTATTTAAATTACTGACTTTTTGTTGTAACTTGGCAATCTCTTCCATTCTCTTCTTAATATCTAGTTTTGCTTGGTCTAGATTAGTTGACAATAAATTTCTTTCTTTAACAATAGTGTCATAGTCTATATGGGTGCACAATAATGGTTGTTTTTGAAGATCGTTTACTTGAGTCTGCAACTTTGAATTTTCAACAGAAAGGAGCTTGCAATCGGCTTCCATAGATTTTAACTTAAGATCAGAATATTTATTTCCCTCTTTGAGATCCTCATTTTCAGATACAAGAGCAAGAAGTTTAACATTTAGATCATCATTTTCTTTATTCGATTTCTTTAATTTCTTTTTGCACTCAACATATTTATTATGTGTCTCTTCAATAATAGAAATAAGTTCTTCTTTAGATAAATCAAAGAGACTTACCTCTTCTTCTGTTTCAATAGTTGTAGCAATATGACATTCTTTGTGCTCTTCCTTTGATCTCCATGGGCATTCGGTTGTTTTGTGGCTTGTTCCTAAACACCAATTGCAGCATGTTGTGGTTTTGTCCAAACAGCACCTTTCACCATTTCCCTCCATTCTTCAAGACCTGGTTAGGGTTCCTTGAAGCCTGCTCTGATACCAATTGAAAACTACTAGAGGGGGGGTGAATAGAGTTTTATAAAGATTTTAATAATTAATTAACTCAAACAATCAATCAAAAAGATATTGGACAAGGAGACAAGAGTTTAGAGTGGTTCCAACCTTAGCAAATACTAAGGAAGACAGTCCACTACCCGGTTGCTTACCCAACCGGGATTTGAAAAGAAATTTATTTTATTACCTCGCAAGGATTTTACATAAAATACAATTTCTTTTCCTAAACCCTTCAAGCAGCCTTCACCTAGAAGTAATCGCCCAACCTTGAAGCAGCCTTCACCTAGAAGTAATTGCACCACCTTGAAGCATCCTTCCTCTTGAAGTAGCTTCCCGTTGCAATAGCCTTCTTGAAGTAGCTTCCCGTGCGATAGCCTTCTTGAAGTAGCTTGAAGTCCCCTTCTCCACCTGAGAAGTCAAACTCTCTCCAATCCGCAGCCTCCAACCCTAGGAGTAGCAAGGAGAATACAAAGGATAAAAAGGAACAAGAAAGAGAATAGAAATTACAACTTATCCTTTTAAGCACAAGGCTTGATTTGCCTATATCAAGCGTATTGATATCCTAACCAATGAATGTAGAAGTGTAAGTGTTGTAGTAAGGAGATGCTAGCCTATAAGACACGAAATTTGAGCTAAGGGGAAAGTAGGCCAATGATCACAATGCTCAAATTGCTTGCAACAGATTGCTCAAGTATGCTCAAGTATTTCTCAAGTGTAACAAGTGTGTTTTGAGTGTCCTATGGCTTGTCCTATTTATAGGAATGGCCTAAGGATGCTTAAGGATGTTCTAAACAACTTCTAGGGGTTTCTAAGTGCTTAACTAGCCGTTAGGTACAAAGTTGTTGCTTTAACAACAGCTAATTAATTTATTCTGCAGTTGCTGTCAGAGACCATCTCGGTCGACAAATGGTCGACCGAGACACCTACTCGGTCGAACTTTTGTCGACCGACAGGCTCTCTGGAACAAGTGATTTGCAACGTCTTTCTTCAACTGCCAACTAACTTGTCTGTTGTGTCTAACAGATACTTTGGATCTTTCTCGGTCGAGAAGATTGTTGACCGAGAGTGTCTCGGTCGAGGGGTTTGTCGACCGAGATTGATCCTGTTTCAAGGTTTCAATTTAGGCACTAATTATGTGTGTGAGTGTGCAAAAATAATCCTATTTGAATGGGATGACTTGTCTAACTGTGGTGTTTAGCTAGGGAGAATCTAACGCTTGATTTACATGCAGTTCTAAGTACTTGTACATTATATTTTTGTACAAGTTTTTACAATAGTGATTACATTGCATGAAAATGTAAATATGTAAGCTTGTAGATTTTCCCTTGTTGCTTTGTCATCCTGCACACTCAAGTAGCTTGTTAGATTAATAAGAATGAAATGTTTGTCATAATCAAAACAATAGGATTTTATAGATGTCCATTTATCCAACATAATTGACCAATTGAAGGTACAAAGATACCAAATTACATTGCAATTAAGTATTGATGTAATGATCAACTCAATAAATCAAACCTTGATGAATTTTCACTAGAGTCCAAAGGATGGATGGGCAAACGGTCTCAAGACTGTTTGGAACTCATCCAAACGGTCTCAAGACCGTTTGGTGACAACCCAAGACCGTTTGGAGGTCTAGGGTTAAGGTAATTGGATCAATTGAGGGCCCAATTACAATGGGTTATTGAAATAATCAAATTGCTGATTTGTGACTTAATTAAGGTTCAACCCCTATCAAATCAATCTAGATTTTGATGAATTCTTGAGAAAACGGTGTCAAGACCGTTTGGAGGATATCCAAACGATCCCAAGACCGTTTGGGCCAAGTTTGAGCCCAATTGGAGGTCAATTGATGGGTTCAACTTCGATTTGATTCACATTGTTGAGTGTTGATGGTTGAACGTTTATAGACCTTAATTGAACCAACTCCAACCCTAATTGGATATCAATTGAGGGTCAATTCAGCAACCAATTGGTTAAGGCTAACCCTAATTGTCTCAATTGATAAGTGGTTAGAAAGCTTGAGACCAATTGAAGGCTTCAACATAGGAAACCCTAATTGAGTCTACCCTTTGAATCACCTTGGAGGTCTATACGATCTTGAGCTTCTAGGTCCATTCGACCTCAAAACTGAATGAGGGCATTCGATCTCAAGACCGAATGAGGGCGTTCGATCTCAAGACCGAATGAGGGCATTTGATCTCAAAACCGAATGAGGGCATTCGATCTCAAGACCGAATGAGGGCATTCGATCTCAAAACCGAATGAGGGCATTCGATCTCAAAACCGTATGAGGGCATTCGACCTCAAGATCGAATGAGGGTATACGACCTCAAGATCGAATGAGGGTATACGACCTCAAGATCGAATGAGGGCATACGACCTCAACATCATATGAAGGTTGAAGGTGTGAAACCTATTGAAGACTTTTGATGATAAGTCTGCCTAATGCCTTGAAGGCTTAGATGGTTTGATGGTTGTTCAACCTAAACCATAATAATACCAAGAGACATTAAGGGTCAAATGGTTAGTAAATTAACCCATGTTGATGATCAATGTGTAATTTACCATAATGCTCTTAAAAGGTTCAATTGAGTGAAACCTTGTTCTAATCAAACCCTAATCACTCAATAGTGGTGATTTGGTTTATGTTAATCAAAGTGGTCTTAACCCAACCTAATTTAGATTGGTGTTATCACCATCTGCTGGTATGAGGAGAAAGAAAGTATCATAGGAAAGAGAAAGTATCCTTTTATGGTGGAAAGTCAAGTAATTACCTTCAATACACATGAATGTGCATGATTAGGGTATGATCCACCTAAGTGAGATCATGGAAACCCTAATTATGATATATGATGAATCTTAAAGCTAATCTGAGAGCATCAATGATGATGTTCCTCATACATGACAATGTTATGAGTTCAACTCACCATAATGTGAATAGTAAACCCTAATTCAAGGGTGATGACATGTAATGTGAATAGTAAACCCTAATTCAAGGGTGATGACATGTAATGTGAATTGTAAACCCTAATTCAAGGGTGATGACATGCAATATGAGTACTAAACCCTGATTGATGAGAATCAGAGAACTTAGCTCTTATGATAAGAGTGGAAAGTGTATTTCTTGTTTTGAATTACCTTTATCAGTTGAATTAACCATGCCGGTTCTGATATGAAGATGATCATATCCAGGTATGGATGATGATACTATATTCATTAAAAGCATGTTGTAAGCTTTATGAATAAGTAAAATATCTTGATGCCTTGTCAGTGGCATCCTATGATTTTTAATGGGCTGTGAGAGCCATGAAAACCATCAAGGTCATGCTTTAGAGATGACTTGTGATGAGTATAATGAGAAATGATGATTGATGAGAGTTAGGCTTGTTACATTTAGTATTCTTCTTTCATAGCTGTTATGCTACTGTTATTGTTTGAAGAACAATGTATGATGTTAAAAGAATACTGAATGTACCTAACTAATCAAGTGTAATGTAGAAGCCCTGATCATAGATCCATCATTGTCAGAGATCAAATGATGGTGAAACAGGTTTTCCTAAGGGAACTCCTAGATCACATACTGTTGAGTATGTGGGGTATATGGATGTGTAGAACCTTACATCCTAGTGTAGGAACTTGATGTAGATATGTAATCCGTCAATCCTTCACTACAAATCCATACCGCATCAGTAGAAGGTAAACACGAAATCTCCTGATGACGAAGAAAGCACAAATATCCGTATCAGTGGAAGATAAATATGAAATCTCCTGATGACGAAGAGAGTACAGAACGCCACTATAACTCTAAAATAGAGAAGGACCAGATTACCCTGGTGAGCTATAATAGTAGAGACACAAGATGTCCTACAAGTGATCCTCTTACTGACTGAGGAAGGTGAAGGTCATGAGAATACGACTCTTTCGATGACCTAGTATGATACTAAGGCACTTAACAGTGATTGGTTGGGGTATGAGTGGTAAACCTCATCTCCACAGGGCATAATAATAAGAATGTTTGAAAAACATAATCTACAACGTAGTATACCTGTTAAAGGTAACTATGAGCTAATTGATTGATGTTACATTGTATAGTGCATATGTTCTTTATGCTTTATAAATGTTGAGCTCTTGTTTACAACTGCAATTGCTATTGAATACTTTGAAAGTTTTTACTGCTTAAGTTATTCTTTGATGTTATAATAAAGCTTCTGGCGGAGAGTTATAACTCTCGCTGGGACAATTATGTAAAATTGTCTCACCCCGTAGATTTCAACTTTTTAGGTGGACGTCGGAGACAGAGGAACAGGTCTACAGGTGACCAGTCCTAGCAGCAGCAGCACCAGGAGCAGCAGTAAATCTCAGGTGGAGATTTAGCCTACCATGTGGTGTAGTTACAGTCAGTCCTATGTGTCCTCTGTACTCTCAGGTCTTGAAGTCTTTTGGTTATGAGTTCTTGAGATTTTGTATCTTGTTGTATATAATTACTCAAGAAGTAATTATCATGAGATGTAAACAGTTTATCTCCTTTTATGAATGAAGCTTTATGGATTCAAGCTCTTATCTCGAAAAGTTTTAAATTTCCCGTGATTTTTGTCTTTCACTGTTAATCGAATCGCTTCCGCTAAGTTTAAATCGTGTTTGTAACGTGGTTTGGAGATCAGAGCCCACAATTAGTGGTATCAGAGCTCTAGGTCCGTTGAGTCTACAGAGGCATAGGACTTAGGATGTCGAGTCTATCTTTAGTACTCCTTCCTTATGTAATAGAATCTTCTGCTCCTCAGGAGAAGAAGATACATAAGGATGGCAGAGCCACATGATGAGTACGTGGCAGAGAGTAGTGCTAGTGCACCTCGAGGCGGTGCAAGGGTTCCAGAAATAGAACAGCCTGCACCTGAGCCACCCCAGTTTGACCCAGCTGACATGGGTAACCCAGCAGTTCAGACGATGTTTGGGCAGTTTATGACTGCCATGACACACATCACCGACAGGATGCCCATGCCTACACCTAGGGCACCTGCCCAACCTGAAGGACAAGGTATCGGTAAGACGTTCGAGCGACTTCATCGTGTCAGAGCTACCGAGTACTTTGGGACTGCCGACCCAGCAGATGCTGACCTATGGTTAATAGAGTTGGAGAAGGCTTTCAGGATTCTTATTATCCCGGAGGCTAAGAAGGTTAGACATGTTGTCTATCTTCTCAAAGGCAGTGCTGGTCACTAGTGGAACATGGAAGAGCAGAAGAGACCTGGAATAGAGTTCTCGTGGGAAGAGTTTCGTCGGGAATTTATCAATAGATATTTTCCAAAGACCTTCCTTGATGAGAAGATCCCTCAGTTTGAGAGATTGAGGCAGGGCATGATGAACATTAGCGAGTATGAAGCTAAGTTCATGGAGTTGCTGCGGTTCTGTCTGCACATGGCTGCCACAGAAGAGGAAAGAATCAGGAGATTCGAGAAGGGTTTGAATGCTGATATGTCAACCCCTGTGTCTGCCTTAGAAAACCGAGAGAGATTCTCTACCTTCGTTGAGTCAGTCTAAAGGATAGAGAGATCTGTGGTTGAGAAGAGGCAAACCCAGAAAAGATATTCACAGTTCCAGGGTTCTTCATCTAGGGATTCCAAGAAACCTAGATTCTCTGCACCTAACCCTCCACCACCCAGATCGAGTTCTCAAACTCAATGGTCACCAAGCAGAGGTAGAGGACGGAGTCAACTGCTTCAAGGGACTCATAGTTCTGCATCGATGTCAGTTACTGGACCACCCCGACCACAACAACAGGAGAGGAGTTGCTACAACTGTGGTAAGGTGGGACACTTGATGAAGGATTGCCGTTCTAGGCTTGTCAGTGTGACATAGCCTCCGAGATAGAATCAACAAGGATCTCAGAGAATGCAATCTCAAGGAGCAGCTTGAGGACGTGGACAAGCGTCTCAAGCTGGATCATCAGCACCACCTCAACACCAGGCGACAATGAGGTTCTATGCTATGAACCCACCAGATGCAGTGGTCAATCCATGGGTAGTGGCAGGTCAGATGGAACTTTTATATCCTTATATGTCTACATCCTGTGTTGTATCTGTTCTGATTAACCCGGGTGCTACACACTCTTTCATCACTCATAGAGTGATTCGTAACTGCAATGTGACTGTTAGTCATAGGGAAAATAGTTTGTTGTTGGAGACTCCGTTGAGTGGGTCTGCCGTTTTGTAGGAGGTATGCTCTCCCTGCATCCTCTTCTTTTCTGATCATCGCATTCAAGTGGATCTTATACCACTTGATATGCAGGGATTTGATATAATCCTCGGGATGGATACCTTAGAGAGGTATAGAGTTGTCTTGGAATGTGAGTCCAAGTTGGTTGTGTCTACTGATGAAAGCAACACATGGATCTTTCAAGGTGAAAGAAAGATTCTGCCCACCTGTCTTGTGTTAGCTATGGTTGCTGATAAACTGTTGAGGCAAGGATGTTATGCATTCTTGGCCCATGTGGTCGATGTTACCAAGGAAAGTTCCAATCCTACAGAAGTTCCCATAGTCAGGGAATTCAAGGATGTGTTTCCTGAAGAACTTCCTGGTATACCACCACTTCGGGAGATTGATTTTGAAATCAATCTGATCCCAGATACGAAACCCATAGCCCAGACTCCGTATAGGATGGCGCCTGCCGAGATGGCAGAACTCAAGAAACAGCTTCAAGAGTTACTTGAGAAGGGTTTTATCCGACCGAGCACTTCACCTTGGGGTGCTCCGGTCTTGTTTGTTAAAAAGAAAGATGGGTCAATGTGGTTGTGCATTGACTATAGACAACTCAATAAAGTAACAATAAAGAACAAGTACCCTCTGCCGAGGATTGATGATCTCTTTGACCAGTTGTGTGGTGCAACAGTCTTTTCAAAGATAGACTTGAGGTTTGGATATCATCAACTTCGTATTAAGGATAGTGATATACCCAAGTCTGCCTTTAGGACAAGGTATGGTCACTATGAGTTCACAGTTATGTCGTTTGGACTAACCAATGCACCAGCTGCATTTATGGAACTCATGAATAGAGTTTTCCGACCTTTCCTTGATCAGTGTGTTGTCGTCTTCATAGATGACATTCTGATCTATAGTAAGGATGCTCAGCAGCATGAGCAGCATCTTCGCCAAGCTTTGACCTTGCTAAGAGAACACAAGCTGTATGCTAAGTTTAGCAAATGCGAGTTCTGGCTGCCAGAGGTATCCTTTCTTGGACATGTAATATCTGCCTCGGGAGTTCGAGTTGACCCTACAAAGGTAGAATCTGTTCTGTAGTGGGAACAACCAAAGACACCGACGGAGATTTGAAGTTTCTTGGGGTTAGCTGGCTATTATCGAAGGTTCATTAAGAACTTTAGTTCTATAACCTGACCTTTAACCAAGTTGACCCAGAAAGATGTTCCTTTTTCTTGGAGTGATAAGTGTCAACAGTCTTTCCAGTTGTTGAAGGAGAGGTTGACAAGTGCACCTGTGCTTGTGCTATCTGAACAAGGAAAAGGATATGTAGTCTTCTGTGATGCCTCCAAGAATGGACTTGGATGTGTGTTGATGCAGGATAAATAAGTGATTTCTTTTGCTTCTCGAAAGCTTAAGAAACACGAGGAGAATTATCCGACACACGATGTGGAGTTAGCTGTTGTGGTTCATGCCTTGAAGATCTGGAGGCATTATCTCTATGGAGAGACATTCCAGATTTTCACAGACCACAAGAACCTTAAGTATATCTTCTCTCAGCATGAGCTTAACATGAGGCAACATCGTTGGATGGAGTTAATCAAGGATTACGACTGTACGATTGATTACCATCCAGGAAAGTCCAATGTTGTTGCAGATGCCTTGAGTAGGAAATCAGCAACATCAACCATGGATAGAGCACAATTAAACTCTTTAGTGTGCTCTAAGAGAGATATGTTTATCTCTTTAAGGCAAGACAATGTACAGTTGAAGGTGTCATTGTTAGCCGAGTTGTTGGCTGAGATGCATATTAAACCTACCCTAAGAGAGTAGATTAAGGAAGGACAAAAGGTTGATGCTGAAGTTCAACAGATTAGGTCAGAGTATGGAAATGAGAAGCAAGTAGGTTTCCATGACTCGGATGATCATGTAGCATGTTATCATGGGAGGATGATAGTGCCAGATGTGGATAACTTGAGGAAGTTAGTCCTGGAAGAAGCTCATTCTTCGATGTATGCTATGCATCCAGGGAGCACCAAGATGTATCGTAATTTAAAGGAACTGTATTGGTGGCCTGGAATGAAGAAGGATGTTGCAGAGTTTGTTCTGAGGTGTCCTGTTGTTACGACCCGCGTCGAGCTTATCCCGTAAGTGAGTTGTTCAGCACGTGTTTAGCTGATGTGTTAAGATTTAAGCATGTTTTTGTTAATAATGCTTAAAATGGACATGATATGTGCTTAGTGTGTTTTCTAGCTTCTAAAGTATGTAAAATCTTACGCTTGAAACGTTGCCAGAGAAATCGTTCGAATCCGACCTTCGAGTCAAAAGTTGCATGTTTTTGGGCTTCTAGGGACCCGATTGCAATTTGTGAAAAGTTCGAAATTTGCGATGTGGCCCCTAAGTTTTTCTTCCTTATCTCCCTTTCTCCCTTTTCTCGTTTCATTTCACAGAAACGCAGAACGCAGGAAACGTTCTGTCCCTGGCGTGAGAGAAAGAGAGAAAGAGAGGGAAAGAGAGAGGGAGCTGAGGAGAGAAGCTCTGGAGCGTCGTTCTGCTCCAATTAGTTGCTGTAGATCGTCCCTTTCCTCCGTAGATCATCTTCTCCGTCGAATCGAATCAAGTTCGCAGCTGGAGCTGCATTTGTGAAGAAAACGGCCGAAGAATTGGGGTGCACAGTGCAGCCCCTGTTCGTTTTCTTGCTCCTTTCAGGTACGGTTTAGTCGTGGGGATCGTTTGTGATCGTTTGGTGTTGTTTGCGCGAAGTTTGCCCGTCGATTCCTGAGAAATCGACTTCTGCAGGTCGTTTTTCTGTTCTGACTGTGCGCGGTTCGGCCGAGTTTCCAAATCGGTCGGCCGAGTTCTTATTTAGGGCTTTTGTACAGCGTTTTCCGGATCGGCCGAGTTTCGTCTTGATCGGCCGAGTTTCCTGAATTAGATATGCGAACAGGGATTTGGTCGGCCGAGTTTGGTTCTGATCGGCCGAGTTTCCTTTGTAGGTTTTCAAGCGGTGAGTTTGTCGGCCGAGTTTGGTCGGCCGAGTTCCAGGATCTGGGAAGTGATCGGCCGAGTTTCACAGTGTTCGGCCGAGTTTCAAGTGGTGAGTGGCAGTTCACCTAGAAATCATTATTTAACTCATTTTAAATGTCTGAATGCTTCAGTGATAGTTTAATAAGATCATTGGGACTTGAATTGTGCTATAGGAATGATGAGAAAGAGAAATTCTGTGTTTTACAGTAATAATGTGTTATTTTAGTTATTTGTTAATCAAGTATAGACTTAGATGCCCTAACACCGTAGAACCCCAAAAGTGGTATCTGCAGCTTTGGGGTGAAACTCGTGTTGCAACATCATCCGTGCGTGTGTCGCGGACAAACGAGGAAAGAGAAAAAGGGCAGTGTCTAACAATAATTGTGCTTGTGTCACAATGGCACTGCGGTTTCACCAGAAAACACGGTTATCTAACACCATTCGTGCGGAGTCGCGAAGGTAACCCTGTGACCCTCCGCCTGTGTGCTCAGGTTAGTAGGAGGAGTCGAGAGAGAGCACTCGGAGTAGTGCATTGAGGCCGGAGAGCCTGTAGGCCGGAGAGCCTGTGGTCCTGTGGCAGAACGGGGCTGGCGTCAGACTTAGCATTCCCGGGTGTGTCGCTAAGTCTTGTACGGTGGGGCCGTAGCATGGACTTGTTGCGGACCTTTATATGCAGAGTACACTGCATATATTTAGGGCATAATAATAAATGAATAAATAACCACATAGGATCACAGTAAATTTATATAACTGTCTATTTACTTGAAATACCTGATGATGCTTAGGAATGTGAGTGGTAATTTAATATCTGCTATATTAGTAGAATTGCTCTGCTTAAACTGTATATCTGTTTACTTCCATTTAATGAACCTGACGAGTTGTTTAATGATAGCTAAGTGAAATGTTATTCACTGAGCGAGTAGGCTCATCCCTCTACTCAAAAATTTTCAGGTCAGCACCAGCTTCAGGAATCAGAAGGATCGTTCCATCCCAACGCTTAATAAGTAGAAGGTTTGTAGTTAGTCTAGTTAGAAGGTCTCTTAGTCCATTCCCCTCGATCTACGGGACAAGGTGTGAGTGAGAGAGAGAATATGTATATTGATGTAAATTAACTGTTGTGTTTTAGTTATGTTGGACAATGTTTATGTTGTAGACTTGTTTAAGTTCCTATCAGTTAATAGAAATGCTTCCGCAGTTCGTTTAGTCTTCATTTGCAGTAATATCTTTAATTGTTTTAAAAAGTAATGAATGGTTGGTTATGCGTTGATCCCACATGCCGTGCCCTAATCCGGTGGTTTGTGCTTAATGTGGGGTTGGGGCGCGACACCTGTGTGTCAGTAAGTTAATGCTGAACACCAGAAGCCTACAGGAACAATGCAACCTTTACCCATACCACAGTGGAAGTGGGATCATGTTACCATGGACTTTGTTGTTGGCCTACCCAGGACAAACAAAGGACACGATTCCATTTGGGTAGTTGTAGATAGGTTGACTAAGACAGCGCATTTCTTACCTGTCAAAACAACCTATTCGGATGAAAGGTTATCACAGTTGTATGTGCAAGAGATAGTGCACTTGCACGGAGTTCCTGTCACAATAGTTTCTGACAGAGGTCCTCAGTTTACAAGTCGTTTTTGGGAACAGTTACACAGAGCCTTAGACACCAAGCTAAGGTTTAGTACGGCCTTTCATCCACAGACTGATGGACAGTCGGAAAGGACCATACAGACCTTAGAAGACCTGTTGAGAGCATGTGTTCTCCAGTTTACCGGAAGTTGGGATCTACACCTAAGCTTGATAGAGTTTGCCTATAACAATAGCTATCAACATAGTATTGATATGGCACCTTATGAAGCCTTGTATGGTAGACGTTGTAGATCACCTTTGTGTTGGTTTGAGACTGGTGAGCATCAGTTGTTAGGTCCTGATCTTGTGCAGCAGACCACAGAGAAGATTAAAGTAATACAAAAATAGATTAAGATTGCACAAGATAGGCAGAAATCTTATGCTGACAAGCGTCGTAGACCCTTAGAGTTCTAGGTTGGAGACAGAGTGTATCTCAAGGTCTCGCCTTGGAAAGGAGTCCTTCGTTTTGGAAGGAAAGGGAAGTTAGCTCCTAGATTTATGGGGCCTTATCCAATCATTGAACGGATTGGAAAAGTAGCCTATAAACTAGAGCTGCCACCAGAGTTACAGAGGTTACATCCTGTGTTTCACATTTCTATGCTAAAGAAATGTCACCCTGATACTGAGTCAATTCTACAACCTATGGAGGTAGAATTGAATGATGATATATCTTATGAGGAAGGACTGGTGTCAATCCTTGATAACAGAATTAAAAAGTTAAAGAAGAAAGATATAAGCCTTGTGAAAGTTCTCTGGAACCACCGTGGTGTTGAAGAAGCCACTTGGGAACTAGAGGATGAGATGAGAAGGAAGTATCCTGCCCTTTTCTCTTAATATGTTTTATCGATTTTGGGGACGAAATCCTTGTAAGGGGTGGATAATTTGTAACATCCCTGACCTGGGTTATGAGTTAACCCTAGGTGTTCTGCCTAATTATGTAATTAAGATACTGGTGATTATCTTTTGGCATGTAATTAATTTCCTAAGGAACATACTTTTCCTTTTCTGTCCCTTTTAAACAATGATTGAATTGATTGTTTTGTAATACAGGGACCTATGTGCAATTTACCCAGTTAGAAGGGTTCACTTGCAATTTGCACATGTTGAGATGTTCCTCTAATGTTGAGACATCATAAGAATGATTATGGTAAAGTTTGAGGGATTTCCCAAGCTTGAGCACCAAGGTGCAGCTGTGGAAGCAATCCCTGTGCTTGAAACCCTAAATTGGAGTAAAGTGCAATTTACCCAATTTGAGGGGTGCAACTTGTAAAATACACCATCTAAAATATCTTGTAAGGCTCTTGTCATCATTTAGAGAAGAAATGATGAAGATGTCACTTCAATTGAATAATCATATAATGAAAAACACCTTTGTGATTGAATAATCAAGGTGTAAGTACTATAGCCCTTTTATGTGTGTGCTTTAGTAATAGGTTGATCTTCTTTGCCTTCATTTCTTGACCTTAGAAGAAGGTTGTCCTTAGAAATAAGAAGAAGGGACGAGCAAAGAAGAAAATGAGGGACTTAGTTGAAAGTGAGGAAAACCTATGTGCCTATGTTGAAATTCCACCCAAGTATATAAGCCCTTTTCCTCACTTAGCAAAGGAATATTTCTTTCGTTCCCTTCACTGTTCCCCCTTGCTCAACCGACTAAGGAGAGCTCAGGAGCACAGGAGAACGACCAGGGGAGTTCATGGTAGGTTTGGATCCTTCCTTTTTGCTCGAATCCATGGATGAAACTCGGATTCAAGGTCAAATTCATGGCTAGCTCACTTAGCTCTATCTTTCTAGCCATCTCTTCTCAACTTTCCTTGGAGGATTCACCTTGGCCGACCTGTGGATCTTCTAGGACGCCATTAAAGGCTTGGAGCTAGAAAGTTTGTAGCTCAAGGAGCAAGCTTTAGGCGGGTTTTATAACTCTAAACCTATGCTTTGTTATATACATCTTTTCTATGCTTTTAGTTGCTAATTCTTCTTCTTCCCTATGTTCCCTTGCTTCCTTGCAAGCAAATCCGTGAGTAACTGTTGCTGTTCTTGAGCTAGAAGATGAGGGCGTTATTTCCTATGCTTATCCACAGTTTTCCACTTTACCATACGACCTCAACCAATTGCCCATACGGTTTACAAAACCGTTTGGTGGGCAAACGGTTTCAAGGTCGTATCAAGGCATACGGTCTCAAGACCGTATGGCTGCGTTGACCAAGCGTGGACCGTATGGGAATCCTGTTCAAAATTATGTAGGTTAATCACCCACAAAATTTGAGAGGTTAACTCCAAAGGGATCGTGAGATATAAGCAAATCAATTAGCAAATCCAATTGAATTTAGTCCTGATTTTCAATCTGCTTAATTTGCCCTTTTTGGGCAAACGGTCTCAAGACCGTATAAGATGGTTGACTAAGCATTGACCGTATGATATTACTGTTCATAATGATGTTAATTAATGACTCACCAAATTTTATGGACTAATACCAAACGAGTTAAGAGTTGAAGGTTGATTACTAGGGCAAACCCTAATTGAAATCAGTGCTGAAATCACAATGAGCTAATTTGAGATTTTGGGTTGATTAGCCCAAACGGTCTCAAGACCGTTTGGGGAATCATCCAAACGGTCTCAAGACCGTTTGGGGATCACCCAAGACCGTATGGAGGTCTGGGGTCAAGTATAATTGACCAATTGAAGGTACAAAGATACCAAATTACATTGCAATTAAGTATTGATGTAATGATCAACTCAATAAATCAAACCTTGATGCATTTTCACTAGAGTCCAAAGGATGGATGGGCAAACGATCTCAAGACCGTTTGGAACTCATCCAAACGGTCTCAAGACCGTTAGGTGACAACCCAAGACCGTTTGGAGGTCTAGGGTTAAGGTAATTTGATCAATTGAGGGCCCAATTACAATGGGTTATTGAAATAATCAAATTGCTGATTTGTGACTTAATTAAGGTTCAACCCCTATCAAATCAATCTAGATTTTGATGAATTCTTGGGAAAACGGTTTCAAGATCGTTTGGAGGATATCCAAATGATCCCAAGACCGTTTGGGTAAAGTTTGAGCCCAATTCGAGGTCAATTGATGGGTTCAACTTCGATTTGATTCACATTGTTGAGTGTTGATGGTTGAACGTTTATAGACCTTAACTGAACCAACTCCAACCCTAATTGGATATCAATTGAGGGTCAATTGAGCAACCAATTGGTTAAGGCTAACCCTAATTGTCTCAATTGATAAGTGGTTAGCAAGCTTGAGACCAATTGAAGTCTTCAACATAGGAAACCCTAATTGAGTCTACCCTTTGAATCACCTTGCAGGTCTATACGATCTTGAGCTTCTAGGTCCATTCGACCTCAAAACCGAATGAGGGCATTCGATCTCAAGACCAAATGAGGGCATTCGATCTCAAGACCGAATGAGGGCATTCGATCTCAAGACCGAATGAGGGCATTCGATCTCAAAACTGAATGAGGGCATTCGATCTCAAGACCGAATGAGGGCATTCGATCTCAAAACTGAATGAGGGCATTCGATCTCAAAACCGTATGAGGGCATTCGACCTCAAGATCGAATGAGGGTATACAACCTCAAGATCGAATGAGGGTATACGACCTCAAGATCGAATGAGGGCATACGACCTCAAGATCGTATGAAGGTTGAAGGTGTGAAACCTATTGAAGACTTTTGAGGATAAGTCTACCTAATGCCTTGAAGGCTTAGATGTTTTTATGGTTGTTCAACCTAAACCATAATAATACCAAGAGACATTAAGGGTCAAATGGTTAGTAAATTAACCCATGATGATGATAAATGTGTAATTTACCATAATGCTCTTAAAAGGTTCAATTGAGTGAAACCTTGTTCTAATCAAACCCTACTCACTCAATAGTGGTGATTTGGTTTATGTTAATCAAAGTGGTCTTAACCCAACCTGATTTAGAGTGGTGTTATCACCATCTGCTGGTATGAGGAGAAAGAAAGTATCATAGGAAAGAGAAAGTATCCTTTTATGGTGGAAAGTCAATTAATTACCTTCAATACACATGAATGTGCATGATTAGGGTATGATCCACCTATGTGAGATCATGGAAACCCTAATTATGATATATGATGAATCTTAAAGCTAATCTGAGAGCATCAATGATGATGTTCCTCATACATGACAATGTTATGAGTTCAACTCACCATAATGTGAATAGTAAACCCTAATTCAAGGGTGATGACATGTAATGTGAATAGTAAACCCTAATTCAAGGGTGATGACATGCAATATGAGTACTAAACCCTGATTGATGAGAATCAGAGAACTTAGCTCTTATGATAAGAGTGGAAAGTGTATTTCTTGTTTTGAATTACCTTTATCAGTTGAATTAACCATGCAGGTTCTGATATGAAGATGATCATATCCAGGTATGGATGATGATACTATATTCATTAAAAGCATGTTGTAAGCTTTATGAATAAGTAAAATATCTTGATGCCTTGTCAGTGGCATCCTATGATTTTTAATGGGCTGTGAGAGCCATGAAAACCATAAAGGTCATGCTTTAGAGATGACTTGTGATGAGTATAATGAGAAATGATGATTGATGAGAGTTAGGCTTGTTACATTTAGTATTCTTCTTTCATAGCTGTTATGCTACTGTTATTGTTTGAAGAACAATGTATGATGTTAAAAGAATACTGAATGTACCTAACTAATCAAGTGTAATGTAGAAGCCCTGATCATAGATCCATCATTGTCAGAGATCAAATGATGGTGAAACAGGTTTTCCTAAGGGAACTCCTAGATCACATACTGTTGAGTATGTGGGGTATATGGATGTGTAGAACCTTACATCCTAGTGTAGGAACTTGATGTAGATATGTAATCCGTCAATCCTTCACTACAAATCCATACCGCATCAGTAGAAGGTAAACACGAAATATCCTGATGACGAAGAAAGCACAGATATCCGTATCAGTGTAAGATAAACATGAAATCTCCTGATGACGAAGAGAGTACAGAACGCCACTGTAACTCTAAAATAGAGAAGGACCAGATTACCCTGGTGAGATATAATAGTAGAGACACAAGATGTCCTACAAGTGATCCTCTTACTGACTGAGGAAGGTGAAGGTCATGAGAATCCGTCTCTTTCGATGACCTAGTATGATACTAAGGCACTTAACAGTGATTGGTTGGGGTATGAGTGGTAAACCTCATCTCCACAGGGCATAATAATAAGAATGTTTGAAAAACATAATCTACAGCGTAGTATACCTGTTAAAGGTAACTATGAGCTAATTGATTGATGTTACACTGTATAGTGCATATGTTCTTTATGCTTTATAAATGTTGAGCTCTTGTTTACAACTGCAATTGCTATTGAATACTTTGAAAGTTTTTACTGCTTAAATTATTCTTTGATGTTATAATAAAGCTTCTGGCGGAGAGTTATAACTCTCGCTGGGACAATTATGTAAAATTGTCTCACCCCGTAGATTTCAACTTTTTAGGTGGACGTCGGAGATGGAGGAACAGGTCTACAGGTGACCAGTCCTAGCAGCAGCAACACCAAGAGCAGCAGTAAATCTCAGGTGGAGATTTAGCCTGCCATGTGGTGTAGCTAGAGTCAGTCCTATATGTCCTCTGTACTCTCAGGTCTTGAAGTCTTTTGGTTATGAGTTCTTGAGATTTTGTATCTTGTTGTATATAATTACTCAAGAAGTAATTATCATGAGATGTAAACAGTTTATCTCCTTTTATGAATGAAGCTTTATGGATTCAAGCTCTTGTCTCGAAAAGTTTTAAATTTCCCGTGATTTTTGTCTTCCGCTGTTAATCGAATCGCTTCTGCTAAGTTTAAATCGTGTTTGTAACGTGGTTTGGAGATCAGAGCCCACAAATATATTTATTGATGACTGCATTAGATATGCTAGTTTGTATTTAATAAAATACAAACATGAATCATTTGAAGTGTTCAAGGAGATCATAAATGAAGTACATAAGAAACTTGGTATAAGTATTAAATTTTGATATGATTGATATGGAAATACTTTGAACCAAGAGTTTAACAACCTTATGGAAGATCATGATAATGTATCATGATGGGCTCCACCAGAAACACAATGATAATGTATCATGATAAGTGTATTGGAAAGAAGGAATCACACCTTGATAAGTCAGAGTGTGAATACCAGCTAAACATCAAATTTCCTTTTGGGCACATGCTTAACACTAAAACAATGTATCATTAGTATAAAAGACACCATATGAGATATGGAATGGGAAGTGTCCCAATATGTCTTTATAAAGATTAGGATTGAAAGACTAAATAGGAAAAATGTTTCTTAAAGGTTTTGTCCATAGTTCGCATAAATGTTATTTTTTTTGAATGCTACTTTGACGTCCAAATCCAATAACAATGGTGTTTTGGATGGCTGCATTCCTAGAGGAGAACCTAGTTCTAAAGGGATCAGTGGTAGAGAAAAGGAGAAATTGAAATGTTCGAGACAAATAAGATAAAACATTACTTAAAGAGGTACAATGGGAATAAAGATAATTAGAATTTTTTGTGGAATCTCAAAGTCCTGTAAGTAACACACATAACTCATGGTTCTGGTAGAACACACCTAGAGCTTGAATGGTGTATGATATCTTATGGACAAAAAGGCGGTGAGTTGATCATATGATGAGTCAATAGTATACCTAGAAGCTAATGAGAGCCAAAAACTGAGATATGGCTTGAAGCCATGAAATCCAAGATGGACTCCATGTACATCAACAAAGTATGACCTTGGTTGATCCATCTGAAGGGGTAAAACCCATAAGGATACTTTTGGGTCTTCCAGAAGAAGACTAACATGGAGGGTAATTTGGTTGCAAATAGTTTCTAACAAGCTCAAGGTGTTGAACATGATGAAACCTTTTCAACAGTTACCAAGGATAAATCCATCAGGTTAATGGTTGCTATTTTAGCTTAATGGAAATAAAGTCCATGAAGTTGCATTGATCAATCTTTGGATTGAAGTGGGAACCTTAGAACTAAGATCTTCTACTTGACAAGATAGTCAAAGATTTTGACTTGAATCAAAATAAATAAGTAATGTGTGATTACAAGAATTTAGTGGGAGCATTTGTATATTTCACATATTAATGGGGAATAACATCTTTACACTACAAATATTAAAGCTTGGTAACAAAGTGCATTCTAAAGTTTTAAAGAAGCATCCTATGTGATAGGAATCAAGATCTATAGAGACAGATCAAGAGGGCTTCTTGACCTAAGAAAGAGAACATACATCAGCAGGATGCTGAAAGGGTTTAGCATGATGACAGAAAACATGTCCATGTTCCATGGAGTTAGTATCTCAAGAGCCAAGTGTCCCAATTCTTATGAAGAATAAGGAACACATGGATAGATGACATATGCATTCTTAATTGGATCTATCATGTATGAACTCATCTCATTATCTTGTATGTATTGGACATGACAAGAAAAATATAAACTAATTATCTTGTATGTATTGGATAAGAATATATGAACTCATCATCTTGTATGTATTGGACATGACAAGAAGATATGGAATCTAGGTATTTTGTATGTATTGGACATGATGAATGGATATCTATTGAGCTCTAGTAAGAGTTAGTGGAATACCACGAAGGACATCTTTATGCACTTGTGAAGTACTAAAAGAATTAGTTCTTTAGTTATGGTAATAAGGAAGAGTTCGGTGTAAAGAGTTACATTGATGCAAGCTTCCAAAATGACAAAATTGTGTTTGACCTTGGAATAAGAATTGTTAGTTGGAAATGTTCCAAACATAAGAAAATTGATTAATTCTACAATAAGAAGTCGAGTACCTTAGTCTTATCTACACTGTAAAGGATATTGTCTGGATCTAGAAGTTCATATGGATGAACTTATGGGATGTTCCAACCATTGATGATTCAGTAGTAATATTGTGACAGCCATGGAGCTACTTGTTAGGAAAAGGAATTTCAGATAACATACTATAGCACATCCAACTCATACAAGATGTCATACAGTGAGGGGATGCGAAACATGCAATATACTGACTTGAAGAAAATATTACTTACCCGCTATAAAAGCACTTGTGCAGCAGAAACATGATGGACATGTTAAGATCACTTAGAATATGATTTGTGGGTGATTGGCTCTAAGTGCAAGTGGGAATCTATTGGTGTAGTATGCCCAGAGAGACAATCATATGATGATTTCAATGAGTCATGTGATAATTTATTTGATAATAATAAAGGCAATTTCCGTCTATATGTTTAATCTATTTTGAGATAATGATATAACATGTTAGATGTCAAAAGAATCATATTACTCAATGACATATGTCTTTAGGTTAAGGACATGAACAATGAGATCATACTGATGTTAAGAGTATACATTCTTATTATGTCCCTAGTCAGTTCTTGTTGTGGAAATCATTGTGGTTAGTCAGGATCATCTCTTATAGTATTGGTGGTGACTGTGGTTCTTAGACCTGAAATCACTGCACTCATCACATGTGGTTTGGTACACTTTGACATCATCAAACACATTCCTGATACATGGGTTGTTATAACGGTGATGATTGGGTGACTTTGACACATGGGGACTTGACTGTGAGTGATAGATATATAATTTTCCCTCCTAAGGGAGTGTGATATCCTAGCCATGGCCATGCACATGTAACTCCATATATAATATTAAGCTTACATATATCTTAGACAGTCTACTCTGAATCTAGAAACATGGATTGAACATTTGTAGAGGATGATAAGTAGATGCTATGAGTTCAATACGGATATCCACGACAAAGGAACTATATATTCACGTAACACCAATAGCATATTGTAGTTTGAAAGTTGTTCTCCAACTTTCTTCTTTAGTTGCGTAGCACTGATGTGTGACTAGGCACCACTCTTTGCTTGTGATGTCATAAGTTAGTTATGGACATTCACTACCAACGTGAAATGCAACCTATAGGGTCATTGATGCATGGGTGTTGAGTCGCATTTACATGCTTATTTTATATCTGTTTTATGCATGTATTTGTCATTTTCCAGACTATATTTGCATAATTCACTATAGTTGGCCTTTAAACTCTATTTACATCAAATTATACTTATTTTATCATATTTATATGGTTTTATATAATCCCCTATGCACATGTTTTGGTATTTTTAGGTACTTTTTCACTGTACAGAGTCGATATTATCGACCCCGGTGTCGATAGTATCGAGATTTCATCAGGAATCGACCCCGAAACTCAAAATTGGAAGGCAATATCCACATCATGGTCGATACTATCGACCTAGGTGTCGATAATATCGAGAGCGTCACGATCTTCCGAATTCTGAACTAAATCAGATCGTTCTAATCCGACGGTGGAGATTTTTCGGTGCCATAAAGTGGTCCTATGACCTAAGGGCAGGACGGCCAGCCCAAAGGGGGCTCGGGGATTGAGCCGCACAACATCCAAGAAGGAGGGAGAGGGGAGACTAGAGCTGAAAGCCATTAACCGGGCAATCCAGGCACCTCTGACGGGCGATTTTGCTACCGGAAGACTGCAAAATGCACGTTTCTCAAGGAGGATCTCTAGGAACACCTTTCTATCAAGGGTTACACGAGTTTTCTCAATGTTTCCCACATTTTTCTTCTCTACTCCTATGTATTCTCCATTGTTAACAATGTGGGGCTAATCCCCATCGTTCGTTAGGACCCAGGACTAGCCCAGGGAACTGTTGTACTGAATTTTTGCATGAATTAATATAGGATTCTCGTTTCCTGGATATATAATTGTGGAGATTGCTTGATTTACTTATGCTTTATGACCATAGGTAAAGAATTACACTAATAATTGCTCTAGACAAGGGATTAAAGGTTAGAAAACCCACTATTATACACTATCTTATACATTCCTTAGACTAGGCGATGTACGAATAGTGAAGAGATACCTAGAGTCATAAATAATGTGCCTAATCTAAGATATAAATTACTATGGAAGTAGAATTGGCTTAGATTTAGGTAGTGGATTGTACTGTGGAAGCGGGCAATCCTGATTACAGGCTCTCTATCCAAGATTCGATAAAATATATGTTATTTATGCGAGATATTAGGTATAACGAGACCCCGTAGTGAAATCAGAAATCCTAAGGAATCACATCCTCATTGATTAAACTAACATTTAATCATCGCTCACTTTGTTTTCACTTTATTTTATTTTCTTTTTCAAAAGTAATCAACTCTTTTAGTCGGTTTAGCTGATCGCAACCAGTTCGTAGTAGTCTACTGAAATTCACATTTCCCTGAGTTTGACTCGGGCCTCACAAGACCTATATTACTTCAATACGTTCACTTACATTTAGTGCATGATAAACATGTGTCTTGTTTTTGGCACCGTTGTCGGGAAAACAATGAGTTTTAACACTACGAGTGTTGCCAGTGGCCACACTAGGCCACTTTAATTCTTGTAATTTTTCTTTTAAATTGCAAATCTTATTCATTGTTTTAATTATTAGTACTGGTTCATACACTACCATTTGAAATTTTAGGTACTTGTAAAGTAATAATGGGTGACAGAGCAACAAATGAGGAGCAGTCGATCTGGTAGAAGATCAAAGCGTCTTCTTCATTTGCACAAAAGGGGCCAATCAAGAAGCAAGCCATCAATGTTCCAAATTATAAAATTGATACAGCGCTCATTACATTGGTCAAGACACATGCATTTAATGGATTTCAACATCAAGACCCATTAGCCCTTATTAGCAACTTTGTGGAAAATTGTGATATGGTGAAGGTAGGCAAGTTCCCATAGGAATAGATTTATCCGAAGTTATTCCCATCGTCCTTAGCAGGCAATGTAAAGGAGTGGTTCTATAACTTGCCAAAAGAATTTGTCAAGATGTGGGATCATATGATCGAGGTATCTTTTTGAAAGGTACTTCCCACCCAAGAAGACCAATGACCTTGTAAGGAAGATTGACAATTTCAAGCAGCAGGCAACTAAAACATACTCAGAGGCATGGGAGCGATCCTGAATCATGTTGCGGAGAGTCCCACATCATGGGATAGATTTGGAAAATTAGGCAAAGATGTTCTACTTTGTCCTAAACCAACATGAACGGGGTATTCTAGATTCAGCAGGTACAAGTTTCTTCCCGAACAACAAAGGCTCCATGTGTTGGGAGATTTTGAAGAACATGGCTGAAAATCAAGCTTGGGGTGAAAGAGACAGACCAGAGCAGACTAAATCTACAGGTGATGCAAAGGCCATTCAAGCTTTAAATGAGAATATGCACTTGCTATCCAAGAAGCTCCTAGAGAAGGAGAGCAACAAGTCTGATGAGGAAGAACATGAAAAGTATATGCATCAACAGGGATATAGAAATAACAATTATGATTGGAGGAAAGAAAAAAATTCTCATAAGCCACAACGTAGCCTAGAGGAAAAGAACTATGAATTGCTTATCCAGGTGGTGAAGCAAAACCAAGAATTGATGGGCTCATTTGGCAAGATAGTATAGTCACACGGTGAGTACATGAACTACTTTTGGCAGTAGATACATAGCCATGGTGCACAACTGAGGACACTAGGGACATCCATAACCCAAATTGCAACTGAGGTGGCTGCCATGAAGCAAATCATTCAACAAAAACCAACAGGGAATGTAGAGCCCACTAAACCACATCAGTAGGTTGAATATATATCAGTCAAAAAGGGGCCAGAGCATCCTGTTGAGGAGATACATGAGTAGAGTATTATGCATACAGACTTGGAGGATAAACCCAAAGTTCCATACCCTCACAGTTTGTATGGCTTGCTAGGAGGATGTAGGATGCCAGTCAAATCACTCCAAGATTCCACCACTGCCATGCCCACATCTCAGATTTCTGAAGAGACTCCTATACTAGAAGAGCAGGTGAAAGCTTTAATTCGTAGTGGAGCAGTCATTATCAATAAGGAGAAGCAGCCACAAGTCATGCCATCCAAGGATTATGTGCCAAATCCTATCTTAGAAGGTGGCGTTGAAGAAAGCTTAGGGGAGGAGACCCCAAAAGTTCCATATATACCACTGCACAAGAGCAGAAAGGAGCCAAGTGTGCCATTCCTGGATAGTCTGAAGTTGAGGAAAGAGCAAAGGAACTTCAAGAAATTTCTTGAGATATTCCAGAAGCTCCACATTAAAATTCCATTGGTGGAGGCTATAGAGAAAATTCCTTCATATGGAAGATTAATGAAAGACATCATCAAAAAGAAATGGCGGATCAAAGTTACAAATGTTGTGTGTGTTGATGAAATAATGAGTTCTATAATCCAAGGAAGGCTACCAAAGAAGAGGAAAGATCCAGGATGTTTCTACATCCCATGTTCCGTAGGTGGCCAACATTTTCCATAAGCACAGTGTGACTCAGGAGCAGGCATTAATCTTATGCCACTTGCCACTTTTCAAAAGTTGGGATTGAAGAAGCCAACACAAACTTCCATGACAATTAAGTTGGCGGATGGATCCATTGTGAAGCCACAAAGTATATGTGAGGATGTGCTAGTCAAATTCGACAAATTCATCTTCCCTATTGACTTTTTGGTCATGGACATGCATGAAATGGAAGGATGTGAGATGCAATTGGGAAGGTCGTTCCAAGCTATGGTTGATGTAATGACTGTCATTGGGTGAGGTTACTTGACACTTGGGATTGGTGATGATAGAGTTGAATTCAAATTGCCAAATGAAATATTAGAGACATCCCTTGACAACCCAGGTTAAAGGTATCCTTATGCCAAACCTAGGACATTAAATAAGGGCACTTGTTGGGAGGCAACCCAACTTTAGGTTTATTTTATGTTTGGTTATATTCTCTTAGGTTTATGTACTTAGTTTTTGCTTAGGTTTTGATAATTTTTGTAAAAATGGTACCCTGACTCATGTTTTGAAGTGTGTAGAACTTTTACGGTCGATATTATTGAGTTTGGATCAGTAAACGATAAGCAAGAGTCGATATTATCGACACTAGTGTCGATAATATTGAGTTCTCTGGAGAAACCAGACACATTTTTATCAGTGACCATCAATACTATCGACGCCCTTGTCGATAATATTGACACTTTTGATTTCCCAGGCTTTTAGATGTGTAGGTACACCAAAATTACTGAGCAACAGTCGATACCATCGACCATGGTGTCGATAGTATCGACACCTGCAAGACAACTACATAAAATAGGTCGTGAAAGGTGTCGAAATGAGATTTTTGCAGCATTTTTTGTAGAGCAAAGGAGGATGAAGTGAGTCACGTCTTAGAACCACTAAGACACAAAAATGGGCCACCAAAAAGTGGGCGATAGCAAGCATCACTTGGTCCACTTGAGCATCCAACCATCCATATTCACCACACTTCAAAGCGAATGGTACCGTCGTTCCACCTCTTAAGTGGGAATGTTGACTATGAGGCCATAGTCATATTCAAGCTTGGGGGGGTGTTGGAACATCCCTCTATCTCAGTTTTTATTTACTTATTTATGTTTCTTTTACTTGTGAAATATTAGTTTTTTTATTTCTAGGTTTACCGCTTTTATAGGATCCCCATCTATCTAATTTAATATGTGGAGCTATAAATGCATGGTTTCAATTGGGAGCATTACTCTTAGGTTGTGTGCAAAAGAAAGAATGAGCATATTGAAGACTTTTTTAGTTTATTCTTGTCAGTAATTGAGTTGCGTAACTGAGGAAGTTCTTGTGTGAGTCAGCTTCAGGACATGGGGACATGAATGACCATCTTTATTGTCCAAGGAAAAGTGATTGACAAGGTTGTTGAGCTTGAACTGACCAAATACTAACATGACTGTAGACTATAGTTTAAGAGAGAAATCCTTCAGTTACCCTGTAGACAGGTCTTTAGAGAGGGACATATGATATTTTCAGAAGGTCTTATCTTTTAGCTATGTGATCTCATCCACCACACACATTCATCACTCCACCACCATAAGAAGATTGAGTACATTGAATTGTTCATTCTTTTGATTACACTTACATTGCATGGTAGGATTTGCATAACTTTGTTATTTTTGCTTGCATTAGTGAAAAATGAAAAAAAATAGAAAATATACATGCACAACATTAATTCAGGTGCATGTCTTTTAGTTGCATAACATTATTGTTTACTTAGTTGCATTTGCATTACATAAAGCATGTAGTTATCATCATGTGCTAACTTCATTCTTCTAAAACATGAGAAGGTTGTGATCTTTGCCCATACCCTTAAAAAAATATTATGGTTTAGAAGAAGTGTAATGTAAACAGAAGCCCAAAATAGTTATGCCATTTTGAAAGGGAGCCTAAAAAAAAGAGAAAAAAAGAGATTAACTTTTTAGAAGAAAATAATGGAGAAAGGGAATGATCTTACCTTTATCATAAAGAAGAATTAGTACATGATGTATTTTTTGTAACTGTTTCATTTTCCTCTGAGATGAAATGATAGTGCTTGCATCATTCTACTTCAATGAGTAGGCATTAGGATCATTTCTTATCTTGTATCATTATAGGTTCATCATATTTTGATTACATGAATGATTCTTTGTGCTCATGATTCTTCCACATCCACCTATCCTATCAACTCGTTGCTCTTATTGGTAGGCCACATATATGATTGTCTCCTCATTCATTGTTTTATCAGGAGAACAACTTCCACATAGATGGTAGCTAAATGAAAGGAGCAATGTAGATAGGAGATCACATGATGCATCAAGTATGGACCAGATGAGTTTATCATAGTAACTTCTTTAATTGATAGTGTTTCATTGATTGGGGGACAAACATCTTTTACATAGGTCTTGGTCACTAGGATGGCAGTTAGTGTTCAATGGTCTGTGAGGGCTGGTTTGTGGAAAGAAAGTGGGGATGATTTAGATGCATTTCATTTATTTATGTCCTTTTGCTGACTTATCTCAATCAGATCCAAGGTTTTGTTTCTCAAGGATGAGAAAGGTTTAAGCTTAGGGGAGTTTGATGCATGTGTTTTGATTCTCTTTTACAGGCTTATTTTATATCTATTTTATGCACGTATTTGTCATTTTCTTGACTATATTTGCATAATTCACTATAGTTATCCTTTAAAATCTATTTGTATCAAATTATACTTATTTTTATCATATTTATATGATTTTATATAATCCCTGGACTTATGCACAAGTTTCAGTACTTTTTAGGTACTTTTGAAATGTGCATAGTCGATACTATCGACCCCCGTGTCGATAGTATCGAGATTTCATTAGTAATCAACCCCAGAACTCAAAATTGGAAGGAAATATCAACATCACAATTGATACTATCGACCTGGGTGTCGATAGTATCGACAACGTCTGGATCTTCTGAATTCTACACTAAATCGGATCATTCTATCCGACGGTGGAGCTTTTTCGGTGCCGTAAAGTGATCCTATGACCTAAGGGGAGGATGGACAGCCCAAAGGGGATCGGGGATCGAGCTGCATGAAATTCAAGAAGGAGGGAGAGTGGAGACTAGAGCCGAAGGCCGTCAACTGGATGATCTGTGCACCTCCAACAGGCGATTTTGCTGTTGGAAGATTGCAAAAAGTGCATTTCTCGAGGAGGATCTCCAAGAACACCTTTGAATCAAGGGTTACATGAGTTTTCTCCATGTTTCCCACATTTTTCTTCTCTACTCCTATGTATTGTCTATTGTTAACAATGCAGGGCTAATCCCCATCTTTCCTTAGGAACCAGGACTAGCCCGGGGAACCGTTGTACTGAATTTTTGCATGAATTAATATAAGGATTCTCATTTCCTGGATATATAATTGTGGAGATTGCTTGATTTACTTATGCTTCATGACCATAGGTAAAGAATTAGACTAATAATTGCTCTGGAAAGGGAATTAAAGGTCAGAAAACCCACTATTATACACTATCTTATACGTTCCTTAAACAAGGCGACATATGAATAGTGGAGAGATACCCAAAGTCATCGATCATGCACCTAATCTAAGATATAAATTGCTACGGAAGTAGAATTGGCTTAGATTTAGGTAGTGGATTGTACCATGGAAGTGGGCAATCCTGATTATAGGCTCTCTATCCAAGATTCGATAAAATCTATGTTATTTACGCGAGATATTAGGTATAACGAGATCCTTTGGTGAAATCGACAATCCTAAGGAATCCCATCCTCATTGATTAAACCAACAATTAATCATCGCTCGCTTTGTTTTCACTTTATTTTATTTTCTTTTTTAAACCAAATCAACTCTTTTAATCAGTTTAGCTGATCGCAACCAGTTAGTAGTAGTCTACTGAAATTCACATTTCCTTGAGTTTGACTCAGGCCTCACAAGGCCTATATTACTTTGATACATTCACTTTCATTTAGCACATGACAAACACATGTCAGTCACACATATAGGATTAATCGAGAAGAGGATTTTATCCATGAATGATGTTTAGATTGATTACTAAAGTGTTTAGGTACTCAATTAAACATTCAATGAACACTACGAGAAAAGAAGGCTTTAATGACCAAAATAATGACAACATAAATTATTTGCCGTAATTGCTACCCAAACTGCGACCATAAGTTTTTATCGTCGCAATCGGTGCAGTTAATAGAGACAAAAATTTTTAGCCATCATAATTAGTATATATATTCCGTCGCTAAATTTTATCTCTTTGTTTATTCTACTGTAATTTATGTAAAGTTGTCTTGCTACTACGCAAATTTGTCTTAATACCAAATTTTATAAAAATTATCTTCTAAAAATTTGGTCAAAATACACCCCGCCAGGCCGCCCCTCACTCCCCACGCCCGCAAAACACAAACCCCCCCTGGGCGCCAATATGCACGGGGAGAGAAGCCCGTACAGTCATTTCCCATGCCCGATCCCTACGTGTCAGTTCTCCACTTCGGTCCCCACTAGTCTCCCACTCCGATCGACCTCCCACCTCCAACATACAAGCGAAGAACTAAGCTCCGCCTACACGCTGACCGACCCCTTGCCTATTTGGCATAGCATCTGAAGATGGCCATCTTGTTATCGATCAAGAAGACGAGCTCCGACCACAAATCTAGGGCTTGATGAAATTGGAGCGGCCGACCTAGGGTGCTAGAAGGAAGATAGTCGATCATTGCAGGAAGACTACTAGGATCCAGGGAAGACTACAGGTTCAGGGAAGGAAATAACAAGGGGAAAGGTGAAAGACCACAAGATAGCCAGATTGATGTCTACTTCGGGCGCAACAGTAGGGTAATTCTTTTTCTTTCTGTCTGTCTTTATGTCGACTGTCTAGTGGCGAATTTTGATAAATTGAAATTCATTTTTAGATATTCAGGCTCTCTCGGGAGCTTTTGTCCTTCACTAATTATACTACCAGTGTTACAACTGTGATCTAATATACCCATATCATTTCATTTATATCGTCTAAGATCATATATGTGTTAGTATTATGGGCTATGACTAGCATACATGCTGGTGAAAAATGTAAAAGAATTAGTTTTCTTACCAAAATATACCATTCTCTAATCCCCCAAGGTGATATCTAGAAACTAACGATATTGCTTTGAAAATAATTTTTCACTGATACACTGCACTTCATTGTACAAATGTAATTGTACAATCCTCAGAAGTCACACGGTTTTCTGCAAATAGATGGGAGCATTTGATAAACTAATATAGGTCATCAACCAAGTGAACAAATTAACACTCTGAGTGTTTTACTTTCTGTGTGAAAGACAAATTATATTAAAAATGCAGAGCATGAAAGCTTCCACATAAATTATCACCTTAATTTTTAGGTGATACTACTCGGCCAAAAAAAGTTGAACATAGTATGGGAGACCCTAAATCTTATTTACATTAAGCAAATTCTGAGATCAACTTGGGAGATCTCACTAATTATCACCTGGTATCAATCAACCGTGTCCTATCATAGATGACGAGGAGAGCATACAATTGCCACTTGCCAGCATTATCAGGTGGTCCTTCAACCAAAACAGCAGTCCTCTATTTTGTGAGGCATCATTGTTGGCCCTCTTGGTCTGGATAAAGCCATTACTGGGCTATAATGTATATACAAAATATCTATGTGATTGAGGTCATGCATTCAAGAATTCCAAGTTTCAGTGTATCATGTTTCATATTCAAGTACTTGGCATAGTTAACAAGGAAAATTCATTGTGATGAATTAAATGAACCAGCCTGAATGTGGCACTCCCATGTTGCCACATTCGTTATGATAGCAACGCTGAATTATATGAATGATGCAACATTGATGATTCCATTTTGGGTTGCTTGCTATAACCAAAGCCATCTGAGAACCCATCAGGTCCTATACAATTAAGCCTTCACTGATTTGGGTAGAATTGGAAAACTACTTGAGGATGGTTATACCTGAAGACTTAAAGGAAACATGGTTTACTATCTGTTCATAATTTGAAGTTGAAATATGAGATAAAGCCCAATCTTAAAACAAAACATGAAATTGACCCTACACAAAGGTAAACATAATGCAAGATCCATTGGCTGAACCAGAGCCACAAGTCTGATGTTGATCATGCATGTTTCCAGATCTATTTTAGCGTCCCACCTACGAAATAGATGTACAAAAATTTTCAAGGCTTGATGGATAGCAACACATGAGCCAGTAACAGATTCACAATGTGGAAAAATTATTTATTCTAGATACTAGAGCTACTTGTATTTTCTGTTTTACAATTACTCACCTATTTATAAATTGATTTTATTTTGAAAATTCAAGTTGAGGAAAGTTAACACATTTCAACACAATTTATGAACCAGGCGAGGGAACATCCCTCCTCTTTTAAGTCCCTTTTCATTTATATAAATTATAGTAAGACACAGCTCAATGCAATGTTTATGTGATCATGGACACTATATTTTTCTATTTTGAACGACAATTACTCTCAAATAAAAATAAAATATTTACAATAACTGCCTAAAAAATAAAAAAAATCTGAATTTCAATCGACATGTATTTATCATTACTACAAATACATCTTCTAGGGATTACCCCAGGAGAAACATACCTTTGGAATCTTATCTTTCGTTGGTGGGCCAACATAAAATGTGTCAAGTTCCCTACATGGAAATATATCAGAACATATTATATTTTGAATAGATGTCCATTTAAAGTTGAGATTCCTAAGATAAACTAGATATTTACTTAAAGTAAATATTTCTAAGATGAACATACCCTGGTACCAAAAGTGAAGATTTAATAAATGCACAGTTACCAACTATTGGACCACCTGGTTGGGTAAAGAAAGGCAATTGAATGATATCCTGCAAAATAAGAAAATAGGATTCATTACACATTTAAGTTTTGTTTTGTGGTTATTAAGGAGATAAGACAATTTCTAGACAAAACATATCACACTAATAACTTCTCATTGTTATTCTTAGTATGTACATGAAGATGCATTCTATTACAATTTATTTGGCTTGTGCTATTATTCAGAAAATATACGAGTTGAACCTTCTTTACAATGAAAGAATGGGATGGGAACAAAAAGGTATTTAGCATCTAAATAATTCTATAATTAGTTTCTCGTTGGAAGGGAAAAAAGGGCTGATTATATCTTAATGGAAACCAAGGATTCTATCACCAAAAAATATGACAACGGCACAAAATTATCTTTACAAGGCACAAAAATATCTTTATAAGGCACAATATTTCTTTATAAGGCATAAAAATAAATAGAGAATTGATGAATTTACTATTTATTAATTTGATATGTATAGGAATGACTATTGATGATTATCATATAAATTTATAAAGACAATCTCGGTGTACAATGTTATGTGATTATTTGAAATGAATATTTGCAATCATATAGTGCTCTAAAAAACTCCCAAGTCAGTTTCACCTTAATTTGATTGCTATTCCTCCTTAATATTTAGCCCTGAAATTCACTAGTATAGAAGTGTGGATTCAATCCCAATTTTAATGTCTGTGTTGAAACTGATTCTCTTATCAATGATAGAAAGGGAGGGAAAGTGAGAATCTAAACTATAGAGGGTACTGATTGTCAAGCTGGGAAAATTTATAAATATGAAACTTTGCTAGAGATAGAGGTCAAAAATAAGGCTTCATCAAAACTTTGTGTCACAGAACTGGAATTCCAGTCCCATGGACCAAACGTATACCAAAGGTGACATGCGGAAGCGTAAATCTCAGCACACATGAACAAATAACAAGATAAAGGAACCAACATAATCTCAACAATCAACAAGATATATTAAGCAACATTATTATATTACATAATTTGAATTACATATTCAAGAGTCACTTTGTACAAGTCTGCTCATGTATACAATATCTAGATCTTACAATAAGTACACCTAGCATAGCTCACCAAGCCCATCAACCTTCTATCCATCTCTAAACATAAAAACAACATACAAGAAATGGGTCAACACACGAGGTGTTGAGTATGGTTCCAAAAGATACACATATATATTAGCTTTGCATAATTTTGAAAAGATTTCAAGATTAAACAAACAAGAATAAACATGTTAATTGTTTAACAAATGTGAAACCATATTTTATGTCATTTCACTCCATTATACCAACAATATCAAGCATGTTTAAGGCCTTTGACCATCTTCCCACCGGAAGGGTCCGTAAGGGTGCTCAAGCTTAGCTAACCCTTTTATACGAGAGGGACCTCAAGGACATAACCAAGAGTTAACCCTTTATCAACAATATTATAATGAAGTTCTATCTATATATGTGTTCAAGTCATAAAACTGACGAGGCAAACATCGAGTAAGACATAGCAATACTACATGGCAATATTTGAGAAAATAGACAAACAAGCATACAATATATGTCTTTTCAAGCAAGAAAGCGGTAGTCATATAACTAGATAAGGCCCATACCTGATTCATAGATTTCACAAACTAACACATCCTTCACCATCTAGCCACATGCCAAACCTGATTAAGATCAAGATTACATATATGCATTAGATTCTCATTATTAACCCTAATTAGATGCATTTTAGGGTTTTGGCCAAGATGGGTTCCTAGTTGCTTATTAGTACATTTGATGACCTTATACGAATTTAGAGTCCATCATGTGGGTGTAGTTCAAGTTTCATGCCATTATGATGTTCCATGCACTTTCTATAATCATATCAAGGTTTAAGGCATTTACACACATTCTAGGGTTGAAAGACTCACAATAGAGCATCCTAGATCATGATTCATCAATATAGGAGAACCCATCATCAAACATGGTTTAGATCACCAACATTAGGTAATAAGAAACATATTCCAAAATAGGTGTATGTCCATTAGAAGCAAGATTAGCAATCTAGGAAAAGTTCATCATTAAAGTCCAAACTAAGCACATATGTACAAAAAGGGTCATGATGAACAATAGGGAGAGTAGGACCTTCATTTAGTTCATGTATATATCACAAGCACTGATTTAAGGATCGGGGATAACTGAGCATCAAAATCCAATCATTAAACATAATCATGTGTTAAGCATATTCAAAGTAGTCAAAGGTTCAATCCTTAGCAATATAAGGAAACTATAAGAAGATTCGGGGTCTGAAAAAGAAGCTCATATTATAGGCCTTTTCGAGAGGATCAGTTTGATATATGAAATTCCATAGATAAACTATATTTGGATATATAATTTTGCTATATTTGGCCTTAAAATGAGGAAGTTATGATTTATGAAATTCCATAGATAAACTATAGGGAAAAAGGTTGAGCGTGACATACTTATTTGCTTGAACATCTAGGCCGTTTATTAGTCGTTTGGCATCCACAAATGAGCCCGTGTGAGACGACCATCCGGCCTGGCTCCGACAGTACCAAGTCACGCAGACGTGCGACTCTCGACTGGTGGCTTCCGCTGGTCACCACTGATCCACCTTGGTCTACCTGCGTGTGTGGCGGCTTCTCATAGGGTGGTGTCGGGTCCACATTCGATCTTTGGTGAGTCTGTCTACAACTCGTGGACGCTCCCCTATTTCAGCGCCAAAATAGGGGCCGAATAGGGGTTCCGTCCTATCCCTTCAGTGCTCCTCCAACAGCGAGGCAAAACAAGGGAGGTTAAGGGTGGAGGTAGGTGAACTATTGCCGAACGCGACTTCGGTGTTGAGGGCTCACGGCTGGCCATGAGTTGTAGCTAGCAGCTATGCTAGAGCTGTTGGCAGAGGAGGGAAAGGCGGCAGGCTGCTTTCAGCAGGTTGGCGGCCAGCCCTAGAGGAACGAAGGGAGAAGGGGGGTCTAGGGTGATGGTGGACTAAGGAGCTTCAGCCGCCCAAGCTTGTGTGTGCCCGCAACTAATGAGGGTGTAGCAGTCGGCGCTGCTGTCTACCAGGCCAGCGTCAGACTCAAACGGCAAAAGGAACAACTGCTTCCTTTTCACCGATGGCATGTATAGAGTTGGGGAGACAAGTCCCCAAGCTTGAGTGGCTTGAGCTTGTGGAGCTCTTTCTAGATATAGGCGAGAAAATTACTAAACCTTGATGTTGATGATAATGTTGTCCTTCGAATGATGCTTGATACAGGAAAAAATCTCACTTAAGTTAAAATTTTGATAAATGTGCAATAGCCACTACCATAAGCTAGACCTAGTATGAAATCAAACTATACATAAAATATGTAGCCTTGAAATCATGAACTTGATATGATGATGTCTAGAGATCTTACCTTGAATAATTAGGGGTAACGTGCCTAATATCATACCTAAATGAAATTAAATCAAACTCGATACAGCGTTTCTATTGGGATGATAACTCGAATAAACAAGATGAATACATTTCTTAAATTCAGATCTAAAATAAGAAATGATGAACGTGCTTGGGTAAAGTTGATAAAATTTTGGGGAGAAATTTAAAACATGCATGAAATATAGTACAATAATGAAGTCTACACGTCCCGTGGTGATCACTTTTGGAAGTCATGATCACAAACATGTTCACTTGAGAATTGATAAACATAGATTTTGATAATACACCTTGGTCTCATATGGAGATACAAACAAAACCTTAGTGGAGGGATACTAAGGATTGAGAAAAACCTCAATGCCATAATGATGTTGTTATGTGATAAAACACGAAGTAACACATATATGATCGATATGAATACACACTTGATTATGATTGCCTAGTGTGCATCCCGTTGCGTGGAATACCTTGAAAATCATGGTGGAATACCTAGACCTGATGGTTTTTACCCTGACTCTTGTTTATGATCCTGGATAAATTTCGGGGACGAAATTTCTTGTAAGGAGGGAAGGATGTGAAAACCTTGATTTTATCTCTCCTTTACTATACTATTTTTTTTCTCTATTAGTGTCTCACATCACTCAATATGAGTTCAATCACAATACTAGAGTGTGATGAAGACCCAATTTGATCACCTTGATGACGAATTTGATGATATGTTGCTCTATTTTGAGAAATTTGACTAAGTAGCATGCTATATCATGTCACCTTCTTACATCTAATATGGAACCTCATTACCTTATTTCCTTGGATTCCTATTATAAATCATGATGTACATTTTTCAATTATGAATCCAGTGGCACAAAAATCGCATCAATCAGAAATTTATAGCCCAAGTTATGGGTCAAAGAAGATGACTCAACTTGTACTTGTTTTAAAGTTTTTGCTTGACTTTTGAGCCTTGATGGGCCGACTTTGAGTGGTGCGTGGCCCAACAGCCGCCACCCTCTTTAGGGAAACCCTATCTCATCCCTCTTTCTGTTCGTTGGATCTGGGGCCATGATAATCTACCACACTCATTAGGTAGTCTAGTATCATGACACCTAGAGAACTAGAAAGAACATGGTGCACACTTGTGTAGACATCCTAAGCACATGTCATGAATCATGTCTAGGGAGGTAACTTACACAAGTCTACACCTAGTTTTAGAACATCTAGGTTCTAACCTAGACATATATGTGTCCAACAAGACATGTTAACCACAATCTACTACCCGTAACAAAATTTCTACCCATATTAAGGTTAACCACTAGATTCCTTTATATGCTTCTACTAACCTGAGTATGAGGCTCATCATGGATATCACACATCATATACATCATCATAGGTCTTGGGACATCTCCCTCACCTATATATATATATATCAAGCATCAAATTTTCAATTTCCTCTTTCTCTAGGGTTAGATATTTTCATAGGAAATCTAGGGTTCAACGTTTTCAAGGAAACCACACGTTAGGTCACTCTCATATACTTAGAAGTATTCTATTCAGGGTCTCATCATCAAGTATTTCATCATTCCTATTTTTCAACATTTCAAATATTTTGGAGTTTAGGTACTCTAACCTTCTCCTGATACGGGTCAACTCATATCGACATGTCGCTATATTCATATGTCCCATGCTAGAGGTCTTGCTTTGTAAAGAGATTGAGGCCCGTGTTGATCTCGAACCATATATCATATCTCCACACATACAAGACTAGGTACAAGCAAGCATGTCCACCCACTAGCTATGTTTAGCACATCAACCAAGTGGTATCTATCATACAAGGTGCTAGGTTTAGCTAGGGTTGCATGGTCAAACTCATCTCATATCGTCAAACATATTAAACCTTCCTCAAACATCTTGGGTCCTATAAAACATCAACATCATCATCAATATCATAATCATCATCTTAGGTTTCTAGGTTACTCACATGCCTAACCTATATCATGGCTCTAGAAAACTATCACTATCATCTAAACTCTCTCATCTAGACTTGGTGTTACCTCTCTTTCTCCTAGGTTGCATGGAAACTCACTACCTTTCTACGTGTGGTAACATTTTTCATATGTACATATAATAATACTTGAAATATGTTTTCTCCAGTGTTTAAACATGCGATGAAAACCACCATACTCCATTCGAATAAAACCAAAACCAAAATGAGTTACCACACTCATTAGGCAGTCTAGTATCATGACACCTAGAGAACTAGCAAGAACATGGTGCACACTTGTGTAGACATCCTAAGCACATGTCGTGAATCATGTCTAGGGAGGTAACTTACACAAGTCTACACCTAGTTCTAGAACATCTAGGTTCTAACCTAGAGGCTAAGTCAACCTAGTCAACAAAGGACATATTATTAAGTTTCTAGGGTTGAGATGTAGGGTGAGTTTAGTTTGTGTTTCATGTGAGCAATGTTTGGTGTAGTTATTGTTCATGCTCTAATACCATCTATCACGGAACCGAAATCCCAGTCCCATGAACCAAACGTATACCAAAAGCGACATGCGGAAGCGTAAAGCTCAGCACACATGAACAAATAACAAGATAAAGGCACCAACATAATCTCAACAATCAACAAGATATATTAAGCAACATTATTATATTACACAATTTGAATTACATATTCAAGAGTCACTTTGTACAAGTCTGATCATGTATACTATATATGGATCTTACAATAAGTACACCTAGCATAGCTCACCAAGCCCATCAACCTTCTAGCCATCTCTAAACCTAACAACAACATACGAGAAATGGGTCAACACACGAGGTGTTGAGTATGGGGCCAAAAGATACACATATATATAAGCTTTGCATAATTTTGAAAAGATTTCAAGATTAAACGAACAAGAATAAACATGTTAATTGTTTAACAAATGCAAAACCATATTTTACGTCATTTTCCTCCATTATACCAACAATATCAAGCATGTTTAAGGCCTTTGACCATCTTCCCGTCAGAAGGGTCCATAAGGGTGCTCAAGCTTAGCTATCCTTTTTATACGAGAGGGACCTCAAGGATGTAACCAAGAGTTAACCCTTTATCAACAATATTATAATGGAGTTCTATCTACATATGTGTTCAAGTTATAAAACTGACGAGGCAAACATCGAGTAAGACATAGCAATACTACATGGCAATATTTGAGAAAATAGACAAACAAGCATACAATATATGTCTTTTCAAGAAAGAAAGCGGTAGTCATATAACTAGATAAGGCCCATACCTGATTCAGATATTTCACAAACTAACACATCCTTCACCATCTAGCCACATGCCAAACCTGATTAAGATCAAGATTACATATATGCATTATATTCTCATTATTAACCCTAATTAGATGCATTTTAGGGTTTTGGCCAAAATGGGTTCCTAGTTGCATATTAGTACATTTGATGACCTTATACTGATTTAGAGTCCATCATGTGTATGTAGTTCAAGTTTCATGCCATTATGATGTTCCATGCACTTTCTATAATCATATCAAGGTTTAAGGCATTTACACACATTCTAGGGTCGAAAGACTCACAATAGAGCATCCTAGATCATGATTCATCAATACAGGAGAACCCATCATCAAACATGGTTTAGATCAGCAACATTAGGTCATAAGAAACATATTCCAAAATAGGTGTATGTCCATTAGAAGCAAGATTAGCAATCTAGGCAAAGTTCATCATTAAAGTCCAAACTAAGCACATATGTACAAAAAGGGTCATGATGAACAATAGGGAGAGTAGGACCTCATTTAGTTCAAGTATATATCACAAGCACTGATTTAAGGATCGGGGATAACTGAGCATCAAGATCCAATCATTAAACATAATCATGTGTTAAGCATATTCAAAGTAGTCAAAGGTTACATCTTTAGAAATATACAGAAACTAGAAGAAGATTTAGGGTCTGAAAAACAAGCTCATATTGTAGGCCATTTCGTGAGGATCAGTTTGATATATAATTTTGCTATATTTGGCCTTAAAATGAGGAAGTTATGATTTTATGAAATTCCATAGATAAACTATAGGGAAAAAGGTTGAGTGTGACATACTTATTTTCTTGAACATCTAGGCCATTGATAAGACGTTTGGCATCCACAACTGAGCCCGTGTGAGACGACCATCCGGCCTAGCTCCAGCAGTACCAAGTCATGCAGACGTGCGACTCTCGACTGGTGGCTGCCACTGGTCACCGTTGATCCACCTTGGTCTGCCTGCATGTGTGGCGGCTTCTCATAGGGTGGTGTCGGGGCCACGTTCGATCTCGGGTGAGTCTGTCTACAACTCGCGGACACTCCCCTGTTTCAGTGCTAAAACTGGGGCTGAATAGGGGTTCCGTCCTATCCCTTCAACGCTCCTCCAACAGCGAGGCAAAATAAGGGAGGTTAAGGGTGGAGGTAGGTGAACGATTGCGGGACGCAACTTCAGCGCTGAGGGCTCGTGGTTGGCCATGAGTTGTAGCTAGCAGCTATGCTAGAGTTGTTGGCAGAGGAGGGAAAGGCGGCAGGCTGCTTTCAGCAGGTTGGCGGCTAGCCCTAGAGGAACGAAGGGAGAAGGGGGGTCTACGGTGTTGGTGGACTAAGGAACCCTGGATTCGTTATTGAAAAATCTACATCATGATATATAATAGGAATCCAAGGCAATAAGGTAATGAGGTTCCATATTAGATGTAAGAAGTTGACATGATATAGCATGCTACTTAGTCGAATTTCTCAAAATAGAGGAACATATCATCAAATTCGTCATCAAGGTGATCAAATTGGGTCTTCATCACACTCTAGTATTGTGATTGAACTCATATAGAGTGATGTGAGCCACTATTAGAGAAAAAAATAGTATAGTAAAGGAGAGATAAAATCAAGGTTGTCACACTTTGGGTGATCTAGAGCCCATGATCTAGACATGGAAACTTACTTTTCAAAATATGTATAACACATAATGTTTATTTGGGAGTTCTAAGCATATAGCTATCAATATTAATTATTTAAACATGCTTAACCACTTTTTTGCATTGTATGAATTATTCAACATATCTTCTTGTATTGGTTTACTTTACTAAGAGAGGAGAATAACAAAAGCATTCCTATGATTGCCTCTATTATAATGATAAAACCCTTGACGAGGGTGTTGGACAAAGTCAAGACAAAGATTATTTTCTAGAAAAATTATGAACATAATGTTTTAATAATTAAAAGATCTACCATATAGGTACTGAGTAAAACTACCATACAGTAGCTGAGTGAAAGCTACAACTACTATTAAGTTGTTGGGCTTCGATAGAGTAGATATGCAAATTGTTTTTAGGGCATAATATGGATCATGTGGAAAAATTATCCCATTACTATACAAACTTTAAGCAAACACAAGCAGTTTATATGTTGTAAGATCAATCATTTGCAGTACACCTTTATATGCACATCTTAACATCACCTTTGTAGGAAGCTTGATAGCATATCGTGAATCTGAGAAGCAACATTCAAGGCATGTGGGCAGTTACAAGAGATAGGCACATACTGGTGTCTTCACATGAGAAGAACTAGAGATAGGCACATACGATTTACAATATGTTGATGATAGTTGGACTCTCTGTTCATAGTCACTTGGGTATGCTATTCATCTAGTGCTCTGAGCGAGATTGAAGGGTAGTTTCAAAAAATCTAGATTCTCTTTAGCTGTAAGGTGATAGTCTTCCTACATTTCTTTTTTATAAATTGAAAATAATAAGGATTGAAAATATATACGTATGAAATAATGTAAGTTTCTTTATTCAATACAAACATTTCCTCCTAGGCCTTTCTACCAAAGGAGTACCTTAGGTTTCTTCAAGGTCCTTGCATAACCCAAGTGCTAGAATACTGAATTGGACGCCCACAATATTGGAGCTGCGTGCTATTCTTGTGCATCTTTTCTATAAAGGTAATCAAATAAGATAAAATGCTTAAATGAAATTCAACAAATAAATTTCATAATATATGATTTATGAACAATAACATGAATTCTACATTGTAGAAAATGGTACCAGACAAAGAATGGATAGACTTGTTGATGACAGACTCGATGATCCAGCATATGGAATTGGTGTTGAAGAGTTCCTTATATATGCATGTCATAGAATTGGTGGAAATGAAATCATATGTCTGTGTGTTCGATGTGTCAACACTTCTTCTATCCCATGTAATGTGGTGAAAACACACTTGATGGTTTATGGTATCATGAGGGGTTACACATTTTGGTATCATCACAGTGAGACACCGCATGAAGTTGAATCAGACAATGAAGCAGATGATGAAATGCTAGATCTTCTTAAAGAAATGCACCCACGTTCACATAATTTTGAGAGGACTGATGAAGACATGGGATATTATGACCAAAATGATCATGATGAGGAACCTAATAATGAGGCTAAAAAGTTTTTTAGGTTGTTGGATGACCTCAATCAACCTCTGTATAAGGGATGTAAGGGATCAAAATTATCTGCCCTGGTAAAGTTGCTTCATCTTAAGAGCCTTGGAAGATGGAGTAAGCATTCTTTTACTATGCTACTTGATTTGTTGAAAGATGAACTATTTCCAGACGATTCAACCTTACCTAGCTCTTATTATGAAGTGAAGAAGATAATTAAAGATCTGGGTTGCTCATATGAAAATATTGATGCATGTGTGAATGACTATATGCTATTCTGGAAGGAAGATCATGGCCTTGATAAATGTAGAATTTGCAATGCTTCAAGATGGAAGTATGACAAGCATAATGGGGAAGAGAAACTAAAAGCAAGTGGAAAGAAAGTAGCAGCAAAGATTTTGCATTACTTTCCACTAAAGCCTCACCTTCAAATTCTATTTATGTCCTCCAAAACATCTTCACTAATGAAGTGGAATCATGAAAAGGGAGATGATGGAGATTTGCATCATCCTGCGGATTCTTTGGCGTGGAAAAAGTTTAAAGACCTTCATACTACTTTTTCTACAGAACCGAGGAATGTTAGACTAGGCCTTGCTAATGATTGCTTTCAACCATTCAACAATTCTAACTCATCATATAGAATTTGGCCTATAATTCTAATTCCATACAACTTGCCTCCTTGGTTGTGCATGAAGCAACATAATCTCATTTTTTTAATGCTCATTCCAGGTCCAGATGGTCCAAGTGATTGTATTGATATTTATTTGCAACCTCTTATAGATGAATTATTGGAGTTATGGAATAGTGGTATACAAACATTTGATGCAACTACACATCAAAATTTTAATCTTTGTGTTGTAGTTTTGTGGACCATTAATGATTTTCCTGCATATGGAATTTTTTCTGGATGGAGTACAAAGGGAAAACTTGCTTGCCCGTGTTGCCATAAAGGTACTCATTCAATTAGGCTGGCTAATGGTAGAAAGGAATGCTTTATGGGCCATAGACGCTATTTGCCTTTAAATCTCCGTTGGAGAAAGAATAAATCTGCATTTGATGGCACTATTGAGAAGGGCATACCATCTACACCATTAAGCGGCGATGATGTCCTTATTCAAGTGCAACGTTTTGAAGGGAATGTTCAAAAAGGGTATCTCACAAGAGCAGGGGCGATAACTGGAACAACAAAAGCATTTTCTTTAAGCTTCCATACTGGAAAGATCTATTGATACGTCATACTTTAGATGTGATGCACATAGAAAAAAAAACATTTGTGATAGTATTCTTGGGACTCTTATGAATGTGAAAAATAAGACAAAGGACAATTATAAGTCTTGTCTTGATTTGCAAGCCATGAATATTAGATAAGAGTTGCACCCGACGATAAATGGAGGGAAGACAATGTTGCCTGATGCATCATTCACATTATCTCGAGATGCAAAACACAAGTTTCTCAGATTTTGGAAGGATCTAAAGGTACCAGATGGCTTTTCGTCAAATATTTCATAGTGTGTCAACCTTCAAGAAAATAAACTTTTAGGATTGAGGAGTCATGATCATCATATTCTTTTACATCATATACTCCCTCTTGCATTGCGTGGCCTTCTTCCTAAGGATGTCTATGAACCACTTATTGAGTTGTCATGTTTTTTTAAGATTTTGGGTAATACATGTCAATATATGGAGGATCTAAAGCAAATTGAAGCCTAAATTCCAATTACACTTTGTAAGTTGGAGCAAATGTTTCCACCATCATTTTTTGATGTGATGTTACATTTGCCTATTCATTTGTCACATGAAGCTATGCTATGTGGGCTTGTTCAAGAACATTGGATGTATCTAATAGAGAGATATTTCTACACATTAAAATCCTATGTTCGCAATAGATGCCTCCCAGAGGGTTCCATGGAAGAAGGTTACATAGCAGAAGAATGCATGAATCTTTGTTCAAGATATTTACATACTGTAGAGACAAAGTTCAATCGCCTTGATAGAAATTATGATGGTGATGTCAATGAATATGCAAATTTATCTATTTTTGCATACAAGGGAAGAGGACTAGGATGTGGAACAATAAGAGACCCTGATGCACTTGAGTGGGAGAAAGCTCATATATATATCTTGAACAATTGTGAAGAAGTTAAGCCTTTTATTGAGTAAGTGATTCTTATAATATATACGTGAGCCATTATTTGATAAATTTTATGGTCTATTTATCAAAATGGTATTTTTTTAATTGTCATAGAGAATACTATCAAAGACAAGGAGTTGATCCAAATCAAATATCCATTACAGATTTAAATGAAGATTTCATTGAATGGTTTAAGATGATAGTAAGTTGGTCTATTTTGTTCAACATGTTGATGCATATACACTAGTTTTGATTCGATTTTTCGAATAACTATCCTTTTTAGATTGGAGATCAATATGAGAATGATAAAAGCAAGAAGATAGAGGAGTTACTTTCATTATCATGTGGTCCACTAAAATGTGTGACATGTTTCTATGGCTATGTAGTTAATGGATATCGATTCCACACTAAGTCTCACGAGGAAAGATCAAGGTCTCAATGTAGTGGGGTCACTGTGGTTGGTGATGATGGTAGTGGAAATAGCAGAGATTACTATGCACAATTGTCTGAGATTATAGAATTGCAATACTTGGGCAATAAGCGAGTCATGTTATTCAAATGTGATTGGTTTGATGTTGCTAAAGGACTCAAGAATGATGAGTATGGATTTACAAGTGTTGATTGCAAACGTATTTGGGAAACTGTTGAGCCGTTTATATTAGCTACTCAAGCATGCCTAGTCTTTTATGTGAAAGATCACATTAATAGCGGGTGGTATATTGTGGCAAAGGTTGATCCACATGACAAGCTGGAGCTAGTTGATGATACAGATGACGCACATGATGATCCAATTATTATTTGATGACATTAACTAGAATACTTTTCCCCTATAAGTACTTGGAGCATGTAACATTTTTATTAGTAGAAGTCATGTTTTTCATATCTCAATATGATATTTTGATATTCAAATTCTATGAAGATCTTTATGCTATTCTATTAATCATAATGTTGTCATTTTTGTTTATTTGTGTAAGAAATTTTATTTCTAACCAATGATTGATGGTGCTGTAGGAAAATGGTCAGAAGTACATCATTCTTGTAGTGATTGTCAACATAAGTTTTGTCTTTTATATATTTTGCACTGTATTTCATATAGTTTTGCATGTAAGAAATAAATATTTACAAGTAGCTTGATGATGATACAGGAAGTTGTCTGCAAGCACTTCAACAAATGAGAAATACCCAATGCTGAAGTCCAAGGCTAAGAATTTTATCTCGCCGCAGCAATTAAGTGTGATTGGGAAGGGTCATGCTCATGGGTTACAGATCAAGAGTAATTTGTTGAATCATAAAGGAGGGAGAACCCACAGTGTCACTGATTTGATTGATAATCATTTGTCCTTTTTGAACAAACTGTCTTCCAAACAAACTGATATTCTCCCTCGAGTTAGGATTTCTCACCTTCCAAAAACAAATGTTCCTCCACCAACTGAATATGATCCTTCTTCTGCACAAGATTGTGATGCTCCTCTATATGAAAATGCTCCTTCACCGCAAACTAAAAATGTTCCTACACCTCTTGAAGAAGCTCATGCAACACCAGGAGAGTACATGGATACTGAAATGGTGCAATCTCATGCCAGTACTCAGATATCAATGTGCATGATTACTTTCCCTTATTCATAAAGTAGTCGTCTATATTTTGTTAATGTTAGATGCTTCAAACATGATATTTATTATATAATGGTTGCTGATTCCCGCCCCCATCATTTTTAAACAATTCTATCTAAATACTTACTGATTTATTAATTTTTTTTACAGCCAATGACATTGAAAAAGTAGTCAAACATCGAGGACGTAACAAATGCAAAACAGTTGCAAGACTAAGAGAAGGTGCCAAGATAGATATCACTTTCTATCAAGGCCGTCCTGTTGGGAAAATCATAAAGTATGGAGTATACATTTGGGTAAGATTGTTCGTGATCGGAACATTTGTCCAATAAAAGTACATTCATGGAATGATGTTACAGATAGACAAAAAAACCACATGTGGGCTGCTGTTATGGTAAACTCATCAGACCCTTATTCTTATCTTCGTTTGTAAACATCAATGATGCATTAATGTCCTGCTATTATACATGTATTAGGAGAAATTCTCAAGCAACAACATGGAAGGTCATAAAGCTCACACTTTAAAACACATGAAAGAATTATGGGTGAAGTGGAGGGCATCAATGTATCAAACAGTGAAGGGGTTGGACATGCAACAACAACTATCAAAGAAACCTATGGCAATTGAAATTGATACTGACTGGGAATGGCTTGTGAAAGAAATTTTTAATAGTGAAAAGTTCATGGTAATTTATAAATAATATGTCTTAAAATCATTTTAAATTACTCATCTTAGTTTTTAAAGTTTTCTTCATCTATTAATGCTCACATTATATCAAATGTAGGTTTCGAGTAAGAGAAATTCCAAAAATAGAGAAGGATTGAACAATAAATTACTTCATCGCACGGGTAGCAAGCCTCTTAGAGAAATATCATGGCAGAAATTTTCTAATATTTTCATTTATTTTTTCTGTTGTCATTAGATATGCATATAAGTTACGTTGGTGAAACTACAAGGAGGAACATATGGGAATTCACCTGATTTGGGAGTGATGTACTTTGAAAGTCACAAGAAGGGTGATACCTTAGCTACTATGGAGTCATCCCAAGTTCATGTAAGAATTCAAAAGCTGAATGTTGTTATCTATTAGTTATAAATATCTACCTTTTGTTTTAGGAAAAAATCATAAACATCCAACAAGCTGAGCCATCCCTTCATCCTGTTGAGGTTGCGGAAAAGGTTTATGGAGAATCAAGGACAAAGAAATACATATCTGGTTATGGTGGAGGATTAAAACCAAGAGATGTTAGAGGACCATACAAAACAAAGAATGCCTTACTCGATGAACTCAAATCAAAAGACCAAGCACTTAAAGAGAAAGAGGAAGCTTTGAAAGTTCAAGAGGCAGCTCTTAAAATGGTTGAAGATGTAAAGCATGCCACACAAAAACGTTTAGAGAATGTTGAAAATCTACTAGACAGGATAATCAACAATCAAAAATTTCAACAACTACTAGAAATGAGTGAGGATGATGATGAGTGTGCATATTCTCCAGCCACTTCTGATGGTGTTAATTAAAAATAGTTATGAGGCTAGTTACTTCAAAGCTTATGATATATTTATGAACTGTTTTGATGTTTATGAGACATTTATGAACTGCTTACTGATTTATTGTAGGCAAAGGAGAGACAATGCTCTTTATCCATCTGGATTGCATCTTGGGGCAATGCTCTTCATCAATATGAATGAAGGAAGTATTTCAATATGTTTCCAATATATCTTTGTTGTTTATATTTGTTTTCCCAATTGTGTTTCCCCCTTGTGAACAATGTGTTGTGTTATCAATTATATTTGTTTTCTCGATTGTGTTTCCCCCTTGTGAACAATGTGTTGTGTTGTCAATTATATTTGTTTTCCCAATTATGTTTCCACCCTTGTGAACAATGTGTTGTGTTATCAATTATATCTGTTTTCCCAATTGTGTTCCCCTAGTTATATTCCAGGATGATTGGATCATTTGCTTCCTATCCTAGATACACGAAGCTTGCAACTAGTGTAGAATTCTAACGACATACTAACCTATGAAGCTCATTTTGTTTTCTGCGATTATAATGACACTAAGATTTCTTGGTTGTCTAGCTGATTCATGATGTGGATACTTTAGCTTAAAATTGTGTGTCATATACATTGCAATAGCAATTGGTTTTTCCACCAATTGTGTGTATGGATGTCTATGTACTACTGGTATGCTGTAAGTACACGACAAGAAATCAGAATATACATTGCTTTAGAGTTCCACTCTGCTATTGGCTTTCTGTTTGGTTGCATATTTGCAGGTGCAAAATGAGTCACTACAGTAATATATATTGATGCATGATGTTAGAGAGTAGGTAAGCAAGAATTTTTTATACTAACTGAGCAGGCCTTGTGTTTAATGTGATCTTCAGAGATTGTTCATTTTTTAGCCAACAGGAGGTGAGATTAACTACTTATCACCCCTATTATAGACATGCATGGTATACCTAATCTCATGCCAAGGATTACAACTTGTCCCACTAGGTTTGAAAATTATAAAGACCTCTTAAATACTTTCTTGAAACTCTTCCCTATAAGTAAGTTCCTTCAGTGCACATTTAGCTTGTAGTTCGATTAGATGATTAGAACAACATATTTTGTCCATGTTCTATAGTATATTTTTCTTTCTTCCATTTTTGTTGAAGTGATTCCCTCTTTCAATCCTTTTTGCTTAGTTTCATTTGACCACTTTCATTTAAGTTTTTATATTGTTAATTCTGGTGGTTTTGAATTTGTATCACATGATTTGGTACTCAGAACTGCACCCCCATGATGAGGAGAGTGGGATGAAGTAGGACATTGAGGAGCTATGACTTGAACACTAGTCTAGTCCCTTCCACTATCCACATATACAGTGAGTTTTTGTTGAAGGTAAAAGTACTTGTTACCCCCCTTAAAGTCTCAAGTGCACGCTGCTGATTGGAGCTACAACCACCAACAAAGGAAGATACATTCTCAGCCTGCAGAAGGACGATACAGACATAATTCTAGAGGTACCATAGTAGTTTCCTCTGACTGACTTCTTAATATATATTTGTAGAGAAATTATTTTATTAATTTACTGGTGTTATGTGGAAGTAGAGAAGAAATGTTCTGAATGTTAGAAATAAGGAGAACAATATGGTGTTAATGTCTCTCCATGTATAAGTATGTATATCAAATTCTTAAACTTCATATATTAAGAAATAGTGTTTAATAAAAAAGGTAGTCTAGTTCATAATACAACCCAATGAAATAGTGTGTTTCAGTAGACCTACTATGGAAGATCATAGGTAATGGTAGGGGGAGAGGACGAGGCGAGAGAAACCCTAGAGGGCATGGTAGTTACTAAGAAAAAATGGTGCCGAGTCATCTTGAGCGACTCGCAAGAAGAATAAGACTGAAGAGTGTCAAGTTTGAACTGGACAGACTTATTGACTCTGTTTGATGATCTGTGGTCTCAGAAATTTGTGTTTTGGTTGTCTCTTCTTGTCTTTGGTGCAGTTCCTGGGTAGTTAGGAATTGACTGCTCTCAGGATTTCTTTGTTTTTTCTTGCTTCCTGCATGGAGCCTGGTTTGTTTGGTTTTGTCGTTTGATTTGGTTCCTGTTATAGGTTCCAACTCAGGCAGCTGTTAACAGAACAATGTATTGGGGAGATCACCATTGATGGTTCCTCCTGTTTGGTTTGAGGTCTGAGGGGCATGACAATGGTGATGGTTACTACCCTTTTGTGATAGGAGTCACTTTAATAAATGTTGATTGATGTGAGTTATTATACTACCCTTTTGAGTGTATTGATGTCACGTTCATTTCAAACACACGTGCACACAAACATACATGTGCAGCTAAATGAATATATCTATATGTAATACACAAACATCTATTTGTACTACTTATTATATCTTGTGATTATGCGATGTACTGCATGTGTTGCCTATGACAAAGGTCACTTTAGCTACATCAAATTGGGCCTTTTTCTGTGTTTCCCATTTTTTTATTTGTCTTTCAAGTCTTGGCATTTTGTATATTAGAGTTGGTATGAGTTGACTCCCATGCTCCAGCTTAGGGACGGTAGCAGAGAAATAAATGTTGTATCTATATTAACGATGTGGCCATTACCTAGAAGTAGATTAGTCAAGTAATATTAGGTGTGTGTCATTTGTGATTGTCATCGCCTTTTTTTCTGTCTTTCAGATTGCAGTTCTGGTTGGGTTGTCGAGCTGGAAATATTCATACATGTCGAGCAACTTGCCTATTTGTTGATTTTCTTCTTCCAGTAACATGGGTATAGTAGCTCCATGTTATAATCAACTAGCTGTTTTGCAATGGTGATGAAAGGAAATTTTATAATAACCATGTTTGCAGATCACAACTGTAAATCTTTGTTATCATTAGTGATTCCATGGATGAGATACAAATGGGTTAACACATTTGCATTAAGCATGGAGGAAACTCTCCTCTTCCAGATTGCATCTCAGATAGCAGGCATTGCCGACAGGCCTTCCTTCTCATTCTCTTCAGCTTTGTGAGTCTACCTCAAATTCTAGAGTATCCATACAAATACCTTTTGTACATTTGGCATGTTCATGTGCCAAATCTTCTTTAAATGATCAATTATTGGTCTTATTAAAAGAGATATTGACTGTCTTATCATCCATATATAGTAATTCATTAAAGTTTGTGCTTGTTGCCCATGGTTTAGTTGATAGATTTAAATTCAGATTATGGAATTTCCTCCATAGTAGGTGTCTCTAACCCATATGTGTATTGACATAGTTGAATGTTATCGTCTATGTGTGGTTCATGCAGCAAGGTATGTATTACATGTGTCATTGGATAATTTCTACATGATGTATGTGATCCTTCCATATCAATCACATGCTTCTAGAGAAACTGATGGTTATGAGTATGACTCTATTCTATCATATACCACTAGAGAAACTGATATCGATGACTCTATGCTAACATTTGAAGCCTAGTCTTCTAAAAATGTGATCAGTTGTAGTTCCTTTTATTCGATGCTCTAGGATGGCGAGAATTTCTAGTCTATGAGTTCTGTTCACCTCCATTATTGTCTGCTTCTTATTTAGGATCCCAATGCCCTTTACATTCTAGATGATGATTAACATCAGATGATGATGCTTGGGTGTTCTCCTTATTGGACTTGCATAATCAACCTAATTTTTTTCTCCATTTCTTCTGAAATCTACTGCTCTCAAGTATTCCTAGAATTTTTGAAATGAGTTAACTCTATCTTGACATGTATCAATATGTTTCTTAATTGTAAACCACCACTAGTGGAGGCCCTGCCATGTCTACTTCCTGAGGCCGTGGGTTTTTGTTGGTGAAGTTTATTGGAACCAAAAGATGTTTCAACCCCTTTTGGTGTCTCGCTCCTGCTTTGGGCACTTGAGGTGTGCTGAATCTCCGCAAATACCATTCCCTCCAAATGTGCAACTCATTCTCTTTGTTGTCATTTTTGTCTAGACGGTTGTTGCTTTTTCTTGGTGTTCTGCCACAACTTCCTGTGTCCACACTGGTGATGTTTTGGATGGGTTGCCTAATCATCCTGGGTGCTTGTATAACCAACACATTCTTGATGAGTAATTTGGTGATTCAGTTCTTCTTTCCTTAGACTCTACTACTGCTTTTCAGCCATTGTGCTTTATTTCCTCACCATGATGTTTGTTTGTTGCTCTAGGTTACCTAGGTCTCTCCAAGTCATAATAAAGTGTATTCTATTTCTGAATGGTACCTTGTGCTTGGTTTTCCAATGTAGTTTGTTGCACAGAGGGGGATCATGTGTGCATTCTATGTATTCTGACACCTCACTTACATTTTGTATCTCATCAAGAATCAGCATTTAGCAATGATAGTGTTTGTCCAATCATCACATCCAATATATTGGTTAATGGGGCAGAGTGTTAGTGATCCAGGAGGCCGATAGGGTTGTGTTTGCAGAGTTATACTTGCCCAATCTCTGGCCGCACATTTCACTCAACAGACACAGCTCTGCATTATCTTCACTTTGTTCTCGTTCCTCCAGACTTAGAAAATGATGTGAACAATGTGGATGATCTAAAGCTCCAACCTAAAGTGGGTTTCAATAATGACTGCATCTATGATGATAACAACCATGTAAGTTGTCAATATAGAAACAAATATAAGCAGATTATGTTCTTTATTCGGTCAATTTATTCGATATTTCATAGAGGGGAGTTTTTGGCTTCCTCTTCTGCAGTTTACCCGAAAGAGGATTCACCAACGTGGTTGCCTGAAGGATGGATTATGGAGGTCAGACATAGAATCCACAAAAGCCGCTCTGGACACAAGTATAAGGTATGGCTAAGTGTTTAATTTAAGGCGATAACATACACATGTTCATGCACTCTATTGTTCACTTGGAATTACTGTTTTCATTGACTCTTTATACCTCTTCACCAATTAAATTTGATATTGAGTACATGTGCACTTTGTAACATTGTTTCTATCAGTTAGTATCAGTATGTTTTTGCCGGTTCAAAATTTTAAAATATGTTGTTCAATATTTAGAGGAAGTACCAATTAGCATCAACAATTTTTTGTTGGCTTCTTTTATAGACGGAACTAGAATTGGGATTCTTGTATTCAACTATGCAGTCTCTCCTAACCTAGTAGTTGGGTTTTGGGCAATGACTAAGATGGTCAAACTTTTGTCTAATACATCAGGGAAGATGTAGTTGTTGTTCATCATTTGCAGAAGATAGTAGGCCAGTAATCTCTAAGAGTCTAAACCTATTTTCTTTTATCTGTATATCTTTTTTGCAGCCTAGATGATGAGATATTTTTCATTTTTGCATGATTGAAGCCCTTCTATCTTAAACCAGATCAGGCTGATGTTTGTGTGTATTTAAATGCAGTGCTATATAGATTCTATTTCTGGATCTAAATTATGTACACTAAAAGATGTTATTGGCTATCTTGACCATGGATGATATTACTGAGTCTGATGCTATTGATTGTGATATAGTTGTTTTTCTCGTCTTCTCATACTCACAGTTGAAGTTCAGTTTCTTACATTTTGGAAGATGCCCATGATATATTTTATAACTCATCTTTGTTTAGTTAAACTTTTTAGATTGTTTCTCGATTTGAGGGATCTGTGGACGGTTTACCCAATGGATGGATCAAAGAAACAAGATTCAAACAGAGAGCATTTGGACTTAGAAAGGACCTGGTAAATATAACTGTTCTGCCTTTTACAAATAATTTCATTAAACAGACATATACCTCAAACTTGTGTTGTTATCTTATAAAAGAACATAATAGTTCAACACTCCCTCATAGGGTGTTGTCATGCATCACACCTTTTCGAAGGTGGAAAATTTAAACAAAGACAAACATGTTAAGGCTACAATTTCAAAATTCTTGGACAAAAGGCCATTGTGGGTGCACATACAAACGTGTCTAAATAGAGGACACAGGCATATGGCTTTTCTTATTAATTTAGACACTTCAGATTTAATATACATATATTCTACTATGCTAGATGCCAATAGACTCACACAAGCAAATGGGTAACACCACATACAACAGTGTAGCAGAGAAAAAAAAGGTGATGGGAAACTAATACTGATATAATCAAATGTATAACCAAGTCTGCTCGGACAAATACCCTGAGACTGGTATTGATTAAGATGCTAACCATACCCTAATGATTTAGGTGATTGCACAGGTTTCTAACTAATAAAGAAATTTCATGTAAAATTTCAAAACCTATTGAATAGTCCTTGGAAATAAACAGCAAGTGCATAAAATTAAATAGAGCATCAAAATCACCAAAGATCTAACTAGTTGGCTTAACCACACTGTCTTGAGGATACCTAGCATAAAGAAGCACACAATGTGTATCTTGTCATACATTGGTCCCCATAACTAATACTAGTCCCAAAGGTAGTAGTCCAAGTTACCACACAAGACTTGTGGCACAGTGGTGTCGCAAAAGTGTGGCCGACTACGAATGCCTGGGGAAGCGACTGCTGAGAATCCCTAAAGACTATGTGTTGATGAATTCATCGTGTAAACATGACTATTATACTTCCATGGCCGACCTAGAATAAGGTGTGTACTAGGATATATGGTCCCAAAACATTTTATCGACGTAGACACCATGATAAGAAAAAGTGATGAAGCATCTATGCATGACAATGTGGTTGGTGTTTTCGATTCAACAAAAGTGACAGGGTTTTGGATCGGGTTTAGGACATAACCTTCAAACCTAGATAGTTAACATAGAGATGACAATATTATCACTTCCACTCTCGATGATGTCAAGGAACACGTGTCATGTACTCTCAATCTCAAAGCAAAATGGGTTGGTGCGACAAGGGTCTAGATGGGGAATGTGGCGACTGGACTTATAAATCACGAGGTAAACTCAACGGAAGCGATTAACTAGCAGCGGAATTATAAAAATCAATAAAAATTTAAAACATTTTGTAAAGAGATCTTTAAACTATAAAACTCTTTTATAAGAAAGCAAGATAATTGTTTACAACATGGTTTGTCATTACATCTCTGTGAAATCACATCTCGAGTGATTACATACATCCATTGCCCTGTCATCTGTACAAGGCAAGATACAAAAAATCTCGAGGCATTAAGACAAAAACCACAGATCTACTGACTCCTAGGACCTGAGAGTACAGAGATGACACATAGGACATACTATCTATAAGACTTGACACTCAGTATCTCCACCTGAGATTCACTGCTGCCACTGGTGTTGCTGCTTCTGCTGCTGATACTTCTCACCCTCAGATGGGTTCCTTCGTCCTCGGTGTCCACCTAAAAAGTCAAATCCCACGGGGTTGAGACAATTGAATAATTGTCCCAGCGAGAGTTATAAATCTCCGCCAGAAGCTTTGTTATTGTGATAAGGAATAACAAAAAGTAGTAATATAAGAAACATGTTTAATGTCAAGTAAAGCAACATTTCAATTATAACTTAATTGGATATCAAAGCATATCTCAATAAAGAATATGAAGAACATGTATACTATTTATTTAACTAGAACATTATAAACAATGTATCATCAATCATTGTTCCTCGAAGTTCAACCTAAGCAGTTATGCTACGCGGGCTGATTATGTTTTTCAAACATTATTATGCCCTGCGGAGATGAGGTATACCGATCATACTCCAACCGACCATTACGAAATCACATTGGTACCATACATAGGTCATCAAAAGAGCCAGATTATTATGACCTCATCTTCCTCATTCAGTGTGAGGATCAATATGCAAGACATCTCGTGTCTCTGCTATAATAGCTTTCCAGGGTATTCTGGCAACTTCGCTATTAGAGTCACAGTGGCGTTTTGTACTCTCTTCGTCATCGAGGGATCTCTTGTTTATCTCTCATCGATGCGGCATTAAAGATTCCCTCGAGAGATTAGTGATACATCATCCTAGCATAAACATATAATGAAGGATTGATGGATTAAAGGTACATCTTACATCAATTCCCACACTAGGACGTAAGGGTATTCACGTCCATAACCTCAACATACTCAAAAGGCTTGCAAACACGGAGACTCAGAGGCACAGGAGGCACCCCAAGCATCTGCGGGAGGCTACGTGGTGGCGCTAAAGCTCATAGATGAACAAGTTTTCCTTGAGGAAGGTCTGGTCTTTGAGGATCTCTCAATGGAGATGTTCCCCTATGACGACGCTTTGCTAGACAGAACGCGAGACTGCATTACACGAGGAAACGAGGTGAGAAAGGGGGAAGTCGGGTTAGCGGATCTGTGGATCTATGGATCCAACCCCAAGATCCAGACCAAGTTCCAGTGGGAAGAGCATCCAGAGCCGCAACCCTAGTGGACACGTGGTGAGGCACGATTCATCGAAAAGGTATTAATCTCAGATAATTGTTAGATCTTCAATAAATTGCAGTAATTAGCACGCTTATCAGAAAAATACAAATAAGGTACTAAAATTCTCAGAAAAATAAGTAGAATATAGTAGAATGATAATATCAGGCTTTTGATGCATTAATAATAGTGATATCATGTACGATTTATTATGCTTGTTTCATGGATAATAAATATCAAATGAAGATATAAAATCATGAGAAGGCATCGGTAACTCTAAAATGTGTCATATAATCTTTTTGATGTCAGTAATGATGATGTTGATGCCTGGATACATGTAATTTTCTCAATATGGCTAATTAGAGCTAATAACCCTAATTAAAATGTATTAAATACATACACATTCAATAAATAGTGAAATTTACAGAGTAAGCTTAGATCAGTATGTTGAACCTCAAATTTAATTATGAGATCATGATGATGAACAGAATCCATGTTATATGAAGATGAACCTTAATACATGGGTCGTAACCCTAATTTGGATTAATGAATATAACCTAGGGTTAATATATGCAAAAAGTGATATGGAACCTAATGTTCAAATGATGCACCATAATATGGAATATAATACCAGTAACCTAATCACAAGAATATAAGACAAGAATGCAATTAATGATGCACCTACTCTAATGAATACAATTAGGGTTAAGATGAGATGGATGATGATGAGAATCCGATGATAGTATATGATCTTGTCTTAATCAGGGTTGACCAAAGATATAGTTGACATGAGGATTAAGTGATTAGGAATATATCTTTAGAAGGTACGCCATTACCTCTTACTTGGCTTATTATACAATATGCTTGTCTTATATGGTAGTAAATACTTCGCATATGGTATTGGTTGAAATGATTGTTCTTGTATGATACGTTGCTTGATTTTCCATACTTACTATTATGAACACATCAAACATAATATATATGTTCCATTATATGAAAGCACAAATTTTGTTTGGTAGCATAGTGTTAGAAAGTGATCATTCTCTTTGGTAGAAGATCACATTGTATAATGATCTAACTCTTTGGTAGTAGATCATAAGGCCTTACATCTCATTCTCTTTGGTAGCTGAGATGATGCATTATTCCTTCAGGTGGAAAATGCATGGATATATAATGGAAAATATTCTTAAAATATGTGTTCTCTTTTGTTAATGAATATCTTTTTGCAAGTATATGCTTTTCTTATATTCTTTTATTGCTGCCAAGTATATTAGTTTTATCTTATTGCCAAGATATGATGAGAGGTATATAAAAGACATGTACGCATACTTAGTACAATATTCTTGAATATTGTGTTGACATGTACCACATGTAATCTTTTGTTTAGGTTGTAGCATGTGATCTTGAAGATCCAGGATAGTTGAGAGTTGTGTGGCGAGCTGATGTGTAGGTGGACCTGTTGTCTTAAGATCCTGTAGTTTAGTGGTAGTACATGTATATGTATAGTTTGTTGATCAATAAGTAATATCAATTGTTGTAACAATTCATGTTGTAATTATATGTTGAATGGTGAACATGTGTTGTATGGTTTTATTATTGTTCATGTACATGTGCTACTGATTGTTTCCATCTGACTTCCTCTGATTTTCTTCTTCTTAGCCTTGTGTGAGATGTTTAAATTGGGATTCTCACTAAGGAGAGGGTAACAATTTGGATGTCACACATCAGATTAATTTTTTGAAAATCCAGGGACATCATAGGTGGTATCAGAGCATGAATAATAGCAAAGCATGACATTTTCTCATAATGCAACTAAAAGCTTAAGAACCTTGAACCTTAATAATCTTTTAGGGTTAGATTCGTCATCTTTTAGAGACTAGATATGTCACGACCCCACCTCCTGATAACCCCCAATTAAGGGAGACCGAGAGGTCGAAGCCACACACATAATTTCCGGATCAAGGTTCAGCAATTAATTAATAACAATTAATAAATTCTACTAGACTAAACTAAAAAACTGTAATAAATAAAACTTTTGCATACCTTTGAAAATTTTGGAATTCTAAAACCTCTTATTGAAGTTCCAGATACATAATCAAGAATGAAAAAATAGACTATCCAAGTAAGCAAGCAAAGGCACAGAAACCCTGAAATAAAAGTACAAATTTACTTTTATTAATATTTAAACAGTATCATTATGTCCCTTAGGGTTTCTATCCAATTTTAGGGTTTTCTTGAAAATTAGGGTTTTGCTTTCTTTTTCAATTGTTATGAACCCTAATTCATCAAATCCATGTAGAACCTTTAAATTATCTCCTATTAATATTCCTAACAATTTTAGGATCATTATTTAGCAATTTATCAAAATAACAAGGTTTCCTTCTTCTTTTACCCTAAATTAGGGTTTTCATGTACATTATCTTTCATTCATAGACATAAACCCTAATTTAGCCATATTGGTATTCAAAATGAATAGAAACCTCATATTATTAATTAACAGGTTCATAACCCTCAACTTAACCCATTATGCTACAAAGAGACATCTTTTTCATGCAATTAGGGTTTTCAAATAACTTGAAATGCATTTTACTAGCCATTAAAGTACTTATGCAAAAAGAACTAGAATTAGATGTTCCAATCATTTTTAACAGATTCCTTGAATTTTTCTACCCAACTTTCATATATAAAGTTTCTCTTTTCGAGATTCCTAGCAATTACTAGGATTTTAGCAAGAAAAATCATTTATCTTGATTATTAGGCAGAGAGAAGAATTTACTGAAAATTCGGTAGCCGCTCGATCTGTGTGTCGATGGTCCTCGTCCGGATCTAACGGTCTACTTCATGCTCTCCCACTATCGGCCTGTGCGCGGGCTAAGTCACGCCCGATGGTCAGATGTTGCCGAGTCCAGGATGGACTCCTGATCAACGGTCAGCAAAGACTCGCTCCACCCACTTTAGCTAAACCCGCGCGCTGCTCCAGCAGTGTTGGATCTTGGGAGGCGCAAGATGGTCCAGGATCTGACGATCCTCACTCATCATCCTCCCTTGACTTCTAAATAGAACCAGTGGCGGCGCCGCGAATACCTTCTCTCCGGAGTGCGAGCAATTGGGTGAGTGAGCGAACAATAGGGCTTAGAAAACCGCCATTTTAGATCGTGAAGGAGCACCGAACTACGAGGACCCCTATTTATAGGGTGTGAAGGCCCCTCTAGGGTTTTCTTAACCCTTCCGCCAACAGACTTCTATCCCTATTGGGTGTTTCGTGAATAGGCAACGAGAACCCCACAAAGTAGGGTCGAGAAGGTTCGCTTCTCACGCCCGGACTCAATGAGAAAGTTTCCACAAGCGCACAAGCGCTGGATCGTGAGAAAATGATGGGGAGAGTTTCCCCTTCCTGTAACTATGCTACAGTCCGCGTCCCTGTGCGACTCTGGACGATGAGACCGATCCGTTGGATCATGATCCAACGGACACGATTACCCACGCTTAAACAGAAAAGGAAAAGAATTCCCAATTATACAAGGAAAGTCCTTATTTTAAAGATAACTTGAAAATTTAATAACTCCCAATCCATAAGTCCTTTTGGCCTCAAATTTTAAAGGAAATTATTTTATACGTTTATCTCTCATTTTGCAAAATTTGGAATCCTTATCCCAAGGAAATGAGTCCTTTACTTCAGTTTCAAGTTATCTCTTATTTAATGGTATTTTCCACATATTCTTTATTTCCTTGGCCATTATTCAATTATTTTGAGTTCCTTGAACCACAAGGATCCTTTATAATATGAAAACCTATTATGGGAAAGTATCTTCTAACCTTTTTATCACTTTCAACCATTTTCTTATATATTCCATTATTCCCTTGTATTCTTTTATTAAATGGAATTCCTTTTTTCATTTCTTTTTTATTTTTCTTTCAAATGGGTTTAATGGCCAATAAGGCCCATCAAGAAAGCATGCAAGGCCATTATATACAAAATTCATTCAAAACAAACTGTGGAATCACACATTGGTCTTATTTATTTATTTAGAAGAGATTCACTAATCTCATTACATATATTGGAAAATGAGGTTATAACATCCTCCCCTCCTTATAGGAATTTTTCCCTCAAAATTCAACAATCAAACAAACAAATTTGGATATTCCTTTTCCATGTCCGTCTTCACCTCCCATGTGGCCTCATCCTCTCCATGGTGCTTCCAAAGAACCTTTACCATCTCTATATTCTTATTTCTGAGCTCTTTTACCTTGGTATCTAGAATCTGCAAAGGCAACTCAGGATAAGACAACTTTCCTTGAAGCTCAATTGGTTCAATGCTCAGCACATGGCTTGGATCTTGCACATATCGCTTCAGATTGGACATGTGAAACACATCATGCATCATACTGTATTGAGGGGGTAACGCCAAACGATATGCGGCTTCACCAATCCGTTCTAACACTTCAAACGGACCCACGTATCGGGGACTCAACTTTGCTCTACTTTTAGCTATAGCTCGGAGTGGTCGGATCTTCAGAAAGACATGTTCTCCCACAACAAAATGCACATCAGTCCGCTTCGCATCAGCATATGACTTCTGTCTGTCTTGGGCTCTCTTTAGAGTTTTCCTGATTAAAGTGACTTTATCAGCATATACTTGGAGTTCATCTGACCTCAATAAGGTCCTCTCACCAACTTCATCCCAGTGAAGTGGTGACCGACACAGTCTCCCATATAGAGCTTCATATGGAGGCATCCCGATACTGGCTTGGTAACTATTATTGTAGGCAAACTCAGCTAAAGACAGGTATTGCTCCCATGATCCACCCCAATCGAGCACACAAGCTCGCAGTAGATCCTCTAAGGTTTGAATCTTCCTTTCTGACTGACCATCTGTCTGGGGGTGATAGGCGGTACTGAACTTTAACCTTGTACCTAGTTCCTCTTGAACCTGCTTCCACAACTTGGAAGTAAACTTTGGGTCTCTATCGGAGATGATGGAACCGGGTACGCCATGCAAGCGTACTATCTCTCTGATATACAGCTCATCTAAATCTCACACTTTGGTAGTGGTTTTCAAGGCAAGGAAGTGTGCTGACTTGGTAAGGCGATCTACCACAGCCCATATCACATCATGACCTCTCTTGGTCCGGGGTAGACCCACCACAAAATCCATGGTGATCTGCTCCCATTTCCACTCTGGAATCTCTGTAGATTGTAAAAGTCCGCCGAGTCGTTGGTGTTCAGCCTTCACCATTTGGCACGTAAGACAACTAGCTACATAAGCTGCAATGTCTCTTTTCATCCCTGGCCACCAGAAAAACCTCTGCATGTCCTTAAACATCTTAGTAGTCCCTGGGCGTACCGTGTACTTAGAGCCATGAGCCTCTTGTAGGATATGTTCCTTCAACGGTGAATCCTCAGGAACCCATATGCGATTCTCAAATCGGATTCCTCTGTCTATTCCCAAAGAAAGACGGGTATGTGGCTTCTGCATCAAGCCTTTCATATTGTCAAGTCCTCTACTGGCCAACTGTGTTGTGACAATCTCACTCAATAACTCAGACTGTATCTGAATATTGTCCAAACGAACTTGATCATCCAATGGTTGAGGTGACCATTCCACCAATTCTTCTAAGCTCTTCCACTGACTAGACAAAATAGCTGCACACCTGAGCTGTTTTTGACTTAAGGCATCAGCTACGACGTTCGCCTTTCCTGGATGGTAGGCAATGGTGAAGTCGTAATCTTTCATGTACTCCATCCATCGTCGTTGTCGTAGGTTCAAGTGTTTTTGCATCAGAAGATACTTCAGGCTCTTATGGTCTGTGAAGATCTCAAAAGTGACACCATATAGATAATGCCGCCAAATCTTTAATGCATGAATGATAGCAGCTAACTCCAGGTCATGTGTCGGGTAGTTCACCTCATTTGGCTTGAGTTGTCGAGAGGCATATGCAACCACGTGCCGATTCTGTTCCAACACACAGCCAAGCCCTATCTTTGATGCATCGGTGAAGATCATGAAACCCTCATTGCCTGATGCTAATGTCAAACTGGTGCAGTGGTCAACTTTTCTTTCAGCTCCTGGAAACGAGCCTCACAAACATCGGACCACACAAACTTCACATCTTTCCGAGTCAACATAGTCAGAGGCAAGGCGGTCTTTGAGAAATCTGCGATGAAGCACCGATAATATCCTGCCAACCCCAAGAAGCTTCATATCTCGGAGGGGTTCTTCGGTGCTGGCCAGTCTCGAACTGCTGACACTTTAGCTGGATCTACGGCGATCGTTCCTCCTGAGATGATGTGTCCGAGGAACATGACTCGGTCTATCCAAAACTCACATTTAGAGAATTTCCCATAGAACTTCTGCTTTCTCAAGATATCAAGGACCTTACTTAGGTGGTCTCGGTGTTGATCTAGGTCATCAGAATAAACCAGTATATCATCTATAAACACTATGACAAATGAGTCAAGGAAGGGTTGAAACACATTGTTCATAAGGTTCATGAACACACTAGGTGCATTGGACAACCCAAAAGGCATAACCACAAACTGATAGTGGCCATACCGGGTTCTGAAAGCGGTTTTTGGGATATCCTCACTCTTGACTCTCAACTGTTGGTAACCCGATCTCAAGTCGATTTTGGAAAAGACTCGTTCCGACTTCAACTGGTCAATCAAGTCATCAATCCGGGGTAAAGGGTATTTGTTCTTAATGGTAGCAGGGTTGATCATCCGGTAGTCTATCCACATTCGGAGTGAACCATCCTTTTTCTTTACAAAAAGAACCAGCGCTCCCCATGGTGATGTGCTAGGGTGGATAAAACCCTTGTCCAACAACTCCTCCAATTGCTTCTTTAGCTCAAGCAACTCAGCAGGGGCCATCCTATAGGGTGCTCGGGAAATAGGGTTTGTACCGGGAGCTAGCTCTATTGAAAAATCTACCTCTCTCTCGGGAGGTATCCTGGGTAGATCATCAGGGAAAACATCTGCATAGCTTCGGACTACCTCTATCTCCTCTAAGGGTTGTACCTTGGGTTTTGGCTCGGTGACTACTGCTAAGAAAGCTTGACATCCTTTACTCATCATCTGTTCTGCCTTCAAAGCCGACACATACAGGCTGGTGGTGGCATCCTTCCTACCCCTAATGACAAAAGGTGGGTGACCTGGTCTCTTAATGATCACTTTCTTCTCCCTACAGTCAATGTTGGCCCTATAGGTATAAAGCCAATCCATGCCAATGATTACATCAAAATCATTCATGTCAAGAAGGATAAAATCTGTAGGAAACTCATGATCTCGATATTTCACAGGTATCACCGGAGTTTTCAAAAGGGAAGTAAAGATCCGACCACTCGGGGTTGTAACATCTAAGACATAACCTAGATCCTTGATATCCAAACAAAGCATAGTTGCAAGATTTCTCGAAATGAAAGTATTAGTAGATCTGCAGTCAAATAAAGCTTTCACATTATGTCCCATAACTTCAAGCATGCCTACATTGTTTTTCATCATGCATTAGACCATTACATGCTTAACTTTATAACATAAAAGAGAACTCTAAGGGTTATTACCCTTGATCAACCGATTATCATTAACTTCAGCCTCCTCATTGTCAATGGCAAACACCCGAGCTTGCCTTCTTTCTCCTGCAGGTGGGGCTACAACTATAGGTGGAGCTGCCACAGGTGGTGCTGCTGCTGGTGGGGCTGCAACTTGTCCCTGTCCTCTGGGCTCTGGCATAGGACAGACGGATTGCAGATGTCCTTCTTGGTGGCAACGAAAGCAAGTCTTCTTCTTGTAGCGACATTCACCGGCGTGGCCCTTCCCGCAGGTGCGGCAAAGAGGTCGGATGTTCTCCTGATGAGGTTTCCCCTTTCCTCCATGTTTACCCTTAGCTTGATGACGTCCTGGACCTTTCTTGTGGTTGTTTCTTGGGCCTTGTGCTCCTTCAGTGAAACCCAAGTACCCCTTGGTGGAAACGGGGCAGGCATCACGGTCCTCTCCATGTCTAAAGTAGTGTTGTAGGCTTCGGCGAAGGTTCTTGGTTTGCTTGCCATCACATGGGCCTGATGGCAGGGTGAAGGCGCTCTATGAAGTGATCCACCCTCCTTTCTTCATCCATCTTGTACCCAAAGCGTTCCAGGATCCGGAACTTACACCCAAAGTCTGCCACAGAAGAGTTTCCTTGGGTCATGTTGGTGAACTCCCTCTCCTTTTCCTTCTTAGATGAGACTGGGACGAATCTGGCAGTGAAGATCATCTTGAAATCAGCCCATGCCATGGGCTCCTCTGTCAAGTCTCTGCCAGCAATGTGGGTCTCCCACCATATCTTAGCTGCCCCTTCCAAGAGATGAGAAGCAAAGAGGACCTTCTTGCCTGGTTGAACTTCAAGCATGCGAAATCCATTCTCGACTGCAAGCAGCCAAGCTTCCGCTTTGTCCACCACCTTTGTCTTGTCCTCTCCCCAAAACATCTCGATATTCAACTTGAGGAAGTCCAGGATGGTGGCTCCTAGTCGAGGACGAACTGGATGCGGCTCACCATTCTTAGTTCTGGCTAGGTCTCGGAGGGCCAAGGCATTAATTTCCTCAGTCAGCTTCTTCTGCTTCTCTATCCACAAGGCCTCAGAGGTGTGGATCATCATAGTCGGTTTTGGACTTCCTTCTTGGTCCTCCTCCATCTGGTCTGCTTCCTCATACACATGTTGCTCTTCATACCCTTGGTCCTGCTCTTGGTCAAGGTTGTCGAAGGGTATTGGATCAGGGTTAGGGACCTCATGAGTGGTTTCTTCAGGCCTCTTTCTCTTCTTAGAGGATTCACCATCAAAGTTCCTCTTTCTCTTTTCATAAGACCCCTTTCCTTTATGAGGAGGCCAACCACTCCTTGCTGGTTTCCCAGAGCCCTCCGAAATAGCAACGGTCTTTGTACGAGCCATCTACATAAGCATAATAAACAGATCTTTAGTTTATCATTAAACTAATTATACTTATGTCAGTGACATCTCATTACGTATCTTTTATTAATTTGATGGAGAATTCCTTAATCCTTAACTTATTTGCCCATACCACATGAGGGTGGGGAAGAGAGAGAAATCCCTAACTCTTAAGTCCTTAATAGAAATTGTGATGAGAAGGGATGAATAAGATGAGAAAATCCTAAAGGTATCTTATTTCGATTCAAATCCTAGGACATAGGCCAGGCAATCACACATTCCGGGAGTCCTCGTATTCCGACTAGTGGTGCAGAGGAAAATTTTGCCAGCCCCCGGAAGTGATCCTTTTCTAGACACCTCAGTCTTTCAGAAAATCCTCTAATAACTCCCTTGGGTTCTACAGAGTTTGTAAAATTTAATAATTATTAATAATTAAGTGGAGAACCTTGGCTCTGATACCAAATGTTACGACCTCACCTCCCGATAACCCCCAATTAAGGGAGACTGAGAGGTCAAAGCCGCACACATAATTTCCGGATCAAGGTTCAGCATTTAATTAATAACAATTAATAAATTCTACTAGACTAAACTGAAAAGCTGTAATAAATAAAACTTTTGCATACCTTTGAAAATTTTGGAATTCTAAAACCTTTTTTCAGAACTCAGGCTAACTAATCCTCCTTGGACTTTAATTAGTGTGTTTCACAATATGACAGATTACTGTTTGTCTTTTTTTTGTACCTAAAACGCCGACAAACAAAACGTCGGTCAACCAAAGCTGGTATGTGGGGGATTCACTAATCGTGCAATTATCTATAACAAATTATTGCATTCAATTATCAATTAACAAACAATAGTACGTTTTAAGTATAACTAAGAGATCCATGTGTACCCTATCCCCTGTGTTGTCCCTGCAGTGGACCTGGATACTACCTCCCTTATGGTAGATTCTCATTTTACCCCTCATGACTTCACCTAATAGGTGAATCAATTTCTAGGGCTGAGTCACATGGCACTACCCGTGGATAGCTCACTCCTTAACTCATGGTATGCTAAGAGTCTCATGGCACTACACGTGTGTAGCCCAGTTTCTGACTCATGATACCCTAGACCTTGCTCTAGGTTATCCTTAGCCTTGACATAGCCACAGGGGTGGACTCGGATCTAGCTAGTCATACATATATACTCATAGTGATAGCCATAGTCACTTTATAGAGGCAGGGTTTTAAAACATCCAACAGTTATTTCACACATTTAGGGAAACGTCGGTACAACCTCAGAAAACTATGCGGTATAGCCATAAACGTAACCACATACCTCTTATTGAAGTTCCAGATACAGAATCAAGAATGAAAAAATAGACTATCCAAGTAAGCAAGCAAAGGCACAGAAACCCTGAAATAAAAGTGCAAATTTACTTTTATTAATATTTATCCAGTATCATTATGTCCCTTAGGGTTTCTATCCAATTTTAGGGTTTTCTTGAAAATTAGGGTTTTGCTTTCTTTTTCAATTGTTATGAACCCTAATTCATCAAATCCACTTAGAACCTTTATATTATCTCCTTTTAATATTCCTAACAATTTTAGGATCATTATTTAGCAATTTATCAAAATAACAAGGTTTCCTTGTTCTTTTACCCTAAATTAGGGTTTTCATGTACATTATCTTTCATTCATAGACATAAACCCTAATTTAGCCATATTGGTATTCAAAACAAATAGAAACCTCATATTATTAATTAACAGGTTCAAAACCCTCAACTTAACCCATTATGTTACAAAGAGACATCTTTTTCATGCAATTAGGGTTTTCAAATAACTTGAAATGCATTTTACTAGCCATTAAAGTACTTTTGCAAAACTAACTGTAATTAAATGTTAAAATCATTTTCAACAGATTCCTTGAATTTTTCTACCCAACTTTCATATATAAAGTTTCTCTTTTCGAGATTCCTAGCAATTACTAGGATTTTAGCAAGAAAAATCATTTATCTTGATTATTAGGCAGAGAGAAGAATTTACCGAAAATTCGGTAGCCGCTCGATCTGTGCGCCGATGGTCCTTGTCCGGATCTAACGGTCCGCGTCACACTCTCCCACAATCGGCCTGTGCGCGGGCTAAGTCGCACCCGACGGTCAGATGTTGCCGAGTCCACGATGGACTCCTGATCAACGGTCAGCAACGACTCGCTCCACCCACTTTAGCTAAACCCGGGCGCTGCTCCAGCAGCGTTGGATCTTGGGAGGCGCACGATGGTCTAGGATCTGACGATCCTCGCTCGTCGTCCTCCCTTGACTTCTAAACAGAACCAGCGGCGGCGCCGTGAAGATCTTCTCGCCGGAGTGCGAGCAATTGGGTGAGAGAGCGAACAATAGGGCTTAGAAAACCGCCGTTTTAGATCCTGAAGGAGCATCGAACTATGAGGACCCCTATTTATAGGGTGTGAAGGCCCCTCTAGAGGTTTCTTAACCCCGCCGCCAACAGACTTCTAGCCCAATTGGGCGTTTCATTAATAGGCAACGAGAACCCCACAAAGTAGGGTTGAGAAGGTTCGCTTCTCACGCCCGGACTCAACGAGAAAGTTTCCACAAGCGCTGGATCGTGAGAAAACGATGGGGAGAGTTTCCCCTTCCTATAACTGTGCTACAGTCCGCGTCCCTGTGGAACTCTGGACAATGATCCCGATCCATTGGATCATGATCCAACGGACACGATTACCCGTGCTTAAACAGAAAAGGAAAAGAATTCCCAATTATACAAGGAAAGTCCTTATTTTAAAGATAACTTGAAAATTTAATAACTCCCAATCCATAAGTCCTTTTGGCCTCAAATTTTAAAGGAAATTATTTTATACTTTTATCTCTCATTGTGCAAAATTTGGAGTCCTTATCCCAAGGAAACGAGTCCTTTATTCAGTTTCAAGTTATCTCTTATTTAATGGTATTTTCCACATATTCTTTATTTCCTTGGCCATTATTCAATTATTTTGAGTTCCTTGAACCCCAAGGATCCTTTATAATACGAAAACCTATTATGGGAAATTATCTTCTAAGCTTTTTATCACTTTCAACCATTTTCTTATATATTCTATTATTCCCTTGTATTCTTTTATTAAATGGAATTCCCTTTTTCATTTCTTTTTATTTTTCTTTCAAATGGGCTTAATGGCCAATAAGGCCCATCAAGAAAGCATGCAAGGCCATTATATATGAAATTCATTCAAAACAAACAGTGGAATCACACATTGGTCTTATTTATTTATTTAGAAGAGATTTACAAATCTCATTACATGTATTGGAAAATGAGGTTATAACATCCTCCCCTCCTTATAGGAATTTTGCCCTCAAAATTCAACAATCAAACAAACAAATTTGGATATGCCTTTTCCATGTCCGTCTTCAGCTCCCATGTGGCATCATCCTCTCCATGGTGCTTCCAAAGAACCTTTACCATCTCTATATTCTTATTTCTGAGCTCTTTTACCTTGGTATCTAGAATCCGCAAAGGCAACTTAGGATAAGACAACTTTCCTTGAAGCTCAATTGGTTCAATGCTCAGCACATGGCTTGGATCTTGCACATATCACTTCAGATTGGACACGTGAAACACATCATGCATCATACTGTATTGAGGGGGTAACGCCAAACGATATGCGGCTTCACCAATCCGTTCTAACACTTCAAACAGACCCACGTATCGGGGACTCAACTTTCCTCTATTTTTAGCTATAGCTCGGAGCGGTCAGATCTTCAGAAAGACATGTTCTCCCAAAGCGAAATGCACATCAGTCCGCTTCGCATCAGCATACGACTTCTGTCTGCCTTGGGCTCTCTTTAGCCTTTGCCTGATTAAAGCGACTTTATCACCATACACTTAGAGTTCATATGACCTCAATAAGATCCTCTCACCAACTTCATCCCAGTGAAGTGGTGACCGACACGGTCTCCCATACATAGCTTCATATGGAGGCATCCCGATACTGGCTTGGTAACTATTATTGTAGGCAAACTCAGCTAAAGGAAGGTACTGCTCCCATGATCCACACCAATCGAGCACACAAGCTCGCAGCAGATCCTCTAAGGTCTGAATCGTCCTTTCTGACTGACCATCTGTCTGGGGGTGATAGGCGGTACTGAACTTTAACCTTGTACCTAGTTCCTCTTGAACCTGCTTCCACAACTTAGAAGTAAACTTTGGGTCTCTATCGGAGATGATGGAACCAGGTACGCCATGCAAGCGTACTATCTCTCTGATATACAGCTCAGCTAAATCTGACACTTTGGCAGTGGTTTTCAAGGCAAGGAAGTGTGCTGACTTGGTAAGGCGATCTACCACAACCCATATCGCATCATGACCTCTCTTGGTCCGAGGTAGACCCACCACGAAATCCATGGTGATCTGCTCCCATTTCCACTCTGGAATGTCTATAGACTGTAAAAGTCCGCCGGGTCATTGGTGTTCAGCCTTCACCATTTGGCACGTAAGACAACTGGCTACATAAGCTGCAATGTCTCTTTTCATCCCTGGCCACCAGAAAAACCTCTGCATGTCCTTAAACATCTTAGTAGTCCCTGGGTGTACCATGTACTTAGAGCCATGAGCCTCTTGTAGGATACGTTCCTTCAACGGTGAATCCTCAGGAACCCATATGCGATTCTCAAATCAGATTCCTCCATCTATTCCCAAAGAAAGACGGGTCTGTGGCTTCTGCATCAAGCCTTTCATCTTGTCAAGTCCTCTACTGGCCAACTGTGCTGTGACAATCTCACTCAATAACTCAGACTATATCTGAATATTGGCCAAACGAACTCGATCATCCAATGGTTGAGGTGACCATTCCACCAATTCTTCTAAGCTCTTCCACTGACTAGACAAAACAGCTGCACGCCTGAGCTGTTTTCGACTTAAGGCATCAGCTACGACGTTCGCCTTTCCTGGATGGTAGGCAATGGTGAAGTCGTAATCTTTCATGTACTCCATCCATCGTTGTTGTCGTAGGTTCAAGTCTTTTTGCATCAGAAGATACTTCAGGCTCTTATGGTCTGTGAAGATCTCAAAAGTGGCACCATATAGATAATGCCGCCAAATCTTTAATGCATGAATGATAGCAGCTAACTCCAGGTCATGTGTCAGGTAGTTCACCTCGTTTGGCTTGAGCTGTCAGGAGGCATATGCAACCACGTGCCGATTCTGTTCCAACACACACCCAAGCCCCATCTTTGATGCATCGGTGAAGATCATGAAAGCCTCATTGCCTGATGGTAATGTCAAAACTAGTGCAGTGGTCAACTTTTCTTTCAGCTCCTGAAAACGAGCCTCACAAACATCAGACCACACAAACTTCACATCTTTCTGAGTCAACATAGTCGGAGGCAAGGCGGTCTTTGAGAAATCTGCGATGAAGCGCCAATAATATCCTGCCAACCCCAAGAAGCTTCGTATCTCGGAGGGGTTCTTCGGTGCTGGCCAGTCTCGAACTGCTGACACTTTAGCTGGATCTACGACGATCGTTCCTCCTGAGATGATGTGTCCGAGGAACATGACTCGGTCTATCCAAAACTCACATTTAGATAATTTCCCATTGAACTTCTGCTTTCTCAAGATATCAAGGACCTTACTTAGGTGGTCTCGGTGTTGATCTAGGTCATCAGAATAAACCAGTATGTCATCTATAAACACTATGAAAAACGAGTCAAGGAAGGGTTGAAACGCATTGTTCATAAGGTTCATGAACACACTAGGTGCATTGGACAACCCAAAAGGCATAACCACGAACTCATAGTGGCCATACCGGGTCCTGAAAGTGGTTTTCGAGATATTCTCACTCTTGACTCTCAACTGGTGGTAACCCGATCTCAAGTCAATTTTGGAAAAGACTCGAGCCGACTTCAACTGGTCAAACAAGTCATCAATATGGGGTAAAGGGTATTTGTTCTTAATGGTAGCCTGGTTGATCATCCGGTAGTCTATGCACATTCGGAGCGAACCATCCTTTTTCTTTACAAAAAGAACTGACGCTCCCCATGGTGATGTGCTAGGGCGGATAAAACCCTTATCCAACAACTCCTGCAATTGCTTCTTTAGCTCAAGCAACTCAGCAGGGGCCATCCTATAGGGTGCTCGGGAAATAGGGTTTGTACCGGGAGCTAGCTCTATTGAAAAATCTACCTCTCTGTCGGGAGGTATCCCGGGTAGATCATCAAGGAAAACATCTACATAGCTTTGGACTACCTTTATCTCCTCTAAGGGTTGTACCTTGGGTTCTGGCTCGGTGACTACTGCTAAGAAACCTTGACATCCTTTACTCATCATCTGTTCTGCCTTCAATGCCGACACATACAGGCTGGTGGTGGCATCCTTCCTACCCCTAATGACAAAAGGTGGGTGACCTGGTCTCTTAATGATCACTTTCTTCTCCCTACAGTCGATTTTGGCCCTATAGGTATAAAGCCAATCCATGCCAATGATTACATCAAAATCATTCATGTCAAGAAGGATAAAATCTGTAGGAAACTCACGATCTCAATATTTCACAGGTATCACCGGAGTTTTCAAAAGGGAAGTAAAGATCCGACCACTCGGGGTTGTAACATCTAAGACATAACCTAGATCCTTGATATCCAAACAAAGCATAGTTGCACGATTTCTCGAAATGAAAGTATTAGTAGATCCGGAGTCAAATAAAGCTTTCACATTATGTCCCATAACTTCAAGCATGCCTACATTGTTTTTCATCATGCATTAGACCATTACATGCTTAACTTTATAACATAAAAGAGAACTCTAAGGGTTATTACCCTCGATCAACCGATTAGCATTAACTTGAGCCTCCTCATTGTCAATGGCAAACACCCGAGCTTGCCTTCTTTCTCCTGTAGGTGGGGCTACAACTATAGGTGGAGCTTCCTGTCACACCCCGATCTCACACTAACCACAACCCACGAGATTAGGGCGCGACGGAGGGATTATCACATAAACAAACCACTGAGAACTTTTTCTTTTTAAAACCTCGTAATGATATCCGGATTATTGCTGTAAACTAAAACATAATAAACTATTGCAGAAGCATTTCAATTAAACTGGCTAGAGAACATAAACAGAGTTTACAACATGTAACATTGTTTAACAGAAAGTAAAACATAACAGTTAATTTACATCTTTTACACATTCGCCATACATACTCTCTCTCACCCACACCATGTCCCAAGGACCGGAGGGGAAAAGACTAAGAGACCACTATCTAACTAACTATATATACCTTCTACTGACTAGGGTGGTAAGATCCTTCAGATTCCTGGAACTGTCACTGACCTGAAAATGTTTGAGTAGAGGAGTGAGCCTACTCGCTCAGTGAATAGTTTTTCATTTAACTATCATTAAACAACTCGTCAAGTTTATTAAATTGAAATAAAGCATAATAACAATACTATACAGAGCATTTCTAATGACATAGAATATTTTACAGATAATAATCACATTTCTATACAACAACAAATATCGCATAACTGTAAAGCATAAAATATCAGAAACTGCATATCTTGAATAATAAAGCAATTATTGAGAACTAGCCCAGAAGTTCTAAACTCTTAACATATTAAATTTACTGTGATCCTATATGATTACATTTTAGTTATTATGCCCTAATCATATGCAGTGTACTCTGCATACAAAGATCTGTAGCAAACTACGATCTCACCGTACAAGACTTAGCGACACACCCGGGAAATGCTAAGTCTAACTTCTCGCCCTGGTCTGCTACAGGACCCACATGCTCTCTGGCCTCCTCTGCACTCACCATGAGTGCTCTGGACTCCTCCTCTAACCTGAGCACACAGGCGCAGGGAGTCAACACTGGGTTACCACCAGAATTACTCAACCGGTTGGTGTTGGATAACCCTTTACTTTATTTATTATTTTTCCCCAGTGCCACCGAAATTACTCAATCGGTTGGTGTTGGACACTGTCTAACAACCCTCGTGCCACCAGAATTACTCAACCGGTTGATGTTGGACACGAGTTTCACCCCTAAGGTGCAGACCTCTCAAAGGGGTTCTACGGTGTTAGGGCACCTAAGTCTATTATAACACAATTATATCTTTCATTACTTTAGAACATACCACTGGATTAATACACTTGTTTATGAACTGTACTAATTTCAACCGCTACTCTGTATAAGTCAATTATCTGTATTGTTCAAACATACACAACAGCAATATTTCAGCTAATTAAATCTATTTCAACAATTGCATTAAGCACTTTTGGTTTCCGTTGAACCAAATAAAATCATTGAACTGTTCTACACTGATCAGAAGCTGTTCTAGATCATGTATAATCATACCGAAGCAATTTATAAAATAAAATTCAAGTTTTATCAAATACTGATAAAACACCTGATAACCACTGATATCAGTGCAAAAATGCTCAGTTTACTGAAAAATTCCAACGAAGGAGTTAAATAATGATAACTAAATGAACTCCTACTCACAGCATTTCGAATTGTCCGGGTTCGTCCGGAATTGCGTCTAGAGGCCTAATTTTCGGCAAAGGAAAGTCTTTATCAAATAGAGTTGTTGTGTAATACTTCACCACTACACCAGCAGGCACTCACGCAAGCACGAACAGAGCAAGGAGATCTCGGCTAGTTGCTAAATTAGGAATTCTTGACAACGGCTTTGTGCTGGATTCTCAAAATCGGAATCAAAATCACCCTCCTTGGTGCTTTGCACGCCCAAGGCGGCCTCCTCCTGGCCGTAGGCAGCAGCCGTAGTCTGCTGCTACTTGCTGCAGGTCCAGGTCTGCTAGGCGCTGGCTAGGGAAGCTATTGGTTGCTAGAGGAAGAGGAAGGGAGGTAGAAGAAAGGAAAAAGGAAGGGAGGAAGGAGAAGAAAACTACCGGAACGAAGCTAAGAGGAATCGCCACTGCGCTCCTCTCTGTGGGTGTGATCGCGCGCCAGCGCCGCTTAAGCAAATGGCCGAAGAAGAGATAAAGAAGAACGAAAGGAAAAAGGGTTATATAAAGCTAAAAATTTGGGAAAATTACAGAATTGGACCCCAAATTGAAAATTATCATAACTTTTTCTTCGAAGGTCCGTTTTGAATGATTTCTTTTGCGAAACTTCAAGAATGAGGCCCACTACAAACCCAAGACATGAAAACATGCTAATCATATTGTCTTACTGATTCAACATTCCAATTGCATCTAAATATTAATTTACTCAAATTAATCATCTTAATTATGCACTTATTGATTTTATGTGCTTGATTCAACTAAATCAAGTTAATGATTCAATCTCAACTATTCATTCACATCTTAGCTTATCTTAATTAATCATGATGTTTAACAAAATACTTAGCACTAATCAAGGTATTTCACGCTAATCGAGGTACTCATTAGTTAACTTAGTTATGGGTCATAACAATCTCCCTCCCTTATAAGAATTTCGTCCCGAAATTCCTAAAAGAAAAAGAAAAACTTGTTATGCATCTCAAACTCAAGTTCCCACGTGGCTTCTTCTAAGTTATGGTTCCTTCATAAAACCTTTACTAATGGTATCTCGTGATTCTTGAACTTCTTGATCCTCTGATCAACTATCTGTATTGGTCCCTCAACATTGGACACATCTGATCTGATTCCAGATCAAACCACAATACATTGTCTTTCTAGAACTGCTATAACAGTAACTCAAATTATGGTAATTACTGAGAAATTATCATACTATACATGCAGACAAATTAAAATTCTTAAATAAATCGAATGCATGTCAATTTGGCACTTTATACTAAAAATCATGCAATTGAACTGTTAAGCATCACCACATCTCATACTGAGAAATTTGGATATCAAAATACTTGATTCATTGTACACCCTATCCTTAGGCTTTCAGTTACCTCATTCACTTATCATATAGCAACACCCTATCCTTAGGGGTTACCTCATTCACTAGTCACATGGCAACACCCTATCCTTAGGGTTTCAATTATCTCATCTATTTGATTGCAGTTCAAATCACAATACAGTATCATTCTAGAACTGGCAGAGCAGTATATTCAAAATCATTGTAATTATTGAGTAATCCTTATATCATGCATGCAGGCAGATTTAAAATTCATAAATATCCCAAACTCATATCAATTTTGGCACATACATACTGAATTCATGCAATTGAACATCGTATTACCCCAATAAGAGTAATTTACTTCACATATAAGAAATCATATGTAATATTTATCAATTATCTGAAATTTCTCGAAGAACGTGCACGTTAACCCATATCCTGGTTTGTGCAACACATAACTCAATTATGAGTTGCTTATGTTTCATAACACAAATAATTAATAATACTTGAGAATTTCTAGTAATATCTCAGAGAAATGTGCCAATTCATGTAAATGTTAAGTCACACACATTAACATAACAGAAAGCATGCAACTAGGTTTATTTGCATATTTTAATGCTATCGTACTTTCTTGAAATCATGCACCTGATGATTTACAAAATTTGTATTGTCTGGGTTTATACCCAAACTGTACCATTATCAGTCGTGTATTTCTAAACTCAACATTCACACTAAGCAATTTAGGTTTCGATGAACTATGTAAATTCACTGGTCCAATCTACACTTTATACCATACAGAGCTTCATACGGGGCCAAACCAAGACTGGAATGGTGACTATTGTTGTATGCAAACTCTATAAGGCTTAAATGTTCTTCCCAACTTCCACTGAAATACAAAACACATGCTCTCAGCATGTCCTCAAGAGTCTGAATGGTTCTCTCAGACTGACCATCCGTCTGCGGGTGAAAAGCTGTACCGAATCTCAACTTTTGTCCACTGATTTCAAAAAAAAATCTGGATGTGAACTTAGGATCCCTACCTGATATAATTGAAACTGGGATACCATACAACCTGACAATCTCATCCATGAATATCTTAGCTAACTTCGGAACATCAGAGGTTGACTTGATATGAAGAAAGTGAGCAGACTTAGTCAGTCTATCCACAATCACCATATTGAGTCACAACCTCTAGGTGTCCTGGGTAACCCTACCACAAAATCCATTGTGATACGTTCCCATTTCCATTCTAGTATAGGAAAAGATTACAAAGTACATGTGGGCTTCTGATGCTCAGCCTTAACTTGCTGACACACACTACATCTAGCCACATATTTAGCTACATCCTTTTTCATACCTGACCACCAGTACAATTCCTTAAGATTCATGTACATCTTAGTGTTACCTGGACGCATAGCATACATCGATGCATGCGCTACCTCAAAAATCTATTCTCTCAAGTCATTATCTCAAGGTACATGCAACCTATCATGTGGATACAACAAACCATCATCTGAAAACCTAAACTCTGGTCATTTTCCCTTGTCATGTCATGCATGATCCGCTGTAACTCACTGTCACCCTACTGTAGTTCCTTGATCTGTTCATTAAAAGTAGGTTTGATTGGCATCTGTGCAATCAAACCACTCTGCTCTGACACCCCTAAGCCTAAGTTCAACTTTTACATTTCCACTAGCAGGTCTCTCTTGAAACATGACATAGAGGATGCATCAGCTATTGAACTAGACTTCCTGCTCAGGGCATTAGCTATCACATTCGCCTTTCCAGGGTGATAATCTATCGTCACATCATAAAGATAGTGACGCTGTGTCATAAGAACATGAACTATAACAGATATCTCCAAAACATGTATCAGGTAATACTCCTCATTCTATGCTACTTATTTCATATTATTACCGTAAGAATTTATTTCAAAATTACACTTCAGTTATGTTATATTTCTCCTTTTGTTTTAAACACACTTGTTACATTTCAATTTATATCTTACTCTTTTCTCTGAGTCATTTTCATGTTGTTTGTCTACCTTTCAGATTGGCTACAATTAAACCATGGATCACTATCAGTGCTAGATTACTTTTCATAGAACAAATCTCATGATCTTATTTTATAGAGATGCTAGTACTCAAGGTCAAATCACTAGTAATATCCCTTGAACTACTACAGCTCTAAACATTCTAGGGTTTAATCATTATCAATAACATAGCATTATTGTGATGTGACCTTGCTTCCTTTGTTTGAATTCCAAACTTGGATCTTATAAATTTTACTAAAGTCTTTCTTATCTTATCACTGAAATTTCCTTTCTCTTACTTGGACATTCAGATAAATTACGTTCTCAATTTACCCTGCTAGGGTTTCATCATCATGTTGTGTGTCATTATTTCATTCACTTAGACATCTCTACCATGGTAGTTATGCAACATATATGATGCATTCATTTTCTAATTACGCGTTTGTTCTTTATTTTAGAAACAAGTTAGTCTATAAAGACTCAGAAAATTCAAGGTAGTATGTATGAATGTATTAAGCTTTATAATAAAGATATGCATTCCATACTCTCAATTATGTCATGTAATCCTCATTCCTTAATCAAAATCATCATTTCTAACATTTCTCTTAATTCAACTAAGTTTCTTATCCTGGTCTTATGATTTACATAAAACTCTTTATTTCTATGTACTTATTGTATACTTAACTCTTTTCTTCTATTTTCTCTTTGCTTTGAAGTACATAAAAGTATTTTATTCCATTCCATGATCCAACCCCAAGTTGATTCTTACGTCCTAGCCCTTACATACTTTTCTCACATCCTTTCCATACTCTTATATTTAGAGTTCATATAATACAAATCATTGAATTTAATTTGAACCTTATATCATTTTCTTAAATTTCCAATTAAGGATTACACATATGAGGTTCCAACATTGGGCCTCTGATATCATTTCCAGCAAATTCTTAGTTGTTCTAATCTTTCTCTTACATCTCAACGTCTTATCGTATGTACATTCTTACTATGATTCAGGTCTAAATCATCCGGAGTCTACTCTAATTATACTGTTAATAGGAGTCATTAGATCCCAGTAACGCATCCTACCAGCCGGACCAGGCCGAACCTGTAGTCCTGAATCCAAGAGCTACTCGGGATTAACCAACTCCCATTAATCTCAAACATGTGAAAAGAATATCCACTTAGGGCAAGCTCATTTAAACATAACTCCTGGTCTACTTAATATAAAGAATATAAACAATAAATGAATCGGTTCATGACACACAACAATATAAAAGAATCATATTTATTCTACAAACTGAGAATCTAAATTCATACATATAAGAGCATTTCTAGTAATTTTTCAATCAAATAAACAATAATAAACAAGAGTTGTATTGCATCATATGTTTAATCTCTTACTCCCACATTAATTTTCAGTTTCTTAACCCTAAGACTTCTAGGGTTTCTCTCTAGCCTATCCTTCCTCTGCATACCTAGCCAGGGCATCCAGAGAAGAATAGACAGAGTAGCTTGATACTGGTCAATCTAAGTACTCAGATACCTGGCCAGGGTACCTAAATACTCAGACTTCCCAGAGCTAAAGACACATCACTTACTATTTGCCTCACTTATAACTTTATCTTTTGATCCTAATGATTCTTAACGACTCAACCTAAGCTCTTTACTTGGTTCTCGTGACCACATCCTCTTCCTGTCATCTGCAATAGTATAACAGTACACTTCCTGTTAGAAAATTACAGTTAGAAGGAAGACACCTAAGTCCTAATCCTATTGGTCTCTTGTCGTCCCCTGACCTTGACTTAGAGTAACAATGTACTAAACCTATGCTCTGATACCAAGATGTCACACCCCGATCTCACACTAACCACAACCCACGAGATTAGGGTGCGACGGAGGGATTATCACATAAACAAACCACTGAGAACTTTTTCTTTTTAAAACCTCGTAATGATATCCAGATTATTGCTATAAACTAAAACATAATAAACTATTGCGGAAGCATTTCAATTAAACTGGCTAGAGAACATAAACAAGGTTTACAACATGTAACATTGTTTAACAGAAAGTAAAACATAACAGTTAATTTACATCTTTTACACATTCGCCATACATACTCTCTCTCACCCACACCATGTCCCAAGGACCGAGGGGAAAGGACTAAGAGACCACTATCTAACTAACTATATATACCTTCTACTGACTAGGGTGGTAAGATCCTTCATATTCCTGGAACTGTCGCTGACCTAAAAATGTTTGAGTAGAGGAGTGAGCCTACTCGCTCAGTGAATAGTTTTTCATTTAACTATCATTAAACAACTCGTCAAGTTTATTAAATTGAAATAAAGCATAATAACAATACTATACAGAGCATTTCTAATGACATAGCATATTTTACAGATAATAATCACATTTCTATACAACAACAAATATCGCATAACTGTAAAGCATAAAATATCAGAAACTGCATATCTTGAATAATAAAGCAATTATTGAGAACTAGCACAAAAGTTCTAAACTCTTAACATATTAAATTTACTGTGATCCTATATGATTACATTTTAGTTATTATGCCCTAATCATATGCAGTGTACTCTGCATACAAAGATCTGTAGCGAACTACGATCTCACCGTACAAGACTTAGCGACACACCCGGGAAATGCTAAGACTAACTTCTCGTCCTAGTCTGCTACAGGACCCACAGGCTCTCTGGCCTCCTTTGCACTCACCATGAGTGCTCTGGACTCCTCCTCTAACCTGAGCACACAGGCGCAGGGAGTCAACACTGGGTTACCACCAGAATTACTCAACTGGTTGGTGTTGGATAACCCTTTACTTTATTTATTATTTTTCCCCAGTGCCACCGAAATTACTCAATCGGTTGGTGTTGGACACTGTCTAACAACCCTCGTGCCACCAGAATTACTCAACCGGTTGATGTTGGACACGAGTTTCACCCCTAAGGTGCAGACCTCTCAAAGGGGTTCTACGGTGTTAGGGCACCTAAGTCTATTATAACACAATTATATCTTTCATTACTTTAGAACATACCACTGGATTAATACACTTGTTTATGAACTGTACTAATTTCAACCACTACTACAGGAGTATTCATAAAGCAAGTCAATTATCTGTATTGTTCAAACATACACAGCAGCAATATTTCAGTTAATTAAATCTATTTCAACAATTGCATTAAGCACTTTTGGTTTTCGTTGAACCAAATAAAATCATTGAACTGTTCTACACTGATCAGAAGCTGTTCTAGATCATGTATAATCATACTGAAGCAATTTATAAAATAAAATTCAAGTTTCATCAAATACTGATAAAACACCTGATAACCACTGATATCAGTGCAAAAATGCTCAGTTTACCGAAAAATTCCAACGAAGGAGTTAAATAATGATAACTAAATGAACTCCTACTCACAACATTTCGAATTGTCCGGGTTCGTCCGGAATTACGTCTAGAGGCTTAATTTTCGGCAAAGGAAAGTCTTTATCAAATAGAGTTGCTATGTAATACTTCACCACTGCACCAGCAGGCGCTCACGCAAGCACGAACAGAGCAAGGAGATCTCGGCTAGTTGCTAAATTAGGAATTCTTGACAACGGCTTTGTGCTGGATTCTCAAAATCGGAATCAAAATCATCCTCCTTGGTGCTTTGCGCGCCCAAGGCGGCCTCCTCCTGGCCGTAGGCAGCAGCCGTAGTCTGCTGCTACTTGTCGCAGGTCCAGGTCTGCTAGGCGCTGGCTAGGGAAGCTATTGGTTGCTAGAGGAAGAGGAAGGGAGGTAGAAGAAAGGAAAAAGGAAGGGAGGAAGGAGAAGAAAACTACCGGAACGAAGCTAAGAGGAATCGCCACTGCGCTCCTCTCTGTGGCTGTGATCGCGCGCCAGCACCGCTTAAGCAAATGGCCGAAGAAGAGATAAAGAAGAAAGAAAGGAAAAAGGGTTATATAAAGCTAAAAATTTGGGAAAATTACAGAATTGGACCCCAAATTGAAAATTATCATAACTTTTTCTTCGAAGGTCCGTTTTGAATGATTTCTTTTGTGAAACTTCAAGAATGAGGCCCACTACAAACCCAAGGCATGAAAACATGCTAATCATATTGTCTTACTGATTCAACATTCCAATTGCATCCAATTATTACTTTACTCAAATTAATCATCTTAATTATGCACTAATTGATTTTATGTGCTTGATTCAACTAAATCAAGTTAATGATTCAATCTCAACTATTGATTCACATCTTAGCTTATCTTAATTAATCATGATGTTTAACAAAATACTTAGCACTAATCAAGGTATTTCACGCTAATCGAGGTACTTATTAGTTAACTTAGTTATGGGTCATAACACTGCCACAGGTGGTACTGCTGCTGGTGGGGCTGTAACTTGTCCCTGTCCTCTGGGATCTGGCATAGGACAGATGGATTGCAGATGTCCTTCTTGGTGGCAACGAAAGCAAGTCTTCTTCTTGTAGCGACATTCATCGGCGTGGCCCTTCCCGCAGGTGCAGCAAAGAGGTCGGTTGTTCTCCTGACGAGGTTTCCCCTTTCCTCCATGTTTACCCTTAGCTTGATGACGTCTTGGACCCTTCTTGTGGTTGTTTCTCGGGCCTTGGTCTCCTTTAGTGAAACCCAAGTACCCCGTGGGTGGAAACGGGGCAGGCATCACGGTCCTCTCCATGTCTAAAGCAGTGTTGTAGGCTTCGACAAAGGTTCTTGGCTTGCTTGCCATCACATGGGGCCTGATGGCAGGGTGAAGGCGCTCTATGAAGTGATCCACCCTCCTTTCTTCATCCATCTTGTACCCAAAGCGTTCCAGGATCCGGAACTTACGCCGGAAGTCTGCCACAGAAGAGTTTCCTTGGGTCATGTTGGTGAACTCCCTCTCCTTTTCCTTCTTAGCTGAGACTGGGATGAATCTGGCGGTGAAGATCGTCTTGAAATCAGCCCATGCCATGGGCTCCTCTGTCAAGTCTCTACCAGCGATGTGGGTCTCCCACCATATCTTAGCTGCCCCTTCCAAGAGATGAGCAGCAAAGAGGACCTTCTTGCCCGGTTGAACTTCAAGCATGCGAAATCCATTCTCGACTGCAAGCATCCAAGCTTCCGCTCTGTCGACCACCTCTGTCTTGTCCTCTCCCCAAAACTTCTCGATATTCAACTTGACGAAGTCCAAGATGGTGGCTCCTAGTCGAGGACGAACTGGATGCGGCTCACCATTCTCAGTTTTGGCTAGGTCTCAGAGGGCCAAGGCATTAATGGCCTCAGTCAGCTTCTTCTGCTGCTCTATCCACAAGGCCTTAGAGGTGTGGATCATCATAGTCAGTTCTGGACTTCCAGCTTGGTCCTCCTCCATCTGGTCTGCTTCCTCATACACATGCTGCTCTTCATACCCTTCGTCCTGCTCTTGGTCAAGGTTGTCGAAGGGTATTGGATCAGGGTTAGGGACCTCATGAGTGGTTTCTTCAAGCCTCTTTCTCTTCTTAGAGGATTCACCATCAAAGTTCCTCTTTCACTTTTCAGAAGACCCCTTTCCTTTACGAGGAGGCCAACCACTCCTTGCTGGTTTCCCAAAGCCCCTCCGGAATAGAAACGGTCTTTGTACGAGCCATCTACATAAGCATAATAAATAGATCTTTAGTTTATCATTAAACTAATTATACTTATGTCAGTGACGTCTCATTACGTATCTTTTATTAATTTGATGGAGAATTCCTTAATCCTTAACTTATTTGCCCATACCACATGAGGGTGGGGAAGAGAGAGAAATCACTAACTCTTAAGTCCTTAATAGAAATTGTGATGAGAAGGGATGAATAAGATGAGAAAATCCTAAAGGTATCTTATTTCGATTCAAATCCTAGGACATCGGCCAGGCAGTCACACATTCTGGGAGTCCTCGTATTCCAACTAGCGGTGCGGAGGAAAATTTTGCCAGCCCCCGGAATTGATCCTTTTCTAGACACCTCAGTCTTTCGGAAAATCCTCTAATAACTCCCTTGGGTTCTACGGAGTTTGTTAAATTTTATAATTATTAATAATTAAGTGGATAACCTTGGCTCTGATACCAAATGTTACGACCCCACCACCCGATAACCCCCAATTAAGGGAGACCGAGAGGTAGAAGCCTTACACATAATTTCCGGATCAAGGTTCAGCAATTAATTAATAACAATTAATAAATTCTACTAGACTAAACTGAAAAGTTAAAATAAATAAAACTTTTGCATACCTTTGAAAATTTTGGAATTCTAAAACCTTTATCCAGAACTCAGGCTAACTAATCCTCCTTGGACTTTAATTAGTGTGTTTCACAATATGACAGATTACTGTTTCTCCTTTTTGTTTTGTACCTAAAACGCCGACAAACAAAACTTCGGTCAGCCAAAGCTGGTATGTGGGGGATTCACTAATCGTGCAATTATCTATAACAAATTATTGCATTCAATTATCAATTAACAAACAATATTACATTTTAAGTATAACTACGCGATCCATGTGTACCCTATCCCCTGCGCTGTCCCTGCAGTGGACCTGGATACTACCTCCCTTATGGTAGAATCCCATTTTACCCCTCATGACTTCACCTAATAGGTGAATCAATTTCTAGGGCTGAGTCACATGGCACTACCCGTGGATAGCCCACTCCTTAACTCATGGTATGCTAAGAGTCTCATGGCACTACACGTGTGTAGCCCAGTTTCTAACTCATGATACCCTAGACCTTGCTCTAGGTTATCCTTAGCCTTGACATAGCCACAGGGGTGGACTCAGATCTATCTAGTCATACATATATACTCATAGTGATAGCCATAGTCTCTTTATAGAGGCAGGAATTAAAACATCCAACAGTTATTTCACACATTTAGGGAAACGTCGGTAAAACCTCAGAAAACTATGCGGTATAGCCATTAACGTAACCACATACCTCTTATTGAAGTTCCAGATACAGAATCAAGAATGAAAAAATAGACTATCCAAGTAAGCAAGCAAAGGCACATAAACCCTGAAATAAAAGTACAAATTTACTTTTATTAATATTTATCCAGTATCATTATGTCCCTTAGGGTTTCTATCCAATTTTAGGGTTTTCTTAAAAATTAGGGTTTTGCTTTATTTTTCAATTGTTATGAACCCTAATTCATCAAATCCACGTAGAACCTTTAAATTATCTCCTTTTAATATTCCTAACAATTTTAGGATCATTATTTAGCAATTTATCAAAATAACAAGGTTTCCTTCTTCTTTTACCCTAAATTAGGGTTTTCATGTACATTATCTTTCATTCATAGACATAAACCCTAATTTAGCCATATTGGTATTCAAAACGAATAGAAACCTCATATTATTAATTAACATGTTCATAACCCTCAACTTAACCCATTATGTTACAAAGATACATCTTTTTCATGCAATTAGGGTTTTCAAATAACTTGAAATGCATTTTACTAGCCATTAAAGTACTTTTGCAAAACGAACTGGAATTAGATGTTACAATAAGTTTTAACAGATTCCTTGAATTTTTCTACCCAACTTTCATATATAAAGCTTCTCTTTTCGAGATTCCTAGCAATTACTAGGATTTTAGCAAGAAAAATCATTTATCTTGATTATTAGGCAGAGAGAATAATTTACCGAAAATTCGGTAGCCGCTCGATCTGTGCGCTGATGGTCCTCATCCGGATCTAACGGTCCGCGTCACGCTCTCCCACTATCGACCTGTGCGCAGGCTAAGTCGCGCCCGACGGTCAGATGTTGCCGAGTCCACGATGGACTCCTGATCAACGGTCAGCAACGACTCGCTCCACCCACTTTAGCTAAACCCGCGCGTTGCTCCAGCAGTGTTGGATCTTGGGAGGCACACAATGGTCCAGGATCTGACGATCCTCGCTCGTCGTCCTCCCTTGACTTCTAAACAGAACCAGCGGCGGCGCCGCGAAGACCTTCTCGCCGGAGTGCGAGCAATTGGGTGAGATAGCGAACAATAGGGCTTAGAAAACCGCCGTTTTAGATCGTGAAGGAGCACCGAACTACAAGGACCCCTATTTATAGGGTGTGAAGGCCCTTTTAGGGTTTTCTTAACCCCTCCGCCAACAGACTTCTAGCCCAATTGGGCGTTTTGTGAATAGGCAATGAGAACCCCACAAAGTAGGGTCGAGAAGGTTTGCTTCTCACGCCCGGACTCAACGAGAAAGTTTCCACAAGCGCACAAGCGCTGGATCGTGAGAAAACGATGGGGAGAGTTTCCCCTTCCTGTAACTGTGCTACAGTCCGCATCCCTATGGGACTCTGGACGATGAGCCTGATCCGTTGGATCATGATCCAACGGACACGATTACCCGCGCTCAAACAGAAAAGGAAAAGAATTCCCAATTATACAAGGAAAGTCCTTATTTTAAAGATAACTTGAAAATTTATTAACTCCCAATCCATAAGTCCTTTTGGCCTCAAATTTTAAAGGAAAATATTTTATACGTTTATATCTCATTGTGCAAAATTTGGAGTCCTTATCCCAAGGAAACCAGTCCTTTACTTCAGTTTCAAGTTATCTCGTATTTAATGGTATTTTCCACATATTCTTTATTTCCTTGGCCATTATTCAATTATTTTGAGTTCCTTGAACCCCAAGGATACTTTATAATATGAAAACCTATTATGGGAAATTATCTTCTAACCTTTTTATCACTTTCAACCATTTTCTTATATATTCCATTATTCCCTTGTATTCTTTTATTAAATGGAATTCCCTTTTTCATTTCTTTTTATTTTTCTTTCAAATGGGCATAATGGCCAATAAGGCCCATCAAGAAAGCATGCAAGGCCATTATATATGAAATTCATTCAAAACAAACCGTGGAATCACACATTGGTCTTATTTATTTATTTAGAAGAGATTTACAAATCTCATTACATGTATTGGAAAATGAGGTTATAACAAGATCTGACCTAGCCTCTAGGTTAGCACCTAAATGACTGAGAACTAGGTCTAGCCTGGTGTTTTTTGAGTAGCAAGTCCTTAGATTTTGTTCTTTCCTTGTAGTGTAGTGGTATGGGACATTTAACTATTTGGAAATGGCGTGCATCAAGGGAAGAGAAACCATAGATATATTGCGCATGTTGGCTAGAGTAGCTACACTAGTCTACCCCTTGTTCTCACTCTTTTCACTAGTTTTCATGATGATGTACTTTCTACTATGTGTGGGACACTCATTTTTAGGATTTAGTTTTTTATTCCAAATGGATCAAACCTCGATAGTTTTCTCTGATGCTTGTTTTATCAGAGAAAAACTATATACTATTTTATTATATATATATATATTACAAAAATGTGTCTCCACACATGTACGAGTAGGAGGTGGTCATGCAACCTAAGTGAAAGTGAATGACATCATTATAGAAGAGAGAGTAGTTCTAGATTAGATGTCTAGAGCCTTTTTGATATATATGATAGATGGAATAGATGATATAAGTTTTGATGATATGATGTAAGTCTTACATAGATGATATAAGATAGTTTTGATGATATATGTTATTTTCGAGGACTTAAGTTCAGTTTTGAGGAGTTGAGATAAGTTTTGATGATGCAAGTATGCATTATTTTATGAGATAGGATAAGCTAAGTTAATATAAGATGTGAGTTAGCATGAGCCTCAATCTCTTTTACGAAGGAGGACCTCTAGTGTTAGGAATAGTTTTGGGGTTAACTCCCGAGAGAGTGAGACCCATTGGGAGAAGGTTAGAGAACCTAAACTCTAAGATATGAGAATGATGAGAAATAAGTGTTACGATGTGTCCTAAACTAGACTACTCCTGAGTGAATGGGTTGTGTTGCGTAATGCATGATTCCTATAGTTATCTTGAACACTAGATGTCCTTGGGTGGACCAAACCCTAGAGATAGATATAGAGGCTCGATATATGTGTGCAAGTGTAAATGAATATGAGTGCCTTTCATCTGGGTGAGGGAGAGAGCCCAAGACCCTAGAGGAGGTAGCTATGTTAGTTTCTGTGAAGCCTCATGCTCGAGTTAGTGGTTCCCCATGTAGGACTCTAGTAGTGTATGTATAAGAGAGTTTTGGGTAAGCATGTCTCATGGGTGGAGAACCTATGAATAGTATGTCATAGCATGTGTTGGTTTGTGCTTATGTGGGTAGAGCTTGTAAAGCTAATACGAGTGCTAATGAGGTAATCTAAGAACCCTAGACCAGGAGAGGGAAGATAAAGTATATGCATATGAGATACTCATAGAGTTGAGTTAGCTCAGAGAGACTGATCATGGAACTACCTTCATGGTATGGGTTAGCAGAACCTCAATTGGACTATATAATGTTTTGATACATGTTTCATGAGCCACTTGTATAAGTTTGTTTAGCACAACCATGATATGATATATGTAAGGATGAGATCTAATCTCGAGATGAGATATATAGACATGATGTGATGGAAATATAGAAATGGTTTAATAGATATCAATGCATAAATGGTTAACCATAATCGTGAATAATAATGATAATGTGATATTGTTGGTTAATCTTGTGATGAAATCACTAGTAAATGTGGCAATTTATTACGAGTAAAGAAATAAGATCATATGAATGAAACATGTTACATGAGGTGTTAATCTTAATGCTTAATAAAGATGAAAAATATAGTTTGATAGATAGCACAACATAACGATTATGCCACCTTGATATGATTTAGATGGATAAGGTGGGTTAACTTTAGTTAACTCTCACCTAAAAGACATATGTTAATATTGAACATGTTCTAACAATGAGCTCAATAAAAATGTTGATGACACCTTGATATTATCGGTTAACTTTAGTTAACTTCTGTGGAACATGATAGTATGATGTTGAATAATAATGCATGGGTTAAGATAAGGAAGCAACCCTAATATATGATATTTGTAATAAGATAACCTAAGCATGGGAAACATGTTATATGGTGAGGGTTTAACCCTAAAAGCTCTTGAAACCTATTGGTAGTGGTTTGTGTATAGTTTTGGAGCTTTTTCTTTTGGATATGTTGCACCTAGAATAGTGCCATATATGTAGATGCAGACCCTTGTTTTTTTCCTTAGAGTATATGAATGGCTTAATTTCGAGGACGAAATTTCTTTTAAGATGTATATGATGTGAAAGACTGGTTTTAGTTTAATTTTGTGGACGAAATTTCTTTTAAGGTGTGTAGGATGTTATGGAGTGGACTTTTAGAATCCTAAAATGTCCAATGACATAAGTGAATTCATGAATGTAGAGTTATCTTAAGAGTTATAAGTGCTTTGGTAATGTTTGATTGGTGATTGATGTTGATATCATGATTAAGATCCCTAAATTTTATGTCTCTTTGAGTTATTACATTGACAAATCAAATAGTTGAGTTTTGTCACCAAAATTGAATACAATGTAGCTTGATGGGTACCAAAGTTATGGTTAAAATTTGGTGGCAATTGGAGCATCCTAGAGAGAGTTATTGAGGTTTGATATTTGGAAAATAATGTGCATATTTAATGATTTGAGGACCTAAGTTGCTAATCAATATCAATATCACGCGCCCTAGTTTAGTTGAGGATGTGCAACTCTTTTCTCACTGTTGGATCACTGATCCTAGGGTGTGGACACTCCGAAGGAGAGGCCATAGATTGAATTAACGGAGCGTCAGCTCAGGACCCTTAGATGTCATCTAACGGTAGAGAGCTCATCCCCTACCTCTGACTGATGCATAGATCATGGGGGGGAGATGAGGCCGCAGATCTTCAACCACATTGGTGATCGTGGGAGGGAGCGTGAGTTCCATCTGAGTAGTTGAACTCGCCCCATCAAAATGAGTTGGGAGACCCCTCAAACTAGTCGAGAGGCTGCTCTAGTTGGGAGAACAAACTCTCCACCACCACCATCTCTCCACCACATTGAGCAGGCGGTGGCTGGAGGAAGAACATGGAGCTAGAGAACCGATCGAAGGAAGAAGAGAGATGGGAAAGGAAGATCGAGGCCTAAGGTGATGAATGTAGGCATTTGCGTGCCCTGCGATGGTCGTGTCAATGGTTGACCAGCTTGGGTTGTCCGAAGCTTGAAGATGGAGCTCGGGGAGGTGCGACGAGTGTATCACTCTGCATATGGAGATTATGGTGGAGTTTCTAGAGTTGGTGCATGACTTTGGGAGGCCTTGGATTGAAGAATTGTGGAGCTGAGGCCTAATGCCCCTTATGCTCTGCCACAGTAGTGCCAGCGGTAGCGAGCTTGCGGACATGGTGAATTAGAGGCGCATGAGGCACCCCAAGCATCCGCAGGAGGCCACACAGTGGTGTTGAAACTCATAGATGAACAAGTTTTCCTAGAGGATGGTCTGCTCTTCAAGGATGTCTCATCGAAGATGTTTCCCTACGGTAGGGTCCTGCTAGATAGAACGCGAGACCGCGTTACACGAGGAAACAAGGTGAGAAAGGGGGAAGTTGGGTTAGCAGATCTACAGATCTGTGGATCCAACCCCAAGATCTAGACCAGGTTCCAATAGCAAAAGAAAACAGAGTCGCAACCCTAGTGGACATGTGGCTAGGCGTGATTCACCGAAAAGGTATTAATCTCAGATAATTGTCAAATCTTCAATAAATTGTAGTAATTAGCACACTTATCAAAAAAATACAAATAAGGCACCGAAATTCTCAGAAAAATCAGTAGAATACAATAGAATGATAATATCAGGCTTTTGCTGCATTACTAACATTGGTATCATGTAAGATGTATTATGCTTGTTTCATTGATAATAAATATCAAATGAAGATATAAAATCATGAGAAGGCATCAGTAACTCTAAAATGTGTCATATAATCTTTTTGATGTCAGTAATGATGATGTTGATGCCTGAATACATGTAATTTTCTCAATATGGCTAATAACCCTAATTAAAATGTAATAAATACATACATACTCAATAAATAATGAAATTTACAGAGTAAGCTCATATGATTATATTGAACCTGATATTTAATTATGAGATCATGATGATGAACAAAATCCATGTTATATGAAGATGAACCTTAATACATGGGTTGTAACCCAAATTTGGATTAATGAATATAACCTAGGGTTATTATATGCAAAAAGTGATATGGAACTTAATGTACAAATGATGCACTATAATATGGAATATAATACCAGTAACCTAATCACAAGAATATAAGACATGAATGCAAGTAATGATGCACCTACTCTAATGACCAAGATTAAGGTTAAGATGAGATGTATGATGATAGTATATGATCTTGTCTTAATCAGGGTTGACCAAAGATATAGATGACGTGAGGATTATGTGATTAGGAATATCTCTTTAGAAGGTACACCATTACCTCTTACTTGGCTTATTATACAATATGCTTGTCTTATATGGTAGTAAATACTTGGCATATGGTATTGGTTGAAATGATTGTTTTCGTATGATACATTGCTTGATTTTCCATAATTACTGTTATGAACACATCAAACATAATATGTATGTCCCATTATATGAAAGTACTAATTCTCTTTGGTAGCATAGTGCTAGAAATTGATCATTCTCTTTGGTAACATATCACATTGTACAACGATCTAACTCTTTGGTAGTACATCATAAGGCCTTACATCTCATACTCTTTGGTAGCTGAGATGATGCATTATTCCCTCAAGTGGAAAATGCATGGATATATAATGGAAAATGTGCTTAAAACATGTGTTCTCTTTTGTTAGTGAATATCTTTGTGTAAGTATACACTTTTCTTATATTCTTTTCTTACTGCCAAGTATATTAGTTTTATCTTATTGCTAAGATATGATGAGAGGTAAATAAAAGACATGTAGGCATACTCAGTACAATATTCTTGAATATTGTGCTGATGTGTACCACATGTAATCTTTTGTTTAGGTTGTATCATGTGATCTTGAAGATCCAGAATAGTTGAGGGTTGTGTGGAGAGCTAATGTGGAGGTGGACCTATTGTCTTAGGATCCTATAGTTTAGTGGTAGTATATGTATAGTTTGTTTTTTGATATGTAATATCAAATGTTGTAACAATTCATGTTGTAATTATATGTTGAATGGTGAACATGTGTTGTATGGTTTTATTATTGTTCATGTACATGTTCTACTGATTGTTTCCTTCGGACTTCCTCTGATTTTCTTCTTCTTAGCCTTGTATGAGATGTTTAAATTGGGATTCTCACTGAGGTGAGGGTCTCAATTTGGACGTCACACATCAGATTAAGGTTTAGAAAATCCAGGGACGTCACATCAACACTCTTCCTATGAACTATATCCTACAAGATCACACATGCTCTAGGGAGCTAACATTTAAATAGAAAAATCACTGGAAAAAGGTCACCTTATGTGGGAATTTATCTAACACCCCAATATTAAATATCTAGAACTCAAATCCCTATGTCGATAGGAAAACTCACTTGATTTTACATTTTTTGGTTCATCGACTTAAACCTAATTTGATACACTCCTGTATTTATAAAAAAATGAAAGAGAAGAGAGATGATGACTTTTCTTCAAGTGGTTTCCAAAATTTTCAATGATTATAGACTCTTGATCTTAATATCTCTGATAAAACACAAATTTCATCCACTTTTTCCCACTAATGCATGATTTAATGGGAGAATTTAACATACTCAAGTTTAATAGAATATATGATGAGAGTCACTTTTACGGTCAATAAACCTCTTAAGGATCATTTAAACTCCATGGGAATGAATAATTTGTCAACATAGGTAATGTCTAAGTGATAACATGCCCTTTATGTGAAGAAATCAATTGTCCCCAATGTTTTCCTCACTAGTTCACCTTCGAGGTAAAAGAACCACCTATGATTTCCACCCTCGACAAGGTTTGACAAAACAAATTTGATGAGTTCAACCTTTTTTAGCTTTTTGTGACCAAAATAGGGGCCAGACTTAGCTCAAGCCTATGGTTTAACTCTTATCTTGAACCTTACCATGACAAGGGCAAACTGTTTACACACCATTTTTGCTCACTTAAGAGAAATTCATGACTAAATTTTGATTCTCTGGATAATGATGAAGTCCATCTGATTTTCCACATTCTTCTCCTTTTTCCAAATTTTTTAATATTTTCACATATTCTTTTGCCTCTTTAATCCTCCCATTATCACCCACTTTTACCGAATTTGGGATTTTCTACTAAGAAAATATATTATCTAGACTTAAGGGAAATTTTCTCATTAATGATGTGTCACACCCACATCCCACAATTATCACTAATCATGAGATTAGGGCATAAGTTTTAGGATTATACTTAATACAAAGTTCACTCCCAACTTTTTCTTCTTTTTCAAACTCTTTTTTTCTCGCATTGAATCAAATAAACAAACTTTACAAGAGAATTAAGCTTTGATTACTCTAATATTATCTCAAAATTTATGATACACATCCATACATTCATTCTATTTCTCACACTTCCATGTACATACGACATGATAATCATATACATTCTCTCTTATTAAGGAAACAAAGATACAAACATCATATACAACTCTTTCACATCTATACAAGGACCTAGAGTGACAGGGACCGATTGAACTTTAATTGATCTCATACATAACTCATGTGGTAGATCTACTCTGTTGCAATTCCACGTGGTTTCCCTAAAAATTATGAGTAGAGGGGTGAGCCTACTCGCTCAGTGAATGAGTACTTCAAAGAAATAGTTTAAGGAACTTATATAATTACAAATATATTATTAAGCAACTGATATCAATTATAATAGTAGTAAGCTTTAAAAAGTGTAATCATTCAATTTCACAATTATGACACAATACTCTAGACATCTACAAGAGTGAATAAATATATGAACATGCTTGATTGATCATTAATGAACTAATGATTCAGAAACATACAAAGGATAATTGAATAACTGCACACACTTCTTTAACCTCTCATTTATCTTATTATACCCTGAACCCACATGAGGTGTTCCACAACATGTGAAACAATCGTAGAAAGCTATGATCTCACTGTACAAGGCTTAGAAGCATGTCCGAGTTCCTAAGCCTATCTCTTGGGTAAGACCCCGTCTGCAGCGGGCCTCGACACGTCTGCCTCTCAGTGGCTAATGGGAGCGGCCGAATATCTCAGACTGCACCTCTCAACCTTGGTACTCAGGAAGTGAGTCAAAGCCCTTAGGCTTACTATGCATCAGTGGACCTACTGACCACTGATCACTATAGCTTGTAACACAGGTACCACTGACATCCCCAGTTGGTGTTGGATACCACACAACTGTAAGGAGTCTGCCCTACTGGTCAAGACCTCACACCCTATTAGTGCACTCTGGCTTACCTCAATCTGGACTACCTCCAATCAGGAAACTGTTTCCTCCCCACAACTCTGGCCTTATCCTGTGAGGATTCTACAGTGTTCATGGCATCTAAATGTCTAATTCACTCTTTAAATTCATAATTCAATCATCACATCAACATATCTTAGTTTAGCTTTGTAAACTGTTCATTTCATAAACCATCTGATAACATTTATCACAAGTAAACTGTTAAGCATAATCACATCTCATATTGAGAGACATTGATATCACAATACGTGTTTCATTGATCACCCTATCCTTATGGTTTCATTTACCTCATCCACTTATCACATGACTCACATAAGGATTTAATGTGTCATAAACATGCATTGAATAAAGATTGCTTTAAACAAGTCATATACAATCAACATATGTATGAAATTCTCGAATTGAGCTAAATTAGGTTTTTCCATGCCATTCATTGAGATATTATGAATCAAGAATAACATTTCATAAGTAAAGTCTATGATGTTAAGAAAAGCACTTCAAATGGATTTCACCATATTCATTCACAAATTTCCAACTTTCCAATCATATAGGGCTTCACCCTCTTTACAAAGATATCAAGCAAAGACTATTCACATCACATGAAATCCAAAATAGTATCTTACATATATGTATGACACATTCAAATAAACAATCATTCATAACCAATGAGATTCAGATAGAAAAATCTCTATCTAATTATACAACAATTTTAGTTATAGCTGAAAACCCTAAAATTTAGTTTACTCTTATAACCTCGGTAAATACTTAGGGAATTCTCATTAAGATGGATTGTTTACATTACTTAGATGGTTTTATCATCTGAAATTCATGAAAACAGGAGAAGAATCCATTTCATATCATTTTACAAAAAGTAGATCAAAGGAGAATTTAGGGTTTGTTTGTCGCATACTAAGCAATTGAAGATTATTGATGATTTAACTACTTTTCATGCAATCTATTGTTTAAAGGAAGTTCCCACTCACCCTAAGGTGTGAAAACACCTTAAAAACGTAGGTCATCCCTGAAAATCTCAATCTCATATCAAATCCCTAGCAATTCACCTAATTCTTCTTCCTTTCAACTTGGAAACCCTAGAAATGAGGGATTATGAAGAAAGAGTGAGAAAAGGGGAAGTTTTGATACCATTTTGGATCAAATCAGAGGAGGGACGGAATCTTGACATGTGAGAGAAGATTCACCATTAAAGTCTATGCAAAGAAGCTAAACTTACTAGATTTCATCATATCTCAGATTGAGAAACCCCAGATCAGCAATTCCACCACTTTCTCCTCTCAAACCCTAACTCTCCCTCTCTCTCTAGGATTTCATTTCTCTAGAATGAATCAAGAATTATGAGAGATAATAGTGTGATAAGTTGACCATATAGAGCAATTGAGCTTCTTGGGTGAATTGCACATTGACCCCTCAGTAAACTTTTTCTTATTTCAGTAGATTTTTCTGTCATTAAAAAGTTACTATAATTCATGTATTTCAGATATCAAACCTTCTCAAAAAAATATAAAAATTTATCATGCTATTTTTAATTGAGCTATAAAGATTTAATTAAAATTTTAGATTATTATGAGCTACCATTATATAATTAAAAATAGAATAGTACACTAATATCCAGAAATATGCAGAACAGTCGGTTGAAGAGAAAATGCCCCAGAATGACCATGCTAGCTACCACGTCCATGCTAAGATGGACCCATAACAGCCGTGCTTCCAACAATGGACATGGTGCATTGGTTTCATCAAATATGAGTACAAAAGTTGGTCAACAGTTCAATTCTTTGAAAACAGTTGTGTAGACAAGCATGCTCGTTCCACCAATGACCTAACATGGTTGTTCTACCCACCACGGCCATGCTATCCAAGCCTCCAACTACCATTTTCATTTTCCTATGCCTAAATATCTCATTCCTTTCCAACATAAGCTTGTTTAGTGAAAACCCTAATTTCAATCGACTAGGGTTTATATTTTCTCAAATCCTAATTATACAAAGCGATAATATACTTGGAGTTCTCTTTAAGTTTAACACATCATAATTGAACTACCATCCTTAATCATGTTTAATCAATGACCAATATAACTAAGCATGTTGCCATCCACATAAACCCTAACTTACCAATTAAGCTCAGATACGGTCATAATAATTCTTCCCTCAAAAAGATTTCACCCCGAAACATAAATATGCAAGAAAAGTACATTCAAGGTTTATATTAAGCTTCTAAAATCATACATGTCATTATATTCTTGTATTTCATACTTGAATGCAGTTTTCAACATTAAGTCCTTTATTTATTTTCTAATCACAACATGTTTGAAATAGTTCTCAATGATAACAAAGAAATTCTCAATGCCACAATCAATCCTAGGATACAGAGAGAAACAACCATTTCAATATTTTTATACTCTTGAAGTGTTACCTCAACATTGATAATCTGATCTGACTATCTCAATTCATACGGCCCAATATGTACTATTGTTCTGTATTACCTCTAATTCACAAAAGAGAGTTCACCATGTTGTTTTGAATTTTACTATTGTGCTACTCAAATAGCAAAAAAATCTTGAGTTGGAAGACTAGATTCAACAACAATTATACAATACTACTCATGGCATCCCCATTGGATCATGGATGCATAAGGTGAAGCATTGCCATCACATTCCATACTATTATCAAGTATGAACCCACACATAATTCAAGGTGTAACCATCGGGTTATAGCATACTAGGGTTTCAACAACAGTAACATAGTACTCCATGATTGTATTAGTCATTCAAGGACTATTCATACCTAATTACCATCACTTAGTTATATTAAAGCTAGGTATAACAAGATATACCTCATTAGGGTTACATATCAATACAATATGGTTATCATCCCTTCTATTCATATGAGTGAATAGGTAAGACTACCTTATTCAGGGTAACCCTGCATTTTTTCTATCATCATTCAACCCATATCACCATTCCACAATTGTAAAATACTAAGATGGATTACTAGTATGAATGACTACAACTATTAGACACCTTTAATTAACATATTGCTTGTACATGTACATGAAATCATACATAGAACAAATTTACATCCTTTAATATACCTTCAACAAATTATACTTCTAAAAAAAAATTTACATATTACTAAAAGCCATTGTTTTCTCTTATCTCTATCCTCATTCATTACTACTTACTTTTGGCTACTTATCCTTCTCATTTAATCATGTAGATTAAACATCCCTAAAATTGAAACATACAAGGTACAAATAGATATTCATCATTCTTGCTATCACTACTAGAATTTGTTTGAGATTACACTTTGCTCATCTTGCACTTCTCCTTTTATTCAAATTACACCTATTATATTTCAAATCTATTTCTTATCCTTTGCTTTGAATCATTTCCATATTGTTTATCTATCTTTCAGATTAGCTACCTTTTAACCCTTATTTACTTTCAGTGCTAGTTTCTTCTCATAGTAAAAACCTCATGATCTTGTTTTATAGAGATGCTAGTATTCAAGGTCAAATCACTAGTGACATCTCTTGAACTACTAAAACTCTAAACATTCTAGGGTTTGGTCCTTATCAGTAGCTTGACATTATGGTGATGTGACTTTGATCCCTTAATTTGAAATTCGAACTTTGGATCTCACAAGTTTTACTAAAGTCTTGCTTATCTTATCAATTGAATTTTTTTCTCTTTCTTGGCCATTCAGATAGATTACGTTCTCAATTTACCCTACTAGGGTTTCATCATCAAATTGTTTGTCAGTATTACATTCACTATATGTGTCTACCATGGTGGTTATTCATCATATATGATTCATTTTCTTATCATTTCATTCCCACATTACTCTCATTAAGTAATATATGAAAGAGAAGATGATTCTGAGACTTGGAATTCTTATTTTCAAACATTCCCTTAATACATTTCTCGTATGTAGGCTTAATTAGTTATCAACAAGGATACTTGACTAATTAGCACTTGCTTGAATCTCACCTCTTTCTTTTATAATCTATATTACTCCATCATGTTTCAAAGCCTTCCTTAATTTCCATAATCCTCTTACCATATACTACTCTTCCACCTGTCATCTTTAACTTCTAATTCTTATCATGTATACCATGTTGCACATATTTCTTTTTATCCTTTTTACTAATGTGAAGTTGAAATTCTAAACCCATAATCTCTCTACTAGTTTCACCTCATGTTTAATACATTTCATGTCCTTCATTTTAAATCAAACGACTCTTGCATACGTCAAGCTAAGCTTCTCTTTCAATCAAGTTTTTCCTTCCTGAATATAGTCTACCTTTGTATGACTTATTCATTTGTTAAGCTACAGTTTTGTTCTTCTTTTAAAAACTAGTTTGTTGTTCTATAGTGACTTAGGGTCCAAAGGTAGTAAGGATGAATGTATTAAACTTCATAATAAAGGTATACATTCCATGCTCTCAATTATATCATAACCCTCATTCCTTAATCAAGCTCATCATTTCTAACATTTCTCTTTGTTTCAACTAAGTTTGTTATTCTAGTCTTATGATTTACATGTTCATCCAATTCTCTTTACTTTAACTCTTATGCAGACTCTTTACTTCTATGTACTTATTGTATACTTAACTCTTTTCTTCTATTTTCCCTTTTCTTTGGAGTACATAAAGCATTGTACTCGATTATATGATCTGTTCCTCATGATTGATTCTTACTATCTTGAGCCTCACATACTTTTCTCATATCCTTTCCATTTTCATAATTAGAGTTCATATAATACTAATTATTAAACTTAATCTGAACCTTATGTTGTGTTTCTTTATTCCCAATTAAGGGTTTCTCATATGAGGCCCCAAAGTTGGATCTTAAATATCAATTTCAACTAATTCTTAGTTATTCCAATCTTTCCCATATGTTTCATTCTCTAATATATGCACATACTCATCACATTTTGTGTTTTCCTCCCTGTAGTTTAATTACTCTTATTTGATTAATTAATAAGACTCATTAGATCCCAGTAATGCATCCTACTAGCTGGACCAGGCCGAACGTACAGTCCTGAAGCCAAGAGCTACTCAGGATTAACTGACTTCTATATATCTCAAACATACATCAAGAATATCATTTCATTGTAAACTTATTTAAAGACAACTTTTGTCCAATTGATACAAATAATGTAAGAAATAATTGAATCAACTTCATAATATACAAGAATTCTAAAAGATCATTTATATTTCTAAGATCTGAATATCTGAATTCAAATATATAAGAGCATTTCCATTGATATCCAATCATAGCAACAATATAAAACAAGAGTTACATCAAATTCTATTCTTATGATTAATTCATTCATTTCTTTCTGGTCTTCTAACCCTAATATGTATAGGGTTTCTCTCTAGCCCATCCTCCCACTCATGCATGGCCAGGTCATTCAGAGAAGAATAGATAGAGTAGCTTGATACTGTTCAATCTAGGTATCCAGATACCGCACCAAGGTATCCAAATACCCAGACCTCCCAGAGCTATTCAAACACCACCTCTTAACTGTCACACTTATAACTCTAACTTTCTATCCTAATGGTCCCTGATGACTCAGCCTAAGCTCTGATACCAAGTTGTCACACCCACATCCCACAATTATCACTAATCATGAGATTAGGGCATAAATTTTAGGATTATACTTAATACAAAGTTCACTCCCAACTTTTTCTTCTTTTTCAAACTCTTTTTTTCTCACATTGAATCACATAAACAAACTTTACAAGAGAATTAAACTTTGATTACTCTAACATGATCTCAACATTTATGATACGCATCCATACATTCATTCTATTTCTCACACTTCCATGTACATACGACATGATAATCAGATACATTCTCTCTTATTAAGGAAACAAAGATACAAACATCATTTACAACTCTCCCACATCTATACAAGGACCTAGAGTGACAGGGACCGATTGAACTTTAACTGATCTCATACTTAACTCATGTGGTACAACTACTATGAAGCAAAGTCCACGTCGTTTCCCTAAAAATTGTGAGTAGAGGGGTGAGCCTACTCACTCAGTGAATGAGTACTTCAAAGAAACAGTTTAAAGCACTTATATAATTATAGATATATTTTCAAGCAACTGATATCAATTATAATAGCAGTAAGCTTTAAAAGTGTACTCATTCATATTCATAAATATGACACAATAATCTAGACATCTACAAGAGTGAACTAATATATGACCATGCTTGATTGATCATAAAGAAAACTAATGATTTAGAAACATACAAAGGATAATTGAATAAGTGCACACACTTGTTTAACCTCTCATTTATCTTGTTATACCCTGAACCCACATGAGGTGTACCACAACATGTGAAAGAATTGCAACAAGCTAATATCTCACTGTACAAGGCTTAGAAGCATTCTTGGGTCCCTATCTTGTAAGTAAGACCCCATCTAAAATGAGCCTCGGCACGTCACCCTCTCAACAGTGAATGGGAGTAGTTGGATATCTCAGACTGCACCTCCCAACCTGGGTACTTAGGCGGTGAGTCAAAGCCCTTAGGCTTATTGTGCATCAATGGACCTACTGACCACTAATCACTATAAATTGTAACACAGGTACCACCGACATCCCCAATTTGCGTTGGGTACAACACAACTGTATGGAGTCTGCCCTACTGGTCAAGACCCCCACACCCTACTGATGCGCTCAGGCTTACCTAAATCTGGACTACCTCCAATCGAGAAACCATTTCCTCCCCATAGTGCATGCCTCATCCTATGAGGATTCTACAGTGTTCATGGCATCTAAATGTCTAATTCACTCTTTAAATTCACAATTCAATCATCACATCAACATATCTTAGTTTAGCTTTGTAAAATGTTCAATTTGTAAACCATCTGATAACATTTATCACAACTGAACTGTTAAGCATAATCACATCTCATACTAAGAGACATTGATATCACAATACTTGATTCATTGAACACCCTATCCTTACGGTTTCATTTTCCTCATCCACTTATCACATGACTCGCATAAGGATTTAATGTGTCATAAACATCCACTGAATAAATATTGCTTTAAACAAGTCATATACAATCAACATATGTATGAAATCCTCGAATTGAGCTAAATTAGGTTTTAATGCCATTCATTGAGATATTATGAATCAGGAATAACATTACATAAGTAAAGTCTATGATGCCAAGAAAAGCACTTCAAATGGATTTCACCATATTTATTCACAAATTTCCAACCTTCCACTCATATAGGGCTTCGCCCCCTTTACGAAGATATCAGGAAAAGATTATTCACATCACATGAAATCCAAAATAGTATCTGACATATATGTATGACACATTCAAAAAAACAATCATTCATAATCAATGAGATTCAGATAGACAAATTTCCCTATCTAATTATACAACAATTTTAGTTATAGCTGAAAACCCTAAAATTCAATTTACTCTTATAACCTCGGTAAATACTTAGGGAATTCTCATTAAGATGGATTTTATCCATTACTTAGATGATTTTATCATCTGAAATTCATCAAAATAGAAGAAGAATCCATTTCATATCATTTTACAAAAAGTAGATCAAAGAAGAATTTAGGGTTTGTTTGTCGCATACTAAGAAATTGTAGATTATTGATGATTTAACTACTTTTCATGCAATATACTGTTTAAAGGATGTTCCCACTCACCCTAAGGTGTGAAAACACCTTAAAAATGTATCTCATCCTTGAAAATCTCAATCTCATATCAAATCCCTAGAAATTCACCTAATTCTTCTTCCTTTCTACTAAAAAACACTAGAAATGAGGGATTACAAAGAAAGAGTTAGAAAAGGGGAAGATTTGATACCATTTTGGATCAAATCAGAGGAGGGACGGAATCTTTACATGTGAGAGAAGATTCACCATTAAAGTCTATGCAAAGAAGCTAAACTTACTTGATTTCATGATATCTCGGATAGAGAACCCTAGATCAGCAATTCAACCACTTTCTCCTCTCAAACCCTAACTCTCCCTCTCTCTCTCTAGGATTTCGTTTCTCTAGAATGAATCACAAATTATGATAGCTACTAGTGTGTTCAGTTGACCATATAGAGCAATTGATCAGCTTGGTTGAATTGCACATTGAATCCTCACTAAACTTTTTCTTATTTCAATAGATTTTTCTGTCATTAAAAAGTTACTATAATTCGTGTATTTCAGAGATCAAACCTTCTCCAAAAAATATATAAATTCATCATGATATTTGAAATTGAGTTATAAAGCTTTAGTTAAAATTTTAGATTATTATGTTCTACCATTAAATAACCAAAAATAAAATAGTGCACTGCTATCCAGAAATCTGCAGAACAGTCGGTTGAAGAGAAAATGCCCCAAAACGGCCATGCTAGCTATCGTGGCTGTGATAAGATGGACCTAGAATGGGCGTTCTACCTACAATGGACGTGGTGCATTGGTTTCATCAGATTTGAGTACAAAAGTTGGTCAACAGTTCAATTCTTTCAAAACGGTCGTGTAGACTAGCATGCCCGTGCCACCAATGACCTAACACGACAATTCTACCCACCACGGTCGTGCAATCCAAGCCTCCAACTTACATTTTCATTGTCCTATGCCTAAATATCTCATTCCTTCCCCAAATAAGCCTGTTTGGTAAAAACCCTAATTTTAATCGACTAGGGTTTATATTTTCTATACCCTAATTATACAAAGTGATAGCATACTTGGAGTTCTCATTAAGTTTAACACATCATAATTGAACTACCATCTTTAATCATGTTTAATCAATGACCAATATAACTAAGCATGTAGTGATCCACATAAACCATAACTTATCAATTAAACTTAGATATGGTCATAACATGATGCTTTTTACAGTCATATTTCCATAAATTCCAAGTTGAATAATCTTGAATTAAATAGTCTCCCTTTTTCCCATAGATAACTCAACGGATTTTATCCACATAAAAATACACATCATTGGATAATAATGAAGAATAATCTTGAATTAATATCTTTTATCTCTCCTTTATTATTTTATTTGATTATTTTTAAAATTTGCCATTTTCATAGTTTACTCTAGAACATTCCAAAAATATCTATAAATTGTGAAATCGACTTTATCCAGCCTGGGCCACCCGCGCATCACAACAATCCATTAGTGACATGAGGTAGATTGCCTCAATCTGTGAGCCACACCTTGTGTGCATCGGTGTGATCCGCCTCCTCTTTCTAAATCATCTAGTCCAAAACCCTGAACCTTCAAATTCACCTATAAGTAGACCCCCACACCTAGCATATTATGGTCCTCTCTTCTATCTCCTACAGCCAAAGAAACAACTACCTGTTGCTTTTATTTTATGCATGTGATCATAGGATCCTTTGTTTGGTACCAACTATTATACTAATTTCACTAGGTTGCACAACTGTAACTGTTACATCTATATCAACAAATGTTGCTTCTTGATCTGATTTGTTCATAATAGTTTGTATCTTCACGCTCTTTCTCAAAGATCTGATCTTGATCAACTGAATCTCTCTCTCTCTCACATCTCTCTCATTTCCTACATGTTATAACCTCCAATGAAGGATCTCCATTATGGGAGATGATGGGGTAATTGGGACCACAACACCCCTAAATATTGGACCCTTAGTGCTATAATAGGAAATCCATGACCGTCTCCAATGCCAAAGCTTTGCTAGCATAAAAATTTCTATTTATTGCCTTTTCCTCTATTTTGTCTAATGTCAATCTGGATCACTGCTATTTTTATCTTTTGAGATAGCTAAAAAGGTTGCAATATCATTATTGGGCAGGATACGGGTGCTAACACCTTCCCCACTAGTAATAGGATTGCCGAAAATGATCTCTAAATTAATGCATAACTTTCTTATCCACCCTCAGGTGGAGTCAAATTTGTTATTTTACATGTTTTCTCTTTGACTTAAATTCCCATCATAACTTTTCCTTATATTTCATGTAAAACTAGGAGGCTTCACCAGGCTTTATCAATTTATCATTTTCTTCTTGGGTTTTTGTTGTTTTCAAGACTGTAGGATCCATTGGAGTTTTTGGTCCAAGTATAACTATAAGTGACCCTTTAGATGCAACTATCAACAAGTCGTACCATTCAAAAACACTTTGACCATGATTTAAACCCATCTATGTTTGGTTCTCGAAGTTGAAGTCATTGATTATTGGGGTACCTATTTATGGGTCCTTTATCTCCTTGAATTTTAGTGTTTACCTCATACTCATTGTAGATTATGTGTCTGTGGTGGAACCAATTTCTACCTACAACAATAATACCAAACTTATTTGAAAATTTGTGACGGTTCTATCATCTATAGATTTAGGGTGCCAAATATTATCAATAAGGATGACAGTTCACACTTCACAAACTTCCAATTTGGTTAAATTTTAAGGAAATATCAGGTGAAGCAAAGGGTGGTTACATGATTACATCTAATTTTGTGGTGTATGTTTTGCTTTTATCTTATTGACTTTGCATGCTTTATCTTATAAATCTTCTTTTTTTTGGCATTTCTCAAATAAATTCCCTAATTACCATCACTACCTTTTTTCTTGCAGAAAACCACTTAGACCCAACATTTCCATCAAGAAGAGCCTAATGAGATGCATTGTCCTGGTGCCCAATGGGGTTTCAACCCCCGATGCCTAATGGGATCCCTACTCCTAGTGCCTGATGCATATCAACCTCCAGTGCCCATTTGGAATTCTACTACCTGAACTGCAATGAGAATTCCTTCTCCTGGTTCCTCAACAAGGTTATGTCATCCTAGTGCCTGACATGACCTCAACCCTCATCACCTGATGGGACTCCTACTCTCAGTTTTTGATGAGATCTCAGCCCCATTGACCGATGAATCATCGATGCCCAATGACACAACCTCTGTGCTACTACAACCCATTGTGTGATGGAGAGGCGGACTAATGAAGCTACAACTCCACACCTATAAAGACCCAATCATTATTATCATAAGTATAAGCAAATCATTATTACGATCATGCTTTTACATTAGAGTAGTGGATGCTTTAAAAATAATATTACAAGATTAAATATAAAAATGATCCTATCTAATCTCCAACAGGGGACAAATCATGCACGTCTCTTCTAGTCCTTCTTTGCATCACTTGTACATGAGTTCCTAGAGGAACAAAACAACAAATGGACCCCAAGAAGGGAAAATATAAGTCATCTAGGTTGGTACTAAATTTAATTATTGAGTTATTTAAATGAGTAATGATTTACAAGATCAAATCTAGCTTCGTGTTGTATTATGATAATAACAAAAGGATAATCTATATAGCATATTAATTTCAAATGGGTAAAAATAATGCAAAGTTGCAACTAGAATCAATAAGAAGATTTTTCCATAACTACTGTCAACATATCAAATTATTCAAAATGAAATAATTTATCTATTGGCATGGTCAATCTACAATTTTTTCTTAACTAGTGGCTAGGTTCCAAGTGTTCTCCCCTCTATGAGAGAACAACACTTTTGCCTATGGGGGAAACTAGTACTAGGGGACCTGTAGTCATCCATTATCCACTATGCATGGTTGGGGGATATGACCCCCCCCCCCAATCTAGTGAGATACATCTCTTTATCCTTAATTTTTAATTTTCGTGCCACTATCAAAATCAACCAACATTTCAAAACAATGTTCAACACACAAATTAGTCTTGGTGGTCTTCAACAAGAGGGAAAGGCTAATAAAAAACTTGGTTCATCACCTTTGCAAAATTATGTAGAAGAAACTCAAGAGGAAAATAAATAGTTCAATAAAGAATCAAGAATTTGTAACTGGTTCTGATTAATAATTTCAAATTGAGATGCGCTCAAGGATAGAGGTGTCAATTCCTCAAGAATCTAGGAAGAAATAATGTATTGGGATTATTTGATGTACTTGGATCGGAATTTCTTATTAAATGATGTTAGGTGAAAGTTTATCATGCTTTTTATTATTTTGTATCTTATATAATTATATCACTCCATATTATAATGATTTGGTTCATCTTGAGTTTTCATATACATGTAAATATTATATGTGATATGCTATAAAGTCGAGCCTATTTAGGACAATAACATTTGTCACTATATAATATGATATAGAGTCATTTCTAAAACCCAACTCGTATATTTTATTTATATTTGCTTCTCATTAATGTCCCATCTTAGGATATTGGCTTTGTAAATATGTTATAACTATAGAATCTGCATTATTAATACAACAGTGCACGTCACAAAGTAATATAGGTCTAGATTCAACATATTTATATTTTCCGTTTTAATAGTATATGACCATGAAAGTCAAACCTACATAAAAACATTTCATGTACATAAATAAGCTAATTCATGTCATACAAATCATAAGTCCATATTATATGTTGATGATAATAATTATTGAATGATAAAATTACTACTTACTAATACAATTATGTCTACATGACCACCCTTAGATAATCCACTCCTTGAAAAATATTTCATATAGATAGCTCCACTTTGTATTGACTCTTTTCTCCATTAGATATGTGTCTACCAATATTTTTCCAAAAGATCATCCAATGAATAAAAAGTAATGTTTTACATACTTACATTTAAGAACCTAACATATACATATCATATAAGTATATATGTATAATCATTACCGAATAAATGGTTAACTATCCTAAATTAGTGTTACAATATCATTTCCTATACAAGGTCTACCTATTTCAAGATAAACTATTTCATGTAAAAGTTTGAGAATGCATAAGTTATTGACACTATATTAGAGGGTAACCATATACTCTTATAGCTAGGTGGTTAAATAGATATGTATATTGGTTCCTTATGTAAAATACTTATTCAAAGATTACCCTTATATTAGTGTTGTCCATTCACTACAAAAAGTATGATTTTACTACAATCATTCTAACTTCATTTATCATATATGTAGTTAAAGCCCACTTTTCTTTACAAGAATACAATATGTAGACAAAAAATGTAGTTATTTATAATAACTAAAAATTGACTGCATATAGTAATTGACCACAAATTGATAATTCTATTCCTGACTCTCCCTCGCAGTGTCCAACCTATACTATATGAAAATTTCAACATTGGCGTGTGCCCACTCCTTGTTCTCCCTATTGGCATGACCTCTCTCCTTCCCCTAATAATGCAAGGTTCTCACTCAACTGGTGCCCCTACTCCCCCCCACCCAAATACCACCCACAACCATGCTCTGTTCTTCACATCATGTTCCCATCCCATTATAGTCCCATCCTCAATTTTGATAACCTTATCACTATCTTCTCCACCCCAAACCCTTCCTTCTCCCCTTTGGTAGCACCTGACCTCCAAACCATCAGAGAGGAGGCACTGGAAGGATGACATGTGAGGAAATAAAAAGTGTGGGTGCAAGGTTAAATAAAAGATGATCGAGTACTGGGGTTTGAGCTCACTGATTTTATGCCTCCTCTTCTCCCACTCAAAGTAGTGAGGTAAAATTCCCATTCCTCATTTATCTAATTTCTTTCACCTCCTTGAGTTTTCATTAATACATTACAATAAGATTGCCTCTAGATTCATCATCAATGACTCAGAAATTTGAATCATCAAACAAAGCTTTTGTATTTTGACTAGTATCTTTGATCTTAGCGGCTTGTCCACTTGGATGCAATGAAGTGTTTTCAAGGGGAGTTGAGTGTGAAACTGGTCTTTCATTAGTAGGATGCACATGAGCATTATAAATCAAGTCATCACTCACTACATAAGTCAATATCTTTACCTACATCAACAACTTATCAATAACAATTGTGACAGTCGCACCATGTTCAATTTTATGGTGTGCAACCTCAATAGCCTTCTCAACTCAAACTTCATTATCAGATTTTGTAGATTTAGCAAGACAAGATCCAGTAAGGTAATATTGGCTTATTTTGTATTGCACAAATTGAACCCTTTGATCTATGTTAGTGAGCTCTTTAACCTGTCAGTCTATAAAAGACTCATAGTTCCAATAGTATTTATAGAGACTACACAATAGTCATTCTTAATAACTTCATGAATTTTTCATGCTTTGTTTACCACATTGCTTCAACCATTTCTCTAGTAATGTGAATATTTTAAATTAAAATGATCTATATATCTAACTGAATATAATCAATATTCTGATGGTATGTGATGTCCTCATAAGCTACATTGTGACAGAGACGTATGTTTGACTTCTAAGTGAGATGTTATGTTATTTATTGTGTTTTCTATAAGTTATTGAAACAAGTTAAATTTTTTGTTTCTCATTTTGTGAATATTAACTTTTTTTTAGTTCATCTTGACTTTTATTTTAGTTCCTTCATGTCTGCATATTTGTGACTTTTGTCTCATTGGTATGCACTTTGACAACGAAGCATGTATGGGATACTAGAGCCTAGTTTCTATCTCCTGAGAAAGAGTTTAACTTATAGCTTTCACATTAGTTATCATTCTGCATTTCTCAAGGCATGCGACTTTATTATGATTCCTATTATACATATCATAATTTTTTCCGAATTACATCTCTTCCTTTACAAGTACAAAATTGGTAAGTCTCCGAAAGAGGCATGTTGTTGATCATATAGTCTGTAGGGTTGTGAGTGTTATCCAGATAGCTCCTTCCACATCCTCTTGCAAGTTAGCTCCAACCAGATATGTCCTAGTGCAAACATGGACCCTGCCATGGTTTTGCTTTCTTGGATAGAATGGCTTCTCATAGCTTTAAAGAGAACAATTGACAACTTTCAATTGGTTTAGTATGTGTGATCTATTCACCCCCAATTATAACAATCTCTTGGCCTTCATGGGCCATTTTACACTCATATTTCAATTTCTTTGCTATTTATGGTGTTGTTATGCCCTCCTTTTAGGAGATAATAGCAATTATGATTTTCAAGACAAAAATGGGTATAAGCATCCTTGTTCCAAGATCACACTTTTGAAACTCAAGTCTGGTGCTATAACATGCTCTATGGTAGTAGCAATCAAAGCTCCAAGTTTCCCCATTAAGAGATTATGTATCAAGTTACTATTACTTTTCAGAACCTAACCAAACTAGATTTGCACCTTCTCTATCATAAAGATTAATTCATCATAAACTGTTCCATAGATTGGAAGTCATCTAACTAAGTCTAAAAAGCCATGCATCATTTGTTTTTTAATAAATACATCCTAATATGTTTGAAAGTATGTAATGGACACCTCTATCTATTTTTTGGGTGAAAAACACCTTTATTTATTGCCTTTATGAGATCAATAACTTCAAAGTATGCATTACAAAATGGATACTTTACGTCAACATACCAAAAAAATAAGATATTTACCTTCCAAAAACAAGGAGGGAGTGCATGCTAATGTGGATACCCAATTCCTAGATGCTACAACCACAAGGCATGGAACTTGGAATCTTGCAACTATGATGATGGCTTCTACTTACCTTGCTACAAAGAACATGTTTCTAGAAAGAATCATGAACAAGAGGTAAATCTAAACACCCAAAAGTTCATTTACTCTACTTTTTGCATTGTCCATGGAAATTAATGACGCTTCTTCTAAGTCAAAATTTTATATGTCTTTTTCTCTAAAGCAAGTAAGAAATCAATTACGTTTTTATGGTTGATAGTCTCTCTACTATCATGTTAATGTATATATTATTACATTGTTTCAGTAGACCAACATTTTGACATGGCAATTGACAACTAAGAATAAGTAAATTTAAACGATATAGATCATACTACTTACAACTGCCCATTCACATCTTTCTTTTGTAAGAAGTTCATATCTCTTGCTTACTAAATTCAGCTCGATCTGGGAATGTTGAAGATTATAATTTAGTTGTTATGTTTCTAGACTAACCTATATGTCCTGTGGCATCCTCTGTTAGTTTAATCTCTATGTTGTGTAACATCCTCTATTAGTTTAACCACCTTTTGATATATCAATTCTAACAAACAATCATGATTTGAGTATCATTAATCAACTGTTAATGTATGGTTTTCAATCCAAACTTGGTTTTTTATTTGAGTGTTGGTTAAACAGATTCATGGTTTATCTAACCTAAATAAGATCACAAAAACGTGTAATGAAAAACTTGGACTACAAAAAGCCAGTAAGCTAACCACACTTGTATATCCACTATTTTGAAAGTGTAATATTTTTGTCACTATAGTGGCTTCACATGACATACAAATTGTTTGGGCGTGCTCTTAACTTCTCTGTTGCCTACATAAAACTCAAGAACGTTTTATGTGCTTAATTCAACTTCACCAAACTAGTATGTCGTCTTTTCTCAATTTCCTTTTGAACATGGTAATGACTCCACACTAAGGAGTGAGATGATTGGCAAAACACCAAGTCTAGACACAACAACATTGAGGTTGACAACATGTTTTCTACTCCTTACAATCCATTCTCCTTTCCATCTTGATCTCCATCCTTTTCCTATATTGTTTTATTGCCCATGTCTTGCAAGTACACATCTTATTTTTTTTTACTTTAAGGTAGTGGTGAGGGGCCGTCATTGAGAAAGAACTGACTTCAAATTGGAATATCACAGTAAACTCGTCGTTAGGCAACTTATATAAGAACATGGAGTATGTTTGCCTTTTCCCTTGATCCCACACTCCACCTTGTCTATTCCACATGTTGTTTAGTGGTTAATGATATTTCCATTATCCTTGACTAAATGAGGGTTTTTTCCATGAAAAAAACAAAATAGGCAACTGGTTGATGGTGAGTAGGACTCATTTTAGGTACCGACTCTTAATATTTTCAATCTCATTATCCTCCATAGATTTTCATTGTACTATATGAAATGAGTGTCTTTTGAAACATGGATTCTAAATTCATTCACAAGAAAAGGCTCAAACTTAGAGGCATACTCTACAACATCCCCAATTATTTATCCCAAGCAATCATGATCCAACAAAAAATTTTTCATGATTCATATTTCCCTTTCATCTCACTCAAAATTTTCTCCCTTTTCTAATTTAGATTTGCATTTTGTTCAATGATGTCATTTAATTTTAATTAAATACATTTGTTTAACTCATTAAACTTCCTTGGAGGTTACATGCTTTAGGTATTATTAATGCAAACAAATATTTGAGAAAATCCTATGTACATAAACTTTGTCTTACTATAAAAAAGAATACTTTTTGTTCTAAAACATTATCTATTGGTCTGTTGTGAGTGACACTTAGTGTTTCTTTTAGAGATGGTAGTGAGGCATCAATGGAATCCAAAATATTCTACAAGTAAGTTCTACATTTTAATGTTTGTGATGTACTATTGTTTCAGTTGGTATGTTATGAAATGTGCATTATGTTATTGACAATGCACTATTTCCAGCCTCACTACTTATGATGCCAACCTCTTTGCTCCATTTTAACATTTCCACATACTACATCACACTACCTACTAGGCACTAATGATGACATCGATGACTTTTGACACTGCTATTATTACCGATATTGAGCCTCATTGGTAGGGTGCATAGATATGACTAACCATTGCACTAAGGGGAATGTGTTGAATCATCATTGAGGTTGTGTATTAGGTGAGTGAATATGTAGTAGTCTAATGCTATTTTAAGATAAGCTACCAGAATTGGGTAATGTGAATAACAACCTTGAATCATGGGATATTGTGGGTAAATAGGATAAGGAGGGTGGCTGTGTGATATTTCTTCTTTGTGTTAACAAAGGTGAACACATGTTTGTAACAATATAATTGGGGTGAAGCATAGGTCATTGAAGTCTCACTAGAGTGTGTAGGTGTGCTTTGGTGGGATTGATCACTATGCATTATAGGAAATCACAAATGGCCTACTTGGTATGGAAATATAAGAGGGTTGGGAAAGGAATGGGAGAGAGGAGAATGGAGGCACACAATTTATGTAACTTTTTCTCACTTTGCCATCACCTAATGAGAGTGGTGAGGAGAGGAAGGGAATAATAATGTTATCTTTAAATATTTACTTTCTTTCTTTAAGATGATGTAAGTAAGAATTTCATAATCTCAAGCATATCAAGATAATCTTTGAACATATCCACTTCCCAACAGACTTTCATGACAGGGATTGACACTATCTCATTGTTGTTAGCTCATATTCTGACATCCAAAAATTTGAATCAAAACTAAACTTCTTTATTTTTGTAATAGAGTCAATCACCAGTAATAAAGGCGCATACATCTATTTGCATTCAATGTTGGCATGTTCTTATATAGGTTTTTCCTTCCATGGTCCCTAACATCCCTTATGACTGTCAAAAAAATGACCATCATGGTGTTTTTTATCATCATTGCATTGATGTAGGCTTTTATTACTCCATGCATTCTAACAGATCATCTAGAAGAATGTTTAATGTCATGTAAATCCATTGTCTTCTGTTGAACTTCGAGGTTAAGATGTTGTATTGGTTCTGTAGTCCAATGATTCAATTTTTTTGGCCTTTTGCATTTGATTGACTAGTCTTCCATGTTTCAATTTCATAAGTTTATATAAAAAAACTATTGGCCTTGACTATATGCATTTTCATGTTTTTGAAAATCTTGTGTGAAATAGTGATATTGATGTATGTTACTATCACTAATACAATGACAATTCCTCAAAGGAAATCTTTTTTTTGGTGACTGAGAGAACCTGACATGGTAAGCTCTAGAGACATGAGAGGTTGTGGTCCGGTCACCCTCTCCCATGCCAAATCAGCATGAATTGTCATTCGTAGAGTGCCTTCGGTGTGGTTTGAACCCATGCCCTTCATTGGCACTTACCATGCTCTTATCACTCGGGCTACTCTAGCCGCACTTCCTAAAAAAAAGTTTTGATTGACACTCAAAGGAAATCTAAATCAAGAAAAGACAATCTTAATTCCACTTCACTCTTACATAGAACAAAAGTGATATACTTTTTCCAAAGGTCCTATAGTAATTCTTTATGGTATACTGTCTTTCTTTGATGTGTAGATATATGAGTTTGTTTAACCTATGATAATCAAAGAATTTCTTGGAATATAATACCCAAAATATTGAGGAGACCATATTGAATTGAATAAAATAAAACTATAACCACTATTGTTAAGTGTCTTGATGTTGGTAATTGCATAGATGGGAATATAAACGACTCCCTAAAATATAATTTGATGTCATTACAAGATAGAGTGGAGATACCAAGAAAAATGCTTCCAAAATGCAATTCCAACTATGTTTATGGTTACTATAGGAACTAGTGCATGACATGAGATTTATAAAGAATGTGCAGTTGATGACTAAATGCTTTTTTATGCAATTATATTATTGGTTATATTAAGGTAATATGTCACACACTCACATAGAAGGTAGGATGGGGAGGAAAAGTGAGCTACATGTGAGAATATAAAACTAGGAGTCTATAACAGGTTTGTTATTAATAACTGGCGTGTTTTCATATTGCATTGTGTTTGTTTAGGTTAAGCCCTGATCTCCACCAATATACTCTTCCATATAATACACATGTGTTAGTATTGTTTTATGTAGGCATTGTTGATTATTAGATGATTCATATGTTCCTCTTCCTTTCCAAACTTTCATGCTATTTGATAAGGCTAATCTACGCACCATGGCTCTTTTCTGCCATTTATTTCAATCTTGATATAACTCATGTATGTCCTTACTAATTAAATTTCATGTGTCACACACACACACACACACACACACACACACACACACACACACATATATATATATATATATATATATATATTAATGGTTTGCTTTTTGGGTTCCTAATTTCGTTTAGACATGAAATATGTATGTTGGTTTGATCTGCTGATAACATGTCTTCACTCTACTTATTTTCCAATTAGGTTTCCTCTTACATCTTAATGGGTATGACTCCTGGAGATGCATTCGTTAACCAATAGGTATTACTTCCACTTGCTAAGGAATGTTCTAAGATGAACCTAAGTGTTGTGTAAGATATTTCAAAGAAGGTTGGATACCAAATTGATGAGGGAATTCCTAACAAAGTAAGTGACATGTAAATGGTGTTTGGTTCATGGCATGATGACGTAACAATTTTTGTTATAAGTTAAAGTTATATCATGAACACATTAAACTTGTTTAATGTTTCAACTACTAAAACAAGCCTCAACTAAAATTATGAAAACCCTATTAATTTGAGTTCCATATTCTATATGGATAACACCTCCCAGAAGGTATTTTCCTAAAGTCTTGAGTCTTGGTTTTGCTAAATCACTATAATAGGTGTTATTTTATCTATAGTTTCAATTAACACTCACCTAAATACCAATGTGTAAGAATGCAAGTTTTCACTATAACTTGCTCCAAGTTTAAGCCTTATTAGTGTTGGTTCCTCTACCTCCTCTTCCCCTCAAACATCCCTCTTCAGATGTGACATCATAACATATGATCTTAGATGATGATTTCAATATCCATTTTTATTGGAGTTTGTATGTGCTTCACATATCCATTTATTGAAATAGTGTTGGGTGTTTTCTTCTTCAAATGTCCCTATGGATGATGCTATTTTTGCATTTTCTGTATAGATATGCAATGGAGCATGTTGTGTATGGTAACATCATGGTTAGGAGCTTCATATGAATACCACCATGGTGTTTTATTTGTTGTCCTTGTTTTGGTATCACCATCCCAATGTTCTTTGTTTGGGGTAGGAATAATATCTTCCATCTCTTTTCTTATTGTTTAAGAAATGTCTTATAGAGCTTGTGGTGGAAACTCGATATTTATATTTGACTGGGCTATTTACTTGAAGTGCCCATCTGATTTTTTGTCAATGTTTATGGATCCAATGCCTTATTATCAATCATAAGGTGTGACAATTCTTTATGATTGGGCCAAATAAGGAGACCTATGTCTGGACAAATTATCATATGAACCTGGTTCGCGATGTATATGTTAGATATTAATCTGGCCTCATGTTTTCAGATATGCAAACTTTTATCAATGGTGTATATTTCTTTAGCTTATGATATGTAATATTCTTTTATTCTATAGTCCGTGTTGATTCCATGGACATTGGAAGTTGTCTTTTTTGGCTTGAAACCCCTTGGCGTTTCATTCAAACTGGCAGTAATTTTTTTTTTCTGACACTTAGACTGAGCTCTAGTATCATTCTATCAGTTCTAATTGACTCTATTGTGGGTTTTTTATTAGTGCTACTCTATATTATTAATATTGTACAAATCGTATTTGTCCAATTTGACATATTTAAAGTTGATTCCTAAATTCACCTTGTAATTATTCATCCATAAGCTTGTTTGTTAATTCTAAAACTATTACTTCTTGTTGGTAGCATTGTAAATAGTATTTCAATGACCAACTTTGGCATATGTCTACCACATATGATGAAGAGTAAAATGTTATAATTTAAAATAATAGTTCTAATGTACATTTTGTCTGGTTTGATAAACAAAAAGTTGATGTTTGACATTCTCTTTTAAGTTTTGACATAAAGTTTGGTTGTTGATTCTATAGATGTCACAACTATTTGAGTGCACCAATTATGAGTTTCTTATTGACCACTACATATTTTGACCTCCATTGCATGTTGGTAGTTTACAATTTAAAAGAATGACAAAATCTGGTCGGTTGATGCATTACTGAATATAGTTGAGATATTAAGAGATCATTTTCCTCTTGCCTATGAATTATTACCTATAGAATTTTCATGTTGATCAAATTTGGTAGCAGAATGATAGGTCTTAGATATCCCAATGGTTTTCAATTTTCATGAATCCTATTGTTACTAGTCATGGGAGCTTTAGTGTGTTTTCACTTTATTTTTAGATGTTTATTATATGTATTTTTTTATTGTACTATAACTACCCAAATACATTACATTGACATCTCGAAACATCAGATTCTTTTTTACTGGCTTGTTTTTCTTTCAAGACCCAAAAATGTTAGCCATATTATGAGTAAAATGAACCATTAACTAATTTTATCAAGAAAATTCATTTTGGTGAAATATATATGCTAGCATGAGCATGGACTTTACAATTCCTTTTCCACTTTATCAGCTCCTCTTCATGGGATAAAATTGGTGATATATTTATAACCTGGATCACTTATTATTGTTTTAGTTTACTTATCCATGTTTCTTATCATTTTTGTATATATGCTCCTAGAGGGGGAATTCAAGAAAAAGAGTTCTTCCCTACCATTAATGTTGAAGAGTGTGAATTTGTTGACAAACCAAACATTTATGAGCCTCAACGTTCAATACCAAAAATTTGAGGAGATGACAGAAGCAGTCAAAGTTGAAGACGAGTCTATTTTAGTCCCAGTAGCACAACCAACTTTGGTTAACACTTCTCATGAATTTCCAACTACTACAGTTGAGGAAACCAATGAAGAACATGTGAAGCACACTTATGCCTCTACTTTATGTTGCACTTTCCTTAATACTTATGATTTCCATGTCTTCTTTACTATTGTGAAGATATCATGCCTACTATTGACTATATATATAGTTTTTCAATTGCAATCAAAAGGTGATTCTTCTTGAATTCTACCTCAACATGTTAAAGAATTCAGATTGGGATCCCCCCGTCTCAACCTTCTGCATAGTTGTAATCTAGTACTCAACCACTAGTGATATTTGAAATGATAAATGTTGAGCCAGTTGATGATGTTTAGGTATATGATGATGAGGGTTTGACCTCATATGTTTTTAAATATATACAATGAAGATTGACTCAAACATATTTTGCTTTGTCTTTGCTAAATCCCATAAGTAGAGAAAAATCTTTATATCTATTATCTAGGAAGCACATATACATTATATATATATATATATATATATATAAACATATGTCCAACGTCTTTAAATTTGAAGTCTACTCTATTGGGATTTAGTTTATCTCTATTATTTTTGTCTAGCAAGCTATAGGAAGCAAGCCCCTCCACCTTCAAAATAAATATTCTCAATTTCAACACATACATTTAGCATAAAGTTTCTTTAGCATTTTTGTCTTGAAAAGTGGTCATCCTTAACAACATAAATTAACACTAAGAAAATAGAACAATCCGACTAAGATTTATCTTATACCTCAAGCAAAGCACTGCCTGACTTGCCATTCACAACCACTCGGTCGGTATGAAATATGAGTCTAGAACCACCTGGGATTTTTGGTGGAGAACAATGATCTCCAAAACCAAGTTTAGTACATATCTTTATCTTTAATTTCTTTCCAACACACATTCAAAGGAGCCCTTGATTCTAGCCCTTGATTGCATAGCTTCTACCAAGTTTGAACTAAATGATATCACCTCTTTCAAAGCTAGAATAAAATCAATTCCATCTCTCAATTTTCCTCAATAATGCACTTTAATTTTTTTTGCATTTATTGGCCAAAATGTTGCAAGTTGATGGCTTCTATAATGCAATCTACAATAGGCACATTTTGTCAAAGAAAGGATGTTAAATTTCACTATTATGAAGATAAATCTTGGCGATCTTGAACCTAAAACATATATATTTTCTATCTAAACTAATATCTAACAGTTCCTGAGTCAACAACAAGGATAATCTAAATTACTTTTTTGGATTCAACATGGCTAACATATTAATCACTTTGTGTTATTCGTTACAAAGTGATTTCTTTAGGATAAGATTGGCTACTCCTTCTCATCTTTTGTGTGCATGATTACATTTTGAATTTTCATTTCTTCTGCAACATGAAGTTAGGGATGGATAAGTTTTAGGGATGTTTTACGCCTAGGTTTTGTACATTAGTTGCAGGTTTTCTATTTTAGCTTGATGTATAGTTCATGAACCTTCTTTATGTTTCAAGCTCAGAATTAGTACTCAATGATTCTTTTTTATTGCTCTGCTCTTATTGGTATTTAACTAATGTAAAGTCCATGCCTAAGGTTAAGGTATCATGATATTCTTTCTTGTTGCTAAAATATTGCTCACTTATGGTTAATTCTCTCATTTGGGATCTATTTTGGAGAGGATTGTGTTTGGTTTGGTGGGACAGAATAGGCCGTAGAAACAAAATTTTTATCTAACTACAAACCCATAACCAGTAGATCGCATCAACAACTATGCAATAGGAAAGATGGTTTAGCCAGTTATACCTGGTCTTGAGGCTTGCTAAATGACAATACCTCATAATTAGTGAGGCCTTCAACCACATAGTCTTCAACGACATCTATGCAGCCCCTGACCTTGACCCGGACTGCGGTTGACGGTCGTCCTCCTAAGTGGCAAAAATCTCCCATCTCAATAGATAATCCACACAGACCACAAGGAACTCTAGTCATCCTGATGGATAGACTAGAAGGAGTTGTCCCCTTCTATCGGCATACTAGTCACTAACACACTCTCCCACCACCAATCACTTTTCTGCAGTTTTCTTTCCCTCATTGTTCCTCCCTAGATGGGTTGAACTTGCTTGGGCTGTCTCGGTTACCACAACTAGAGAGGACAACAACTTTGCAGAGCAACTGATGTTATGAGTTGTGTCTTTTGAGAATTCCCATGTACCCCTCTATTTATAGTAGAGGGTAGGGTCAGGGTTCCTACTCTGTGCGGGAGTAGAAGGGTCCATATTTTCCACAAACTGATTGCACTGTGGTAGGCAAACCGATCGGTTCACAACTGAACCGATCGTTTGGGAAGGTGAGCCAATTGATTCATAACTGAACCAGTCATTTGAGTAGGTGACCGATCGGTTCACCCAGTGAATGGATCATTTCACTTCCCAGACTTGCCCATAATTGACTTTCCTTATTCATTTCTAATTAATACAAAGATTAATTCTTGTCCCAATCGAATTGAACAAGTGAAACGAGGATCTTTTCTCACGAATCGGGAAACCCAACACTTGCTTGTTTGGTTCATGTGAACTGATTGGTTCACTAGATAGAACTGGTCATCTAACTGACCATGAGTCGATCGGTTCACCCAGTGAACCAGTCAGTTGGTGGTCCAAGTTGTGCAAAACTCAGTCAAAGCAGTTCTCAGCCAATCTGACACTCTAATCAGTTGGTTCAACACTTGAACTTGATGACTGAGTCAAGTCTATTGATTGAATGTTTAATTGAGTACCTAAACTTTTTAACGATCAATCTAAACATCATTCATGGATAAACTCCACTTCCAGGTTAATCCTATGTGTGTGACCCTATAGGTTCCATTTCATGTTGGCAGTGAATGTCCATAACTAACTTATGACATCACAAGCAAAGAGTGGTGCCTAGTTGCACATCAGTGCTACCCAACTAAAGAGGAAAGTTGGAGAACAACTTTCAACCTACAATTTGTTATTGGTGTTATAGTGAATGCATAGTTCCATTTTTGTTGATATCCAGATTGAACTCGAGGCATGGACTTGTCATCCTCTACAAATGTTCAATCCAAGTTTCTTGATTCAGAGTAGATTGTCTGATATATATGTAAGCTCAATATTATATATTGACTTACATGTGCATGGCCATGGCCAGGGTATCACACTCCCTTAAGAGGGACAAATTCTATATCTATCACTCACAGTCAAGTCCCCATGTGTCAAGGTCACCCAATCATCACCGTTATAACAACCCATGTTTCAGGACTGCATTTGATGATGTCAAAGTGTACCAAACCACATGTGATGAGTGTAGTGATTTTAGGTCTAAGAACTAAAGTCACCACCAATACTATAAGAGATGATCCTGACTAACCAAGTGTGGTTTCCATGCATCACTCTTATGGTGGGTCTATCTGATACACTATTCTCTAACATGTATCTATCTGCTTGGTTTGATATCATATATCATGACTAATGAGATTATGTCATCAACCAACACACACTCTAGTCTTTTCTGTTATTGATTTCTATGGTTATTTCCACAATAACAACTAACTAGGGACATAACAAGAATGTATACTCTTAGCATCCATATGATCTCATTGTTCAGGTCCTTAACCTGAAGATATAAGTCATTGAGTAATAGGATTCTTTTGACATATAACATGTTATATCATTATCTCAAAATAGATTAAACATATAGACAAAAATTTCCTTTATTATTATCGAATCAATTATCACATGACTCATTGCAATCATCATATGATTGTCTCTCTGGGCATACTATGCCAACAAAATCCCACTTGCACTTAGAACCAATCACCTACAAATCATATTCTAAGTGATATTAACATGTCCATCATGTTTCTACTGCACAAGTGCTTTTATAGAAGGTAAGTAATATTTGCTTCAAGTCGGTATATTACATGTTTCACATCCCCTCACTGTATGACATCTTGTATAAGATGGATGTGTTGTAGTATGCTATCTGAAATTCCTTTTCCTAACTAGTAGCTCCATTGTTGTCATAATATTACAACTGAGTCATCAATGGTTGAAACCTCCCATAAGTTCATCCATATGAACTTCTAGATCCAAACAATATCCTTTACAGTGTTCATAACACTAAGGTACTCGACTTCTTATTGTAGAATTAATAAATTATCTTATGTTTGGAACATTTCCAACTAACAATTCTTATTCCAAGGTCAAACACAATTTTGTCATTTCGGAAGCTTGCATCAATGTAACTCTTTACACCTAACTCTTCATTATTACCATAACTAAAGAACTAATTCTTTTAGTACTTCACAAGTGCATAAAGATTTCCTTCATGGTATTCCAGTAACTCTTACTAGAGCTCGGTAGATATCCATTCATCATGTCCAATACATACAAAATAATTGGATTTCATATCTTCTTGTCAGGTCCAATACATACAAGATGATGGGTTCATATATTCTTGTCCAATACATACAAGATAATTAGTTTATATTTTTCTTATCATGTCCAATACATAAAAGATAAGGAGATTAGTTCATATGTGATAGATCCAATTAAGATGCATATAAGATATATCCATGTGTTCCTTATTCTTCGTAAGAATTGGGACACTTGGCTCTTGAGAGACTAACTCCATTGAACATGGACATGTTTTCGCTCATCATGTTGAACCCTTTCAACATCTTACTGATGTATGTTCTCTTTAGTAGGTCAAGAAGCCCTCTTGATCTGTCTCTATAGATCTTGATTCCTATCACATAGGATGCTTCTTTAAAACTATAGAATGCACTTTGTTGATAGGCCTTAATAATTGCAGTGTAGTTATTCCCCATCAATATGTGGAATATACAAATGCTCCCACTAAATTATTGTAATCACACATTACTTCTTTATTTTGACTCAAGTCAAACTCTTTTACTATCTTGTCAAGTAGAAGATCCTAGTTCTGAGGTTCCCACTTCAATCCAAAGATTGATCTATGCAACTTCATGGAATTTATTTCCATTAAGCTACAATAGCATCCATTAACCTGATGGATTTATCCTTGGGAACTGCCGAAAAGGTTTCATCATGTTCCACATCTTGATCTTGTTAGAAACTCTTCGCTACCAAATTACCCTCCATGTTAGTCTTCTTCTGGAAGACCCAAAAGTACCCTTATGGGTTTTACCCCTTCAGGTGGATCAACCAAGGTCATACTTTGTTGATGTATGTGGAGTCCATCTTGGTATTCATGGCTTCATGCCATATCTCAGTTTTTGGCTCTCATTAGCTTCTAGGTAGACTGTTGACTCATCATATGATCAACTCACTACCTTTTTGTCCATAAGATATCATACATCATTCAAGCTCTAGGCATGTTCTACTAGAACCATGAGTTTTGTGTGTTACTTATGGAACTTTGAGATTCCACAAAATTTTGGGATTCTCTTTATTCCCATTGTACCTCTTTAAGTTCAATGTTTTTTCTTATTTGTCTCGAACATTTCGAGTTCTACTTTTCTCTCCCACTAATTCCTTTAGAACTAGGTTCTGCTCTAGGAATGCATCCATCCAAAACACCATTGTTATTGGATTTGGACGTCAAAGTAGTATTCAAAAAAATAACATTTATGTGATATGTGGACAAAACCTTTAAGAAACATTTTTCTTATTTAGGTTTTCAATCCTAATCTTTATAAAGACATATTGGGATACTTCCCATTCCATATCTCATATGGTGTCTTTTGAACTAATGATACTTTGTTTTACTGTTAAGCATGTGCCCAAAAGGAAATTTGAAGTTTAGCTGGTATTCCCACTCTACCTTATCAAGGTTTGATTCCTTCTTTCTGATACACTTATCATGATGCACTATCATTGTGTTTCTGGTGGAGCCCATCATGATACATTATCATGATCTTCCAAAAGGTTCTCAAACTCTTTCTTCAAAGTATTTCCATATTAATCATATCGAAATGTAATACTTATACCAAGTTTGCTATGTACTTCATTTATGATCTCCTTGAACACTTAAAGAGATTCATGCTTGTATTTTATTAAATACAAACTAGCATATCTAATGCGGTCATCAATAAATATATTGAAGTACTATCAATTGATTTTAACATTTATTCTAAAAGTTTTATATACATCAATATGTATAATCCTTAATAGAATAATCATTTTCCCACTGCATCTAGTGAAGAACCTTTGTCATATTGCAAAATGAATGAGATTAGCATGTCTCTATTAGTTTAATAACTAGAATGAGTCTAGATAACCATCATATGGATTTCTAGAAATGCAATTCTCATTTATACACTACAAATGACTATGTTATAGGCATTCAGTTTTGAGTTATCATGTCATTCATTACATGTGTCACACACATTTGTCTCTTTAACTATCAAGTATAGTTGATGAGACATAGGCATTGCCATCAAAGATCATTTCTTTGAAATGAAACATCAGTTCATTACACTCTTATCCATACAAGATGTATGATGATTTCATTGATGATAGATGTATAATAGCAGTTCACTAATTCTATTATATGCCTATGAATGTCATATTGTAACTATAATGGTTGCAACTCTTTCTCTGCACAATTTCTAGTTTACTTCTTCTTAGGTCCTAAAGTAGAGATCTCTGTCTCTCTTTCATCTTCCTGAGATCCTCTATAAAGAGGTTATTTCTCTTTCCAACTTACTCCTCTCCATATTTTGAGTGATGAAGACTTGAACCTAAGCTTGGCTTCAGAACACTTCTTGACCTTGCTTTAGTCTATGGACTTCACTATGCTGATCATTATCAGAGGTTTTGTTCTTTCTTCATTCATGCTTTGGCATCAACATGCCAAGCACTTCAGAAAATGGTTTGGCCAAGTTTTTCAACATTTGATAAACTCTTGACCTATAAGAAATCACAATTAATCTATATGCCTAATCATATTGAGCATATGTGGTTATACTTGATCTCCATTTGTCTGATTATACTGAAACATTACTTTGAAGACATCATACCTTTCAATCTTTACATGATTCTTAAGATGTATAAACATCTGAAGAATGACCATGCTTCAAGCTTTTTGTGCAACTCATAGTTCATATAGCTCAGCATAAGGTTCTTGATGTCTTAGGCATCATTGGCATACTTCTTTGTTTTGGTTAGTAATAATATCTTCCATCTCTTTTCTTATTATTTAAGAAATGTCTTATAGAGCTTGTGGTGGCAACTAGATATTTAGATTTGAGTAGGCTATTTACTTGAGGTGTCCATTTGATTTTTTGTCAATGTTTATGGATAGAATGTCTTCTTATCAATCATAAGGTGTGACAATTCTTTATGATTGGTCCAAATAAGGAGACTTATGTCCGGACAAATTATCATATGAACCAGGTTCGCGATGTATATGTTAGATATTAATCTGGCCTCATGTTGTCAGATATGCATACTTTTATCAATGATGTATATGTCATTAGCTTGTGATATGTAATGTTCTTTTATTCTATAGTCCGTGTTGATTTCATGGACATTGGAAGTTGTCTTTTTTGGCTTGAAACCCCTTGGCATTTCATTGAAACTAGCAATAATTTATTTTCCATCACTTTTACTGAGCTCTAGTATCATTCTATCAATTCTAATTAACTCTATTGTGGGTTTGTTATTAGTTCTACTCTATATTATTAATATTTTACAAATCATATTTGTCCAATTTGACATATTTCAAGGTGATTCCTAAACTCACCTTGTAATTATTCATCCATAAGCTTGTTTGTTAATTCTAAAACTATTACTTCTTGTTGGTAGCATTGTAAATAGTATTTCAATGACCAACTTTGGCATATGTCTACCACAGATGATGAAGAGTAAAATGTTATAATTTAGAATAATAGTTCTAATGTACATTTTGTCTGGTTTTATAAACAAAAAGTCGATGTTTAAAATTCTCTTTTAAGTTTTCACATAAAGTTTGGTTGTTGATTCTATAGATGTCACAACTATTTGAGTGCACCAATTATAAGTTTCTAATTGACCACTACATATTTTGATCTCCATTGCATCTTGGTAGTTTACAATTTGAAAAATGACAAAATTTGGTCGATTGATGCATAACTGAATATAGTTGAGATATTAAGAGATCATTTTCCTCTTTCCTATGAATTATTACCTATATGATTTTCATGTTGATCACATTTGGTAGCAGAATGATAGGCCTTAGATATCCCAATGGTTTTCAATTTTCATGAATCCTATTGTTACCAGTCATGGGAGCGTTATTATGTGTTCACTTTGTTTTTGGATGATTATTAGATGTACCTTTTTATTGTACTATAACTACCCAAATACATTACATCGACATCTGGAAACATCAAATTCTTTTTTGTTGGCTTGTTTTTCTTTCAAGACCCAAAAAGGTTAGTCATATTATGAGTAAAATGAACCATTAAGTAACTTTATCAAGAAAATTCATTTCAGTGAAATATGTATGCTAGCATGAGCATGGACTTTACAATTCCTTTTCCACTTCATTGGCTCCTCTTTATGGGATAAAATTGGTGATAAATTTATAACATGGATCACATATTATTGTTTGAGTTTATTTATCCATGTTTCTTATCATAGTTGTATATATGCTCCTAGAGGGGGAATTCAAGAAAAGGAGTTCTTCCCTACCATTAATGTTGAAGAATATGCATTTATTGAAAAAAAAACATTTATGAGCCTCAACATTCAATACCAAAAAATTGAGGACATGCCAGAAGAAGTCAAAGTTGAAGATGAGTCTATTTTAGCCCCAGTAGCACAACCAACATTGGTTAACACTTCTCATAAATTTCCAACCACTACAGTTCAGGAAACCAATGATGAACATGTGAAGCACACTTATGCCTCTACTTTATGTTGCACTTTCCTCAATACATATCATTTCGATGTCTTGTTTACAATTGTGAGGATAACATGCCTACTATTGACTATATATATAGTTTTTCAATTGCAATCAAAAGGTGATTTTCTCCAGTTCTTCCTCAACATGTTTAAGAATTCAGATTGGGATCCCCCCATCTCAACCTTCTGCACTGGTGTAATCTAGTGCTCAACCACTAGCGGTATTTGAAAGGATAAATGTTGATCTAGTTGATGATGTTCAGGTATTTGATGATGAGGGTTTGACCTCATATGTTTTGAAATATATACAATGATGATTGACTCAAACAAATTGCTCTTTGTCTTTACTAAATCCCATAAGTAGATAAAAATCTTTATATCTATTATCTAGGAAGAACACATACATTATTGGACATTGGACACAACTTTCCCAAAATACAACTCAAAACTTATATATATATGTATATATATGTATATATATATATATATGTATATATATATATATACATATATATATAACATATGTCCAACGTCTTTAAATTTCAAGGGATTTCGTTAATCTCTATTATTTTTGTCTAGAAAGCTATAGGAAGCAAGCCCCTCCACCTTCAAAATAAATATTGTCAATTTCAACACATACATTTCGCATAAAGTTTCGTAAGAATTTTTTTCTTGAAAAGTGGGTCTCCCTAAGAACATAAATTAAGACTAAGAAAATAGAACAATCCGACTAAGATTTATCTTATACCTCAACCAAAGCACTGCCTGACTTGCCATTCACAACCACTAGCTCGGTATGAAATATGAGTCTAGAACCACCTGGGATTTTTGGTGGAGAACCATCATCTCCAAAACCAAGTTTAGTCTTTAGCTTTAAATTCTTTCCACACACATTCAAAGGATCCCTTGATTCCAGCCCTTGATTACATACTTCTACCAAGTTCGAACTAAATGATATCACCTCTTTCAAAGCTAGAATAAAATCAATTCCATCTCTCAATTTGCCTCAATAATGCACTTTATTTTTTTGCATTTATGGGCCAAAATGTTGCAAGTTGCTGGCTTCTATAGTGCAATCTACAGTAGCTACATTTTGTCAAAGAAAAGATGTTAAATTTCACTACTACAAAGATAAATCTTGGCGACCTTGAACCTACAACATATATATTTTCTCTCTAAACTAATATCTAACAGTTCCTGAGTCAACTACAAGGATAATCAAAATTACTTTTTCTGATTCGACATGGCTAACATATTAATCACTTCGTGCTATTCATTACAAAGTGATTTATTTAGGATAAGATTGGCTACTCCTTCTCATCTTTTATGTGCATGATGACATTTTGAATTTTCATTTCTTCTATGACATGGAGTTAGGGATGGATAAGTTTTAGGGGTGTTTACTACTAGGTTTTGTACATTAGTTGGAGGTTTGCTAATTTATCTTGATGTATAGTTCATGAGCCTTCTTTATGTTGCAAGCTCAGAATTATTACTTAGTGATTCTTTTTTATTTCTCTGCTCTTATTGGTATTTAACTGATGTAAAGCTCATGCCTAAGGTTAAGGTATCATGATATTCTTTCTTATTTCTAAAATATTGATCACTTATGGTTAATTATCTCATTTGGGATCTATTTTGGAGAGGATTGTGTTGGGTTTTGTCGGACAGAACAGGAAGTATAAACAAAAATTTTATCTAACCACAAACCCATAACCAGTAGATCACATCAACAACTATGCAATAGGAAAGATGGTTTAGCAAGTTAAACCTGGTCCTAAGGCTTGCTCAATGACAATACCTCATAACTAGTGAGTCCTTCATCCACATAGTCTTCAACGACATCTATGCAACCCCTGGTCTTGACTCGAACTACAGTTGACGGTCATCCTCCTTAGCGGCAAAAATCTCCCACTTTAATAGATAATCCACACATACCACCAGGAACTCTAATCGTTCTGATGCACAGACTAGAAGTATTTGTCCCCTTCTATCAACATACTAGTCACTGACACACTCTATCATCATCAGTCACTTTTCTACAGTTGTCTTTCCCTCGTTGTTCCTCCCTGGACGGGTTGAACTTGCTTGGGTTGTCTTAGTTACCACAACCAGAGAGGACAATAACTTTAAAGAGCAACTGATGTTATGGGTTGTGTCTTCTGAGAAGCCCCCTGTACCCCTCTATTTATAGTGGAGGGCAGGGTCAAGGTTCCTAGTCTGTGCCGGAGTAGAAGGGTCCATATTTTCCACAAACTGATAACACTGTGGTAGGCGAATTGATCGGTTCACAACTAAATCGATCGTTTGGGCAGGTGAGTTGATCAATTCATAACTGAAATGGTCATTTAAGCAGGTGACCAATTGATTGACCCAGTGAACATATCATATCACTTCCCAGACTTTCCCATAATCGACTTTCCTTGTTCGTTTCTAATTAGTGCAAAGATTAATTCTTGTCACAATCGAATTGAATAAGTGAAATGAGGATCTTTTCTCATGAATCCGGAAACCCAACACTTGCTCATTTGGTCCATGTAAACCAATCGATTCACTAGATAGAACTGGTCTCACTGACCATGAGCCGATCGATTCACCCAGTGAACCAGTCAGTTAGTGGTCCAGGTTGTGCAAAACTCAGTCAATGCAGTTCTCAACCAATCTGACACTCTACTCAGTTGGTTCAACACCTGAACTTGATGATTCTGAGTCAAGTCTATTCCACTACAAGAAACTATAAAAATAATGACGGAAAAGGTCGGTCATAATTGTGGAAAAAGTCACCGTTATAACTATTAAGGAGGGGGAAAATAATTCGTCGCATGTTGTCATTATTGATCTTGCTGTTATTATTAATAACGACAACATATTTCGTTCCATCGTTATAATCAACAACGATAGATAATATATCTTATCCCTAATGGATATAACGTCAACTTAAAATTTTTGTCATAATTAACAATCACGGTGAAATAATCCAGTCATAAGTACCAACAAGGATCATTTTGTCGGTACTTTCATCCAGGTTAATTAGGATGAAAAACTTCCATCGTAAATACTTTTGGTGATATACATTGATCGAGCTATAGTTTTTAAAATGTATGCATCATATCTTGCATAACATAACTCGTTAATAATAGACATCTAAGATACACAATTGGACAAATACATAGAAAATCCACAAATCTTTTCTTTTTTTATTAATAAATGTTAATTTACATAGTGGAGGACATGGGCCTTTGCCACCTTCAATAAGTTATCAAATACAATGCAACAAGTAACTTGTTTTGGTCTTACAAGTGTGCATCTCCCCCTTTTCTTTTCTTTTTCTCTAAAACTGAAAAATGTACAAGAGTGTATAGGGTAGGAGGCCTATATTTAATATAGAAAAAATCAGCTCAATGAATATCACATCTATACAAGGTCAACAGAAAAAAAGTATTAAGCATAAAGCATATCTGAACCAAAGTTTCTGGAGAACTTTTAAAAAGAGAAATTGTTGACAGTAAGCTCATCTCGAATACAGAGAGTATCACCAACTTAGCAGGTAGCATTTTGTCACAAGAAACACCAAACCCAAGTCTAATTTGAAGTCTTAGGTTTAGATAAACAAGAAGCCATTTTATGTGACATCTCGATACACCAAGCACTCCAAAACTGAGTTTGAGATCCTAAAAAAATATTATAAGAACTCATCAAAGAAGAGTTGATTAGAAATGTATGTATATATGTACAAGAACACTAGTTGTATAGAACAATGCATATAACCTTACAATAATAAACGATGATGGAGAAACAACTTACCTCCCCACATTAAAGACCCTCCACCCTCACCAAAACATAGAATTTTTTGTATAGAATGATGCATTTAAGATGTACAGATTAAACGTACAAAATTTTGTGATTTCATTAATCCATTTTGGCATCAAAATGGACAGGATTGCATATGTCAAAAATTTCATCAGTGTACCGATAATTACCTAATTCCATGCTCTTGAAACGACAGCAGTATCAGATGCCTCGTTCTTGGGAAATATTGTATCAATTTCAAACTAGAGATTAGGACCATTAATGTAATTGTTTTTTATTATTTACGTACTCTATAATAAGGTATGTTGGGTAACTTGGGTTGTGCATAAGGAATATACTTCTCAGGAAAGGTCAAATATAAAGGGGAAGTGCAAAGACACTACATAACTATCTGATTTATTAATCATTTCCCTTAAATAACTAACCAGCTAGATCTATGTTTTTGGGCTCATTTCACAATAAAGGCATGTGTACTAATTATGACCCCATTGTATGGGGCTATATATAAAGGTGAACACGTTATGAAGGAGTTCTCTAAGTAAACACTTAAAATTTTTTTTGGTGAGGAGGAACCACTCCCGTACGAGCACCACATTTGTGACCCCCGCAGGCAGCGTAAACCCCTGGTTAGGCCCCCTAACCCATACAGGGACCCACCATTAACCACATCGTTGGTCGGCTGACGTGACGGGCGGGGTATGGTTTCTGGGGGTAGCCGGGAGTCGAACCTGTGCCCTCTCGCAGAGGGCTTGTGAGCCGCACCACTGTCATTAAATAAATAACTAAAGATTGGTACACAAATTACCAGATTCGAGCTTCAAGAAAAATGTTTCTATAAAAGAAATAAAAAAAGACAGAGATGTTGTGTAACATGATGTGTAACAAATGCTCTCTGTAATGCAATAAAGCACTCTAGCACAACAATAATAAACAAAGCACTTAACATTTATAGTTGATCTATAAGGATTCATTCCTTCAAAATAAACATCCAATACGACCAGAGACCTATTGTAAAGTCATCCTTAGACGAAGTGGTGTAGGAATGTCTGACTCGAGACCATGATAGGGTAAGGGATGATTATGTTGTAGGCATCAATACATCAAGTTAGGAAAATGTCTGACTCCAGTCCTTGAAGCTGGTCAAGGTTCATTGTAGGAAACTGTTGTCATTATGGACACAACAAAGAATATAGACAGAAGCTACCTGATGATATATAGTATATCAGAGGGATGACAGAACAAAAGCAGGAAGCAATAACCTATGCTTGAATTGTATTAAGTGTGGAGAAAAGATAGATAATGAGAAGCATAGAGGCATCAATGGTACCTCATAGACAACCAATGCACTATATAATCCCTATCTCATCATCCCCTCTTTACTTTACATTTATGCCAGAAGTCATTTGATGGAATGTTGAGGAATTGGGGATGATGGTACGGTAACTAGTATCAGAGCAAACACTACCAAATATAAATAGTAAATACTTGTCATCATTGAACCAAGATTTCTACAACTAAATATGAGGCTACTATCCAATAACATGGTTCAATTGCTCCCAGAAATGAAGCTAGGGGGTTTCCAGTAGGTATTTGGGCGTTCTAGAATGTTGCAGAATGTCAGAATGTTAAACAAATATAGTAGCATTTTGAAGCTCTAGTAGCATTTTGAAGATGTTGCAGAATGTCAGAATGTTAAACAAATCTAACAACTAGACATACCTACTAGACTTATTGAAGAGCAATTAGAAAAGTAATCATTTTTGCTTGATATTTACTCAAGGAAGTGCTCACTTGATACTTACTTGAAGTACTATGAGGTGGTACTACATCGGTTGCCTCCAGAATATCCAATCTTGGGATGAATGATCTAAAATAGGAATGTCATGGAAGCCGAGTTTCAGACCCATTTGTTCATGTAAACTACTGAAAGACTTGAAAAGATCAAAAGTCCCTGCAATCGAGAACCACTAAAATCTAATTAATCTGCTTATCTTCATTTTGATGATGTTTCTGGAATAGTTATTGCTACTTATTAAAGGGGGAAAAATCAGGTGCAAAAAAATCATAGAACACTAAAATACATTTGAACATCAATATACCTGTTGCGATCAACTCAGAGTTGGTTCACCACCATTCTGACTCAGCCTCATTGGTAGTGGGCTTTCTAGAGCTTGAAGAGTACAATTATGTCTAAACTAAATGTAACTGTACTATCATGCTTATGCATGGATGTATGATGAGCTATAAAGCAAGACTAAGCAACTCATATTGGATAATAATTTACTGTGCCAATTGCCATTAGATTATCATGGTAATTCCTAGCCAAGTTCTTCATCCAGCTAGGCATCACAATTTGCTTGGCAGGCAGCTGCATAATAGTAAGCATCTGATTAGCATCTTTCAAGATTGAAGGTTGCTGCAATAGCTGTATAGATTTATATTTCACACATAATTATTATTCAAGGACAACAAATATCTACACAAGTGTCCTAGGACTGAAAATATGATATAAAATCTCTTACATACGGTTTTTGGATCTTCAAATAATGGTTGACTTTGAAGAACAACCCTCTAGACAGGTGAGTACCAACAAGGAATTCGAGATGTGCATGCAAATGACAAAGTGATTCTTGTTATTAAGCACACCTCAACTGCCAAATGCACCAGCGAGGCATAAGAACGAGTTCAAACATATTCAAATTCCAATAACCTTTACCTACAAAAAATGAACGCTTTAGAAATAGACATTATAATACCTCCACTGGTGGAGGTTTGCAATTAGGAATCATTCCAAGCAGAGAAGATATATTTCTATGGACACAATAACATCCGTCTTCTCACCAAACCTAATGAAAATGATGAGGCACTTGAATATAAGCCTACTAGTTGAGGTGAAATCTGGAAGAAAAGGGTGTCCTCAAAGTTGACCTAGACTACAAATGAGTGAACCCATTTGGATATCATCCAAGGAAACACCACTGATACTTCAACCACATATCTGCTAATGTAGTGATAGTAAAATTTCCTTTAATCATCATTGTAGAGAAGCTTCTTGGCTATTCGGATTGTACCTGCTAGGCAATGTGGGAATACAAAAGCTAAGAAGCTTTCAAATTTTACACCACATGTTCTTTATCCTCTCAATTTCATATGTAAAACCTTAGATAATATTCAAACATGCTTCATCAAGCCAGTCCAGGAAAGCACATGAACCGATGCACACACAAACTAGAAGGCTTTATTTGACCACTTTATAATACCATTTTCATGGATATGGCATATGCATACTCAGGTAGAAGAAGAATATTCAAGTACAAATTTCAATGATTAAAAATTGATAATACTACAATTTAAGATCAATTAATTATTAGAAATGATTTTTGGCACATGGAAACTAAAATCAAAATTTTTTTTGATAGGAATTAGTATAAAACTATAAGGAATAACCACATGGAACTGCTTAACTATGAAAGAGTTCAGGAAAATGTGTTCATCAACAATCAAATCGACCCTCAACAAAAATATGAGATTAGTACATCCCTATACTCTAGAAATATAGAGACAAGCTCCAAAAAAACGACGATGTGTTTCCAAGTCAGATTGAGATTGCTTCAATGAGCAATAACTATTCAGATAGTTTTCTAGTAAGCATGTATAGCAAATCTTGACAGAAGATTTCAAATATAAAGTAAAAAGATTGTTCTTCCCTATGCTAATTTTCGTATTGTGGTAAAAGTTTGATAAGATGTAGTATATACCTATTATATATATTGGGGAGTGATTTGCTGTGAATGGTATGTTCTACAGGTTGTATGCAGGTACACGTATTTGTTACTGCCTCTGCATATCACAAACTCAGACTTAATGGTAAGTGTATGTGATATTCAATTTTATATGGATATCTTTAGCTTTTCAAACCTTTCTTTCTCCTTGTGGTAATATCTGACTCATATCGTTGTGTAAACAACATCGTCACTAAACAAATATCTCCTACACCATTCTCTATCCATCAACAATTAATTTTAACTAAGTACCTAGCATGCTAATCACAACAACCTCCCCCGGTGACACAACCTATATGTCATTCTGTTTTTCTATCAGGTGTAAGTCATGCCCACAGTTTTTGTTGTTTAAAACAACTTATCACAGGATATGTGAAGCTCAATAAGTGATTTTGGTAAGGAAGATGTGTGCTTTACTACACTGTAATCTAATATTTTACAATGGTTGCAACTGAGAAGAAACAAATGCAAGCATGCATATTCTCAACTAAAACAACACTTGTCAAACTACATCCTAAAGGGTGTTTGATTTACAATGTGAATGCACACAAGGTATAGTCTGGAACCTGAACCTCTAAAAGTTTATCAGTTTAAATGAAAATCATAAAACAACTCCTTACATGGGTCATTGTGATGATAAAGAAGAGCCCTTACTAGAGGGGTTTTGTGGTTCATACCTTAGTTTTCAATATAAAAAGTGCCTCCATGTGCTACACAAATTGAATTCATGAAGTTAAAAAGTCTATCGACTAAACTACATTCTTAGTCATTTAGTGAAAGTTAATAATCATTATTTATTAGAACTATAACATCAATTCATGTAAGTTCTCAAAATTACCCAGAAATGAATTACACACTATTAATACTCAGCCAATCATAAATACACACCTTAAACTTGATTATCTAGATACTATGTAGAAATTTTAGAAAGCATGCTTCTTTATCGTATCTTGAATGGACAATCAGTTGACGAATTCATGAGGTAGTAAATTTCGTGTTTCTCTACTTCTTAGCATTGGTAGTAGTGCCTTCACCACAATGTTATTTTTCCCCTAAATCAAAATTTATCCTGCCTGGGGTGATGTTTCGGGGTAGTCATATGTTACTTTCGTGAAATCATATATGGATTCTGCAACATTACTACTAAACAGGTAGGCAGTAGTAAACAATAATTACTTCTGTGGATTTCTGCATGTACGCCTTGTGGGTAAGGCACCTATAAATTGACAATTGGTCCAACACAATGGGAAATATATGGTTTCGCATTTGCATACTGGGAAACTTAAGGTTTTATGGGTAGGGTGGTATGTGGTTTGCTTGGTGCATGATTCTTCATGTTGATCATCAATGGTGGGGATTGATAGCCTAGTAATATGTCGCTGACACATCTTGATTTACCAAACATGCTTAAGAACATGCCTACTGAAGTTTGAAGAAGAAAATATTAGGAAAGATCCATGGGTATTGCTCATTTATTTCCTGTGAGATTTCTTTTCAAAAAAAGATGCAAGTGGAAAAGGTGAGCATGGTATAAGTAGAGACCCATCTACAATAGAGGTATGTGTTCCAACAAAAAATTGGAGAGACAAGAAGATGTGAGGAACAAAATATATGTCCATATAAAACCAAAATCAAGGCCTCTCATAAGTAGGTATTTTTATTGTTTGATTGCTCACCTGGAATTTGAGTATTCGCTATGATATCTGGGGCAAGTAATAATGCATGTGCAAACATGATTTAGCCCCAACATAGCATAGTGATTGCATAAGAAGGCATAACCTTTTATTTAATTATTATACACATACATAAGTTATCAAATAAGCAAAAATAGTCTAAGGATGGCATGGTTTAGGTCACAAGAAACTTTATTTGGTTGTGGTGGTATTATCATACAACTGCACATATCACATACAATAGATTTGAACAACAAGGACTATAGAAAGTATTGTTACGTTGGATCCATCTCCTTTACACTATAGATTGAGTGAGATGTCATATAGTACTAGATTATACAAAATGGCTCATATGAGCTCAATATTTAACCAACAAAGGACACTGAAAGTATGCATCCGTCAATATGTTTTATATATCAATACAAAATATTTAGATGTCAAACTAGGGTAGACAAGATAGTGAACTAAATACTATAATGTACACTTTTTAGGACTCATCTAGTACTTGTCTTCCGTCAGCACCCAGCTAATCTCATCACTGCAAAGTGGGACACTAGAGGGAACAATGAATGTCTAGGAATGCAAACAATGAATCTATGGTGTATGTCTTGTTGTACCATGCCCTAGAAATGATTGATGATGACATATGTGGGTACCACACCCCACCAAATGATAACTAACACAAGGGAACATGAAACTGAATGAAAGGAATGGAAACAAATGAAAATAGAGTTCTACCTAGATACATCATCGTCAGTCTTCACTTGAAGAGATTGGCGCTTTGTTCTCACTAGGTCTTGCGATGCGTGAAATAGGGACAGTTGCAGACCTGACCACAACACACAATGTATTTCATTAGTAACTACTCCAATAACAAAAGTTCAACAATATTATGATAGATATCAGTCATAGTTAGTTTTCTCTATCAGTTGGAATGTCCAAATAAAATGCCAATTAGATTAACAGAAGGCATTCAAGAAAACTAAATAGCAGAGGGAGTATCCAATTTTCTATTCTGGTTGTTATATCTTGAAAGTTGGGCTTGCTTTCTTCTTCAAGTCAAGATGAAACATTTAATAGATGACACTCTAAGACAATACATAAAAACCAATGGGTAAATGTAGGCATACAATATGCTCAATTATCTATAAAATAATATAAAGAGGGGAGTATACATGCACAAGTTAAAGGGATTTAACCATCTATTTGGCTCATTCTAAGTGCCCCCTCTCCAACTTTATAGAATTACAGTTTTGTCTAATATAACCATTTATTAGCCTATTACATTCCACATGGTATAAGAGCAGTGATCCAAATCCATAGCCATTAAATCTTAAATAGATGTCTTCCACTTTGAGCATCCACAAAACTATAGGGATCATCAAATAAAAAAATTCCAACATCTTGGTAGAGAGCTTAATCAATTTGACATGTTTCTTTTGCCCAACACAAAGGTTGATGCCTATCTCTCCTAGATCCATCTGACCACTATTAGGAAGAATCCTAGGTCCTTCTTCAATGAACATGACTCTAGGACCCTGTCATACCTCTCCGTATACATCTCCTTCTCGAACAATATGTTTTTTCAAATTTGCAGCTCTGCATCCATGCGAATTGAGCATGTTCCATGTCATTTGATCACATATGAGAGGTGATAACAATGTGCACTTTAACACAAACATTTCAAAGATAATGTTTCATCATTATGTAAAGTTTTCAATTTCCAATATGCGTTGTCATCCCACACTCCATCTTAGGTCTTCAATAATAATGGCAGTAAGAAATATTAAAACAAAATCCACATGTAACATTCCTAAACAATTAGACTACTAGTATATAATATATATAATATGCAAGATTGGATGATGTGCTTCAGTATGCCTTGTTAGGTTTTCGTCTATAGATACGTCTCTTTATACCTACATAGTTTTTTTCTGGGAAGGTTGGCTAATGCTTCAAGGCTGAGGATTTACTGATTTTGTTTCTATGATTGGTTTTCAATTAGGCTGAAGTTTGGTAATTGATCTTCATGTTATCTTGATCATGGGATGACTATAGGGATATTCCTCATGCAATGGGGTTATAGTACCAATTCATATGTTATGTCTATATTGTAAGCCTTAATGGTTTCAGCTAATGGGCCTGTAGGTATTTTAGTTGTATGCCATGTGGTCTGTTCATGATTATGGTCGACGATGGTTTCCTACCAGGGGTTTCAGTTCTATGATGTGGCTAAATTCATACACATCGTGTCTGAGATAGAATGCATGAGGAACCATGCTAGATAAATTTATGGAAGAGTGAGATTTTCAGCCTGATTGATAGCATGTGAACTCCTTATGTCTATTGTTGTTCTCACTTTTCAACCCAATCTAGTGAAGAAATAACTAAATGAACACTCATTCCACAACCTTATACATCATAGGTATTGAAACTAAAATTGACTATTGGAAATCATATTCTAATACAATATATGTTGTGTGACTGAACTCATGTATGTTGGTCCAAGTGATGTTGTATGAATTAGGTGCTAACAGTTCTATGTCTACTGACTAGCTTCTTGAAAGAGCTACAATGAAGTTGTGTTTATCCAGACTCAACCTCAACCTATTATCATAATCTTATGGATTTCTAAGATGGGTGAACAATCACACAGAGGTTCAGAGTAGATTCATGACATCTTCTAAATCTTCAAAGCATAATGATAATATGCATGAAAATAATTTAAACATATTTAGTACTACAAATGGAAGTTGGTTTCCAAGCAAATTTAAATATAAATTTAGGTGAGTTTGTTTAGTAGTATTAGGTGAGTTCGTGAGCCTAATATTAGATTTACTTCCTACAAGAAGTTTTATTAATATCAAGTGATATGTTGAATGTGAGTTTTTTGTGCTAATAATATGCATTGTTTCCTGACTCATATTAGGTGTACTTCAAAAATCTTCAGTAACTAGATTCATCAACCTCATGAGCAGAGTTCCTCAGAACCACAGTTCATGAACTGCCTCCTCATCTCTTCCTCCACCTCCTTATAGTGAATTTTTATCCTCCTATGTATTCATCCCTCATTATTTGGCCTCTCGATTCTACATCCTCTTGGTTTTTACTGACATATATTTTTATCTCCTATCTTTCTTGCACTTCAATCCATATTTTCAACTCAACCATGGTTTCCTCATCTTTTTCTTCTTTGCCCTCTTATTTTTTATATGTTTTTTCCTCATATTGGTTCTAGTTTGCTTTTATTGTTCATCCAAAACCTATTGTTGAGAGCTATTTGACATCATTTCTTATCTCATCTCATTAATTCTTATCTCTCCTCTACTTCTATGCTTCCACTATTGGGTTCAAACCATAATGCCATTGTGGCATGTGGAAACACCAAGTAGTGATTTTTGGTGGATCATTGAGTGTGATAGATTCTCTGCGGTAGCGTGAAAAGAATGAAGGACATGTTTATGAACAAGAAATCTAGGTGTGAGGATTATGCATATCATCACCTATAGAGATAGCATGATCCATTTTGCAGTAGAATTTTAAGAGATGATCATCTGGGCTATTGCAACCAGGGATCTATTGTTGTGTGAAATGATTACAAGGTCAAGTTTGAGATAAAACAATAGAGCACATAACACCTCCAAGACATTAAATTTCAGAAGATAGTGTTAATTTATTAAACCTCTTCTGTTAATTTGAGTAAACCTCTTGTGTTAATTTTAGAAGGACGGGAATCTTGTGGTATTCTTTAGGTCCTATTAAATTTGCATTTGAAGACCCACCAATGATAACAATCAATAGTTGAGTCAGTGTATTCACATGAATAGATCAAATAAGTAAGACAAATATGAAATAACATACCCTATAGCTGCGCTAGAAGTAAACATCAATCCAATTGCCTTCCTTGTCGTAGTCTTACAGTGGTAGCCTCATACTGAAGCCCTCCCTTCCTCCTACCTTGAGTCCACAACCTTTCCCTCGACCTTGGATCACCCTCTATCCACCGGCTGGTACTACATAAAGAAGAAAAGGAAGAAAAATACATGAATAAAGGGACAATGCAGGAGTAGCAGTAGAAAAATGACAGTAATGAGATCCTATGAAAAACCCAAAAAGAAAATGGAATGGTATATGTGTTAGATCTTAAGAAGAACCCATATTGTGTTTTAGATCCACGAACAAAAAAAAAATTAAAAACATAATGAAATCTAATCTTGTCGTTCACCATTTATAAAAATGGGTGTTCTATGAGAGAAAAAACATGAATAACAACTTTATTCACAACAGACAGTAAATTGGAGCGGAATATATTAGTGTGTCCCTGACTCCTTGGCACTTACCCATGTTTAAGGAGAGACCATCTTGGGTTGTTCTAAAACTTGAATGGAACCCTATGCATCCCATTAAACAACCACCCAAACTGGTGAAATTATTTGGATCATCCCTAAAGAAAGACTGGCGAACAATAAGGCAACCCTTAGACAGACAAACAAACGTTGTTGATATAGCAAGTAAGCACGAAAGGAGAACAAAAAAAGTGGAGGATCCACAGTCATTAATGAGAAGAATGAAATACAGACTCCTTAGCAGAACGTTGTATGAGGACCACCCCAACATAGAACCATAAGTCTCATGACCTACTGGCCTTAATCCCCACACAATGGAGGGGCTAACCTCAAAAAGCTAGTAGCAGGGCCTTTGGGCCCTCTCCACTTGCCTAAAAAATTATAAGGTCACCCATATTTCATGGTGGGAGCATCAAGATCCACCTTGAAATTTACCTTTCTATGTGTCCATGTTGGGACACTAATCCAACATGATAAGAAGTTTCAATTGCTTTTGGGAGACAACTCGCCGACTAGAGACACAAATAGTTTCTACCTTATTAACCAAAATTGGAATGGCCACGCTAGCATCACCTTTAAAGTTTGCATCTATATCTAGCAAGGTAAAGCACATCTTTTGATACTGCTATGGGCATTGCTCCAATTAATGCCATAGTTGCATGATGACTATGACATTGGACAACAAGATATGAGATGAGGAGCATGAGGATGTGCTCCCAGCCAACGAGAACAATGACGGTGGGGATGAGTGTGAGCAAACAAACATAGCATATCCTAGTTATGTGAACAATCAAGCTTCCCTATAACATCCCTGACCTGGGTTATGAACTAACCCTAGGTGTTTTGCTTCATTATGTAATTATATACTTGTGATTATCTTTTCTTATGTAATTAAAAGCTTTTGAGGAACATATATCTATTTTTCTATCCCTTTTGAACAATGTCGTAACATTATTTTGTTAAAAGTGGACCTATGTGCAAATTACCCAATTAGAGGGGTTAGTTTGAAAATTTCACATGTTAAGATGTTCCTATGGTGTTGAGACATCATAGGAATGAATATGATGTAGTGTTATGGATTCTCCAAGCTTGGACACCAAGATTCAGCTTGTGGAACAATCATTGTGCTTTAAAACCCTAGTTTTGGTGTAAAGTGCAATTTACCCAAAACATAGGGTGCAACATGTAAAATATACTTTTTGAGTATCTTTCATAATTCTTGGCATCAACTAGAGTAAAAATGATGAAGAGGGCGCTTCATTTGAATAATCAAATAAGAAGGATAACCCTTGTAATTAAATAACCAAGTTGTAAGCAAGATGACCCTTTTATGTGTGCAACTTAGTAAGATGTTTGGCTTGTTTTCCTCTAAACCTTGGATAAAGGACGAGTTTTTCTTAAGTAAAGAAGGGAGAAAGGTGGCTTAGGAAGGGAGGAGGATCTAGTTGAGAAATAAGAAAAAGCTTGTCCTTATCTTGGAAATATGCCCAAAGTATATATACACATCTTCTTTACTAAGCAAGGGATCGTTCCCTTCACTTCTCTTCTTATCTCTTTGATGTGTCCGACTAAGAAGGAGCTCAAGAGAAGAGGAGAAAGGCCAATGGGTAAGCTTTGATTTCCATCTAGCTCAGATTCATGGAGGAAATCTTGCTACAAGGTTGGTTTGTTAGTGTTTCTTACATAGTTCTTCTTTCTAGCCATCTTCTCCATCCAATTCTTGAGGAAGGAACCTTGGAGCTCAAGCCAACATTAAATATACGAAGCTTGGAGCTCTAGAGCTGATTCTAAGGTGGGTTTTATAACTCTAAACCTTAAAGCTTTGATTATGCATCTTCTTTTCTTGAAAATGTTGCTTATTTTTCTTTCTCCCATACTTCTAAGTGTTCTTGCAACTAAAACCGTGAAGAACAAACCATGTTCTTGAGGTAGAATAAGGTGGCATTAATTCCAATGATTTTACTTTAGCAAACGGTCCTCCACCTCTTGTCCAAACGGTTTGCAAAACCGTTTGGAAGCAAACAGTTTCAAAACAGTTTGAGTGCAAACAATTTCAACCAAACAGCATGAGAGCAAACAGTTTGAAAACCGTTTGGGTGCGTTGATCATGGTTGACCGTTTGGGAAATCTTTTGTACACATTATGGACTAATCACCCACCAAGAATCATTAACTAATTCCAAGTAAATCACAAGTTGAAGGCACTTTAGTCACCTAATCCCTAATCGGGTTTATTGCTGATTTCAATAGACCAATCATGTTGATGTTGGGGTTGAGTGACCCAAAGGGTTTCAAAACCATTTGAGGATCACCCAAACGGTTTCAAAGTCGTTTGGTGATCACCCAAGACCATTTGGAGGTCTAGGGTCAAGTAGGGTTGACCAATTGAGGTTCTAATCACATCAAGTTGTTGAACAATTAAAATGCTGATTTTGTGACCTAATTAGGGTTCAACCCTTAAGTGATTGACTTAGTTTTGATGAATTTGGGGGAAAACGGTCTCAAGACCATTTGGAGGATGTCCAAATGATCCCAAGACCGTTTGGGGTCTGTTCATGACCCAATTGAGTGATGGTTCAATGGGTTCAACATTAATTAGACTCATTTTGATGCATGTTAAAGGGTGATCGATTCCAAACTCTAATCCAATTGGTCCCAACCCTAATTGGTGACCAATTGAGGGTCAATTGAGTGTCAAATAAGTAAAGTATTAACCTAATTGACTTAATTGATAAGTGGATAACAAGTACAAGAACGTTTGAGGGGTTCAACATTGAAAACCCTAATTCAATTGGAAGTGTTGATACGCTTTTTGGTCCATGCGATTTTGAGGGTGTTTGGACCAAACAGTCTCAAGACCGTTTGAGTCCAAATGGTCTCAAGACCATTTGGGGCCAAACGGTCTCAAGAGCGTTTGGGACCAAACGATCCCAAACCGTTTGGTGGCCATGCAGTTTCAAGACCAATTTGTCCATGTGGTTTCAAAAGTCAAAGTTGGCCAAATGGTCAACGAGACTAAATGGTCTTCACCTCACCTAGGGCAAACGGTTTTGATGGTGTACTTGGTCATGCGGTCTTGAAAGTCAAAGGGTCCAAACGATCAACAACTCCATGTGGTTTCAAAACCGTTTGGAGGTTGAAAGTGCAAAACCGTTTGGGTTCTTTTAAGGTTAAGAATGTTTAATGCTTTAAAGGCTAAGATGGTTTAATGGTTATTTAACCTAAACCCTAAAGATACCTAAAGTCATTAAGGGGTTAAGTAATTAGTATATTAACACATTTTATGGTCAATGGTGAAGATTACAAAAGTATCCTTAGTGGGTTAAGTGACTAGTAACCCTTGATCAAGCAAACCCTAATGACCATAATGGTGATGACATGACTTAGGTTATCAAGGTTGATTTGACCTAACCTAATCAAGAGTGATGTATACATCATCTAGTAATAAGAGGAGAGAGAAGACTCCTAAAATGAATGAGAATCAAGTAAAATACCTCCAATATGTATGAATTCACACAATTAGGGTATGATCCTTCATAGTGAGATCATGGAAACCCTAATTATGGTGATTAATGAATCTTAACTTAATTTGAAGGCATTAATGGAGGTAATTCTCATACATGATGATGGTATGACTTCAATTCACTATAATGTGAATAGTAAACCCTAAATTCTAGGTTAATAACATGTAATGTGAATAGTAAACCCTAATTAAGGGTGATATGATACAATGAACAGTAAACCCTAATTGCAGGTTATGCTTTATGCATGAAACTTCAAGATTGATGTATGAAATAAGGAATCACTATTCCTAATTCAGATAAAGGGATTGAATAACCCTAATTAAATTGATTAGGGAAACCTAGCCTCGGTAAAGACATGATGGTACATCCCTTGAATTGAAACATTATCTCTGCTTTATAAATTGCTTATATAGTGGTAAATTGCCTATTATCAAATATATTGACCATGCAGGTTCTTATAAAGAAGTGATCATAGCCAGGTAAGGGTTATGATATTATATTCATTGAAAGCATGTTATAAGCTTTATGAATAGTGACATACTATGTTGCCTAGTTTAAGAGGCAATACATGAGACTGACAGGCTGTAAGAGCTATGAGCAATAATTACATTATTGCAATCAAGGTCATGCTGTGAGATGACTTATAATGATCTAAGGGTTTGAATACCCCTACTCTTGAATCATAGTGATGAGATGATTAAGAAATAATATCCTTATGATAACTGATGTAAGTTAACCTTGATACATTTAGTATTCTTCTTTCATAGCAGTTGTTTTAATAGTTTATGATTGAAAACATGCTTGATGCTAAAAGAGTGCTAAAATGTACTTAAATAATCAAGTATAATAATATCATATAGAGCCCTGACCATAGATCCATCATTGTCAGAAGCTAAATGATGGTGAAACAGGTTTTCCTAAGGGAACTCCTGGAAAACATATTTTGAGTATGTTGGGGTTATGGACGTGAATACCCTTACATCCTAGTGTGGGAATTGATGTAAGATGTACCTTTAATCCATCAATTCCTCATTATATGTTTATGTCGGGATGATGTATCACTAATCTCCTGAGGGAATCTTTAATGCCGCATCGATGAGAGATAAACAAGAGATCCCTCGATGACGAAGAGAGTACAGAACGCCACTGTGACTCTAATAGTGAAGTTGCTAGAATAACCTGGAAAGCTATTATAGTAGAGACACGAGATGTCCTGCATGTTGATCCTCACACTGACTGAGGAAGATGAGGTCATAAGAATCCGGCTCTTTTGATGACCTATGTATGGTACCGATGCGATTTCATAATGGGCGGTTGGAGTATGAGCGGTATACCTCATCTTCACAGGGCATAATAATGTTTGAAAAATATAATCAGCCACGTAGCATAATTGCTTAGGTTGAACTTCGAGAAACAATGATTGATGATACATTATTTATAATGTTCTAGTTAAATAAATAGTATACATGTTCTTCATATTCTTTATTAAGATATGCTTTTATATCCAATTAAGTTATAATTGAAATGTTGCTTTACTTGACATTAAACATGTTGCTTATATTACTACTTTTTGTTATTCCTTATGACAATAACAAAGCTTCTGGCAGAGAGTTATAACTCTCGCTGGGAAAATTATTCAATTGTATCACCCCCGTGGGATTTGACTTTTTAGGTAGACACCGAGGACGAAGGAACCCATCAGAGGGTGAGAAGTATCAACAGCAACAACAACAACACTAGGGGCAGCAGTGAATCTCAGGTGGAGATACTGATTGTCAAGTCTTATAGATAGTATGTCCTATGTGTCATCTCTGTACTCTCAGGTTCTAAGATTCAGTAGATCTGAGGTTTTTGGCTTAATGCCTCGAGATTTTTTATATCTTGCCTTGTACAGATGACAGGGCAACAAATGTATGTAATCACTCGAGATGTGATTTCACAGAGATGTAATGACAAACCATGTTTTAAACAATTATCTTGCTTTCTTATAAAAGAGTTCTATAGTATAAAGATCTCTTTCCAAAAAGTTTTAAATTTTTAATGATTTTTATAATTCCACTGCTAGTTAATCGCTTCTGCTGAGTTTACCTCGTGATTTATAAGTCGAGTCACCACAGTTTAGTGGTATCAGAGCTCTAGGTTCGCTGAGTCTACAGATACATAGGACTTAGGATGTCGAGTCTATTCTTAGGACTTAGGATGTTGAGTCTATTCTTAGTGTCTTCCAGTATATCTAATAGTGTCTTCTGCTCCTCAGGAGAAGAAGATAAGTTTAAGGATGTCTGGACCACACGAGGAATATGTTGCGGAGAGTAGCGTTGTTGCACCACAAGAAGGTGCAAGAAACCCAGAGATAGAACAACCTATACCTGAGCCACCCCAATTCAATCCAAGTGACATGGGGAACCCCGCCGTCCAGACCATGTTTGGGCAGTTTATGACTGCCATGACACATATAACAGATAGAATGCCTATGCCTACATCTAGGGAACCTACCCTGTTGGGTTTTAGGGGAGGCAGAGAAGGCAGCGGAAACAAAAAAAATCTCCCCCAAACCCAGCACGAGGAAACGCGTCAACGTCTATATAATAGGAAAGGATGGTTTGTTGAATCATACCTTGTCCCGAGGCTTGCTCGGCGACAATACCTCGTGCTATGCACGGTCTTCAACTCCAGTCTTGGACGGTGTCTGTGCAGCTCCTGGTCACACTGGGACTGACGACTCCTCCTCCTACCAGACTGTCGGATGATAGTTGTCCTCCTGAGCGGCAGAAACCTCCCGCCTCTGAAGTAGTCCACATGGACCACCTGGAACTCCACACTCCTTGTCCCACAAGGAAGTGGAAGGAGTCACACCCTCCTATTGACGTACTAGTCGCCAACACACTCTCCTGCCACCAGTTGCAACTGTAGTTGTCCTTCCCTTGCTGCACCTCCCTTTGCGGGAAGCACTTGCTCGGGCTCTCTCTCGATTACCAAAACCAGAGAGAACGACAACTTTGCAGAGCAACTGGTTGCACTGAGTTGTACTTTGATAAGCCCCCAATACCCCTATATATAGGTGGGTCATGGGACAGGGTTCTCTGTCCCCGACAATATGGGACTAAAAGCAGGAGTAGAAGGGTTCGAGATTTTCCACAAAAGCAACTAACTTGCAACCTAAACCGATCGGTTCACAAGTGAACCGGTCAGTTGGGGACCTGAACTGGTCGGTTGGAGCACCAACCGATCGGTTGGGACCCATGAGCCGATCGGTTCACTTCTGAACCGGTCGGTTCATGGTCCTGGTCGGTTCCCGATTGACTTTCCTTCTTTCGTTTCTAATTGGTATCGAATACCAATCCTTGTTCCAATCAAATTGGGCAAGTGAAACGCAAGGAAAATTCTCACCGACTTGACTTTCCCAACTTGCTCGGTTGCACCAGTTGAACTGATCGGTTCAACACTTGAACCGCTCATTTCACTCTATACATAAGCCGATCGGTTCAAAACTTGAGCCGACCGGTTCAGCAACCTCAGCCGACCGGTTCAACACTTGAACCGATCGGTTGGGAGTGCAGGTTGTGCAGAATCGGTCAATTATGATTTCAATCAATCTGATACTCCAATCAACATGTCCAACACCTTGAACAGTATGATATTGAGCTATCAATCAATTGAGTGTTTAATTGAACTACTAAACTCCTTTAGTAATCAATCTAAATGTTGCTTGTGGATAAAACTCCTCTTCCAGGTTAAATTCTATGTGTGTGACCCTACAGGTCCATTTCACATTGGCAGTGAAAGTCCATAACACTTATGACTTCACAAGCAAAGAGTGGTGCCTAGTGACACATCAGTGCTACCCAAGTGAAATTAGAAAGTTGGATAACAACTTTCAATCCTACAATCCGTGAATGGTGTTACAGTGAATGTATCATTCCTATGTCACTGATATCCCGAATGAACTCGAGGCATGGAACAATCATCATGTCAACGTTCATTCTCTTTCTTGATCTCAGAGCAGATTGAACGAGATATGTATGACATCAATATCAAATACTGATTCACACATGCGTGCGCACGCCTATCTCAATCCTACTCATCAAGTGGCCATGCATATCAAACTCCCTCAAGAGGGACAAATCCCATATCTATCACTCACCCCTCAAAAGCCCCATGTGTCAAAGCCACCCAATCATCACCTTTATAACAACCCATGTTTCAGGACTGCGTTTGATGATGTCAAAGTGTGCCCAATGACATGTGTTGAGTGTAGTGATTTCAGGTCTAAGAATCACACTCACCACCATCACTGTGAGTACTGACTGTGACTACCATGTCATGGTTCCATGTGTGAAACTCACGGTGGGTCTGTCCGGTACACTTGTTCTCTAACAAGTACCTATGTGTTTGGTTTGATATCTCTATATCATGACTAATGAGATTATGTCATCAACCAACACCACAATCTAGTCTTGTGTGCCATTGCTGTATATCTACCTTCCACAATGACATCCGACTAGGGACATAACAAGAATGTACAAACTCTTAGCATCTGTATGATCTCATCGTTCAGGTCCTTAACCTGAAAGCATACATCATTGAGTATTGTCATTCTCTAGACATTCAACCTATTCTATCACTATCTCATATGACTGAAGTAGAAAGAATTGGAATATTTCCTTAGATGTTTATCAAATCAATCTTAATGTATCCCACCAATCATCCCATGATTGGCTCTCAGGGCATACATACCAACATACTCCCACTTGTAGTGCGAGCCAATCACCCTTGAATCATATTCATAGTGATCTTCAAACATGTCCCACATGTTACTGTGCTCTAGTGCGAACATAGTGAGTTTTGGCAACACCTTGCCAAAGTCAGTATAAATTGCATGTCTCTCATCTCTTCACTGTACGTCACACGTATGAGATGGAGTTGCCATAATATGTGATCTAGTATTCCTTTGCTAACCTTTAGCCACATTGCATGATCAAGGATTCCATACTTGTCATCAATGAGCGGAATATCTATAAGTTCATCTCATGAACTTACAGATCCATATAGTATCTACTGCTGTTCTCTAACGCATTAGATACTCGGCATTTCCTTTTAAATGGTTTTATTGGAACACTTCCAATTATCAACAAACTTTCACTTTAATACATCCTATGTATATTTTGCGATTAATTTTATGTCCATTCGGAAGTTCGCATCAATGTAACTCTTTACATCAAACTTTTCTTTATCTCCATAGAACTAGTACTTCAAAAGTACTTATCAAGTTCTCATGGTATTCCAGTAACCCTTACTGGAAGTAGACAGACATCCACTCGTCATGTCCCACATACGAGTTATCACGATGAGCACATCCTATTGTCATGTCGTACATACAAGATGATGAATGCATTTTATTCTTGCCATGTCCATACATGCAAGATAATGGGATGATTACATACATGATAGATCCATATCTATTCTTAGTGTTCCCATTCTTCATAAGAATTAGACACTTGGCCTTGGGATACTAACTCCATGTAGCATGGACAAGTTTTCTCCCACTGAATTTGTGTACACTGAACACTTCAGTACAGATTGCCAATGTATGCTCTTTCCTTTTAGGTCAAGAGATTTTTTCCGAGAACTATCTCTATAGATCTCTATTCCTATCACATAGGAAACATCTCTATCTTCCTTAAAGATAATTTCCACTTTTGGATTTCCATTTTAGAACATTTCCATTCCACATCAACATGTGGAATGTGAATACGCTCCCATTAAATCACAGATCCCTTCTTTATCTTTGACATATCAGTCAAACCTTTTGACTATATTATCAAAGTAAAGATCCAATTCTGAGTTGCTTGTACTCAATCAATCACATTGATTAGTCCATTGTAACTTATAGACTTCATTTGCATTAGTGGATTCATAAACCTTATAGGCCATGTCACGTACACATCCTTGTTTTATCCCTCATAGGAATGCGGTTTTAGTATCCATGTGCCAAATGTTTTAGTCATTAAGTTGCAATCAACAAGCAACATCCTTCTCAAAATGTTATCCATGTGTCTCAACACTTAAGACTCATTTGCACTTATGGATTTGATCCAATGGGTGCTACCATCAAGGTCATACCTTATGGTTCACAAGGAAATCATTTAGGATGTAATGATCATAAATCATAACTCAAAATTCAGTTCCTCATATTCATCTAGATAGTTGACTCATCACATGAACAACTTATCACATAGATAATTGAGGTGTATCTGTCAAGGATATAAGAACTCACAACCCTTGTGATTCTTAATGTCCTTTATTAGTGTGGGGTATTCTTTTATTAAGAAGAATTCAGTTATTTGATAATCATTCTCTAACTCCTTAGAGTATGATTCCTTCTTGATTTAGACATCACCATGCCTTAAACATGAGTTCACTATGATACACTATCATAGTCACTCATAAGGATCTCAAACATTTGGTCCAAGTATTTCATTCATTGATCTCATCAAGAATTAACACTTTACCAAATTTGTACTTCATTTATGATAATCTTGAACACTTCAAGATATTCATATTGGTATTTCTCTAAACACCATTTGAAGTATTAGCATTTACTCCAATAAGTATGTAAATACATCACATGTATTATACCTAATTGGATGATCATTCTCCCACTACCATTAGTGAAGATGGATTAATCATGTACATGAGATTCATGTCTCTTATTGGTTCTCTAACCAAAAGAGTCTAGATTTATCCATCACATGGAAACTAGAAATGAATTTCTCATGATTGATGCTAATTTGATTGTTTGAGTTATCAATAACTTTAGGTATCATTTTATCTTATGCATACCATGTATCACAAGATAAACAAGGCATTGCCAAAAAGATCATATCTTTAAGATTGAAACATCAACTTTATTAATTGCCATCATTGTCATACAATATGCAAAAATAAAGTGTTTCTATCTATTGGCAATATATGAAATAACAGTTCTCAACTCTATTTTGTGCCCTTTAGACTGAAATAAACTAAAAGATACTCCTATCTATGGAAGCAACACTTGCTCCAATGATGGGTACTTCTTTCTTGGTCCTTTCACAAAGGCCATCACTTCTTTGTGGATCTTGCATATCATATATGATAGATCCATATCTTGGTATCATATACCTCAGATAAAGAAGCGGTTCATTTCATGATACCTTCGGTGGGGATCTCTATCCCCTCCTTCATCTTCTTTGTTCTTCCAGATATAGAGGGCAATCCCTCATACACCCTTTCCCCATGTGCCTTGAGGCTGAAGATGGCTTGGATTGTTGGCTAGCATCAGAACACTTCTTTGCTTTGCCCTTATCCTTGCCCTTAAGAATTACCTTTCTCTTTGATCACATCAAAGATTATGGTTTGTCTTTCTTCATCTTTGCCTTCACTATCCTCAACATGTCTAACAACTCTGTCAACACTTGTCAAAGTTGTTCATGTTGTAGCTTATCATGAATTGTATGATCCTCGCAACATTTGTAGTATCATACCAATAGCCAACTCTTGGCTCAGAGGGAATCCTTCTTAGTCAGGTTTTTCCACATACCCAATCACATTGAGTGTGTGAATACCTTACTGGATCTCCTTATGTCATGACATACTAGCACAATGTCCTTGAGACATCATATGTCTCATGTTGTCTCTGCAACATCATCAAGCACTCATCATCAATGTCATCCTCGGTATGCTTCCATAAGCATACTTTCAGCCATTGATGTGGTGGGATTGAGTTCATCTGGTTCTGGTATAACTTAGACATAGAGCTTTCACTCTACGATTGAGAACACTTCTCAATGTCCTAACCAGTCGTGGAATTATTCCCATTTAATTTGTAGGTCTCAAAGACCGATCGCAAATAAAGTGATTTGTTGATTAACCATTTATTTTAACAAAAGGAAATATATGCAATTTTAGTCCAAAACGTTTTTGACTTGTTTGATTGATTTGAAAAGTTGACGATAAAATTAGGCCTTTAATTAATTATCGCTCCCACTATTTTACTTCAAATTGATAGCCCTCACCATCAATTCGGAAAATTGCAGCGTACAACCTTCTAGTGCGCAAGATCCTGAAATCCTCTAAGTCATGAGTCAGCTTTGGCTGATCGCCCACAACTTAGATCACTCAGGTAGGCAACTCTTGCCAATTTCATCATATGCAACTCTTATTGAATGAACATGCACAACACCTTGCCATGAACATTCCTTGCCTCTGGGCTTAGATGCTCTAAGAATCACTAGTTAAATCTAACCCAAAAGCCGACACGGTAAACATGCACCCTGCTTTGGCAGAACCTACATGTCTACCCTTTACACTTCCACAAGATAGATGGCGCACCATGCTTTGGCGTAATCTACACTTGGTCGATTGAGCTTTTCATGTGTGCCGCTAATGGAAGGCATATAAGACTTAATATTTTAATGAGGGATTTGGTTTTTATATACATATACATATCCAATCACCACAATACATAGTGTGTATCATATACATGCTATATCCCACAGAAAACATGCACAAACGATAAAAAGCGATGATTATGGACATCCTAATGTGATTCCTCGAGCCAAGAGGAATCACGGTCATCTAGGTCAACATCACATGCAACCTGTACAAGATGAACATCTGTGCCTTGCCATCCGAGTTGATCAACTCATCACACGAATGATTTGTACTCTCTAGTCGTTCGTCTGGGTGCCACCAGCCGATCGGTTGGCTCCTCCAACTGATCGGTTCGCCTAGACGTCATGCATCTCGTCATGTCCGCCACCCGGTCGTCTCGCTCCTCGATCGGTCATCAAATGATTGGTTCACTCCTTGAACTGACCGTCTGGAACGTCAACCGATCGGTTCACGCCTTGAACCGATCGTGTCAGTTGTTGTCTTGATGTTCGCCGGTCTTCGACATAACAGAAAATAAAATCTATCCTATTATTACATTGCTTAAAAGAAGAAACCCCGAGTTACATTCGGGGGGAGCAAAGGTAGGAAAGAATCTCAAATTATTTCGAGTTACATCAGAGAGAGGGAAGATCGGTGCACAGACCGAGATGCAAGCAACCACAAATAACCACACACAGATAGGGATTTATAGGCCATAATCATGCTACAGACATCCACCACAAAACTCATTTAAGGGCGACGCGTATCGAGTGCATTAATAATACATATCATATATGTAATTTGGGATTTGTGGATTTAGGATTGGACATGCATAACGCCGATATTATTCGCATCGTATGCAATAAATAAAGGCGACAAACCAAAATCGATCATATCGATATTCCTAAAATATAGAACAGTTGACGTGGCTCTAATAACACTGTTGGGTTTTAGGGGAGGCAGAGAAGGCAGCGGAAACAAAAAAAATTCTCCCCCAAACCCAGCACGAGGAAACGCGTCAACATCTATATAATAGAAAAGGATGGTTTGTGGAATCATACCTTGTCCCGAGGCTTGCTCGGCGACAATACCTCGCGCTATGCGCGGTCTTCAACTATGGTCTTGGACGGTGTCTGTGCAGCTCCTGGTCACACCAGGACTGATGACTCCTCCTCCTATCGGATTATCGAATGACAGTTGTCCTCCTGAGCGGCAGAAACCTCCCGCCTCTGAAGTAGTCCACACGGACCACCTGGAACTCCACACTCCTTGTCCCACAACGAAGTGGAAGGAGTCACACCCTCCTTTTGACGTACTAGTCGCCAACACACTCTCCTGCCTCCAGTTGCAACTGTAGTTGTCCTTCACTTGTTGCACCTCCCTTTGCGGGAAGCACTTGCTCGGGCTCTCTCTCAGTTACCAAAACCAGAGAGAACGACAACTTTGCAGAGCAACTGGTTGCACTGAGTTGTACTTTGAGAAGCCCCCAATACCCCTATATATATAGGCAGGTCATGGGATAGGGTTCTCTGTCCCCGACAATATGGGACTAAAAGCAGGAGTAGAAGGGTTCGAGATTTTCCACAAAAGCAACTAACTCACAACCTGAACCAATCGGTTCACAAGTGAACTGGCCGGTTGGGGACCTGAACTGGTCAGTTGGGACCCATGAGCCGATCGGTTCACTTCTGAACCGGTTGGTTCGTGGTCCTGGTCGATTCCCGATTGACTTTCCTTCTTTCGTTTCTAATTGGTATCGAATACCAATCCTTGTTCCAATCAAATTGGGCAAGTGAAACGCAAGGAAAATTTTACTGACCTGACTTTCCCAACTTGCTCGGTTGCACCAGTTGAACCGATCGGTTCAACACTTGAACCGCTCGTTTCACTCTGTACATAAGCGGATCGGTTCAACACTTGAGCCGATCGGTTCAGCAACCTCAGCCGACCGGTTCAACACTTGAACTGATCGGTTGGGAGTGCAGGTTGTGCAGAATCGGTCAATTGCGATTTCAATCAATCCAATACTCCAATCAACATGTCCAACACCTTGAACAGTATGATATTGAGCAATCAATCAATTGATTGTTTAATTGAACTACTAAACTCCTTTAGTAATCAATCTAAACGTTGCTTGTGGACAAAACTCCTCTTCTAGGTTAAATCCTATGTGTGTGACCCTGCAGGTCCATTTCACGTTGGCAGTGAAAGTCCATAACACTTATGACTTCACAAGCAAAGAGTGGTGCCTAGTCACACATCAGTGCTACCCAAGTGAAAGTAGAAAGTTGGAGAACAACTTTCAATCCTACAATCCATGAATGGTGTTACAGTGAATGTATAATTCCTTTGTCACTGATATCCCGAATGAACTCGAGGCATGGAACAATCATCATGTCAATGTTCATTCTCTTTATTGATCTCAGAGTAGATTGAACGAGATATGTATGACATCAATATCACATACTAATTCACACATGCGTGCGCACGCCTATCTCAATCCTACTCATCAAGTGGCCATGGATATCAAACTCCCTCAGGAGGGAAAAATCCCATATCTATAACTCACCCCTCCAAAGCCCCATGTGTCAAAGCCACCCAATCATCACCTTTATAACAACCCATGTTTCAGGACTGTGTTTGATGATGTCAAAGTGTGCCCAACGACATGTGTTGAGTGTTGTGATTTCAGGTCTAAGAATCACACTGACCACCATCACTATGAGTACTGACTGTGACTACCATGTCATGGCTCCATGTGTCAAACTCATGGTGGGTCTGTCTGGTACACTTGTTCTCTAACAAGTACCTATGTGTTTGGTTTGATATCTCTATATCATGACTAATGAGAAGATGTCATCAACCAACACCACAATCTAGTCTTGTGTGTCATTGTTGTCTATCTACCTTCCACAATGACATCCGACTAGGGACATAACAAGAATGTACAAACTCTTAGCATCCATATGATCTCATCGTTCAGGTCCTTAACCTGAAAGCATACGTCATTGAGTACTATCATTCTCTAGACATTCAATCTATTCTATCACTATCTCATATGACTGAAGCAGAAAGAATTGGAATCTTTCCTTTGATTTTTATCAAATCAATCTTAATGTATCCCACCAATCATCCCATGATTGGCTCTCAGGGCATACATACCAACATACCCAACCTGAAGGACAAGGAATCGGAAAGACGTTTGAATGACTTCATCGAGTCAGAGCTACAAAGTATTTTGGAACAGCTGATCCCGCAGATGCCGACTTGTGGTTAACCGAACTAGAGAAGGCCTTTAGAATCCTCAACATCCCAGAAGCTGAGAAGGTTAGACATGCTGTCTATCTTCTCAAGGGGAGTGCGTGTCATTGGCGGACCATGGAAGAATAGAAGAGGCCTGGTGTGGAGGTTGCATGGGAAGTATTCTGTCGGGAATTTATCTATAGATATTTCCCTAAGACGTTCCTAGATGAGAAAATCTCTCAGTTTGAGAGGTTAAGTCAAGGTCCAATGAACATTAGTGAATACGAGGCTAAGTTCATGGAGTTGTTGCGGTTCTGTCTGCACATGGCAGCTACAGATGAAGAAAGGATTAAGCATTTTGAAAAAGGGTTGAATGCTGAGTTGACTACCCCCGTGTCTGTCCTAGAGAACAGAGAAAGGTTTGCTACCTTCCTAGAGTCTGTCAGAAGAATAGAGAGGTCTGTAGCAGAGAAGAGGCAAACCCATAATAAGAGGATGTATCCCTAGTTCCAAGGATCTTCATCCAGAGATTTTAAGAAACCTAGGTTTTCTGTGCCTACACCGCCACCTAGACCCAGTTCTTAGACACAATGGACATCGAATAGGGGTAGAGGACGAAGCCTACCACTACAAGGGGCTCACAGTTCAACATCTATGTCGGTTACAGGACCACCCATACCACAACAACAAGACAGAAATTGTTATATGTGTGGGAAGATGGGACATCTGATTAAAGACTGCAGAGCCAGAGCAGTGAGTGTAACCCAACCACAGAGGCAGAGTCAGCAAGGATCACAGAGGAGACAGTTTCCAGGAGGAGCTAGAGGACGTGGACAAGCGTCCCAAGCTGGATCATCAGCACCGAATCAACCATAGGCAACAACAAGGTTTTATGCAATTAATCCACCTGATGCAGTGATCAACCCTCGGGTTGTGGCAGGTTAGATGGAATTGTTATATTCTGATATGTCTACATCCTGTGTTGTATCTATTTTGATTGATCCGGGTGCTACGCACTCCTTTATCACTCGAAGGGTGATTCATAACTGCAATATGACAGTCAGTCATAGAGCAGATAGCTTGTTGCTAGAAACTCCGTTTAGAGGGTCTGCTGTGTTGCAGGAGGTATGCTCTCCCTGCATCCTCTTCTTTTCTAATCATCACATTCAACTGGATCTCATACCACTTAAGATGCAAGGATTTGATATAATCCTTGGGATGGATACCTTGGAAAGGTATAGGGTTGTCTTGGATTGTGAATCTAAGCAAGCTGTGTTCACTGATGATAGTGACACATGGATCTTTCAAGGAGAGAGAAAGATTCTACCCACCTGTCTTGTGTCAGCTATGGTTGCTCAGAAGCTGATGCGGCAAGGATGTCATGCATTCTTAGCCCATGTGGTAGATAGTACCATGGATAGTCCTAACCCTGCTAAAGTTCCTGTAGTTAGGGAATTTCAAGATGTATTTCTTGAAGAACTTCCAAGTGTACCACCGCCTCGGCAAATTGATTTTGAAATCAATTTAATCCCAGACACACAACCTATAGCACAATCACGATATAGGATGGCACCTTCTGAGATGGCAGAACTCAAGAAACAGTTGCAAGAGTTGCTTGAGAAGGGCTTTATCCAACTGAGTACTTTGCCTTGGGGTATTTTGGTCCTCTTTGTTAAAAAGAAAGACGGATCAATGTGGTTGTGCATTGATTACAGACAATTGAATAAAGTAACTATAAAGAACAAGTATCGTTTACCGAGGATTGATGATCTCTTTGATCAGTTGCGTGGTGCAACCGTCTTCTCAAAGATAGATTTGAGATCGGGATATCATCAACTCCGTATTAAGGATAGTGACATACCCAAGTCTGCCTTTAGGACAAGGTATGGTCATTATGAGTTCACAGTTATATCGTTTGGACTAACTAATGCACCAGTTGCATTTATGGAACTCATGAATAGAATCTTCCGACCTTTCCTCGATCAGTGCGTTGTTGTCTTTATAGATGACATTCTGATCTATAGTAGAGATGCTCAGCAGGATGAACAACATCTTCGTCAGGCTCTAACTCTGCTAAGAGAACACAATCTATATGCTAAGTTTAGCAAGTGTGAGTTCTGGCTACCGGAAGTATCTTTCCTTGGACACGTGATATCCGCCTTAGGTATTCGTGTTGACCCTAAAAAGGTAGAATATGTGCTACAATGGGAACAACCGAAGACACTGACGGAAATCTGTAGTTTCTTAGGGTTGGCTGGCTATTACCGAAGTTTCATTAAGAAATTCATCTCTATAGCCTTACCCTTGACTAAGTTGACCCGAAAGGATGTTCCTTTTATTTGGAGTGACAAGTGTCAGCAATCTTTTCAGTTGCTGAAGGAGAGGTTGACAAGTGCACCTGTACTTGTGTTACCTGGGCAAGGCAAAGGATATATAGTTTTTCGTGATGCCTCCAAGAATGGACTCGGATGTGTGTTGATGCAGGATAAACAAGTGATTTCTTTTACTTCTCGATAGCTTAAGAAACATGAGGAGAATTATCTGACACATGATCTGGAGCTAGCTGATGTGGTTCATGCCTTGAAGATTTGGAGACACTATCTGTATGGAGAGACATTCCATATTTTCACTGATCACAAGAACCTTAAGTATATCTTCTCTCAGCATGAGCTTAACATGAGGCAACATCACTGGATGGAGTTAATCAAGGACTACGATTGTACAATTGATTATCATCCAGGGAAGTCCAATGTGGTTGCAGATGCTTTGAGTAGAAAATCAGCAATGCCAACCTTAGATAGAGCACAACTAAACTCTTTAGTATGCTCTAGGAGAGATATGCTTATCTCCTTAAGGCAAGACAATGTATAGTTGAAGATTTCATTGTTAGCCGGGTTGTTAGCTGAGATGCATATAAAACCTACTCTGAGAGAACAGATCAAGGAGGCACAACAAGTTGATGCTGCAGTTCAATAGATCAAATCGGAGTATGGTAATGAGAAACAAGATGGTTTCCATGACTCTGATGACCAGGAAGCCTGTTATCATGGGAGGATGATAGTGCCGGATGTGGATAACTTAAGGAAGTTAGTCCTGGAAGAAGCTCATTCTTCGATGTATGCTATGCATCCAGGAAGAACCAAGATGTATCGAAACTTGAAAGATATGTATTGGTGGCCTGGAATGAAGAAGGATGTTGCTGAGTTTGTTATGCGGTGTCCTGTGTGTTAGCAAGTTAAAGATGAACACCAGAAGCCTACATGAATAATGCAGCCTTTACCCATACCACAATGGAAGTGGGATCATGTAACTATGGACTTTGTTGTTGGCCTACCCAGGACAAGCAAAGGGCATGATTCCATTTGGGTAATAGTTGATAGGTTGACAAAGACAGCACATTTCCTGCCTGTCAAAACAACCTATTCTGCTGAGAAGTTAGCACAGCTGTATGTTGAAGAGATAGTGTGATTGCACGGATTTCCTGTCACTATAGTTTCAGACATAGGTCCCCATCTTACGAGTCATTTTTGGGAGCGACTTCACAAAGCTTTAGGCACTCAATTAAGGTTTAGTACAACCTTTCATCCTCAGACTGATGGACAGTCTGAAAGGACTATACAGACCTTGGAAGACTTGCTTAGAGCATGTATTCTTCAGTTTATTGGGAGTTGGGATCTGCACCTAAGCTTAATAGAGTTTGCCTACAACAATAGCTATCAACATAGCATTGACATGGCACCTTATGAGGCTTTATATGGTAGACGTTGTAGATCACCCCTATGTTGGTATGAAACTGGTGAATATCAACTGTTAGGTCCTGATCTTGTGCAGCAGGCCACTGAGAAGATCAAAGTAATACAACAACAGCTAAAGACTGCACATGATAGCCATAAGTCATACGCTGATAAACATCGTAGACCCCTAGAATTCCAGGTTGGAGACAGAGTGTATCTCAAAGTCTCGCCTTGGAAGGGAGTTTTGAGATTTGGAAGGAAAGGGAAGTTAGCTCCTATGTTTATGGGGCCTTATCCAATCATTGAATGGATTGGAAAGGTAGCCTATAAACTAGAATTGCCACCAGAGTTACAGAGGTTACACCCTGTGTTTCACATTTCTATGTTGAGGAAATGTCACCCTGATATAGAATCAGTTCTGCAACCTATGGAGGTAGAATTGAATTATGATATATCTTATGAGGAAGGACCTGTGTCAATCCTTGATAATAGAATTAAAAAGCTGAAAAAGAAAAACATAAGTCTTGCGAAAGTCCTCTGGAATCAATGTGGTGTTGAAGAAGCCACATGGGAACTAGAGGAAGAAATGAGAAGGAAATACCTGCTCTTTTCTCTTGATATGTTTTGTTGATTTCGGGGGCAAAATCCTTGTAAGGGGTGGATAATTTGTAACATCCCTGACCTGGGTTATGAAATAACCCTAGGTGTTTTGCTTAATTATGTAATTAGATACTTGTTATTATCTTTTTTTATGTAATTAATGCTTCTAAGGAACATATATCTCTTTTTCTATCCCTTTTGAACAATGTTGTAATATTGTTTTGTTAAAAGTGGACCTATGTACAAATTACCCAATTAGAGGGGTTAGTTTGCAAATTGCACATGTTAAGATGTTCCTCTAGTGTTGAGACATCATAGGAATAAATATGATGTAGTGTTATGGATTCTCCAAGCTTGGGCACCAAGATGCAGCTTGTGGAGCAATCCTTGTGCTTTAAAACCCTAGTTTTGGTGTAAAGTGCAATTTACCCAAAACATAGGGTGCAACATGTAAAATATACCTTCTAGAGTATCTTTCATAATTATTGGCATCAACTAGAGTAAAAATGATGAAGAGGGTGCTTCATTTGAATAATCAAATAAGAAGGATAACCCTTGTAATTAAATAACCAAGTTGTAAGCAAAATGACCCTTTTATGTGTGCAACTTAGTAAGATGTTTGGCTTCTTTTCCTCTACACCTTGGATAAAGGAGGATTTTTGATTAAGTAAAGAAGGGAGAAATGTGGATTAGGAAGGGAGGAGGATCTAGTTGAGAAATAAGAAAAAGCTTGTCCTTATCTTGGAAATATGCCCAAAGTATATATAAACATCTTCTTTACTAAGCAAGGGATCGTTCCCTTCACTTCTCTTCTTATCTCTTTGTTGTGGCCGACTAAGAAGGAGCTCAAGAGCAGAGGCGAAATGGCAAGAAGAATTGGGTAAGCTTTGATTTCCATCTAGCTCGGATTCATGGAGGAAATCTTGCTACAAGGTTGGTTTGTTAGTGTTTCTTACATAGTTCTTCTTTCTAGCCATCTTCTCCATCCAATTCTTGAGGAAGGAACCTTGGACAACCTATGGAGCTCAAGCCACCATTAAATCTACGAAGCTTGGAGCTCTAGAGCTGATTCTAAGGTGAGTTTTATAACTCTAAACCTTAAAGCTTTGATGATGCATCTTCATTTCTTGAAAATGTTGCTTGTTCTTCTTTCTCCCATACTTCTAAGTGTTCTTGCAACTAAAACTGTGAAGAACAGACCATGTTCTTGAGGTAGAAGAAGGTGGCGTTAATTCCAATGATTTTACTTTAGCAAACAGTCCTCCACCTCTTGCCCAAACGGTTTGCAAAACCATTTATAAGCAAACGGTTTCAAAACCGTTTGAGTGCAAACGGTTTCAACCAAACCGCATGAAAGCAAACGGTTTCAAAACCGTTTGGGTGTGTTGACCATGGTTGAACATTTGGGAAATATGCTTTACACATTATGAACTAATCACCCACCAAGAATCATTAACTAATTCCAAGTAAATCACAAGTTGAAGGCACTTTAGTCACCTAAACCCTAATCGAGTTTATTGTTGATTTCAATGGACCAATCATGTTGAAGTTTGGGTTGAGTGACCCAAATGGTTTCAAAACCATTTGAGGATCACCCAAATGGTTTCAAAACCGTTTGGTGATCACCCAAGACTATTTGGAGGTCTAGGGTCATGTAGGGTTGATCAATTGAGGGTCCAATCACATCAAGTTGTTGAACAATTAAAATGCTGATTTTGTGACCAAATTAGGGTTCAACCCTTAAGTGATTGACTTAGTTTTGATGAATTTTTGGGCAAACGGTCTCAAGACTGTTTGGAGGATGTCCAAACGATCCCAAGACCGTTTGGGGTCTGGTCATGACCCAATTGAGTGATGGTTCAATGGGTTCAACATCAATTAGACTCATATTGATGCATGTTGAAGGGTGATCGATTCCAAACTCTAATCCAATTTGTCCCAACCCTAATTGGTGACCAATTGAGGGTCAATTGAGTGTCAAATAAGTAAAAGATTAACCTAATTGACTTAATTGATAAGTGGATAACAAGTACAAGAACGTTTGAGGGGTTCAACATTGAAAACCCTAATTCAATTGGAAGTGTTGATACACTTTTTGGTCCATGTGGTCTCAAGACCGTTTGGGGCCAAACGGTCTCAAGACCGTTTGGGGCCAAATGGTCTCAAGACCTTTTGGGACAAAATGATCCCAAACCGTTTGGTGGCCATGCAGTTTCAAGACCAATTTGGTCATGCGGTTTCAAGACCAATTTGGTCATGCGGTTTCAAGACCAATTTGTCCATGTGGTTTCAAAAGTCAAAGTTGGCCAAACGGTCAACGAGACTAAATGGTCTTCACCTCACCTAGGGCAAACGGTTTTAATGGTGTACTTGTCCATGCAGTCTTGAAAGTCAAAGGGTCTAAATAGTCAACAACTCCATGTGGTTTCAAAACCGTTTGGAGGTTGAAAGTGCAAAACCGTTTGGGGTCTTTTAAGGTTAAGAATGTTTAATGCTTTAAAGGCTAAGATGGTATAATGGTTGGTTAACCTAAACCCTAAAGATACCTAAAGTCATTAAGGGGTTAAGTAATTAGTAGATTAACACATGTTATGGTCAATGGTGAAGATTACAAAAGTATCCTTAGTGGGTTAAGTGACTAGTAACCCTTGATCAAGCAAACCCTAATGACCATAATGGTGATGACATGACTTAGGTTATCAAGGTTGATTTGACCTAACCTAATCAAGAGTGATGTATACATCATCTAGTAATAAGAGGAGAGAGAAGACTCCTAAAATGAATGAGAATCAAGTAAAATACCTCCAATATGTATGAATTCACACAATTAGGGTATGATCCTTCATAGTAAGATCATGGAAACCCTAATTATGGTGATTAATGAATCTTAACTTAATTTGAAGGCATTAATGGAGGTAATTCTCATACATGATGATGGTATGACTTCAATTCACTATAATGTGAATAGTAAACCCTAAATTCTAGAGTAATAACATGTAATGTGAATAGTAAACCCTAATTAAGGGTGATATGATGCAATGAACAGTTAACCCTAATTCCAGGTTATGCTTTATGCATGAAACTTCAGGATTGATGTATGAAATAAGGAATCACTATTCCTAATTAAGATAAAGGGATTGAATAACCCTAATTAAATTGATTAGGGAAACTTAGCCTTGGTAAAGACATGATGGTACATCCCTTGAATTGAAAGATTATCTCTACTTTATAAATTGTTGATATAGTGGTAAATAGCCTATTATCAAATATATTGACCATGCAGGTTCTTATAAAGAAGTGATCATAGCCAGGTAAGGGTTATGATATTATATTCATTGAAAGCATGTTATAAGCTTTATGAATAGTGACATACTATGTTGCCTGGTTTAAGAGGCAATATGTGAGACTGATAGGCTGTAAGAGCTATGAGCAATAATTACATTGTTACAATCAAGGTCATGTTGTTAGATGACTTATAATGATCTAAGGGTTTGAATACCCCTATTCTTGAATCACAATGATGAGATGATTAAGAAATAATATCCTTATGATAACTGATGTAAGTTAAACTTGATACATTTAGTATTCTTCTTTCATAGCAGTTGTTTTAATAGTTTATGATTGAAAACATGCTTGATGCTAAAAGAGTGCTAAAATGTACTTAAATAATCAAGTATAATCATATCATGTAGAGCCCTAACCATAGATCCATCATTGTCAGAAGCTAAATGATGGTGAAATAGGTTTTCTAGGGAGCACAAGTTCCATCCGAGTAGTTGAACTCGCTCCATCAAAATGAGTTGGGAGACCCCTCAAACTAGTTGAGAGGTTGCTCCAGTTAGGAGAATGAGCTCTCCATCACCATCGTCTCTCCACCGCACTGAGCAGGTGGTAGCTGGAGGTAGAACGTGAAGCTAGAGAACTGATCGAAGGAAGAAGGGAGAAGGGAAAGGAAGATTGAGGCCGAAGGTGATGAATGCATGGATTTGCGTGCCCTACGATGGTCGTCTCCATGGTTGACCGTCTTGGGTTGTCTGAAGCTAGAAGATGGAGCTTGGGGAGGTGCGAGGAGTGTATCAGTCTACATATGGAGATTATGGTGGAGTCTCTAGAGTTGGTGCAGGACTGTAGGAGGCCTTATATCAAAGAAATGTGGATCTGAGGCCTAATGCCCCTTCTGCTCTGCTGTAGTAGTACTAGCGGCAGTATGGTTGAAGATTCACGGCCTCATCTCCCCCCCTAGATCTCCGAGTCAGTCAGAGGTTGGGGATGAGTTCGCTACCGTTGGATGACATCCAAGGGTCCTGAGTTGATGCTCCGTTAAGTCGATTCGTGACCTCTCATTCAGAGTGTCCACACCTAGGATCAGCGATCCAACGACCAAAAAAGAGTTGTGCATCCTCAACTAAATGATGACGCGTGACATTGATATTGATTAGCAACTTAGGTCCTCAAATAATTAAATATACACATTATTTCCCAAATATCAAACCTCAATAACTCTCTCTAGGATACTCCAATTGCCGCAAAATTTTAACCATAACTTTGGTACCCTTCAAGCTACATTCTATTCAATTTTGGTGACAAAACTCAGCTATTTGATTTGTCAATGTAATAACTCAAAGAGACATAAAATTTAGGGATCTTAATCATGATATCAACATCAATCACCAACCAAACATTACCAAAACACTTATAACTCTTAAGATAACTCTACATTCATGAATTCACTTATGCCATTGGACATTTTAGGATTCCAAAAGTCCACTCCATCATAGTTGAAAAAAGTTGGGATGTGGTATTAGGTGATCCTATAGAATTAAGGTGCCTCCATGACGTTTTCCTCCACTGTTCCATAATATATTCCGCTAGATATTCGATGAATGCTTCTCGTCAAATCTCTAGTTATCAGTTGATTTGATTCACCTTCTTTTAAACTACGTTGCTACTGATAAAGAATCATCAGATATGTCAATGATAGCATATGTGATATTTTGAATGCTCCTACTAGATGTAGGGATTGGAAATCTTGATATATGTCTAGGACATGATTGGTGTAATGTCAGGTCATGATCATAGATCTTGAATGATATGGAAATATGAGCACATGATTGGTTCAGTTTTAGGTCATGATCTGAGAACGTTGATTGATTTGGAGATATAGGCATGATTAGTTAAGTTTTAGGTCATGGTATAGGATTATAGATAGGATATCAGATAGAAATCCAAATTTAGAGCATTTTTAAATTCTCCAAAAGTATTCAAGATAGGTAAAGTTGGGCATTAGAAAAATTTACAGATTTAAGGTAGCCTTTATGACCTGTGATTGTGTTTGTTAGTTGTGTAATGCTTAGATCATCAACTAGTTGTCTGAAGAGTTACATGTTTCTTGTTAGGATCTTTTAAACAACCGTCTTACTTGCTTTAGTGCTTTGAGAATGCTCAAGATAAATGATATTGTCAACTGGACAAATATCCCATGTTAAGGTAGCCTTTACTTGCATTGACTATAGCGGATTAATCGTTTGTTCCTTAGAGAATTTACAATCCTTATAGGATAGAGTTTGAGGGAATAGTGTTAAAAGAAGTTAAGAGTGGACATTAGGTGATTATCCCTTACTAAGGTGGCCTCCATGACATGTTCTTCCACTAGTCTATAATATGTCCTCTAGAGTGTTGACAAATGACTATTTACAACTCTCTAGTTCTTACTTGATTCTGTCAAACTTCCTGTCACAGGAACCGATCTTATCCCATTCCCAATCCCACTACCTAGACAATAGTAAAGGGATTGAAGAGATCATATTTGATTGGACCAAAAGGATCTCACACACTAACATATACAATACGAAATAATAACTCATAAAATAAGAGGTTTAAAGAACTAACCAACCCAAGTATGAGATTTTGTAGATTTTGTCCATATCATTAGATTTTGTCATGAGAGGAAGCGACTTAGTCAATTCTTCATAATGATACATCTTGTTTTCCTAAATAAAAAATCAAGACACAATCAATGAAATTGCATGGTACACTATCAAAAACAAATAAAATAATTTAATATCAAAATAGTATACTTGGTAGGATTTATATTCTAAGTAATAAATGAGCAATTTTTCAAAACAATATTTATTGGACAAGATTTTATTATTAGTTTTCCATCATGCTTATATCAAGAAGCATGCTTATATTTTACGTGGCTCCATCACCCAAATGAGATGGGGTAGGTCAGGATGCTCCTTCTCTCCATATGAGGTAGGAGGCCAATCGACATGTAAAAGTTCCACCCACCGAATGAGGAGGTCTCTTGTACTCAATATCAACATTATCATCATCATAATTCGGACAGTCATAATGGGAAATATCATTTATATTTTCAAGTTTGTCTCAACTATAATATAGGAAAATTAGAAGACTAATCAGTATGGAACAACAGCTCAAACAAGTACATAACCAAGCATACAAATCAAGAGGTACATAACTTGTATCATCAATACTATTAGTCTTCTCAAGGAGAAGATATAATATTGTACCTTTCACCAAAGATTAGAGTAAGAAGATCCTAGAGTAAATCAAGTCTAGATTGATAAAACTAGGCATGTAAATAGGATACATGCATCAAAATAGGGATTTCATCCAAAAGGGTCAAAATTACCATGTAGGGGTTTTTATGTATTATAGGTGGTATTCATCAAGATCAACATCAAGATTTTTTTAATTTTTAGGTTACCAAGGTTAGCATCAAGATCCATACTTAGTTCATCATAGAACCTTACTCAAAATTATGGTCACTTTTTATCTTCTATATCAAGACTAAGATTTGGATTCCTTAAGATATTGCAAAAGTACTAGTTTCTAAAGCTGTGATCATTCAGAAGATTTTGAATGAATAATAATTAGATTTCATTATTTTCATGAGTACAATTATCACATAGAGATAATATTGAGACTAGATATCATTTTTGCTAGATCTTGGCCACAAGGAATCAAAAGCTACTGAACATTATAGATCCATATATATATATATATATAACTCTTTTAGTCATGTATATATATACATTCTCTTTTACATTATATACATCTACTGTATATTTTGTACAGAGTTACTCTTTTAGTCATGTAGTTACTTTCTTATCACCATAGTTACTTTTCTTACAACAGAGTTACTTTTGTGGCCAGAAGAGTTACTTTTTTGGCTACCGGGTAGCGAAATTCTAGGCTACCTACACGGGCAATGAATGAATGGCCTATATATATATATATATATATAATCTTGATGTTAGATTAATTAAACAATGTAATAAGCGGAGAACATTAGATTTAGAATGTTCATATCCACAACTCTAGGGCTAGAACCCATCATCAATATTTATCAAGAGTGAAGAAGTCAAAAATATTAGATCTAGATCCTTCACAAAATATTATATGTAAAAAGTTCAATATTGTGATTTGATTAAAAGATCTAAGACTAATTCCACAAGAATTCATGATATCAAACCAAGATTAGATAAACATGTTGGCTAAATGGACATCTATAAATCCCTTTGTTTTGATTATGACAAACATTTCATTCTTATTAATCTAACGAGCTACTTGAGTGTGCAGGATGACAAAGCAACAAGGGAAAATCTACAAGCTTACATATTTATACTTTTCATGCAATGTAATCACTGTTGTAAAAACTTGTACAAAAATATAATGTACAAGTACTTAGAATTGCATGTAAATCAAGCGTTAGATTCTCCCTAGCTAAACACCACAGTTAGACAAGTCATCCCATTCAAATAGGATTACTTATGCACACTCACACACATAATTAGTGCCTAAATTGAAACCTTGAAACAGGATCAATCTCGGTCGACAAACTCCTCGACCGAGACACTCTCGGTCGACAATCTTCTCGACCGAGAAAGATCCAAAGTAGCCGTTAGACACAACAGACAAGTTAATTGGCAGTTGAAGAAAGACGTTGCAAATCACTTGTTCCAGAGAGCCTGTCGGTCGACAAAAGTTTGACCGAGTAGGTATCTCGGTCGACCATTTGTCGACTGAGATGGCCTCTGACAGCAACTGCAGAATAAATTAATTAGCCGTTGTTAAAGCAACAACTTTGTACCTAACGGCTAGTTAAGCACTTAGAAACCCCTAGAAGTTGTCTAGAACGTCCTTAAGCATCCTTAGGCCATTCCTATAAATAGGACAAGCCATAGGACACCTAAACTTACTTGTTTTACACTTGTTACACTTGAGAAATACTTGAGCATACTTGAGCAATCTGTTGCAAGCAATTTGAGCATTGTGATCATTGGCCTACTTTCTCCTTAGCTCAAATTTGTGTCCTATAGGCTAGAATCTCCTACCACAGAAATCACAAGTTCACACACTTGGTTAGGATATCTATACGCTTGATCTAGGCATATCAAGCCTTGGGCTTCAAAGGATAAGTTGTAATTTCTATTTTCCTTCTTGTTCCTTTTTTTTATCCTTTGTACTCTCCTTGCTACTCCTAGGGTTGGAGGCTGCGGATTGGAGAGGGTTGACTTCTCAGGTGGAGAAGGGGACTTCAAGCTACTTCAAGAAGGCTATCGCACGGGAAGCTACTTCAGAAGGCTGGTGCAACGGGAGTTGGTGCACCTACTTCAAGGGAAGGCTGCTTCAAGGTTGGGCGATTACTTCTAGGTGAAGGCTGCTTGAAGGGTTTGGGAAAAGAAATTGTATTTTATGTAAAGTCCTTGTGAGGTAATAAAATAAATTTCTTTTCAAATCCCGGTTGGGTAAGCAACCGGGTAGTGGACTGACTTCCTTAGTATTTTCTAAGGTTGGAACCACTCTAAACCCTGTGTCTCCTTGTCAAATATTTTCATTGTGGTTGTTTGAGTTAAATTACTATTAAAATCTTTATAAAACTCTATTCACCCCCCCTCTAGTAGTTTTCAGTTGGTATCAGAGCCGGCTTCAAGGAACCCTAACCAGGTCTTGAAGAATGGAGGGAAAGGGTGAAAATTGCTGTTTGGACAAAACCACAATATGCTGCAATTGGTGTTTAGGAACAAGCCACAGAACAACCAGATGCCCATGGAGATCAAAGGAAGAGCACAAAGAATGTCTTATTGCTACAACTAGTGAAGAAGAAGAAGAGGTAAGTCTTTTTGATTTATCTAAAGAAGAATTAGTTGCTATTATTGAAGAGACACATAATAAATATGTTGAGTGCAAAAAGAAATTAAAAAAATCAAATAAAGAAAATGATGATCTAAATGTTAAACTTCTTGCTCTTGCATCTGAAAATGAGGATCTCAAAGAGGGAAATAAATATTCTGATCTTAAGTTAAAATCTATGGAAGCCGATTGCAAGCTCCTTTCTGTTGAAAATTCAAACTTGCAGACTCAAGTAAACGATCTTCAAAAACAACCATTATTATGCACTCATATAGATTATGACACTATTGTTAAAGAAAGAAATTTATTGTCATCTAATCTAGACCAAGCAAAACTAGATATTAAGAAGAGAATGGAAGAGATTGCCAAGTTACAACAAAAAGTCAGTAATTTAAATAATAATGGCATTCTTGATCAAATCTTAGATAATTCCTATCATCAAATTGGGAGAAGAGGACTAGGTTATAAGCCTAAAGGGAAGTCCTATCAACCTAGTTGGAAAAATTCACAAACCCATCAAACTATATATGTACCTAAAGGAACAAATACATTTTTACCAAAGAACAACCTAGAACAAAACCATAGAAAACGACTTGAGGTTGATTCTATATGTTGCCATTATTGCTCACGTCTTGGACATTACTCTTTTTCATGTCCTTATAAGAGAAAAGGTGTCGAGTTAGTTTGGGTTCCAAAACCGCCAAACTAAATGAACAAAATCAAGTTGAGATATGACCAAAAACATTAGTTGCATATTTCTATGTCTATCTCAACTCAACATAGTGAGATTACAAATGTAAATGAAATTAATATTAGTTTATTCCCTAGATGATTTAAAGTTTAAACTGAAATTATGCTTAGTCAAAGGAAATTCCTATTTTCACATGATTGTTCGTAAAAGTATTTTCTGGTCTATTCATATACTAATCATGTAATGGAATTATCATTGTATGCTGATAACATGCTTTCATCATTAGGTGCGCATAGATAATGAAAATTGTATGCATGAATCCATGAAAATATAGGCAAGAAAAATAATTTATTAGTTATATATTAGTGCTTGCAACACAATCCATAAATTAGTATCTTTGAAGATTTGAGATAATTAATTGTACCTAAGAATCTTAAGTATTATGCTTCAACTTGACATTTAATGCAGATATTATACTCAACATATTCAATCTGAAAATCTGCAAAATTAGCCTCTTGGTCAAAACAAAATTTGACCAAGGGGCGCTATGGTCGTAGTCAAATTCGACCTAAAATAAGTTTGACATAAATAACTATTTTGGATATCCTTTTATGATTAAAAGAAATTAATTTATGATCACAACTTGTCCCAATATTGCCAATAATAAACACAATATTACTACCTTGGAAAATCTATATATGTGTGCTCTACAAAAATAGTCTTAAAAATCAGCTTCAAATTCGTACTCAGTAAGTCTCTCGGTCGACGAACTCTTCGACCGAAAACCTCTCGGTCAGTCCCTCTCTCTCGACCGACAGAATCTATACAGATTTAGTATCAGACACACTTTCGATAGACAAATGTTCGACCGAGACAATGTCGGTCGACAATTGTTCGACCGAGAAATAGCCGTTGGATATAACCGTTGTAAACCGACCGTTATGACCGTTTATGACCGTTATATGACCGTTGGTGAGCCAAGTGGCGTGTCTGCAACATGACCATTGCGGACGCTCGGTCGACGATTCGTCGACCGACCAGGTTGCTGGAATGTTATAAAAGGAACCAAAAACAAGTCACTTCCTCACACTTGCATACTCTTGCTTCCATAGGCTCTCTCTAGTGCATTTTTGTGCAACTCTTTAGCATCCTCATCCTCAAGCCTTCCTTGCTTCTTCTCCACCTTCAAGCAACACAATGGCCTCATCATCTGCTCGTGGGAAGAAGAATGTCGCCGGCAGGAAAGGAAGGGAAGCTCGGGAAGCTACTCCACCACTGACAATCATCAACGACATTGCCTTCGTCGATGGAGATGCTGGTGATCGATATCTACGGCTTTCCTCTAAAGCTCCTCTCCCACGACGACCAGTTGAAGTTATGGACTTCATCAACATCGTCGACTTGGAGGACCTTTTCGAAGTACAAAAGTTAAAAGAATTCATCAACCCTTCTTTTCCTTCCTATTCAATCAAGGTAGTGAATGAATTCTATGCAAACCTCATTTCCCACTCTGAAAATGAAACTATCTTCTTCTACACTATGGTCAATGGGCATAGCTTCCGATTTACTGAAGGGGATATTCTTGAAATGCTAAACATTGACATAGATGAATATCAATACAGCCTTGACCTTACTTCTGGAAACCCCCTTAACCAATTTCTCCAAGATGACCACACCATTAGTCTTAGTGACATCAAAAGGACCATTTTTAAATCCAATACAACCTGTCACGAAGATAGAGGCACATATTATGCTATAAATCTTAAACCAGCTGCTAGGATTGTAAACCTTATTGTATCAACAAACATACATCCTAGAGCCAATAAGTCTGAAGTTCCTATTTTTCGTATGTGTCTAATATATGCCATTATCCAACGTATTCCCACAAATTTTATCCGCATCATTCTTAAAAACATGCTTGAGTTTTCTGGCAATCCTCCATATGCCGATTTTATATGCCAAATTACTCAACATTTCCTTAAGACCCCACTTGAGGATATGGGATATACATGGGAGCGTAGACCACAAAAGATAAGTAAGAATACAGTAGAAAAAATGGGAATTGATTTTGGTCATAAAAGGGCTAGAGTTGAAGGAGAAACATCTCATCAAGACATACCACCACCCCCTCCTTCTACTAACCTATCACATGACCCCATTCAAAACACTCATACTTATATTGCTGGCTCCCAATATCACCTGAGCAAAAAACTAGACTATAACCATCATGCCATGACCTATATAAACCAAAGAATGCAAACCCTTTCACCAAACCAACCTGATGAATATCCGTATTCTTTAAATCCTGGCATGCTCAATCCATACAATCCTTCATACAACTATTATCAAACTCCACCTCCACCATCTGTGGATCTTACACACACTCAGTTTTCATCCATGCAACTGCAAGATATTGCCGCTCATTTCCGGTTTGACCGAGTACCTACATTCTTGGAAGCATATGCTCTAACGAAGACAGGTGCTTTAGATTGGCAAACATTGGTCCAGTATTATGGAACTGAGCCTTTTCTTGGGAAAGATCCTGACATTGATGTAATCCTTAAGTCTTTCCAGTAAATGTTGGAGTTATTGTAATGATATCTTTTGAATAATTGTAATGGGTCATCTCTATATGATGTGTCTATCTTTCTATGCTTGTAATACATGCTTTTAATGAAATTGACCATCTTTACTTGATTCCAATGGATATTTGTTTTGTGAGACATATTCAAAATATGGATTATAAGATCATAATTGTAGAACATACAAAATAAGGGGAGTAATAAATAAAAATGCAACCTTTAAAATTGTGGCAAAATTGACAACTTACTTAAAACAGTTATAAATCCAGACACTTTCTCAGTCGAGAAACTGTTCGACCGAGAACACTATCGGTCGAAAGATCGTCGACCGAGCATGTTTCTGTTGTCAAGTTTGCAATAAAACTGAATATATTTGCAAATTAATCATGTTTCCCTTCATCATGTTGAAGATAAAATTGGCTAAACTACTTCCACTTTGGAAGATGTTTGCTTTGATATTGGTGCTACTTAAACACAAGCTCTTGGTTTTTATATGGACATCATTTTAATGTACTTAATCTTCGTATACTTTTGATAAAGGTCAAAATCAAAATTTAAAATCAATTGTGACCTTAGAAGCCTTAAATTGCTTTAATTGTAAGATTAAGGGGGAGCTCATCAAAACAAATTTGATTATTTGATTAAGAAGCTTACAAAAACATTATTTGGAGCTTGTTACGACCTTAGTATTTTTTTTGGTTATGAAGAAATCTATGAATTTCAGAAAAATGATATAACTTATTCTTAAAGGAACTCTCTAAACAAATCGGAGCTTAACATCCCTTGCATGTACTCTGAGATTAACGGATTCTCATATCATTTTATGGGCTTAACATCCCTTGTAAAATGGATGAGAAATCAATACATATGCCATGAACCTAACAGGATCTCATATAATTTCAAGGCTTAACATCCTTTGCACATGATTGAGAAACAAATTGTGGCTAAATTAGACAAAAATGATATTAAATCCATGTAGAATATCTATCTAAGGGGGAGCATAGTATCTAATTAAGGGGGAGTCTTTTATTCTTAATGGTTATCTTTTTGAAATGACAAAGGGGGAGAGATAAATATAAAATTAACATTTAGTCAAACTCAATTAATGAGTTTCATAAATAAACTCTTGGCTTTACATTGAAAGTTGCTATATTCCCAAATGATCTGGATTTCATAATTCATGGGGAATAATAAGCACACATTTTATACACAAGAGAAAAAGTTACAAAAGGTAATCTAAAGGTATGAAACTCATATGTTTTATATTTCCTTTATTTATATTTTGGAAATGTTTGTCATCTTCAAGAAGGGGGAGATTGTTGGCTAAATGGACATCTATAAATCCCTTTGTTTTGATTATGACAAACATTTCATTCTTATTAATCTAACGAGCTACTTGAGTGTGCAGGATGACAAAGCAACAAGGGAAAATCTACAAGCTTACATATTTATATTTTTCATGCAATGTAATCACTGTTGTAAAAACTTGTACAAAAATATAATGTACAAGTACTTAGAATTGCATGTAAATCAAGCGTTAGATTCTCCCTAGCTAAACACCACAGTTAGACAAGTCATCCCATTCAAATAGGATTACTTATGCACACTCACACACATAATTAGTGCCTAAATTGAAACCTTGAAACAAGATCAATCTCGGTCGACAAACTCCTCGACCGAGACACTCTCGGTCGACAATCTTCTCGACCGAGAAAGATCCAAAGTAGCCGTTAGACACAACAAACAAGTTAGTTGGCAGTTGAAGAAAGACGTTGCAAATCACTTGTTCCAGAGAGCCTGTCGGTCGACAAAAGTTCGACCGAGTAGGTATCTCGGTCGACCATTTGTCGACCGAGATGGTCTCTGACAGCAACTGTAGAATAAATTAATTAGCCATTGTTAAAGCAACAACTTTGTACCTAACGGCTAGTTAAGCACTTAGAAACCCCTAGAAGTTGTCTAGAACGTCCTTAAGCATCCTTAGGCCATTCCTATAAATAGGACAAGCCATAGGACACCTAAACTTACTTGTTTTACACTTGTTACACTTGAGAAATACTTGAGCATACTTGAGCAATCTGTTGCAAGCAATTTGAGCATTGTGATCATTGGCCTACTTTCTCCTTAGCTCAAATTCGTGTCCTATAGGCTAGAATCTCCTACCACAACAATCAAAAGTTCACACATTTGGTTAGGAGATCTATACGCTTGATCTAGGCATATCAAGCCTTGGGCTTCAAAGGATAAGTTGTAATTTCTATTTTCCTTCTTGTTCCTTTTTTTTATCCTTTGTACTCTCCTTGCTACTCCTAGGGTTGGAGGCTGCGGATTGGAGAGGGTTGACTTCTCAGGTGGAGAAGGGGACTTCAAGCTACTTCAAGAAGGCTATCGCACGGGAAGCTACTTCAGAAGGCTGGTGCAACGGGAGTTGGTGCACCTACTTCAAGGGAAGGCTGCTTCAAGGTTGGGCGATTACTTCTAGGTGAAGGCTGCTTGAAGGGTTTGGGAAAAGAAATTGTATTTTATGTAAAGTCCTTGCGAGGTAATAAAATAAATTTCTTTTCAAATCCCGGTTGGGTAAGCAACCGGGTAGTGGACTGACTTCCTTAGTATTTGCTAAGGTTGGAACCACTCTAAACCCTGTGTCTCCTTGTCGAATATTTTCATTGTGGTTGTTTGAGTTAAATTACTATTAAAATCTTTATAAAACTCTATTCACCCCCCCCTCTAGTAGTTTTCAAAACATACAAATTTGATTCATATATCACCATCAAAGATCATTAGGTAGATATAATTTGGAAAATTATCAATAATTAGGTGTTTAAAGTATTTCCATTGTGTCTAGATCATTCTTGTGATCGAAATAGACTATATGTTCGCCTATTTTTGACATTGGATGAAGAAGATATGATCATATTACGAGTTTAAAGAGAGAAAGAGAGAGGAAACCAGATGAAGAAAGGTTCGGCCAGGGTAGCCCGGCTGGTTACAGCTCGGTAAGTCCAGATGAAGGACCCGGTTTCGAATCATGCCAAAGGTGCTCTACAAAAAGTAACACGAATTTGATTGGGCACGGGAGGGGGGGTGACCGGACCACACCCTCTCATGCCTCGAGAGTTTGCGTTGTCTGGGGGGGGGTCACGATTGTGGTGCTTCTACAGGGGTGGTTCTCTCATAAATTTAAAAAAAAGAGAGGAGACAAACCTAAGGATAGAGAAGCACGTCATGGTACTGTAGCAGTACACAAACAGCCCAAAAGTGAGGCAAAATCATGAGAGAGAGGGAAATAACGCAATCTAAGTTGATATTTGGATTCGTGGAGGTGTCAAGGAGTCAAAGGAGGGTTTATATAGGTAGATAAGACCTAGGGTTAGGGTTTTCGAACCTTAGAACAAGGAGAAAAGATCCATGGTGGTGCTTAAGTTTTAGAGCTTCAAAACTTCATGAAGAGTCGAGATTGGTTGAGAAATTATACATGAATATGGTGGGGATTCTCAAGACATATCTAACGCAACGTTAAACATGTGTAGCACAGCTAAAATGAGGGAGATTCGATTGCCCAAAGGTCTAGGTTTTTCTCCCTACCCGTGGCTATTGTAGCATCTGCCCAAGGTAGGGGATGACTCAATCAGGCTGGCTGGGTGTGGCCCAATAAGCTCAAAACTCAGTCCAATTTGCCTTAAAAGGGTGATCTTAAGGTGTATCTTTGGGAATTTTTAATAGGAGCTATGAAACTCCGATTGGGATGAAATATTGACACAAGACAAAATTTTTGGATTTCAAGGGATAAAGATAAATATTGGAATGAGATAAAAGACTAGCAAGTCTAAAATAAGTCAAAATCTAAGTATTCCATTTATACAATGATATCAAAATCCTTAATTAAGTGTCAACAACGTCCTTGAATCATACTATTATTCAAAATTCTTTCAAAATGTTTGTTTGATACCTATTTGATGATAAAGTGGGGTTATTGAGTACAATAAATATAGAACAAGACTTAGGAGTTACTTGGTGGAAATATTCACTTTATCACATCCTTCCCCCCATATGGGAATTTTGTCCCCAAAATTCAAAAACATCCCCAAGAATTGGGACTATCCAACCTAAGTTATATCCTTAAATATTGGAACATCATCAACTATAAAATGAAAATCATGTCCTCAAAATTATAACCACATTAACAACCTCATATAAACTTGTATGGATCAATCAAGAGGTGAAAAGATCATAGTTCATTGATCAAATTCAAGTCATGTCTCCATATAGAGTGGTAATTGGGATTGAGAGTTGAGATTATATATCATGAATTAAATTGGGCCATGTACTAAAAAGATTGTAATGCAAGATTCAAATATCCACATTTTAGGCTCCAAAGTGTGATCATCCACCCATTAATAACAATCTAGCAATATTTCAAAATTTTAACATCGATTTCTTCATCAAGTATATTCGAGTTGTGTGACTGATTTATGTTGGGTTTTAGGGGAGGTAGAGAAGGCAGAGAAAACAAAAATTTTCTCGTCCCCAAACCCAGAACAAGAAAACGCGTCAACATCTATACAATAGGAAAGGATGCTTTGTGGAATCATACCTTGTCCCGAGGCTTTCTCGGCGACAATACCTCATGTCTTGCACAGTCTTCACCTCCGGTCTTGGACGGTGTCTGTGCAGCTCCTAGTCGCACCGGGACTGACAACTCCTGGTCTCACCAGGATTGTCAGGATCGACAGCTGTCCTCCGAGCGGCAGAAATCTCCCGCCTCTAAAGTAGTCAACACGGACCACCTGAAACTCCAATCTCCTTGTCGCACAAGGAATTGGAAGGAGTCACACCCTCCTGTCAGCGTACTAGTCATTGACATACTCTCCTGCCACCAGTCACTTTCTACAGTTGGCGTTCCCTTACTGTGCCTCCCTTATCGGGTAGCACTTGCTCGGGCTCTCTCTCGGTTGCCAAAACCAGAGAGAACAACAACTTTACAGAGCAACTGGTTGCACTGTGTTGTACTTTGAGAAGCCCCCAATACCCCTGTATATATAGGAGGGTCACGGGACAGAGTTCTCCATCCCGGGCAATGCGAGACTAAAGCAGGAGTAGAATGGTTCGAGATTTTCCAAAAAAACAACCAACTACGCAACCTTAACCGATCGTTTCATTTCTGAAACGGTCGGTTGGGGACCTGAGCCGGTCAGTTGACACTTCAACCGATCGGTTGGGACCCATGAAACGGTCAGTTCACTTCTGAACAAGTCAGTTCGTGGTCCTGGTCAGTTCCCAATTGAATTTTATTCTTTTGTTTCTAATTGGTATCAAATACCAATCTTTGTTCCAATCAAATTGGGCAAGTGAAACGAAAGGAAATTTCTCACCAATCCTACTTTCCCAACTTGCTCAGTTGAAAAAGTTGAACCGATCATTTCAACACTTGAAGCGATTGTTTCACCCTGTCCATGAGCCGATCGACTCACCACTTGAGCCGATCGGTTCACCAAGCTCAGCCGATCGGTTCATCACATGAGCCGATCGGTTGGGAGTGAAGATTGTGCAGAATTAGTCAATTGCAGTTTCAGTCAATCTAATACTCCAATCAATGTGTCCAACACCTTGAACATTATGACATTGATCTATCAATTAATTGAGTGTTTAATTGAACTACTAAACTCATTTAGTAATCAATCTAAACATTGTTTGTGGACAAAACGCCTCTTCCAGGTTAAATCCTATGTGTGTGACCCTGCAGGTCCATTTCACGTTGGCAGTGAACGTCCATAACACTTATTACTTCACAAGCAAAGAGTGGTGCCTAGTCACACATCAGTGCTACCTAAGTGAAATAGAAATTTGGAGAACAAATTTCAATCCTACAATTCGTGAATGGTGTTATAGTGAATGTATAATTCCTTTGTCACTGATATCCTGAATGAACTCGAGGCATGCAACAGTCATCCTGTCAGCGTTCATTCACTTTCTTGATCTCAGAGTAGATTGGAAGAGATATGTATGACATCAATATCACATACTGATTCACACATGCATGCATGCCTTTCTCAATCCTACTCATCATGTGGCCATGGATAGAAAACTCCCTCAGGAGGGACAAATCCCATATGTATCACTCACCCCTCAAAAGCCCCATGTGTCAAAGCCACCCAATCATCACCTTTATAACAACCCGTGTTTCAGGACTGCGTTTGATGATGTCAAAGTGTGCCCAACGACATGTGTTCAGTGTAGTGATTTCAGGTCAAAGAATCACACTCACCACCATCACTATGAGTACTGACTGTGACTACCATGTCACGGTTCCATGTGTCAAACTCACGGTGGGTCTGTCCGATATACTTGTTCTCTAACAAGTACCTATGTGTTTGGTTTGATATCTCTATATCATGACTAATGAGATTTTGTCATCAACCAACACCACAATCTAGTCTTGTGTGTCATTACTGTCTATCTACCTTCCACAATGACATCTGACTAGGGACATAATGAGAATGTATAAACTCTTAGCATCCGTATGATCTCATCGTTTAGGTCCTCAACCTGAAAGCATACGTCATTGAGTACTGTCATTCTCTAGACATTCAATATGTTCTATCACTACCTCATATGACTGAAGAAGAAAGAATTGGAAGCTTGCCTTTGATGTTTATCAAATCAATCTTAATGTATCCCACCAATCATCCCATGATTGGCTCTCGGGGCATACATACCAACAGACTCCCACTTGCACTGCGAGCCAATCACCCTTGAATCATATTCATAGTGATCTTCAAACATGTCCCACATGTTACTCTGCTCTAGTGCGATCATAGTGAGTAATGGCAACACCTTGCCAAAGTCAGTATAAATTGCATGTCTCTCATCACTTCGTTGTACGTCACACGTATGAGATGGAGTTGCCGTAATATGTGATCTAGTATTCCTTTTCTAACCTTTAGCCACATTGCATGATCAAGGATTCCATACTTGTCATCAATGAGCGAAATATCTATAAGTTCATGTCATGAACTCCCAGATCCATATAGTGTCCACTACTGTTCTCTAACACATTGATACTCGGCATTTCCTTTTAAATGGTTTTATTGGAACACTTCCAATTATCAACAAACTTTCACATTTATATATCCTATATATATTTTGCAATTAATTTTCTGTCCTTTCATAAGTTCGCATCAATGTAACTCTTTACATTGAACTCTTCCTTATCTCCATAGAACTAGTACTTCTCAAGTACTTATCAATTTATCATGGTATTCCAGTAACCCTTACTGGAAGTAGACAGACATCCACTCGTCATGTCTCACATACGAGTTATCAGGATGAGCACATCATGTTGACATGTCCTACATACAAGATGATGAATGCATTCTATTCTTGCCATGTCGATACATGCAAGATAATGAGATGATTACATACATGATAGATCCATATCTATTCTTAGTATTCCCATTCATCAAAAGAATTGGACACTTGACCTTGGGATACTAACTCCATGTAACATGGACATGTTTTCTCCCATTGAATCTGTGTATACTGAACCCTTCAGTACAGATTGCCAATGTATGTCTTCTCTTTTCAGGTCAAGAGGTTTTTGAGAACGATCTCTATAGATCTCTATTCCTATCACATAGGAAACATCTCTATCTTCCTTAAAGATAATTTCCACTTTTAGATTTCCATTTTAGAACATTTCCATTTCACATCAACATGTGGAATGTGAACACGCTCCCACTAAATCACAGATCCCTTCTTTATCTTTGACATATCAGTCAAACCCTTTGACTATATCATCAAAGTAAAGATCCAATTATGAGTTTCTTGTACTCAATCAATCACATTGATTAGTCCATTATAACTTATAGACTTCATTTGCATTAATGCATTCATAAACCTTATAGGTTGTGTCACGTACACATCCTTATTTTATTCCTCATAGGAATGCGGTTTTAGTATCCATATGCCAAATGTCTTAGTCATTAAGTTGCAATCAACAAGCATCATCTTTCTCAAAATGTTATCCATGTGTCTTAACACTTAAGATTCATTTGCACTTATGTATTTCATCCAATGGGTGCTACCATCAAGGTCATACCTTATGGTTCACATGGATGTCATTTAGGATGTAATGGTCATAAACCATAACTCAAAATTTGGTTCCTCATATTCATCTAGATAGTTGAATCATCACATGAAAAACTCATCACATAGATAATTGAGGTGTAAGGATATAAGAATTCACAACCCTTGTGATTCTTAATTTCTTTTATTAGTGAGGGGTATTCTTTAATTAAGAAGAATTCAGTTATTTTATAATCATTCTCTAACTCCTTAGAGTATGATTCCTTCTTGATTTAGACATCACCATGCCTTAATCATGAGTTCACTATGATACACTATCATAATTACTCATAACACTAGTACATGAATGGTTTGTAGCGTCAGTTTTTTTTAAGCCTGCAGCGTCACTTTTTAACCGACGCCTAAGTGGACGTCGCTATAGAATTTTCTCTATAGCGTCGGTTTATTTAAACAAATAGAACCGACCTTACAGAGTAAACACCGATGCAAAAGGTTGTAAAAATTCTGACCTAGGTGAGAAAAAAGGAGCGTGTAAGGTCGGTTATTCGAAAAAAACCGACCCTGTAAACGGTTTCAGTCGACAATTTTCTCGACCGAGAAAGTTTACATGGTCTGTTTTTTTGAAATAACCGACCCTAAATATTGAATAAACACTTCAGTGTGATGCTTGGTCGAGAAAATTGTCGACCGAAATATTTCCGGTCGACAATTTTCTCGACCGAGGGAGTTTTACAGGGTCAGATTTTTTGGAATAACCGACGCTAAAGATTGAATAAACACTTCAGTGTGATCCTCAGTCGAGAAAATTGTCGACCAAAAATATTTCGGTCGACAAACGTGTCGACCGAGGGGTACATTGAAGTGTTTATTCAATCTTTGGGGTCGGGTTTTGTAAATAACTGACCTTATAGAGGACATTTAGAGTCAGTTTTGTACAAAAACCGACGCTAGAAGTTATATTTTGGTTGAAAATTTTCTCGACCAAAGAGGGTACACTGAATTCAATCTTTAGGGTCAGTTATTTAAAAAATCGACGCTAGAAGTTATAATTTTTTTTAAAAATTTCTGTAGAAATTTAAATAGAACAGAAGAACAAGAAGATTCATATATTCTGGGAGAGGGGAGCATTGATGCTCAACCGTCACCATTAAAAACCACACATTCATAACAAAAATGATTCATAATCACAACATAATTTAAAAAATGATAGAGTGCAAGTCTGAGATGACAAATACTAAAGTAAATATGAAAGAGTACTCAAACCACATACATAAATGGAGCCGACATATTTAATCCAATGCTATATCGACTTCATTTATAAAAGACTCTGACCCCTCTTCTCGGAATTCATCCAAGTTCACATGTGTGTAAGGCTAGGTTGTAAAGATCTGTAACAGAGAACATAGGAAACCACCTACATATAGGCTATATTGTCCATGTAGAAATTGTTGTAACAATTTGAAAGTTGATACTGGTGAGGAAATTAAGAATCATGTCATATGCAATGGGATCATACAAGGTTATAATGAATGGTATTGGCATGGAGAGAAATTGAATTATGGATCAGAAAATGTCGATACTAATAGTTGTGGCATAGAAGATATAGATAATGATGATAATGTTAATGATGAACCGATTCAAGATGACCAGATTCTGGATGATATGGTTGATGAGATGCTACGTAGTTGTCAGGACAATGTCATTGATCCACCTTCTTTATTTGCAAACATTGTCAATGATGCTGAAAAACCATTATATAAGGGTTGTACTAAGTTCACGAAGTTGAGTGCTGTGATGCGATTATATACTCTTAAAGCTCAAAACAGGTGGAGTGATAAGAGTTTCACTTCACTGTTGTCTTTGTTAAAGGAAATTCTTCCTGAAGGCAACGAGCTTCCAATTTCAACATATCAAGCAAAGAAAATCATGTGCCCAATGGGAATGGAGGCTAAGAAGATTCATGCATGTCCAAATGATTGTGTGTTATTTCAGAAGGACTATAGTAATTTGATAAATTGTCCAAAATGTGGTGCGTCAAGGTATAAGACTACAAATTCAGCTAAGGCTAAAAATGGCTCTCATGCCAAGGTGATGTGGTATTACCAATTAATACCACGATTTCAACGCTTATTTGCTAATACAGAAGATGTGCAAAATTTGTCTTGGCATGGGGAGTTAAAGGCCAATGATGATGGCATCCTACGACATGCATCTGATTCACCACAATGGAAGAAAATTGATTTATTATACCCTCAATTTGGTAAACAACCAAGAAACCTAAGACTTGGACTCTGTACAGATGGAATGAATCCTATGGTACATTAAGCAGCCAACATAGCATGTGTCCTGTTATGATTGTTATATACAATCTTCCTCCTTGCTTGTGTATGAAAAATAAGTATGTCATGTTGTTAATATTGATATCAGGGCCCAAGCAACCTGGAAATGATATTGATGTTTCCCTTCAACCTCTAATTGATGACCTAATGAAACTATGGGAAGAAGGTATTATGACATATGATGCTTCACGTAAAGAGATCTTCAGTTTGTGTGCTATGTTATTTTGCACGATTAATGACTTTCCAGCTTATGGAAATTTGTCTGGATATAGCATAAAAGGATTCAAAGCATGTCCTGTTTGTGAGGAAAATACTAATTCAATCAGACTGAAACATGGTGGTAAAATTGTATATCTTGGTCATCAGAGATTTCTCCCACCAGTGCATCCTTATCGAAGGCAACGCAAAACCTTTAATGGGTCAACTGAGGAACAAAGTGCTCCTAAACCTATACCAGGAAATGTTGTATATGATATGGTGAAACATATTGTTAATGAATTTGGAAAGAGTTCAAGTGGTCATACACTCGCATGTGACAAATCTCTATACAAGAAGAGGTCAATATTCTGGGATCTTCCTTATTGGAGATCTTTGGCAATTAGACACTGCATTGACGTCATGCATGTTGAAAAAAATATTTGTGATAGCATCATCAGTACACTATTGAACATACCAGGAAAGACTAAAGATGGCATCAAATCTAGAAAAGATTTAGAATTAATGGGTACTAGAACAGAATTATCAGTGGAGATCAGGGGTCGCCGCAAATATTTGCCACCGGCTTGTTACACTTTGTCAAAGAAAGAGAAAAAGACGAGAGAATAGAACAGAGAAAAGGGTTTCGCGGGAGGACGAAAGACTAAAGTTTCGACTTTTTCATGGAGAGAAAGACCTGTAGCGTCGGTTAACATGAAAAAACCGACGCTAAAGATAAACGGTGCCCATGTTGGGTTGTTTAAAAACACTCAAACGCATTCTCGGTCGATGAATTTGTCGACCGAAAAGACCTCTAGGGTCGGTTATAAGGAAAAAACTGACGCTACAAGTGCTTATACGAAGGAAATCTGGCCCCTTTCAGTCGACGATTTGTCGACTGAGCAGGTTGTTTAAAAACACTCAAACGCATTCTCGGTCGATGAATTTGTCGACCGAAAAGTCCTCTAGGGTCGGTTATAAGGAAAAAACCGACGCTACAAGTGCTTATACGAAGGAAATCTGCCCCCTTTCGGTCGATGATTTGTCGACCAAGCAGTTATCGGTCGACAATATTGTGGACCGAGAAGGAGCAAGATTTCCTTCGTATAAGCACCTCTAGGGTCGGTTTTTTCCTTATAACCAACCCTACAGGTGCTTATACATGTGTGAAATACTAAACTGGATCCTAAGTTTATCTCGGTCGACAATATTGTCGACCGAAGAGGACTTTAGGGTCGGTTATAAAGAAAAAACAGACCCTAGAGGTGCTTCTAAGAACGAAATTTGGCTCCTTTCGGTCGAGGAATTTATCGACTGATATCTATCGGTCTACAAATTCACCGATTGAGAAGGAGCCAGAGGTGAAATCAGGCTCCTTCTAGGTCGATGAATTTGTCGAACGAATGGTTGTCGGTCGACAAATTCATCGACCGAGGATGCGCGAACTAAACTGGATCGAAAATTCATGTCGGTCGACAATAATTGTCGACCAAGGAGCGTTTTAGGGTCGATTATAAAGAAAAAACCAACCCTAGAGGTGCTTATACACGTGAAATATGACTCTTTCTCGGTCGACAAATTCGTCGACCGAGGGAGCTCTAAGGTGCTTACACAACCCTAATAATGATGTTATGTGAATCCCTAATATATGGTGATGTCGTATGAAACCCTAATATGGGATAATGTTATGTGAACCCTAATATGGGATGATGTTATGTGAAACCCTAATATGGAAATGTTATGTGAAACCCTAATATAGGGTGATGTTGTGTAAAAACCCTAATATGGGATAATGTTATGTGAAATTTCAATATGGGATGATGATGTGAAACCCTAATTGATAAAGATGGGAAACTCTAACCCTAATGAGGGAATAGTGATGTTATTTTTGTATTGCATTATGTTGATATGGTTGATATGAAATTTAGATGCTTGTGTAACAAATATCCTAAATAGCTTGGTCAGATGACCTGAAGGTAATAGTTACCTGATAATTGATAACCATGTTTAGTGATGAACTAAGGGTTTGAATACTCAGATCCAGCAAATGTGATGGTGGTATTGAGGGATGTGAATTCCCAACAATGAGATAAAAGATTGAGATCCCAATGCTTTATAATGTTTTGAAAAGTACTAAACTCCATCCAAAATTTCTATCGGTCGACAATATTGTGGACCGAGGAGCCCTTTAGGGTCGGTTATAAGAAAAAATAGACCCTAGAGGTGCTGATACACGTGAAATCGGGCTCCTTATCAGTTGACAAATACATCGACTGAGAAGAGCTCTAGGATCATTTATAAGGAACAAACCGACCCTAGAGGTGCTTATACACGTGAAATCTGGCTCTTATTCGGTCGACGATCTTGTCGACCGAGGAGCCTTTAAGGGTCGATTATAAGCGAAAAACTGACCCTAGAGGTGCTTATACACGTTAAATTTGGCTCTTATTTGGTCGACGAATTTTTCGACCGAGGTGCCTTAGAGGTGCTTATAACCGACCCTAGAGGTGCTTATACATAAACTGGATCCTAAGTCCTCTTCGGTCGACAATATTGTTGACCGAGAGTGTCTCGGTCGACAATATTTTCGACCGTGATTAACCCTGTTTCAATGTTTTAAATTAAGTACCAAGTGTGTGTATGAGTGTGTGGTTGTGACACTATTGTAGGGGATGACCTATCTAAGTGTTGTAAATGTCTAGGTAAGATCTAACGCTTGATTTACATGATATCTAAGTACTTGTACAAGATTTTACATGATATCCAATATAATCATTTTGTATGACTCTTTAGTTCTCCCCCTTAATTTTATGTTATGCTCCCCCTTAAAGAGATATTTAATTTTAAAACCAAGTGATGCTTTGTCAAATTTAGCTATAATTTATTTTTCAATCATTTGAAATAACAATATTCTTATATAACATGTATATGTCCAAATGAAGCCATGGCACTTTTATTCATAACAATTTAATGCCCATACACTTTATAAGATGAAGCATGACATACTTGATTTATAAAAAGATATCCATTACAATCATTACAAAGATATCTCATAATCTCACTGAAAAGACCGAAGGATTACATCAATGTCTGGGTCTTTTCCAAGAAAGGGCTCAACTCCATAATATTTGACCAGTGTCTTCCACTCCAAGGCACCTGTCTTGGTTAAGGCATAAGCCTACAAGAAGGTGGGAACACGATCAAAGCGAAAGTGGGTAGCAATGTCTTGAAGTTGAATTGGGGAAAACTGAGTATGTGTGAGATCAGGAGATGGTGGAGGTGGAATTTGATAGTAGTTGTAGGAAGTATTGTATGGATTTATCATGCCGGGATTAACGAAATAGGGATATTCATCAGGTTGGTTAGGAGAGAGAGTTTCCATCCTTTGGTTTAAATAAGTCATGGCATGGTGATTATAATCCAATTGCCTACTTAGGTGATATTGGGATCCATCAATGTATGTCAAGGTGTTTGTAATAGGATCATGGGGTAGGTTGGTAGGAGGAGGTGGTGGAGGTATGTCTTGGGTGGATGTCTCCCCTTCAGTCCCAGCCCTTTTGTGGCCAAAGTCGATTCCCAGCTTTTCCACCGTATTTTTACTTATCTTTTGGGGTTTTCTATCCCATGTGTAACCTAAGTCGTCCTCAATATTCTTCTTAAGAAAATGTCGAGTGATTTGGCATACAAAGTCAGCATAAGGTGGATTGCCAGAAAACTCAAGCATATTCTTAAGGATGATACAAATAAAGTTTATGGGAATACCTTTGAGAATGGCATAGATAAGGTACATACAAAAGGTGGGTACTTCAGATTTGTTTGCTCTAGGATGGATATTTGTGACAACAATGAGATTTATGATCCTAGCTTCAGGTTTTAAATTTATGGCTTAATAGGTACCCCTATCTTCATGGCAAGTCATATTTGATTGAAATATGGATCTTTTGACATCACTAAGGCTAGTTGTAGTGTCATCTTGGGAGAGTTTGTTGAGTGGATTTCCTATGGTGAGTTCAAGAAAATCTTTATATTCTTCTATGTCTATGTCAAGCATATCAACAATACCCTCCTCAGTAAAATGGAATCCATACACACCAACCATAGAGGAGAAGGAATCATGGTCAGGATGTGGGGTTAAATTGGCATAGAATTCATTAACTACTTTGGAGGAGTAGGAATGGAAGGAGGGGATCAGAAAATTAGTCAAATGTTGCACCTCAAAGAGTTCCTCCAAATTGACAATGTTGTGGAAGTCCATGACGTCGACTGGCCATCATGGAAGAGGAGTTCTTGAGGAGAGCCTGAGGTAGCAGTCACCTGCAGTTGTGTCGTTGAAGGGGATGTCGTTGATGATCGGGAGCACTGGAGAGACCTTCCTTCCTTTCCTGGCTGCAACTTTCTTCTTTCCACGCGTTGATGAGGAGGCCATCTCGTTGCTTTGAAATGGAGAAGTAGCAAGCAAGACTTGGATGTAGAGATGCTAAAGATTTTCACAAGAATACACTAGAGAGGAGCTAGAAAAGTGAGAATGTGAAGTTGTGAAGAAATGGATCATTTTGGGTGCTATTTATAGCAAAACAGAGCCCATTTCGGTCCACAATTTGTCGACCGACGCCCGCAATGGTCGTTTCTCAAGACGCTCCTCCCGGTCGGCCAACGGTCGATTGAAAACTAGCCGTTATGATTTTTTTTTTAATTTTAAGTCATTAAATTTATATTTTAATCATAATATTGCCTTTTTAATTCACGCAAATGGAGGTTCACAGGATTGGCCTCGGTCGAACATTTTTTCAACCGATGTTGTCTCGGTCGAAAAATTCGTCGACCGAGAACCTTTAAGGTACTTATACATGTGTGAAATACTAAACTGGATCCTAAGTTTATCTCGGTCGACAATATTGTCGACCGAAAATCCCTCTAGGGTTGGTTATAAAGAAACACCGACACTATAGGAGCTTATACGAACGAATCTGGCTCCATCTCGGTCGACAAATTCTTTGATCGAGAAGGAGCAAGATTTCCTTCGTATAAGCACCTCTAGGGTCGGTTGTTCCCTTATAACCGACCCTAAAGTCCTCCTCGGTCGACAATATTGTCGACTGAGATAAACTTAGGATCCAGTTTAGTTTTTCACAAGCGTGAACTAAATTGGAAATAAAATTCATCTCGATCGACAATATTGTCGACCGAGGAGGACTTTAGGGTCGATTATAAGGAAAAAAACCGACCCTAAAGGTATTTATACGAAGGAAATCTGGCTGTTTCTCGGTCGACAAATTTGTCGACCGAGAAAAGCTCTAGGGTCGGTTAAAAGTACAAATCTGGCGCTAGAGGTGATTATACATGGGTGAACTAAATTGGATCCAGAATTGTTATCGGTCGATGAATTTGTCGACCGAGGAGCCCTTTAGGGTCGGTTTTAAAGGAAAAACCGACCTTAGAGGTGCTGAATCGAAGTGGACTTTAGGGTCGGTTATAAGGAAAAAACCGACCCTAAAGGTGCTTGCATACATGAAATCTAGCTCTTATTCGGTCGACGAATTTGTCGACCGAGTAGCCCTTTAGGGTCGGTTATAAGTAAAAACCGACGCTATAGATCGAGGCGCGAAGCCAAAATCAAGCAAATTTTTGCCACGGGAAACTTATAATTGACTTTCTAATCAAATTGTCTATAAGGTCGCTTATTTTATAAAAACCGACCCTATAGAGATGCACTACAAGGTCGGTTATTTTAAGAAAAAGTGACCCAAGAGGTCTTAAGTGGTGCCCACATTTTTTATAGATATATATGGCCAATTATTTGGAAAACTGACCCTATAGATATACACTACAAGGTCGGTTTTTTTAAGAAAACCGACCCAAGAGGTCTTAAGTGGTGCCCGCATTTTTAATAGACATATAAGGTCAGTTATTTGGAAAACCGACCCTATAGAGTTACACTATGAGGTCGGTTTTTTAAGAAAATTGACCCAAGAGGTCTTAAGTGGTGCCCTCGTTTTTTTTAGACATATAAGGTCAGTTATTTGGAAAAACCGACCCTACAGGTAGTGACGTTATAACCCATTTCTGTACTAGTGTAAGGATCTCAAACATTTGGTCCAAGTATTTCATTCATTGATCTCATCAAGAATTAACACTTTACCAAATTTGTACTTCATCTATGATAATCTTGAACACTTCAAGATATTCATATTGGTATTTCTCTAAACACCATTTGAAGTATTAGCATTTGTTCCAATAGGTATGTAAATACATCACATGTATTATACCTAATAAGATAATGATTCTCCCACTACCATTAGTGAAGATTGATTAATCATGTTCAAGATATTTATGTCTCTTACTGGTTCTCTAACCAAAAGAGTCTAGATTTATCCATCACATGGAAACTAGAAATGAATTTCTCATGATTGATGCTAATTTGATTGTTTGAGTTATCTATAACTTTTAGGTATCATTTTGTCTTATGCATATCAAATACCACAAGATAAATAAGGCATTGCCACAAAGATCATATCTTTCTAAATTGAAACATCTCTTTATTGATTGACATCATTGTCATACAATATGCAAAAATAAAGTGTTTCTATCTATTGTAAAATATGAAATAGCAGTTCATAATTGTATTACATGCCTTTTAGACTAAAAATAAACTAAAGTACTCCTTACTGTGGCGGCAACACTTGCCCCATTTATTGAGTGTTTTACACTTTACATCTTGGTATCATATACCTCAAAAGTGTTACAAGTTTACTTTCATGACACCTTTAAGTAGAGACGTTGGTCGCCTCCTTCTTCTTTTGTTCTTCCAGATAGAGACAACAATTCCTTTTCCAATGTCCTGGCTTTTGACAATGGTGGCAATTGCCTTTCTTGGTCACACCTCCCTTGGCCTTGAGTGCTGAAGATGACTTGGGCTCCTGACTAGCATCAAAACCTTTCTTAGTGTTGCCCTAGCCCTTTCACTTGGACTTGCATTTCTTGCTCATGATCACCATCACAAACTTAGGCTTGTCCTTCTTCATCTGTGTCTCAACTATCCTCAACATGCCCAACAACTCTGACAGTGGCCTATCAAAGTTTTTCATGTTGTAGTTCATCACAATTTGACTGTAGGATTTTGGCAACGATTGCAGTATCACGTCAGTAGCGAACTCTTGGCTCAGTGGAAATCCCAGTCTTGTCAGGTTCTCCACATACCCAATCATCTTGAGTGTGTGAGGACCAACTGGATCTCCCTCTGTCATGATACATTTGAACAGTGCCCTTGAGACATTGTATCTCTCTTACTGTGCTTGATCTTCATACATGTTCCTGAGATGTTGAATCATCTCAATGACACCCATGTTCTCATGTTGTCTCTGCAACTCATGGTTCATAGAGCACAACATCAAGCACTTTGCATCAATGGCATCATCAGAATGCTTCTTGTAAGCATCCCTTTCTGTCTTTGGTGCATTAGGAGCAGGTTCCTCTGGAATTGGAGTATCCAGGACATAGAGCTTTCGCTCCTGAGTGAGAACAATTCTCAATGTCCTATACCAGTCGTGGAAGTTGTCCCATTTAGCCTATCCTTTTCAAGGACCGATCACAAAGAAAAGTGATTGTTGTTTGTTGTCATTTGTACTACAAAAGGAAATATGCAATTTTAGTCCAAAAACTCATTTTTGACTTATTTGATTGATTTGAAAAGTTGACGATATAATTAGGACTTTAATTAATTATCACTCCCACTATTTTACTTCAAATCAATAGCCCTCACTATCAATTCGGAAGATTGTAGCAGACAACCTTCTAGTGGGCAAGATCCTGAAATCCTCTAAGTCATGGACCAGCTTGGGCTGTCACCCACAACTTAGATCTTTCAGGTAGGCAACTCTTGCCAATTGCATCATATGCAACTCTTTATAAGATGTCATATGCAACTCCTTTCCATGATCTTCTCCATGACTTAAGGTGCTAGATCCTATCTAGGTCACCTTGTTAAGTCTGACCCAAAGCCAACACGATGAATATGCACCCTGCTTGGGCAGACCCACATATCCATCCTTCATGCTTCCATGAGATAGACGGTGCACCACGCTTGGGTGTGCCCACACTTGGTCGGTCAAGCTTTTCACGTGTGTCACATTTGGAAGGCATCTAAAACTTAATATTTAATGAGAGATTTGGTTTTTATATACATATACATATCCAATCACCATAATATATAGTATGTATCATATACATGCTATATCCCACATAAAACATGTGAAACGATAAAAGCGATGATTATGGCCATCCTAATGTGAGTCCTCGAGCCAAGAGGAATCATGGCCATTTAGGTCTACATCACATGCAACCTGTACAAGATGAACTCTGTGCTTTGCCTTTTTGGGTTTGATCAACTCATCACATGAATGATCAGCTCGCCATCAGGCCACTCAACTGGGTGCCACCAGCCGATCGGTTTTCCTAGTTCTCGTGCATCTCATCATGGTTGCCAAGCACTCATCTCGCTCCTCGAACCGATCATCAATCGATCGGCTCACTCCTTGAACCGATTGTATGGAACGTCAACTGATCAGTTCAAGCCTTGAACTGATTGGTTCAGCTGTTGTCAGGATGTCCTCCGTTCTTTAACATAACACGAAATAAAATTCTATCCTATTTTACATTATAAAAGAGAAACCTCGAGTTACATTCGAGGGGAGAAAAGGTAGGAAAGAAATCTCGAATTATTTCGAGTTACATCAGGAATAGGAGAAGGAAGATCAGTGTGTAGACCGAGATGCAAGAAACCACACACAACCATACACAGATAGGATTTATTGGCCATAACCACGCTATACATCCACCACAAAGCTCATTTCAGGGCAACGCGTATTGAGTGCATTCATATTACATATCATATATGTATATTGGGATTTGTGGATTTAGGATTGGACATGCATAAAGCCAATTTTATTCGCATCGTATGCAATAAATAAAGGAGACAAACCAAAATCGATCATATCGATAATCCTGAAGTATAGAGCAGTTGACGTGGCTCTGATACCATTGTTGGGTTTAAGGGGAGGCAGAGAAGGCAGTGGAAACAAAAATTTTCTCCTCCCCAAACCCAGACAAAGGAAACGCGTCAACGTCTATACAATAGCAAAGGATGGTTTGTGGAATCATACCTTGTCCCGAGGCTTACTCGGAGACAATACCTCGCAGCTAGCACAGTATTCACCTCCGGTCTTGGACGGTGTCTGTACAACTCCTGGTTGCACCGGGACTGACAACTCTTGGTCTCACCGGGACTGTCAGGATTGACAGCTGTCCTCCGAGCGGCAGAAATCTCCTGCCTCTGAAGTAGTCCATACGGACCACCTGGAACTCCAATCTCCTTATCGCACACAGAATTGGAAGGAGTCACACCCTCCTGTCAGCGTACTAGTCACTGACACACTCTCCTGCCACCAGTCGCTTTCTATAGTTGTCTTTCCCTTGTTGTTCCTCCCTTATCGAGTAGCACTTGCTCGGGCTCTCACTCGGTTGCCAAAACTAGAGAGAAGGACAACTTTATAGAGCAACAGGTTGCACTGTGTTGTACTTTTAGAAGCCCCCAACACCCCTATATATATAGGAGGGTCATGGGCCAGGGTTCTCCATCTCGGGCAATGCGGGACTAAAGCAGGAGTAGAAGGGTTCGAGATTTTCCACAAAAACAACCAACTGCACAACCTGAACCGATCGTTTCATTTCTGAAATGGTCGGTTGGGGACCTGAGCTGGTCGGTTGACACTTCAACCGATTTGTTGGGACCCATGAAACAGTCAGTTCACTTCTGAACTAGTCAGTTCGTGGTCCTGGTCAGTTCCCGATTGAATTTTCTTCTTTTGTTTCTAATTGGTATCAAATACCACTCCTTGTTCCAATCAAATTGGGCAAGTGAAACGAAAGGAAATTTCTCACCAATCCTACTTTCCCAACTTGCTCGGTTGCAACAGTTGAACCGATCGTTTCAACACTTGAAGCGATTGTTTCACCCTGTCCATGAGCCAATCGACTCACCACTTGAGCCGATCGGTTCACCAAGCTCAGTCGATCGGTTCATCACATGAGCCAATCGGTTGGGAGTGTAGATTGTGCAGAATCAGTCAATTACAGTTTCAATCAATCCGATACTCCAATCAATGTGTCCAACACCTTGAACATTATGACATTAAGCTATCAATTACTTGAGTGTTTAATTGAACTACTAAACTCCTTTAGTAATCAATCTAAACATTGTTTGTGTACAAAACTCCTCTTCCAGGTTAAATCCTATGTGTGTGACCCTGCAGGTCCATTTCACATTGGCAGTGAAAGTCCATAACTCTTATGACTTCACAAGCAAAGAGTGGTTCTGTGATGGAGTGGACTTTTGGATCCATGGATATGTAATGAGATAATTGGATTCATGTATACAAGTTGTTTGAAGAGTCCAAGTGTTTTGATAAAATATGGACCTTGATTGGTGTTGACATCATGATTAAGATTACTAAGTCTATGCCTATTTGAGGAATTTAATTGATTGGTCATAAACTTGAGTTTTTGACCAAAGTATTTGATTTGTAGCCTAAGTTTATAATAAGGATAAATCCTTTTTCCAACCCTTTGGACGTGCAAACTTGGATTTCTATCCCAGTGGGCTTGGTCTTTCAAATAAATGATTTGGGAGGCAGTACAACTCTCGCAAGATCAGTCAACGACAATCATCAAACGTGGGCATAGACGTGTAGCAAGTTGTGTCCTCATGGGGGGTGGTTTCTACACATTCAAAGGAGCAGGAATCCCCTGGCTTCGGGGGAGATAGACCTAGAGTGGGACTCCCGGTCTTTTTGTTTCTCTACCCACCACTGGAAGTTAGAAAATAGGAGACGATGAGGAGGAGAGGGTGATCAGTTTCTCGCCAAAAAACTGATCATAACCGGACTGGTGAACAATGAGAAAATGGAGTAGACGTCACAAGTAGCTGTCGGGCATCAAGCATCGAGCAGAGATGTCACGCTTCCCTTCCTTGTTCACCATGGCGACAAGGACCTTACCCTGCTTGGCTGGGATCAAACTCCACACACCTCTGACAGGTCCCTCCAAGCAGGTAGCCTATGTTGGGATCGTTGTGACCTGGAGACACAGATCATAGAGGAGGACCTACAGTTGAGGAATCCAGGAGGAACCAGTGGCAGGATGGCAGCGATCTTGAGAGCATGGAGGCCTGCGGGCGGTGCTGGCACAACCGTTACTCGTTGGAGGTGAGCTGTGTGGTGGCGGCGGCGATGATGACCTGTAAGAGGATATTCTTTTTCTTGTTGGAAGTTGTAGCCATGATGGAGTCTCTGATCTCCCTTGCGAAGGTAGGTACGGGTGAGGAGGAGGTCGCGTTGTCTACTTGGCTACAATCGTGATCAAGCACCGGCGGCGGCCACATAGATGGTCACGTAGAAGCGGTGTAGATGGAGAAGGGCCAAAGGTCACGCGGTCAAATTCATTCGCGATGAGACCTGGAGGTTGGCCGATCGTGAGCTGGTGATCCTCTTGCGGGCTCGGAGGCGGCGGTCCAGGTCACGAAGACCATATGGCATGCGGCGTTCATTTTCCAGGCAGCTCACACACGAAATAGTAGGGCGTCGGGCTGAGAAATGAGAGAGAGAGATCACAGAGCCCTGAACCGGCCCAATCCCAGACCTCCAAACCAGAAGGACCCAGACCAGAACTGCCGGCTCACATCTGAACCATAGACAACCAGCCAACCCAGCAAAGAGGGCCGCATCCTCTTTTGGTCACGTGGCAACGTGCGATTCACTGAATAAGGTAAATATCTCATAAATTCCCAGATCTTGCATAATTCCTAGTAATTAGCTCGATGATCATAAAAATACATATCATATACCAAAATTCTCAAAAAAATGCATAGAACAAGATGGAAGTATAATATCCTGCTTTTGATGCATTAGTAACAGTGATATCATGTAAGATGTGAAATGCTCATATGATGGATAATAAATATCAAGCGATGCCCTAAAATTATGAGAAAATAACTATAAATCATATTTCATGTTTATAATGTATATTATGTCAGATATGGTCATGTTGATGCACTAAAGAATATCATGGACCACCCTTATATCAGTAACTGGAAGATAATATGTAAACCTGAGATGAGTTAAATTCATGAAATTCATGTTATATGAGGATGACCCTTAATACAGATGATGTAACCCTGATATGGGCAATGAAAGTGACATAATGTTAAGTCTGTTCACATAATAATGTGACACATGAGTATATCCAGTTGATGAACTATAATCTGGAAAATGACATCAGTAAGATAAATATAAGGCAAGAATACAAGTAATCATGAGAATATCCTAATGAGATAAGTAAACCCTAATATGAACACGACTAGGGTTAATATGAGATGTAAGATGATGAGAACTTGATGGTGATATGATTTTGTCTTGATCAGGTTTAACAAAGATATAGTTGATATTAGGGATAGGTGATGATTAGGTTGGTCTCTTGATCAAGGTACGCCATTACCTCTTACTTGGCTTATTATACAGTATGCTTGTGTTATATGCATAGTAAAATACTTGGCATATGGTATTGGAAGAAATGATTGCTCTTGTATAATATGTTGCTTGAGTTTCCGTACTTATGGATAAGAACACATGAAACATAAGATATCTGATCCATAATATGATAGCACTAAACTCTTTGGTAGTATAGTGCATTGAAGTGATCTCAAACTCTTTGGTAGTAGATCACATGTGTTAGATCTCAAACTCTTTGGTAGTAGATCACACATTAAATGATCTCAAACTCTTTGGTAGTAGATCATAAGGCCTAAAAACATCAAAGCCCATGGGGGCAGATGTATGGGATATATGATGAAAATGTGATTAAAAATATGTGTTCTCTTTTGCTAATGAATATCTTTGTGCAAGTATACACTTTTATTATATTCTTCTGTCACTACCAAGTATTAGTTTTATTTTATTGCCAAGATATGATGAGAGGTATATAAAAGACATGTAGGCGTACTTTGTACAATATTCTTGAATATTGTGCTGACGTGTACCACATGTAATCATTTGTTTAGGTTGTGGTTATGCTCTTGAAGATCCAAGTATAGTTGAGAGTTGTGTGGCAAGATGATGTTCAGGTGGACTTGTTTTCTTAAGATCATGTAGATTAGTGGTAGTACATGTATATGTTTTAAGTTTGCTACTCAATATGTAATATCAAGTGATGTAACAATTCATGTTGTAATTATATGTTGAATGGTGAACATGTGTGTACGGTTTTATTATTGTTCATGTACATGTGCTACTATGTTTCCTTCTGACTCCCTTGATTTTCTTCTTCTTAGCCTAGTGTGTGGTGTTTAAATTGGGATTCTCACTGAGGTGAGGTTTCAATTTGGACGTCACACATCAGATTAAGTTTTTACAAAATCTGGGGACGTCACAGGTGCCTAGTCACACATCAGTGCTACCTAAGTGAAATAGAAAGTTGGAGAACAACTTTCAATCCTACAATCCGTGAATGGTGTTACAGTGAATGTATAATTCCTTTGTCACTGATATCCCTAATTAACTCGAGGCATGGAAATGTCATCCTGTCAATGTTCATTCACTTTCTTGATCTCATAGTAGATTGGAAGAGATATGTATGACATCAATATCACATACTGATTCACACATGCGTGCACACCTTTCTCAATCTTACTCATCAAGTGGCCATGGATATCAAACTCCCTCAGGAGGGAGAAATCCCATATCTATCACTCACCCCTCAAAAGCTCCATGTGTCAAAGCCACCCAATCATCACCTTTATAACAACCCATGTTTCAAGACTGTGTTTGATGATGTTAAAGTGTGCCCAATGACATGGGTTGAGTGTAGTGATTTCAGGTCAAAGAATCACACTCACCACCATCACTGTGAGTATTGACTGTGACTACCATGTCATGGTTCCATGTGTCAAACTCACGGTGGGTCTGTCTGGTATACTTGTTCTCTAACAAGTACCTATGTCTTTGGTTTTATATCTCTATATCATGACTAATGAGATTCTATCATCAACCAACACCACAATCTAGTCTTGTGTTTCATTGTTGTCTATCTACCTTCCACAATGACATCCGACTAGGGACATAATGAAAATGTACAAACTCTTAGCATCTATATGATCTCATCATTCAGGTCCTCAACCTGAAAGCATACGTCATTGAGTACTGTCATTCTCTAGAAATTAAATATGTTCTATCACTATCTCATTTGACTGAACCAGAAAGAATTGGAAGCTTTCCTTTGATGTTTATCAAATCAATCTTAATGTATCCCACCAATCATCCCATGATTGGCTCTTAGGGAATACATACCAACAATTTAGACCTAGGTAATTTTGTAGGAAATCAACCTTTTGCATATATTCATCACTACTATCCTCAAAAAAATCATTCGTGAGTCAACATTTTCAAGATCTCAATTTTTGGGAATATGCAAGTCACTAGTCATATCGTGGGTGATCTCAAGATCCACATACATGATTATAATCATGTTTCAAGATTTTGTACATCAATATCGGGAGTTAAAATTTGGGCATCAAGATCATAGGTCAAAACATTTCAAAGCTAAGGTTTAGATTCCTATTTAGACCTTAGAGGAGATCACTCATCTATATTCAAATCCATGCAACAATATACAAGAAACATTCAAGAAATATTTGTAATGTCAATCACTAATTTTATTATCATGGTATCGATATTTTATGAATGATATAGACTTATGTATTTTTAGGAAACTAACCACAAGCTATAGTCAATATTGTACTTAGAATCGGGTTTCAAGGTCGAGTATTAGTATTGTCATAGACATGACTTATTAGAGACCTAGGTCAAGAAAAAGTGAATTTTCAACTCCAAAGATAGGTTCTGAATGATAGGGTAGTGAGCCCAATTTAACATGGATTCATATTTCAATTTTCAAGGGTGAGTATAAGGTTCATTTCAGAAAATAACGCAAAGGTTGTATAATCAACATATCATAATCTAGATCAAGTATTGGTGCTTTCCTTCCTAGTGGGTCTTGATATGAATTTCTGGCCAATATCTAGATTTTATGATTGAACATGTCCTCCTTTGCAATTCCAACTTAAGTTAGTCTTTATCTCCACGACTATGAGCTTGGATGTAGGGGTAAAGGCATTCATGGGGATTTGGACTCCTGTAGGAATTCTCGATGTTTTGTATCTTGCCCATTTGGTCATATCAACCATTAGTATCTTGTATTGTACATCCCAAACATCATCCTTCGCAGCCTCTCTTGGTCCATCGTTATTATCGTCATTGATCCTAGGTCTTTTTCTTTTGTCTACATCATCCCCAACTTATTCTTCAAAAACTTTCTTATTCCCAATTGTCTTTATCCTTTCTTCATGTCCTTTCTTCTCCATCTTACTTTTATCAATCTTCCCTTCTCAATCATTATTGGTTCTAGAGTGTCTTGCTTTTTGACTACGGGTTTGTGGGGACATCAGCAAGGTCCATCCATTCATGGGTCTTTTTAAATTAGATAGGTAGAGTTAAGAGTATATCAGATTATAGGATATTCATCTATATAGTTTCAAAATTATTTTAGAATTTTTTAATTATCATAATACTCAACAATAGGAAGAGTGCCTTTGTATCATAGTATACATCATGAAAGGAATTTGATGGCATAATTATGACATGTATCAAATAGGGTAAGAGTTTGCTTAGATATGTTTTGAGGTTTAGTCAACAATAGGACAACATGGACTTAATCAAATAGGGACCTAATCAACAATGAGGTATAAGGTATAAATCCTTCTTATTTCACCAAATCAAGATTATTATTATTTACCTCAACCATAGGAAACATGTAGTCTAGTTTTGGTTAAATTGGGTTTTCATGATATGAAGGGGTAATGCATGAGTATTTTATGTCATTGATCAAAATTGACTTTTCAAACTAAGGTCATATCATGGCATCATTTTCTTGATTAATTTCCACAATTTCTAGCAACTTCTATATTTCCCCTGCATAAGTTACCCATAATAGGGAAATCATGTAGTAAAAGGTCATACGAGAAGGACCACATGAGGAGATGATAAGACTACCTAATCATCATATACTTGGGTGGCTTAGGGTAGTCCTTAAAAAAAGATGAGATGCTAGAAGAGTCTCTAGGGTTTCACAAGAGAACCTTTAGGTCCAGTTCTGGATCAATCAAGGCCAGGTAGAGTGGGGAACCTCAGCCATCGAGAAGACATATAAGAGGAATAAACCACACCTCAGAGCCTAGACACCTCAATTTTCACCATTGTGGACTTTTGGGTTTCCTGGGTTCAAGGGACTTGAGATGTAATTTACTTAAAGTATATGTGAGTGTGTATGCTATGATACCAATTGTCACACAACTGCTCTTACCCCAATCCCAACCCACTGCCTAGATAGTAATACAAGGATTGAAGCACCCATCTCTGAGTGACCCAAAAGGATTTCAGACACTGGCATATACAATAAGAAATAATAACTCATAAAATAAGAAATTTAAAGAACTAACCAACCCAAATATGAAATTTTATAGATTTGTCCATATCATCAGAGTTTGTCATGAGCGGAAGCGACATAGTCAATTCTTCATAAGTATCCATCTTGTTTATATAAATCTAAAATAAGTTGACTATCAATGAAATTGCATGGTACCCTATCAAAAACAAGTAAAACAATTGTATATAAAAGTAATATACCTGACATGACTTATATTCTAAGTAAACAACAAGTGATTTTTCATAACAATATTTGTTTGACAAGATTTTATTACAAGTTTCCTATGATGTTGATATCGAGAAGCATGCTTATATTTTATGTGGCTCCATCACCCCAATGCGATGGGGTAGGTCACCAGACTCCTTCTTTCCATATGAGGTAGGAGGTCGCTTATTCTCAATATCAACATTATCATAAATATCACCATCATAATTCTGGCAGTCATATTGGGCAATATCATTTATGTTTTCATATTTGTTTCAAATATAATATATGAAAATCAGAAGACTAATTAGTAGGGAACAATAGCTCAAATGAATACATAGCCAAGTATACAAATTAAGAGGTATATAACATGTATCATCAATAGTATTAGTCTAATCAAGGAGGAGATATAACAACATACCTTTAACCGAAGATTAGAGTAAAAGATCCTCGAGTAAATCAAGTCTAGATTGATAAATCCTGGCAAGTAAATTAGGATACATGCATAAAAATAGGGATTTCATCCAAAGGGGTAAAAATTGCCATGTAGGTGTTTTTATATATTATATGTGGTATTAATCAAGATCAAGATCTTGTGTTTTTGAGATTACCAAGGTTAGCATCAAGATTCATACTTAGTTCATAATAGAACCTTACTCAAAATTATGGTCACTTTTTATCTTCTATATCAAGACTAAGATATGGATTCCACAACATATTGCAAAACTACTAGTTTCTAAAGGTGTGATCATTCACAAGATTTTGAATATATAACAATCATATTCTCTTGATTTTAATGAGTTCAAATATCACATAGAGATAATATTGAGACTATATATCATTTTGTCTAGATCTAGGAAGGAATCAAAAGCTACTGAACATTATAGATCCATAGATATAGAATTATATTCTTGATGTTAGATAAATTAAACATTGTAAAAAGTGGTGTAAATTATATTAAGACTGTTCATATCCACAATTCTAGGGATAGAATCCATCATCAAGATTTATCATCATTTAGAGTACATAAATCATATTCGAGAGTGAAGAAGTCAACAAAGTTAGATCTAGATCCTTCATAAAAGTATTAAATGTAAAAAATTCAATATTATGTTTCGATTAAAAGATATAAGATTAATTCCACATGATTTGATGATATCAACTCAAGATTTAGATAAAGTAACAAATTTGATTCACAAATCACCATCAAAGATCATTAGGTAAATATAATTTGGAAAAGAATCAGCAATCAGGTGTTTCCATTGTGTCCAGCTCATTCTTACAATCGAAACGGACTATAGGTTTGCCTATTTTCGACATTGGATGAAGGAGATATGATAATAATACGAGTTTAGAGAAAGAAAGAGAGAGGAGACCAACCTGAGGAGAGAAAAGCACATCATGGTACTGTAGCAGTGCGCAAATAGCCCAAAAGTGGGGTGCAATCATGAGAGAGAGGGCAATAGCACAATCTAAGTTTATATTTGGATTCGTGGAAGTTTGGAGGAGTAAGAGGAGGGTTTATATAAGTAGATAAGACCTAGGGTTAGGGGTTTAGAAGCTTATCACAAGGAGCAAAGCTCCATGACAGTGCTCAAGTTTTAGAGCATCAAAACTTCATGAAGAGTCAAGATTGGGTTAGAAATTATACACGAATATGGTGGAGGTTCTCAAGACAAATCTAACACACCATTAAAAATGTGAAACGGGGCTAAAATGAGGGAGATCCAATTTCCCAAACGTCTAGGGTTTTTGCCTACCTACGGATACTATAGCAGCCGCCCAAGGTAGAGGATGACTCGATCGGACTAACTGGGCATGGTCCAATAAGCTCAAAACTCGGCACAATTTTCCTTAAAGGGTGATTTTAAGGTTTATCTTTGGGATTTATAAATAAGAGCTTGGAAAATCTTATTAGGATGAAATTTTGACACAAGGCTAGAAAAATGGTCTAAAATATTCACAAAAATGTCAGATTTTAAAGGATAAAGATAGATACTGGAATGAGATAAAAGATTAGTAATTCTAAAATAAGTTGAAATCCATGTATTCCTTTTATGCAATGGTATAAAAATCCTCAATTAAGTGTCAACAAAGTCCTCAAATCATACTATTATTCAAAATTCTTCCAAAATGAATGTTTGATACCTATTTGATGATAAAGTAGGGTTATTGAGTACAATAAATATAGAACTAGATTTAGGAGTTACATGGTGAAAAAATCCACTTTATCAAACTTCCTTTGAACTATATCCAACTAGGAATAGTTGGTTCTTGAAGTGAGTCAGATTAGATTTGAATATGTAAGGCTCTTGTTGAAGTCCTAATATTATGATAATTAGATATGGCAATAAAAGCATATAATCATTTGGAAGCTCCAGATGTAGGAATCAATAGAGTATTAGGATGCCATTCAAAGGGTACCATAATTATTTTTGGGACCTTTGGCAGCATAGTCTCAGCTACTCTACAAGAGTGCTCAAGATGCTTACATTGGGTATCATACAAGTTCCTTAAGTTAACGGGACCTTTACGACCAATGATTGTATCGATCATTTTTCTAATTCTTATAGAATATTCCCATATTGATAAGATTGATATGATTGATAGGATTGGGCTCCAGGCAAATTTCTTAATTAAAGGTGGTTGTAACGTCCCAGGATCTGAGGCCTCTAGATAAAGTGATCTTAAAACAATTGATTAGAATACCCATATCACTGAGGCACGCCTCATTTTTAGGGAGACCATCACTAAAGAACTTTATCGTTAGGTTAGCTTAGTTTAGAGTAGTACTAGGGTGGGTGACCATCATGAATTTTATCTTGGATTGAACATGAGTGAGGAAAAAGTGCACAGTTAAGGATAGTGTTTGTCTGTGGGGCCAGCTGTCATTCTTGAGACTCTGCTAGAGTCTTGGGTAGTGAGCCCAAGCATTAAAAATGGAATCAAAGCCAAGACCCCTCTAGTAGGTGGGGCTCAAATGGGCATGTGGCATTCCAGTCTTGATCCATGTGGTCTAGAGATATTTATGTAACCACCCATGTGCTGGTATTTTGTGATCAGGAGTTGAATGTCCATGGGCCAATCTGGGCCTACACTGAAAGGGGGGAGTATTATGAGGTCATATAATCTAGTCTTGATGAGGACGCCAAGAGTTTAAGTGGGGGAGAATGTAACACCCTAGGATTTGAGTCCTTAGACAAAATGATCTTAAAAGGAATGATTTGACTACCCATATCACCAAGGTGCACCTCTTTTTCAGGGAGTCCATCACTAAAGAACTCTATAGTTAAGCATGCTTACTCCAGAGTAGTACTAGGATGAGTGACCAGTCAGAACGTTCATCCTAACTTGCATGTGAGTGAGGACAAAGTGCACAGTTAAGGCTAGTCGTGGTCTGTGGGGCCAAGCATCATTCTTGAAACTCTACTAGATCCTGGGGTAGTGGGCCCAGTCATTACAAAATGACTATGAAAGCATAATCTCAGTTGTTCTACAAGAGTGCCCAAGATGGATATGTTGGGTATTTGACAAGTTTCTAAAGTTAAGGGGACATTTATAGCCAGTCATTGTATCAGTCATTTTTCTAATTCTTATAGAATCTTCCCATATTGATAAGATTGATATTATTGATAAGATTGATAGGATTGGGATCCAGGAAAATTTCTCAACTCAAGGTGGCCTTCATAACCAATGACTGTATCGATCAATTTTCTATTCCTCAAAGCCTTTTCTTTTCAAAAGTGCTCGAGATAGATAAGTTTGGGCACTAAGGTGGATATTATCATACCAAACAATTCTCTAGGGTTGAAGATCTCATATTTTACCTAGAGTAAGTACAATAATTACCAACTGCAAGAGGACATATCTTATTATAGTATAGTTAGGATCAAACTCAAAGGACAACATGTTTAAGAAGTAATCTGATCAAGGTAAATAAATAAGAACTAGTATTTAGCACAAGATTTGGACTGGGTTGTTGATTATACAAAGTTTGATAAATCATTAGATGGGAGAAATTGGGTGGAATGGGTTTCAACACTACTACCTATCATTCATTCTATCACTGCATCATATTAAGCATGAATATACATATGTTGGAACTAGGAAAATCCCCTTTTTGCGTTAGGATTAAAACTGACATAGATATTAATCTAAGCTTACCATCATGTTACTTGGAAATCATGCATATATCCCCCCAGAAAACACTTGTCTAAAATTCTCATCAAGGGTATAACATGAATTAATTGATATCCTAGATCTATGTTCAAAGTTATCTACACCAAGAATTTTATTTACATATAAACTTGATCATGCATGAATATAACCACAAAAATGATTGATTTAAAGCATATTTTGGAATATACAATAGCATATGCAGTAAGGAAAGAAAAATTAGGTAGCAAGGCTATTCCATACACCCTAGCGAGAGGAGTACTTGCTCATGGTAGCAATAATAAGAGAAACAACAGTAGAAGACAGAAAGAAAGCCATGGCCACAAAAGGAAATAAATATAGATTTGTTGTGTATGGAATCTTGTCATTTTATGGAAATTGATGGTGGACAATGTTGTAGTAGATTTACCCAATCCATTCATCAAATATAGATTGGGAGAAGCACCCTTCCTTCTTCAAGTTTGAATCTTGTCACTATGATGAAGGAGCAACAAGTTGATGAAGGTGATGGTTGTCAATTGATGGGAACAAACTCCTTAGAATAGACCTCCTTCAAGGTTGTGACCTTGGAGTCTTAGAGGAGGAGGAGGATGAAGCTTCACTTAGTATTCGCAAACCAATGGATTAAGGTCAATGGTTGTGGAGGTTGAAGGTGTGGAGTGGATCTGGCATCTTGGAGACAGGGAATGGTGGATTCCCTTTTTGTATGTCTTCCCTTCTATTTATAGGTGTTGAGAAAGGTTTGGAACCCTCCCAGATGCCATGGAGTGAAGTATTGGCCACAAGCTGAAAAGTTGGTGGTAGAGAGAGGAAAACAAAGGTTTTGTGATTTGTACTAATTCCATTAGTCAGCAAGGAGTCTACCAACGTTCAATGGAGCCATCAGTTATTTAGTGGTCACCAAACGACCATCATAAGTCAATGCAGATGACCCATTGAATGTTGGAGTTTGAATGACCATAGGTTGTCATGAGTAGGATTGCCATCAGAAGAAAAGTGATCAGGATGGCCATCAAAAGGCATGCACCCAGAAGCCACTGGAGGGTGCTAGTAGAGAACAACTATTGGAAGGGAAGCATCAGAATATGGTGTAGTGTGCCATTTTGGAAGGCGATTGCATGGGAACCATTGGTTGTTGGAAACTAGGGGTTTGGTAGATGATACCCACGTGAGTGGGATATTGACATAGGGTAAATGGTATACACCTATGGGTATCTTCTGAAGGAAGGGAAGAACAGTGGAAACCAATGGAAGGGTAGATGACTTGAAAATAGATGGCATGACAGGTGATCCAACACCTCCTGCACTCCTCACATGCAATGAGGTTAGAACTTGCCAAGAATACCAATAATTTGATTCAAAACCTTATAAATTATCCCTAAATGAAGAAAACATAAATGCAAGCTAGTTCTATGATAAAATGATGTAAATGAGTGAAAAACCATTCTTTAGATGCAACGAAATCTAAGACGAATATGCATTCATCAGACACCAAAAAAGTTTCCAAATTTAAGGTGGCCTTAATGACCAATGACTGTATCAAAACATTGTCTTCTTCTTAAACTTTCTTGAATACATGATGGTACAACATGATAAGAGCAAGATTTGCCTATTATTTGTAGGACTTTAATCTAGAGATTGGTTGATAGGACTTTTCCAAGAAGTAATCAATCAAATGTAAGATTTTGTTGGTGTGCCTACCTAAAAGAAGGGCTTAAGTTCAAGGATACATCTATTCAGGATAGAGCTTGAATGTGGATGCCTATTTTAGATAGGACTTGGTTCATGAAGAATTTCTATTTGAGATAAGACACATTAAATGTGTCAGAGTTAGTGGATGTATGTGTATTCAGAATAGGGCTTTAGTTTGGATGCTTATTTGAGTGTAGGACATTTACAAAGGTTCCTAATAGATGTAGGTCTTAGATTGGAGAAAAATTCCTATATCATAAGGGCTTGAGTCAAGGTGACTACTGGATGTGGGGATTAGACTAGAGGTAATTCCTATTCTAGATAGGGCTTAAATAAAGGTTCCTACTAGATGTAGGAATTAGATTGGAGGAAGTGCCTATTCCATATGGGTCTTGTGAATATGCCTACCTGAATGTAGGGCTTTCAACAAAGGCACCTATCTAAGAGTGTGTCTTAGACAAGAGGAAATGCCTCTTCAAAGTAGGGCTTGAGCATGTTCCTACCTAAATGTAGGGCTTGAATTGGAGGGAACGCTTATTCCAGATAGGAATTAAATAAAGGTCCCTACTAGATGTAGGGCTTAGACTGGAAGAAATGCTTATTCCATATAGGGCATGGATAAAGGTTCCTACTGGATGTAGGTCCTAGATTGGAGGAAATGCCCATTCAGGATAGGGCCTACCAATATGCCTACATGAATGTAGGGCTTGAATTGGAGGGATTCTTATTCCATATAGGGCTTGTACAAAGGTGCCTACTGGATATAAGGCTTAGACTGGAGGAAATGCCTATTCATGATAAGGATTGTAGATATGCCTACCTGAATGTAGGTCTTGAATTGGAGGGAATGCCCATTCAGGATAGGCCTCAGAGAGATGTCTACCTTAATGTAGGGATTGAATTGGAGGGAATTCCTATTTAGGATAGGGCTTGGGGAGATGCCTACTTAAACTTAGGACTTTTAAAGGGATACCTACCTTATTATAGAGATTTTGTGGGAGTTTCTATATGGAATAGGACTTGAGGTGATGTCTAACTGAATGTAGGGTCAAAGGGAGTTGCCTACTCAAGATTGGGTTTTCAGAGGGGGGATACCTATGCATGATTTGGCTTTAAGGATTGATGTATTAGGGTCAAATTTATTGTAAATTTCTAAACTTGAGTAATATGGACCACGTCCATGATTCAAGATCTAGATGATAGTTAGTCCTTAGCGACAATCAAGAAATTAATTTGTGAGTGCCTACATAGTGTGGGGCTTAGATTGTGTTGATGTCTAGATAAACGAAGGTCTTTGATAATTGAAATACCTATTCTAATTAGACTTGGGAATAGGGGTGCCTACTGATAATCAAGCTTAAGATTAGGTGCCAAATTGTGCATCAGTGTTATAGATTAGAAGGAAAGGTGCCTCTTCAGGATAAGGCTTGTGATCTAGTTTAAGGTCCTAGTCTAGGACCAAAAAAAGTTTGGAAATGTGATCACAGGTTTGGTTCAATTTTAGATCATGATACGGGACCATAAAAGGATTTTTAAATTTCAAACACCTGGTTGGTCCAAATTTAGGTCATAGTAAAAGACCCAAAAAGATTAGATGATATGTGATTGGTATATTTTTAGGTCAAGGCTCAAGACCCAAAAGAGATAGGAAATGACCATCTGCAAAAGTGGTCATGATTGAGGATGCTTGGAAGAGTGTAAGAATATTAAATCAAGGGAAAATATCAAGCAGATGTGCTTCCACCAATCTCATGTTTAATGACTCTAGGTCATGCTTTATCTACAAAGTCTGATGCATATTGTTAAAATTGTGAACTTCTCAACTTGAACTGTTCTGTAGGTAGGGAATGTCATTGCAACATAGTTGTTGATTGTAATAGTTTGGAATCAAGGGATGACATATCATTAAGTCTTCTTTGGTGATGTGGACCTGATGTAGTTCTTTTGGCAGGTCTCTGGAGGGCCTATGCAAACTGATCAATGCATTTTTATTTTAAGGTAGATGATTGAATCTACTCTCTAGTTGTCATTAGTAGTGGTTGCATCATGTTGTCTTTGTTGCAAAGGAGTGTTCTAAGGTGACATGAGGTCATTGTATCTGCAATGTCCTTCTACAAGGTCATTGGACCAGATGTCCTTTGATGATTCAGTAGTTATTTTTTGGAGAGCATGGCATGTGAGGTCAAGCTAACTGATAAGAGGTAACCCTTGTTCATGGGTTGTAGGTCTATCATGGACAGAATATAAGGTTTTAGTATCTCTGGAGATGATGCGCCTTGTCTAACCTTTACTCAAAAGTAGCATGAAAACATCACTAAAGATAGATATGAGTCAAACATTGTCTCTATACTAAGGAATTCATCATGTCTTTGATGCCTATGATCTTCTACCAATGGTTCCTTGGTGGTCTCTTTTGGCGGAGATATGTCATGATTATTGAAGGAGGCTTACATGATGTTGATATGATCTATGATGCCTATGCAGAGTGGGCCAATATCATATGATATTTTCCATCTTTCTCAAGGAAAGGGGTTATCATGAGTTGAATTACGGTGGTAATAATTTGTCCTATTATTTTGTTTCAAAATTTTTAAATTCTTCTTTTGACATTAGTGTGATCATGTTAGCTAGTAAGAACGTGTTTTTGAGGTTTATTTTTTACTCATTTTTGTATTAATACACCATGGTTTGCAGATTCTTTTTTTGCTATACATAATGTAAGATGTTAGGATTTGATTGTAAGGGGTTTTTTTGATGTTGCTTGTTTGTTTCTTTTGGGCTTAGGCCATTGGTAAACATTTAGGTTTTCTAGACTAAGACCCATTTGATGAGTTGTTGGTAACCCATATTAGTCAGGAGGTTTGGCATGAGATGTGAGGGGTGGTCAAGTAATAATTTTTTCTTAATTGATTTTGAATGACAACTGCCTTTCTCACCTTACTTTCTACTTTTCTTAAGGTGATTTGAGACCCCAAGAATGTTTAAGTTTGCCCAAAGTATTGTATGAATTGGTTGGTTATTTCCTCAAGATGATCATAGACATTTGTACCACTAGGGAAAGGTTCATGTTGGATGGATTTAATGTTCCACTACATCTTGATTTCATGCTTGTACGACACAAGATGCACCATGTAGTGGGTATTGGAGAAGCAATTCCTTACCCAGTTGGGTTAAGGAACCAGGTGTCAGAGACACCCTTTTGACCTTTGTTGTCAACTCTTCTTGGTGTATACAGCGTGTCACCATCATGTATCCACATGTTCAGTGTCCTTAAGACTTAGATTTTTTGTATTTGATAATTTTGCATTTAAGTCCGTGCAGATTGATGCTTAGAACCTTAGAATGGGAATTTTAGACTCCATTGGTCCTTGATTTCATTCTCAACTAATTCACCAAAAGCATATGTCCAAGTTTGAGTGCCCTTGGGCTTCACATTTGATGTATTTTTGATTAATTCTTTGACGTTGTGGACATCGTTGCTCAGAGCCTTAGGATGAACTTGTAATGCGGATAAATGTGAGTTTCCTAGCAAAGGATCCCCATTTGTGGTCCCCAAAATAGAGCATGGAATATAGTTATACATGAAAAATTCTACAAGGGATCCAAATATACTTATCCTACGGTCCACTTGTCTTTTCATGCCCCATAAACATGGTTGATGTCATTTTAAAACATTATAGTTCATATTGGGAACAACACCTAATTTTTCTTCAGGATGTCTTGACCTTGTGGGTCTGTTCCAACTCGCCTCTAGGGTGCTCAATTTTAAAAGACCTACAAGAAGACATTTGTTGATTTTGAAATGTGGTGTCCTCCTATAATTGTCTCTATCGATGATTTTAATGATTGAGTGAACTTTATGGGTAAGATTAGGTTTACAAACCATTGGGGCCTCAATATAACGGTACTGGTCCTTTTTTCCTAGGCCCTTTTGTTCTACTTTGACCCTTCCACTTCAAGGTGAATGAGGGGGTGCATCTAGACACTTAATTAGATTACATGGATTTTTAGATTTGAATAGTTTTCGTTTTCATTTTGAAAGTGTTGATTTTTTTATTCATTTTGATTTGTAGTTTTTAATTCATTTTTTTATTTTTTATTTATCATTGATGGTTTTTAATGCAAAATGGCTAGATAGATCCTTCATGACCCCCAGAAGATTCCTGGCTTGTGAAACTTGTGTGGCTTGAGGCTATTTGGCAGAGCTCTAGCTTGAGTGGATGCTTAATCAACTTTTTGACTGCTTATCTTGGTTTTGTAGTGTCCTGGCCCAAACAAGGATTCAACCAATTCTACACCTACATCTTCAATGGGAGGGTCTGGATTGCTTTTGTAAGGGCATTCACTTAGACCAAACATGCATCAATCAGGTCTTGAATGCAGTGTTTGAGGGCTAAGCATGAGTCTGTTGTGTGCCCCTTGTTGTGATGGAAATGACAAAATGTGTTTGAATTGTAGCTCTTTGACAGGGGGTTGGGAGGCTTGCTTATGGTTGGAAACTTCACAAGATGCTTGACTAGTGGGAGAGCCTCATTGAGGGAGAACCTTAATGGTGTAAATTGTGACGACCATCACCACACTAAAATGGGATTACTCAAAACAAAGAACAAAATTATCATTAATAATAATATTACTAAAAAATAGGGTAAATTAAAACCAATTACAATTCAATATTCCAAGTGGAAGTATTTCATAACAAGCCTTCATCAGAGGCCATCTTCTTTTAATATTTGCAAAAAGATATTACATAATATGTTCAAAGGCTATCAAGTCACAACTAATACATATTTAGCATGTTTATATGTACAAATAACTTCTATACATTCATGGCACAAAACCAAAATCTATGTGTCGATAAAAAATGCAAAATCTCCCCAGAGACTTGAGAGTATAAGGACAACACATAGGACTCTACTAAGACACTACACCAGTAGAATGTCCTACCTTCTGACAGCTACTGTTCTATTGGCTTCTTAGCTCCTGCACCATGACCTCAACCTCCTTGTGCATGACCACCTAAACAGTTATGGAACCCACGGGGTGAGACCAAATGTCCCAGTGAGAGTTATAACTCTTTGCCATCAACTATTATAATCATAGAAAAATAATAGTGCAGTTTAAGTACAGCAGTAAATACTGGTTAAGAAATTTAAATAAGGACGACTGAGTAGCAGAATGATTTATACCTTTAGAAAGAATATGAAGAACTTATATAGTATTTTTAAACTAAATAGTACAAGAAATACAGTATGGTATCATCCAATGTGATTCATATTTAACCTTAAGAAAATATACTAATGGTTGTATTATCACATTTATTATTATGCCCTGAGGATTTGTGGCGTAGCCCTCAAACCCAACTGACCATTGTTATGTCGAAATCAGTACCATATAAGATCGATTGAAGAGTCAGACTCCATGATCATTACCAATACTACTCAGTCAGTTTGAGTCTACAATACATCAACTTTATAGTCTAACTGGTATAACAAAAACTTGTAGTCTAACTATGATTCCGTAGAGACGTCAACTCATAGTCATGTTATGGTCCTGTAAAATAACTAGTCTACCTTGGTACATGCCACAACACTATATTACAGGCTCATACATGGTCGTTCTGTAATAATAAACAACATACCACTATTTATAAACAATAAGGATACAGGGAGATGTTTCCACTTGCACCCAAAATATTCACTAATATGCGCTCCAAGTTTTCCGTAGGAGTTACTCATTTCAACATCCAGCTAAATATTCACCCTAATATGGAATTATGGTATAGGGAAATGATAGGATTATGGTTTCACTTATTTAGACATTCTAGTTGGGTATCTTTTAATGCATCAATCAAGTTACAACATATAAACCCTAAATGAATTCTACAAAATTAAGGTATGATTCAACTTCAAAAGATATGAAATGTATTAAGTGAGAACTTGTCTCGTCAACATGTGGCACATGTATTACAACCATTTACTATATCATTAACAGTGTCACATAACTATGGGATGTTAATCTTTCAATTGCATTACTAGAGGATTTCACCTCAAACTGTGCTCAAGGCACTTGACAGGTCATTAGACCCATTCATGTAAATCCTACATAAATGATAATGCATTATATCTCAGAAATGCTCTTAATCACCACCCTGTATTATACAATGTTCTTCATAACTCTCACATTTCTATGCCAATCATCTCACCTAAAAAGTTATAATTATATAGATAGGAGAGAGAAAATACTATTATGGAACACAATCTTCAACTAAAGTAAACACATATATATATATCATGGTCACATGATTAGGGTTAGGGTTCATGCTTAGTCAATTTAGGGTTTCATGACATCATTCAACCTCTAAACCCTAATACCATCATTAACCCCATATTTGGAGAGCACTAGGATTTAATACCACCATTAATGATTAGTCATTTATATTCATGTTATATAACCCATTACATTAAGTAGTATTCATCTACACATTTAAGAGTATGAACAGTGTTCACATTACATGGTATAGTGGCCTACATGCATGCAATCACTACTACATTTTTGGCCAATAACGTCTCTACCTGTAGCGTCATTTTTCAAAATAACCAACCTTATATGTCTACAAAAAATGCGGGCACCACTTCAAACCTCTTGGGTCGGTTTTCTTAAAATAACTGACCTTATAGTGTATCTCTATAGTGTCAGTTTTCTAAATAACTGACCTTATATGTCTACAAAAAACACGGGCACCACTTAAGACCACTTGGGTCAGTTTTCTTAAAATAACCGACCTTGTAGTGTATCTCTATAGGGTCAGTTTTCTTAAAATAACCGACCTTATAGGCAATAGGATCGTAAAGACGACCAATTAAGTTTCCCGCGGTGAAAATTTTCTCGATTTTGGCTTCGTGCCTCGATCTAGAGGGTTGGTTTTTCCAAATAACCGACCTTATATGCTTACAAAAAATGTGGACACCATTTAAGACCTCTTGGGTTGGTTTTTTAGAAATAACTGACCTTAAAAGACCTCTGGGAAGCTTAAGATAGTACTTTCTTGGTCGATAATTTTCTCGACTAAAATCTACTCGGTCAACAAATTTCTCAACCAAGCAAACCTTTCTTTTTAGGGTCGGTTTTTTAGGAATAACCGACCTTAGAAGACCTCTAAGAAGCTTAAGACGATACTTTCTTGTTCGATAATTTTCTCAACCAAAATATTCTCAGTTGACATATTTCTCGACTGAGAAAGCCTCTGTAGGGTCACTTTTCTTAAAATAACGGATCTTATAGGAAATGGGATCAGAAAGCTGACCAATTATGTTTCCTGCAGTGAAACTTTTCTCAATTTTTTCTTCGTGCTTCGATCTATAGGGTCGGTTTTTCCAAACAACCGACCTTATATGTCTAAAAAAATGTGGGCACCATTTAAGACTTCTTGGGTCGGTTTTTTAGAAATAACCGACCTTACAAGACCTCTGCGAAGCTTAAGACAATACTTTCTTGGTCGAAAATTTTTTCAACCAAAATCTACTCGGTCGACAAATTTCTTGATCGAGCAAACCTTGTTTTATAGGGTTGATTTTTTAGGGATAACTGATCGTAGAAGACCTCTAAGAAGCTTAAGACGGTACTTTCTTAGTCGACAGTTTTCTCGACTGAAATATTCTCAGTCGACATATTTCTCGACTAGAAAGCCTCTATTTCTTTATAGGGTCGGTTTTTAACTTACCCAACCTTATAGGTGGTTCAGGCACCACTTAACCCTCTTGGGTCAGTTGTTCTATAAATATGTCGCTAAAGGTTGTGCAGTTCAGGCACCGGTGGACTTCTTGGGTTGGTTTTTGACACTGAACTGACCTCATAAGTTGGGCAGGTTACTAAGTAAACGACCATAGCTAGCCTACACGAGACACCTTCATCTTCCTCTCTTCCTCCTTCTTCTATCTCCCTTTCCTTCTCTCATAGTGGTGGACAAGAACCCTAGCTGCCAACATTCACCTTGTGCTGCCAGTTCCAAGCATCATTCACCTCTTGTGCCGCCGTCTTCTCGATCGGGAACCTGCAGCTGTCGATTCTGCCGCCACTCTTGGGTTGTTGCCGCTGTGCCGCGTCGGTCCAGAGAGTGCCGCCATCATGCCTACGGAGAAGAAAGTACCCCACCGCCGCCGTTGTGCCTACAAAGAAGAAAGTACCTCGCCGCTGCCGCCTCCGGACCTGTGAAGGAGAAGAAACCCTCACCGCCGGCACCCAAATGTTGAGGTAAGGTGCTTTGCCTACGGAGAAGAGCCTGCTTTGCCACCTGCCTTTCTCAACTGACCTCACCAGTTAATCATTAGCATGGATTTCCAACTTGTATCAGCTTCTTCCCACATTAATAACATTCTAAAATATGCATCTCCATTGGCATTATCATATTTAAGATCTTGACCAGTATTGTAAGGACCATGACCTGCGTTTAGGGTTTACCCTGTTTGTTTTGCTTGATCTTGGTGCTTTGGTGCTTGCTAATCACCTTTAGTGGTGATTAGGGTTTGGTTGTGCTTTGTTGAGAGTTCGAGGGGCTACTTGCAAATAACCCAATTTTAGGGTTTTGTGGGCAAGTTTGCCATCTTGTGAGATGTTTTTCCTCTTTGCTTCCTCTAGGGTTGAGAGGAAGGCTTGGGATTGTTGTTTGAGTCCTTTGGGCCTGAGTTGAGCTTGTTTGGGCCTTAGAGTTCCTTGTTTGGGCTTGCTTGAGCCTTGTGTCGCCCAGGGCAGGTGGTGTGTAGCCCAGTTGCTTGGTGTGTCGCCCAGTAGCTCTTGTTGTGTCGCCCAGATGGCTTGGCTTGGTTGATGGACACATGGTGCACATCTTGGACAAGTGCCTTATGGCTTGCATGAGAGGTGGCTTGAGTTGGTGGACATGTGTCCCTTGGGTGGGCGACACATAGCATGGTTGTACCTTGGTTTCTCCTCCCCTTCTTCCTATATAGGTAGCTCTTCTCCTTGCCTTAGTCTCCTTTGGTCCTTTGGTCTCCCCTCCACCCTTGGTGCACGATATCCCTCTCCATCTTGCTTGTGTTGGCCGATACACTTCCTTGGAGCTGAAGTGGTGGCCGATACACCTTCCTGGAGCAGCCTGGTGGACGATAGCTTTGGACCTTGGAGTGCATCTTCTTCCTTGAAGCTTGGAGCTTAAGGCGGGTTGCATAGTTTCTAACCCTAACTCTTTTACCTCTAGCTTTGATCTTGTTATATGTTAGTAGTCTAGCTTAGTTCCTTGCTTGTACATCTTGCTTATGTACCTTAGTGGCCGATATCCCTCTCTAGGGTTTAGGGTTCCTTGTATACCTTGCTTTTTAGGGTTTGTGCTCTTTGTGTTGGAGATTGAAGATGACCTAGGGTTGGGCGATACCCCTTCCTTGTGGGTGTGTTGGGCGACACACCTGCCCTTAAGTTGAATGATATGGTGATCTAGGGTTTGAGTTCCTTGTGTTGGAGGTCGATAGTGACCTAGGTTGGGCGATAGGGTGCTCTCTCTAGTGGCCGATATGGTTCCTTGGTGGATGATATGTTGTGTCCTTGAGGTTGGCCGATACACTTGCCCTTAAGTTGAACGATAGGGTGAGCTAGGGTTTGTTGGCCGATATGATGAGTACCTTGGAGATGAACGATACCCTTCCTCTTGTTGGCCGATATGGATGTCCTTGTGTTGGATGATAGAGAGGGTGCTCTTGTGTCGAGTTATCTCCTTGTCCATGTGGTGGACGATAGGGTCATGTAGTGCCATGAGTATTAGGGTTGGGCGATAAGCCTTGGGCCATGATGGTCGATAACCCTAATGGCTGACACCATGGTGGCCGATAGCCCTAATGGCCGACACCATGGTGGGCGATACCCTAATGGCCGATAGCCATGTTGGGCGATACCCTACCCTATGTGCATGAGTGTGATGGTCGATAGGGTTGTAATGAGTGTTGGCCGATAGGGATAGTGTGGTAGTCGATACCCATGTTAGGTGATAGGCTTTAGATGAGGGTTGTGAGGCTATAGTGAGGGTATGAGTTTCTTTGGTGACAGTCCCTCATGTGATGGAAGTGGTTAGCTATGCACCAATGAGCGATGGTGGTGTTTGTGATATCAACAATGTAATATGTTGCCTTGCAAATAATAAGGATGCTAATGGTAGTAACAATGATGTTAGCCCTCATGTAATAGATGGATGATGTGACCCTTATGCTTAATTATTAACGATAATGAGAATGATGATAGTTACACTAGTAGGTTGTTTTATGATAATAATGTTGGTAATAATGATGCTAAGTGACAGTTATATTAAAGGTTGCCTCATGATAAAGATGACAATAGTTGGTGGCAATAGTAATGACCTTGTTAATAATAGTGTTGGTTCTGTATACTTAACATAATTTCTATATACTTTTATTGCTTGTATAACCTTGAGATTGAGAGTAAGCATCAGTATGGTTTGATTAATGATGTACTTAACATACTCGGTTACCAAATAAGTGTAAAATTTGGTAATTAGATTATCTTGAATGATCTTTCATGATAGGGAGCATATGCCTTATGTTGAATCTACGATTATTGTGTACTCTAACCTTGCAGGTGATGTTTTAGCCATGAAAGGGCTATGTGACATATGTAATGAGTAACATTGCTTTGATAATTACTCTATAAGAGTATGCATGTTATATGTCTGTCCCATGATGATGAGGTGAGCCTTAAGAGACAATGGTAGTGCATGATGAAGGGTTGAGACCCTGTGGTATGTGACGATCCTTGAGATGGATCTGGATGGTTGGCAAGAGGCCATGTGATAACATGTGATATTGGATCCTTAAGATGGATCAGGTTGATATGAATAGATCATAATATAATGTTCTTTACTTTCTGTTATACCTTGCATGTCATACAACTTGGTTGAATCTTGCAATCCATCTAAAAGATACTAATTAAGCACAGTGAAATACATCATGTAGTTTGCCCTGGCCATAGATCCATCATCGTCAGGACTTGGTGATGGTGAAACAGGTTTTCCTACGGGTTAACCTGGAAGCGCATATTGTTGAATATGTGTAGGTTGCTCCTAGTCTGAAAATGAGGAGGTAAGAGTGTAACTTCGGTTGCAGACTCAGATATGTGTGCAGAGCATGGTGAACAGGCCCATGGCTCAGGATATGTGATGTATGGAGCATGAATGCGTTCATGGCTCAGAGCACGGTGATCAGGCTCGTGGCTCAGTTTTACTAGCGTCGTGACCTGTACCAAGGCGGGCTAGAGAATGGGTAGCCTATGGAGCTAACCCTATGTCTTAGACCACTTCAGCATGTGATTGCAGTCCTGCTTGTGTTGTACTCATGTACTGACCATGAGGTGGGAGGTCGTGGAGTCCGGCTCTTCCATTGACCTTGTATGGCACCGTCTTGGGTTTCGTAACCGAAGGTTGGATTTGAACGGTACGGTTCAAATCCTCAGGGCATAACAAAATGTAATATAGCCGTTTAGTATTTACTAGTCATATCAAATACGAAACATTGGTTGAGGCCTTGTTTGTGTAATATTCCGTTATACCTTGCAGGTCATGTGGTAATCTACCTTATCTTGATAATCAGGTTATATGGCATTATACCCTGTTCTAATAATCCTGTTACATGTTGATATATCTCATCTTGATAGTCATGTTCCTTTGAAAGACATCTGGTTTTACGCTTTAGTACAGCTGGTATGCTTGCCGGTAAGAATGATCTTGCTATATATACATATAACTGCTTCTGATATATCTGCTCATGTTATAATTGCTGTTATAGTTTCTCTTGCTGAGGTTCTATGGTTTCGGTGGGGAGCTATGTTTCCCGCTGGGACAATTGTTCAATTGTCTCACTCCACTGGTTTACACCCTTTTTAGGTGGTCGAGGTAGACGTGGTCGTGGTTGTGGTGTTGCGGACGAGCAGCTTGAGGAGCAGTAGAAGGCAAGCGATGGACATGCTGCTGTTTTGGATGTTTTGTAGTAGAGTCTAGAGTCATCCCTGTACTCTCAGGTCCTTGGCAGTGTTTTGACGATTTTTCACGAAGATCGTTCGATGATATCTGTATATCCTACTGTTGGCCAGATGTGGGCCTTTATGTATATATGAACAGGTGGTGAACTCATGTGATGGATGGACAACTGTTCCTGAGCTGTGGACACGTGTCAGATCTTGTGTATGTACATATTTATATGACATGTTTAGGAGCAGGATGAGGACTGGAAAGTAATAGTTTCACAGTTTATCAGTTTTCCGCAATCGGTTTTAATTAACCCTTGTTTTTGATAATCTGTGGTTATGGTGTTTTCCGCACGTTTTCGCGTAACACCTCATTATCTGTGTGATAATGGGATGTGTTGCCACAAAGCTTGGTATCAGAGCTTTAGGTTCGCTGAGTCTACAGGGGTCTAAGACTAGGTTGAGCCTGTTCTTATGAGTTCTCCAGGTTATCTTACAAAGATTTTCTACCCTCAGCAAAAGAAAAGCCAAGATGTCTGGAAACCACGAAGAACATGCTCCTGAGCATAGTGATGCTGCATCGGTTGATGGAGCAGATGGACGGGCACATGAAGATTGGGTGCCTGAGGTCCCCCAACCAGACCCAGCCATACTTGAACACCCTTCCTACCAATATCTTATGGGGCAGTTAATAGCTACGATGAATCTCATGGTTGAGCGATTACCAGTGCCTCCTCCGCGAGCACAGGTTCCCCATGGAGAAGCATCGGGTATTGGGAAGACCTTTGAGCGGCTTCGCCGAGTCGGAGCTTCGGATTATGCTGGAACGGCTGATCCAGCGGATGCAGATATGTGGCTGACGAGTCTTGAAAAGGCTTTCCGGATCCTCGACATCCCCGAAGCAGACAAAGTAAAGCATGCTGTCTACCTTTTGAAGGGTAGTTCTGGTCACTGGTGGACCATCGAGGAAGAGAAGCGGTCTGGTGAGGTGATCTGTTGGGAAGTGTTTCGGCGCGAGTTCGTCACCAGATACTTTCCGAAGACGTACCTGGATGAGAAGATCAGTCAGTTTGAGAAGTTGCGGCAAGGAACGATGAACATCACCACGTATGAAGCTAAGTTTATGGATCTGTTGAGGTTCTGTCCTCACATGGCGGTGACAGATGATGAACGGATCAGACGTTTCGAGAAGGTTTGAGTGCTGAGTTGACAACCCCTGTGTCTGCGTTGGAAAACCGAGAGCGGTTTGCTACGTTTGTGGAATCAGTTCAACGGATCGAGAGGACAGTAAGGGAGAAAAGAGAGTCGGTGTCTCTTAAAAGACCTGCTCAGTTACAAGGACGAAGGTTTGGTGGCTTCAAGAAACCCAGGTTTTCAGCACCGTCAGTGATGAGAAGTGCTGGTGTACCATCTCAATGGTCTCCGAGTAAGGGAAAAGGTTATGTTTCTTCACCATCTAAGGCGCACAGCTCAGCTTCGGTGGCAGTGACAGGGCCATCTAGGCCACGAGTTGACAATAGAGCATGTCATCTCTGTGGACAAGTCGGGCATTGGAAGTTCAATTGCCCGAATAGATATGTTGAAGTGATGCAACAACTGAGGCAGAGTTTCCAGAAGTCTGAGAGACCACAGCCCAGTGGTAGCAGAGGACGAGGACGCGGTCAAGCGTCTCAAGCTGGATCGTCTGCTCAAGGGAGCAGAGGTCGTGGACAGCAAGCTACGGCTCGATTCTATGCCATGAATCAGCCGGAGGCGATAGTCTACCCACGAGTGGTGACAGGTCAGATGGAGTTATTTCATTCTGATATGTCTTCTTCTTGCTTTATATCTGTTCTGGTTGACCCGGGTGCTACACACTCTTTTATCGCCTATAGTATGCTTGAAAACTGTCATCTACCTGTTAGTTGTAAGAAGGATAGCTTGTTGTTAGAAACCCCTCTTGATGGTTCCTCTTTGCTTCGAGAAGAGTGTCCATCTTGTGTTTTGTCTTTTTCGGGACACAGCATTTAGGTGGATCTCATACCACTTGATATGCATGGTTTCGATGTTATCCTTGGGATGGATACCTTAGAGAAGTATAAGGTTGTCTTGGACTGTGGTTCCAAGCAGGCGGTGTTTGATGTTGTTGGAGAGAAGTGGATCTTCTAGGGAGATAGGAAGATTCTTCCGACGTGTCTGGTGTCAGCTATGGTGGCAGATAGGTTGTTGCGACAAGGATGTGAGGCGTTCTTAGCTCACGTTGTGGATATCGTTGTGTATACCAAGGCGAAAGGCCTTAAACTTGAAGAAGTGTCAGTGGTCCAAGAGTTTGCAGATGTGTTTCCCGAGGAGTTTCCTGGTGTTCCTCCACCCCGAGAGATCGATTTTGAGATCAATCTGGTTCTGGGAACGCAGCCGATTGCACAGACACCTTATAGGATGGCTCCAGCAGAGATGGTAGAGTTGAAGAAGAAGTTACAAGAGTTGTTGGAGAAAGGTTTCATCAGACCGAGCACGTCACCTTGGGGTGCTCCCGTGTTGTTCGTTAAGAAGAAGGATGGTTCAATGCGGTTGTGTATAGACTACCAACAGTTGAACAAGGTCACGATCAAGAATAAGTACATGTTGCCGAGGATAGATGACCTGTTCGATCAGTTGCGTTGTGCTACAGTGTTTTCGAAGATCGATCTACGGTCTGGATATCATCAGTTGAGGATAAATGTGGATGACATACCAAAGTCAGCCTTTAGGACGAGGTATGGTCATTTTGAGTTTGTGGTTATGCCGTTTGGATTAACCAATGCACCTGCTGCTTTCATGGACCTGATGAACAGAGTGTTTCGTCTGTTCTTAGATCAGTTTGTTGTAGTTTTTATAGACGACATCTTGATCTATAGTCGGAACCGGCTAGAGCATGAGCAACATCTTCGTCAAGCGTTGACTCTCCTTCGTCAACATCAGTTGTATGCTAAGTTTAGTAAGTGTGAGTTCTGGTTGGATGAAGTGACTTTCTTAGGTCATGTGATATCTGCTGAAGGAGTCCAAGTAGATCCGAAGAAAGTAGAATCTGTTGCAGATTGGGAACAGCCGAAGACGCCGACGGAAGTTCGTAGTTTCCTTGGCCTAGCAGGATACTACCGGAGGTTTATCAAGGACTTCATTTCGATAGCTCTACCGATGACGAAGTTGACCAGGAAGGATATATCTTTTGTTTGGAATGATCGATGTCAGCAAGCTTTCCAAAGTTTGAAGGAAAAGCTAACCAGTGCTCTAGTGTTGATCTTGCCAGAATCTGGAAAAGGCTATGTTGTTTTCTGTGATGCGTCCAAGAAAGGTTTGGGTTGTGTGCTGATGCAGGAAGATCATGTGGTTTCTTTTGCTTCGCGACAGCTTAAGAAACACGAGTAGAACTATCTGACCCATGACTTGGAGCTGGCAGCAGTGGTTCATGCGTTAAAGATTTGGAGACACTATCTTTATGGGGAAGTGTGTCAGATCTTTACAGATCACAAGAATCTGAAGTACATCTTCTCACAACAAGAGTTGAACATGCGATAGCGTCGGTGGATGGATTTGATCAATGATTATGATTGCACTATCGAGTATCATCCTGGTAAGGTGAATGTGGTAGCAGACGTGCTTAGCAGAAAGTCTTCTACTCCCAAGAAGGCACAGATGAGTTCTTTGGTATGCCATAGGCGGGACATGTTAGTCTCCTTACAGCAGATGAACGTACAGATGGAGGTTTCCTCGTTAGCTGGACTTTTATCACAGATGCAAAGCAAGCCCACGTTGAGACAGCAGATCAAGGATGCACAGCAAACGGATGATACAATACAGCTAATCAGATCAGAGTTTGGCAGCAAAAAGCGTGATGGATTCCATGAGTCCGAGGATGGAGTGGTTTGCTATCATAATAGGATGGTGGTTCCAGATGCTGATAATCTGAGGAAGTTGGTGCTCGAGGAAGCACACACGTCGATGTATGCTATGGATCCAGGCGTCACCAAAATGTATCATAGTCTGAAGGACTTGTACTGGTAGCCCGGCTTGAAGAAAGATGTAGCTGAGTTTGTGGCTAGGTGTGCGGTGTGTCAGCAAGTCAAGGCTGAGCATCAAAAGCCGGCAGGTACGTTGCAACCTTTGCCTATACCGCAGTGGAAATGGGATCATATAACTATGGATTTCATAGTTGGTCTACCCAGGACAACTAAGAATCATGATTCCATTTGGGTGATAGTGGACAGATTAACGAATTCTGCCCATTTCATACCTGTGAAGACCACGTATACAGCTGAAAAGCTCGCTCGAGTATATGTAGATAAGATAGTTTGTTTGCATGGTGTGCCAACAACGATAGTTTCTGATAGAGGTCCTCAGTTTACAAGTCGTTTTTGGGAACAGTTGCATAGGGCGATGGGAACATAGTTGAAGTTCAATACCGCCTTCCACCTGCAGACAGATGGACAGTCTGAGAGGACTATTCAGACTTTGGAGGATCTTCTTCGTGCTTGTGTTTTGCAATTCCTAGGCAGTTGGGATGTACATCTCAGTTTGATAGAGTTTGCCTACAACAATAGCTATCAGCGGAGCATTGACATGGCTCCCTATGAGGCTTTGTATGGGAGGAAGTGCAGATCTCCCTTGTGTTGGTATGAATCAGGTGAATATCAGCTTTTGGGCCCTGAGTTAGTATAGCAAACGACACAAAAGATCAAGGTGATACAACAACAGTTGAAAGCGGCACAAGACAGGCAGAAGTCTTATGCAGACAATCGCCGACGACCCTTGGAGTTCCAGGTGGGAGACAAGGTGTATCTTAAAGTCTCTCCGTGGAAAGGTGTGCTGAGGTTTGGCCGGAAAGGTAAGTTAGCTCCCAGATATATGGGGCCTTACCCAGTCTTAGCACATGTTGGCAAGGTGGCTTACGAGTTAGAGTTGCCTCCAGAGTTGCACAGGTTACATCCAGTGTTCCATGTCAGTATGCTAAAGAAAAGTCATCCGGATACAGGAACAATGATACAACCAGTTGAAGTTGAGCTTGACAAAGATGTGACTTATGAAGAGGGTCCTATGATGATCCTTGACAGAAGAGTCAAGAAGTTGAAGAGAAAGGATCTGGTTCTTGTGAAGGTCCTTTGGCATCACAATGGCGTTGAGGAAGCCACGTGGGAGCTTGAGGAAGAGATGAGGAGGAAGTATCCCTCGCTTTTCTCTTCAGATTTCGGGGACGAAATCCTTTTGTAGAGGTTTATGGCTGTAAGGACCCTGACCTGCGTTTAGGGTTTACCCTGTTTGTTTTGCTTGATCTTGGTGCTTTGGTGCTTGCTAATCACCTTTAGTGGTGATTAGGGTTTGGTTGTGCTTTGTTGAGAGTTCGAGGGGCTACTTGCAAATAACCCAAGTTTAGGGTTTTGTGGGCAAGTTTGCCATCTTGTGAGATGTTTTTCCTCTTTGATTCCTCTAGGGTTGAGAGGAAGGCTTGGGCTTGTTGTTTGAGTCCTTTGGGCCTGAGTTGAGCTTGTTTGGGCCTTGGAGTTCCTTGTTTGGGCTTGCTTGAGCCTTGTGTCGCCCAGGGCAGGTGGTGTGTCGCCCAGTTGCTTGGTGTGTCGCCCAGTAGCTCTTGTTGTGTCGCCCAGATGGCTTGGCTTGGTTGATGGACACATGGTGCACATCTTGGACAAGTGCCTTATGGCTTGCATGAGAGGTGGATTGAGTTGGTGGACATGTGTCCCTTGGGTGGGAGACACATATCATTGTTGTACCTTGGTTTCTCCTCCCCTTCTTCCTATATAGGTAGCTCTTCTCCTTGCCTTAGTCTCCTTTGGTCCTTTGGTCTCCCCTCCACCCTTGGTGCATGATATCCCTCTCCATCTTGCTTGTGTTGGCCGATACACTTCCTTGGAGCCGAAGTGGTGGCCGATACACCTTCCTGGAGCAGCCTGGTGGACGATAGCTTTGGACCTTGGAGTGCATCTTCTTCCTTGAAGCTTGGAGCTTAAGGCGGGTTGCATAGTTTCTAACCCTAACTCTTTTACCTCTAGCTTTGATCTTGTTATATGTTAGTAGTCTAGCTTAGTTCCTTGCTTGTACATCTTGCTTATGTACCTTAGTGGCCGATATCCCTCTCTAGGGTTTAGGGTTCCTTGTATACCTTGCTTTTTAGGGTTTGTGCTCTTTGTGTTGGAGGTTGAAGATGACCTAGGGTTGGGCGATACCCCTTCCTTGTGGGTGTGTTGGGTGACACACTTGCCCTTAAGTTGAACGATATGGTGATCTAGGGTTTGATTTCCTTGTGTTGGAGGTCGATAGTGACCTAGGTTGGGCGATAGGGTGCTCTCTCTAGTGGTCGATATGGTTCCTTGGTGGATGATATGTTGTGTCCTTGAGGTTGGCCGATACACTTGCCCTTAAGTTGAATGATAGGGTGAGCTAGGGTTTGTTGGCCGATATGATGAGTACCTTGGAGATGAATGATACCCTTCCTCTTGTTGGCCGATATGGATGTCCTTGTGTTGGATGATAGAGAGGGTGCTCTTGTGTTGAGTTATCTCCTTGTCCATGTGGTGGACGATAGGGTCATGTAGTGCCATGAGTGTTAGGGTTGGGCGATAAGCCTTGGGCCATGATGGCCGATAACCCTAATGGCCGACACCATGGTGGCCGATAGCCCTAATGGCCGACACCATGGTGGGCGATACCCTAATGGCCGATAGCCATGTTGGGCGATACCCTACCCTATGTGCATGAGTGTGATGGTCGATAGGGTTGTAGTGAGTGTTGGCCGATAGGGATAGTGTGGTAGTCGATACCCATGTTGGGTGATAGGCTTTAGATGAGGGTTGTGAGGCTATAGTGAGGGTATGAGTTTCTTTGGTGACGGTCCCTCATGTGATGGAAGTGGTTAGCTATGCACCAATGAGCGATGGTGGTGTTTGTGATATCAACAATGTAATATGTTGCCTTGCAAATAATAAGGATGCTAATGGTAGTAACAATGATGTTATCCCTCATGTAATAGATGGATGATGTGACCCTTATGCTTAATTATTAACGATAATGAGAATGATGATAGTTACACTAGTAGGTTGTTTTATGATAATAATGTTGGTAATAATGATGCTAAGTGACAGTTATATTAAAGGTTGCCTCATGATAAAGATGACAATAGTTGGTGGCAATAGTAATGACCTTGTTAATAATAGTGTTGGTTCTGTATACTTAACATAATTTCTATATACTTTGATTGCTTGTATAACCTTGAGATTGAGAGTAAGCATCATTATGGTTTGATTAATGATGTACTTAACATACTTGGTTACCAAATAAGTGTAAAAATTGGTAATTAGATTATCTTGAATGATCTTTCATGATAGCGAGCATATGCCTTATGTTGAATCTACGATTATTGTGTACTCTAACCTTGCAGGTGATGTTTTAGCCATGAAAGGGATATGTGACATATGTAATGAGTAACATTGCTTTGATAATTACTCTATAAGAGTATGCATGTGATATGTCTGTCCCATGATGATTAGGTGAGCCTTAAGAGACAATGGCAGTGCATGATGAAGGGTTGAGACCTTGTGGTATGTGACGATCCTTGAGATGGATCTGGATGGTTGGCAAGAGGCAAAGTGATAACATGTGATATTGGATCCTTAAGATGGATCAGGTTGATATGAATAGATCATAATATAATGTTCTTTACTTTCTGTTATACCTTGCATGTCATACAACTTGGTTGAATCTTGCAATCCATCTAAAAGATACTAATTAAGCACAGTGAAATACATCATGTAGTTTGCCCTGGCCATAGATCCATCATCATCAGGACTTGGTGATGGTGAAATAGGTTTTCCTACGGGTTAACCTGGAAGTGCATATTGTTGAATATGTGTAGGTTGCTCCTAGCCTGAAAATGAGGAGGTAAGAGTGTAACTTCGGTTGCAGACTCGGATATGTGTGTAGAGCATGGTGAATAGGCCCATGGCTCAGGATATGTGATGTATGGAGCATGAATGCGTTCATGGCTCAGAGCACAGTGATCAGGCTCGTGGCTCAGTTTTACTAGCGTCGTGACCTGTACCAAGGCGGGCTAGAGAATGGGTAGCCTATGGAGCTAACCCTGTGGCTTAGACCACTTCAGCATGTGATTGTGGTCCTGCGTGTGTTGTACTCATGTACTGACCATGAGGTGGGAGGTCGTGGAGTCCGGCTCTTCCATTGACCTTGTATGGCACCGTCTTGGGTTTTGTAACCGAAGGTTGGATTTGAACGGTACGGTTCAAATCCTCAGGGCATAACAAAATGTAATATAGCCGTTTAGTATTTACTAGTCATATCAAATACGAAACATTGGTTGAGGCCTTGTTTGTGTAATATTCCGTTATACCTTGCAGGTCATGTGGTAATCTACCTTATCTTGATAATCAGGTTATATGGCATTATACCCTGTTCTAATAATCCTGTTACATGTTGATATATCTCATCTTGATAGTCATGTTCCTTTGAAAGACATCTGGTTTTACACTTTAGTACAGCTGGTATGCTTGCCGGTAAGAATGATCTTGCTATATATACATATAACTGCTTCTGATATATCTGCTCATGTTATAATTGCTGTTATAGTTTCTCTTGCTGAGGTTCTATGGTTGTGGTGGGGAGCTATGTTTCCCGCTAGGATTATTGTTCAATTGTCTCACTCCGCTGGTTTACACCCTTTTTAGGTGGTCGAGGTAGACGTGGTCATGGTTGTGGTGTTGCGGACGAGCAGCTTGAGGAGCAGTAGAAGGCAAGCGATGGACATGTTGCTATTTTGGATGTTTTGTAGTAGAGTCTAGAGTCATCCCTGTACTCTCAGGTCCTTGGCAATGTTTTGACGATGTTTCACGAAGATCGTTCGATGATATCTGTATATCCTGTTGTTGGCCGGATGTGGGCCTTTATGTATATATGAACAGGTGGTGAACTCATGTGATGGATGGACATCTGTTCCTGAGCTGTGGACATGTGTCAGATCTTGTGTATGTACATATTTATATGACATGTTTCGGTGCAGGATGAGGACTGGAAAGTAATAGTTTCACAGTTTATCAGTTTTCCGCAATCGGTTTTAATTAACCCGTGTTTTTGATAATCTGTGGTTATGCTGTTTTCCGCACGTTTTCACGTAACACCTCGTTATCTGTGTGATAATGAGATGTGTTTCCACAAGTATGTTCCCCAAATGACGCATCAATTATTTCCAATATACTTTTATTTGTTGTAAGTGATGTGTTCATTTTTATTTTTCCTATCCATATATCCTAAATGTTCATACAAAACAAGTAAAATGTGGTACAAATAAAACAAATTTTCAAATACAAAAAAACTGACATATAGAATTACCAGTGATGTGATACCACTAAAAATATGTTCTGTAACTTTTATTTGTATGATTGATTCTGTTTAAAAATGTGTTGCCTACCATGCAACAACCAGTATTCACAAAACAAATTTTGCTATTTTGAATTTTGTCAATTATGTGTTGTCTTTGATGAATATATATATATATATATATATATATATATATATATATATATATATATATATAGCCGGTGAGCAGTAGCCCAGCTGGTCGCAGCTCGGGGCCCCTCACGAAGGGTCCCGAGTTCGACTATCGTTGGAAGCGCTGCTCATAAATGAATTTCCCGCAGCGTCAGCCGGCCTCTGATGCAACTTATTGAGATACCGGTGTGCGGGTGCACGGGTCTCCCGGGTTTACCATCCCTTCTATATGGGCCTCCGCCTAGAGGGGTGGGTTTCCCCCAGCAATATATATATATATATATATATATATATATATATATATATATATATATATATATATATATATATATATATATATATATATATATATATATATATATATATATATATTACCCAAGGTGCATCGAGACGATGATGGGCCAAGATTAGTTGACATGTATTCTAAGAGTATCTAACACTTCTCAGTCTTAGTTCCCAGATTGGAACTTTAGGGTTTATAGATGATATCATCGATGCATGATGTTTAAGTTAATATATAAATATGACAATAATACATTTATGTATCAACTTAGAAACCCATTAAATTTTGGATAGTCCCCGGTCTTAGACTTTTTTGGATATTTAATCTCACTTAGGATGTAACTGTATAATGTATGTTTAGTTTTGAAGAAAATTTTAGTAGGACTTCCTCATTTGTTCTCTGGGTACATATGTGAGTAATTATTTTCCATTTACATTGGTGTTCATGGAGAACTTAGGGGAAATGTTGCTGAAATTTTCTTCTAGACTAAACATACATTATATTGTTACTAGTGAGATTAAATATTTAAAAATGGGATAGGTGGTACACTTTAGTATAAAAGTAATTAACTTCCTATCAATAAAAGCATATAGCTTATAGTATCAATATTAAATGCTTAGTTTTATAATTAATTTTAATGTGATATTGAAAATGGATCGAAGTTGGATGTCTATCAAGAACCGTTGTAGTCCAGAGTTTGCCAGAGGTCTTGATGAATTTATCATATTTTCTGAGGGACATAGGAAATTACCTACAAATAGGCTATATTGTCCATGTAGAAATTGTGGTAACAATTTTAAAGTTGATACTGGTGAGGAAATTAAGAATCATGTCATATGTAATGGGATCATACAAGGTTATAATGAATGGTATTGGCATGGAGAGAAATTTAATTATGGATCAGAAAATGTGGATACTAATAGTTGTGGCATAGAAGATATAGATAATGATGATAATGTCAATCATGAACTGATTCAGGATGATATGGCTGATGAGATTCTACATAGTTGTCGGGACAATGTCATTGATCCATCTTCTTTATTGGCAAACATTGTCCATGATGCTAAAAAACCATTATATAAGGGTTGTAATAAGTTCACGAGGTTGAGTATTGTGATGCGATTATATACTCTTAAAGCTCAAAACCGGTGGAGTGATAAGAGTTTCACTTCACTGTTGTCTTGCTTAAAGGAAATTATTCCTGAAGGCAACAAGCTTCCAATTTCACCATATCAAGCAAAGAAAATAATGTGCCCAATGGGAATGGGGGCTAAGAAGATTCATGCATGTACAAATGATTGTTTTTTATTTCAGAAGGACTATAGTAATTTGATAAATTGTCCAAATTGTGGTGCGTCAAAGTATAGGACCACAAATGCAGCTAAGGCTAAAAATAGATCTCCTACCAAGGTGATGTTGTATCTACCAATAATACCACCATTTCAATGCTTATTTGCTAATATAGAAGATGCGCAAATGCGTCTTGGCATCAGGATTTAAAGGCCAATGATGATGGCATCCTACGACATGCATCTGATTCACCACAATGGAAGAAAATTGATTTATTATACCCTCAATTTGGTAAACAACCAAGAAACTTAAGACTTGGACTTTATACACATGGAATGGATCCCTATGGTACATTAAGCAGCCAACATAGCATGTGGCCTGTTATGATTGTTATATACAATCTTCCTCCTTGCTTGTGTATGAAAAATAAGTATGTCATGTTGTCAATATTGATATCAGGGCCCAAGAAACATGGAAATGATATTGATGTTTACCTTCAACTTCTAATTGATGACCTAATGAAACTATGGGAATAATGTGTTATGACATATGATGCTTCACATAAAGAGAACTTTAGTTTGCATGCTATGTTTTTTTGCACAATTAATGACTTTCCAGCTTATGGAAATTTGTCTGGATATAGCATAAAATGACATAAAGCATGTCATTTTTATGAGGAAAATACAGATTGAATCCGACTGAGACATGGTGGTAAAATTGTATATCTTGGTCATCGGAGATTTCTCCCACCAGTGCATCCTTATCGAAGGCAACGCAAAACCTTTAATGGGTCAACTGAGGAATGAAGTGCTCCTAAACCTATATCAGGAAATGTTGTATATGATAGAATGAAATATATTGTAAATGAATTTGGAAAGAGTTCAAGTAGTCGTACTCTCTCATGTGACAAATCTCTATACAAGAAGAGGTCAATATTCTGGGATCTTCCTTATTGGAGATCTTTGGCAATTAGACACTGCATTGACATCATGCCTGTTGAAAAAAATGTTTGTGATAGCATCATTGGTATGCTATTGAACATACCAGGAAAGACTAAAGATGGAATCAAATCTAGAAAAGATTTAGAATTAATGGGTATAAGAAAAGAATTATTAGTAGAGATCAGGGGTCGCCACACATATTTACCACCAGCTTGTTATACTTTGTCAAAGTAGGAGAAAAAGACTTTCTGTGAGTGCTTGTATAATATTAAGGTTCCACAAAGATACTCTTCTAATATTCGTAGATTGGTATCAAAGAAGGATCTGAATTTGATAGGTCTCAAATATCATGATTGTCACACCTTAATGCAACAAATTTTACATGTGGCTATTCGATCTATATTTCCAAAGCACGTAAGGTTTGCAATCACTAGACTCTGTTTCTTCTTCAATGAAATATGCAACAAAGTGATACATCATGATACTCTCAATAAATTATAGAAAGATGTAATTGTTACCATGTGTCAGCTTGAAATGTACTTTCCTCCTTCAGTTTTTGATATCATGGTTCATCTTGCAGTACATATTACAAGGGAGTTGAAGATGTTGGCTCCAATTTTGTTACACTGGATGTATCCATTAGAACGCTACATGAGTGTTTTAAAGGTGATGTTCAGAATCGTTATCATCCTGAAGGGAGTATTATTGAGGGTTATGTGGCTAGGGAGGGGATGGACTTTTGCAATGATTTTTTGAATTGCAATGAAACTTCTAGCGATCTAAAAAATTCCCATCACACTGAATCTTATTGTGGCAAAGGAACTCTGGGAGGACGAGTGAAAGGAATCATTCGTGAGTTGTGGGAACAAGAACATTTGTATATTTTACACAACATCGATGAAGCTAGTAGCTACATCACAGAACACAATGATCTTATCAAGATAAATCATCTATGATCCAGTTCAATGTGCCTTGCAAGAGAGCATAATCGAACATTTATTAGGTGGTTTGAAGAGAAAGTCTTTAAATATATATCTGAATCACCGAATAATGTTGTTGAGAACATAAAATGGCTCACCTTTAAGCCAAAAATGGATGTCATGTCATATGAAGGTAATGACATAAATGAATTTTCATACTACACAAAGCGTCAAGATGAAAGTAGTATAGTCCAAAATAGTGGGGTCACTATTCAGGCTTGTTCATTGTATTTTGCTAGTGCCAAAGATAAAAGATCATGCAAAGCTGAGATGTCATATTATGGTGTCATTGAGGACATATGGGAATTGAACTATACACATTTTAGAGTTGCCATCTTTAGGTGTAATTGGGTTGACAACAACAAAGGAGTTTTAGTGGATGAGTTGGGTTTCAAATTGGTGAATTTTGAAAAGATTGGTAAGAAATATGAGCCATTCATCATGGTAGATCAAGCAAAACAAGTATTCTATATTGATGACCCACCAAATAAAAATTGGTTTGTCGTTCTTCATGGAAAAAGACAGTTTACTGTAGATCCTATAAATGAAGAAAAATACTATGAAACATATGATGATTCCAGCCCATTCTCAGTTGGTTTGCCAAGTGTCAATATTGTAGATAACACCACTGAATACTATAAATGTGAAGACCATGCTGAAGGAACTTTACTTGACTAACAACTCAACCAATACTAGAGGCACGTATTCTTTGAATTATTTATTTTATTATCATTCAAGCACGTAATCTTTTAAATATACATCATATATCATTCAACCACTTGTGCTTTTATTATCACTTATGTTTCTTTTATCATGTATACTTGCAGGTTCTAAAATGGCAAGTGAAGATGAACATTCTGAGCATGAGCACCATGAGGATGGTAGTGGTGATGCTAAGAAAAGTAGAGGTCCCACACTGATGCATAGGCTGTAGGAGCTCAGGGCCAAAGGGAAGAAATTGGCAGTCCAGTTTGATGTCATAGGAGCACCTATTGGGGAACATTCTAGTGCTTTCAAGCATTACGTAGGGGTGACCGCGTGCAGTAAGGTGGCAATAGATATAGAAAATTGGCATGATGTTTCTAATGCCTTAAGAGACCTCCTATGGAAAGATATATCTATGAGTGGAAGTGATATTATTTTAATATGTTTTTGTTTATTGATTCTATTTTAGTTTGCTTGGAAAGACATATCCTTTTTAAGAAAACATTATTGCTTCTTTTGCATGCATAGGGTGTTTTTCATCTAAATGAAAAAGATCACAAGAAAAAAGTGCTACAACGTTGTGGTGTGCGATGGAGGGCTTATAAGACATATCTCAAAAGGGAATTTATAGATAATCCTAAACAAAAGAAGAAAACAACAAATATATATGTTTTTATAGATCCTGAGGAGTGGGAAGGATTTGATGTAGGTAGGAAATTGGAAGAGTTTCAGTTAATAAAGATTGTGATGTATTGTAATAATCTTTATTTTTATTACAATTAAGGAGGTGAATTTTTTTATATATGTTTGCCAAGTCTAAATTTCAATACCTCATTTTAAATGATCAGGCTATTCACAAGGCTTAAAAGGAAAGATGGGCCAAAAATGTGCATGACCATCGCTTGGGGCCCGGTGTTTATGCCTTCCACCGTCAACTACAAGAGAAGCAACTCTCTTCTGGAGAAGAGTCTTGTACAACTCAAGTTGGGCATCCACCCCGACACTTGTAGTGAATTGATGCTAGAAAGAATTGAGCAGGTGAAATTGTCAACCCTACAACTAAGGAGATGGCACAAAAGATGGTAGTTTTATCCCAACTAAGTAAAGAGTCACTCCCACAAACTTAGATTTATTTATATCTAATTGATATTGTGATTTAATATTTTATTAACTATGAATAGATTGATCTCCATGAGAAAAGGAAGGAAGGAAAGTTCATCCCAACTGGCCGCATGGATGAACTATCATTTACTTTTGGTACGGAGGAGCATCCTGGCCATGTTAGGGGATTAGGAGATGGCATAGGATTCAAGTCTTATTTTGGCCCTCCACAATCTAAAAGAGGTCGTGCAAGTGGTCTTACACAAGAGGAAGTTGAAGCATTAGTAGTACAGAAAGTAGAAGAAATAATGTCTTCATTTTAGCCTACTCCACCTTCTCAACCTATTCAAATTATGTATCTCTCATATGATGAGGTACATGCCCATGGTCCAATTGTAGAAGGTCATGGGAGCACTCCCAAATATATATATATATATATATATATATATATATATATATATATATATATTTAATTGTTTATATATATAGTTATAGTAGGTATCTAGTTTACCTCTTCAAATATAACTTATATTTTTTCAATTCTAGGTTGGTATGAACTGTAGACTTGCAGTGGAGGTTCCAAAATATAATATTGTAGCAGCGGGCAAGGTATACAACCTTGGTTGTACATTGCATTGCCAACAAATTACTAATGACATTTGTCGTGTGTCCATCCACCTTGTGTATGATAGAATGGGGGCCAAACAACTACCCATACCTAATCCTGAATATAGTATAGTTGAAGAAGAAGAGGGTGCTATGGTGGGTTGTCCTAGACACTTGGTTATCAATGAAAATGTATACTTGAACTCTACCATGTTTTTCATATTTGACTGCATATATGAACTCATGTAATATAAGTATGTAATTCAATTAACAGGTTTGCAAACCAAAAAGTAAAAATTCTACTAGTCGTCCTCCTATGACCAAGCCATCTTTTATTCTAGAATCCACATTCAACGAGTTGGGAAGTAAATGTAAATGTTTGTGTCGATACTTAGCCAACCAAAGCTCTAGATTACAAATGTTGGTCAATTTAAAAGAAGATGCAACTGGGAGGGACTTTGACAGTTATATTTTTGTTGATGATATTATAGAGTTGTTCCGGTATGATTGGCTGAATACTTCGATATTAGAAGTATGGATAAGGTAAGGATCTATCAGTATAGAAAATTTCAATACACATTTTTAGCTTATTTCTATATATGAAAATATTTACAAATGTTTTACAACCATTTATATACCGAGACCATAAACTTTGATATAAGGAATGTTGGATTCTTAGTTCCTTCAGTCACTAGTCAAGTAGAGACACATATTGAGGATGTGAATGAGTACCTCTCAACTGCATTCAAATATTTTTCTAGTATGGGAAAGGAAATTATCCTAATTCCTTTTAACGGATAGTAAGTATTATTATTCATATATTTTTAATAATGAATAAATTTATTTATTTTAATGTTTGTTTCATTCTTACTTAGATCTAGACATTGGGAATTAGTGGTGGTTGTCACAAAATTGATGACTCTTTATTATCTTGACCCAATGGGAAAAACAACAAGGGGTCACAAACTGAAATTGCCATCTATGGAGTAAGAATAAATTTAGTCAATTCTTCAACATGATATTTCTATTTAAAATTTCTATTTTACCAACTATCATTTAATTGATAGGGGTATAAAGGCTTTTTGTGAAGGTGGAGGAAAAATACCCACAAAATGAAAGACATTGACTTTGAAAAATGTCAAGGTAGCTACTTTGACAACTGCTTAGTCTTATATGTATTAATGTTCAACTCATATATGTCAACTCTTATAGTCTGAACTTTGTTTATAGTAGTTTACTAACATTAAGTATAATTTGTTATTTGTAGTGTCCTATACAAAATAATGGTTGGGCTTGTGGCTACTATGTAATGATTTATACGCAAGCTATTGTCAAACAGGCATCACATGACATTCAGACTATAGATCAGGTAATAAAGAATAACATCATAAATTTACAAGTGAGTTATAGTCATTTTATAAAATATTAGCATGGGCATTTTCTGTTATAGATCTTTACAACTCAGCCTTACACACCTGAGGACTTAAATAAATTCTGAGAAAAGTGGTCAGATGCTTTTGTAAATGAAGTCAATATAGCATTGGATTGAATGCATATGTCAGCTCCATTATGTATGTGGTTTTGGAACCCTTTTAAATTTACTTTTGTATCTGACATTAATTTTTAATATCATCTCAGACTTGCAATCTATCAAATTGTGAATGTTATGATGTATTGTGTGTATGAATGTCTCAACTGAATATATATATGAATCATTTTTGTTATTAATGTGTGGTTTAGAAATTGATAACTAGAATGGACATAAAATTTAGCAAATGTGGCTTTGGAATGAATTTCTAGCTTGCATCATTGCATTTGCAATTCTACTTTCTACTGCAGGTTTTGATCTTTATAAAGCAGATTTCTGTTCTGTAGGTTATTGTTCTGAAGATTTTTGTTCTACATAATTTTTCTTTTAAAAAAATTTGTAAACTCTAGGGTCAGTTATTTTAAAAAACTGACCTTATAGATCTATAGGGTCAATTTTTTTAGCAATAATCGACCTTACAAGACCTCTGGGAAGCTTAAGACAGTACATTCTTGGTTGAAAACTTTCTAGACCGAAATCCTCTCGGTCGACATATTTCTCGACTGAGCAAACCTTTGTTGCTTTATAAGGTCGGTTTTTTAGAAATAACTGACCTTACAAGACCTCTGGGCAGCTTAAGACAATACTTCTTTGGTCGACAATTTTCTCGATCGAAATCCACTCTGTCGACAAATTTCTCGACCGAGCAAGTTACTGACCTTACAGGAACTCTATTGCTTTATAGGGTCGGTTTTTTAACTTCTAGGAATGTTTATTTAAACAAAATCAACCTTAAAGATTCTTGGGTCAGTTTTTTAGGAATAGCCGACCTTATAGGCAATGGGATCAGAAAGCTCATTTTTTGTACTCTATTGGGTCAGTTTTTTAGACATAACTAACCTTAGAAGACCTCTAAGAAGCTTAAGATAGTAGTTTCTTGGTTGAAAATTTTCTCGACCAAAATCTTCTCAGTCGACATATTTCTCGACCGAGAAAACCTCTTTTCCTTTATAGGGTCAGTTTTCTGGCAATAAATGACCTTACAAGACATTTCTAGGGTCGGTTTTTTAGGACAAACCAACCTTACAGCCTCTTCTTTCTCGCTTGGTTTAGGTTTTTTACAGCCTCTTGGGTCAGTTTTTACTCTATAAGGTCAGTTTTCATTGGTCAAAAAAACTGACCCTATAGAGAAAATTTTATAGTGATGACCACTTAGGCGTCGATTAAAAAGTGACATTACAGGCTTAAAAAAATCGACGCTATACACCATTATTTTAGTAGTGAATAGGCATTTCAACTTGCAACACATGCAAGGGGCATTGCAAACCATGACACGTTTAGGGTGACTTGCCCACGACGCGTGCAATGCTCTCTAAGCTGCGATGTGTGCAAGGCTCACTCACCCATGACGCACACAAGTGCAACACGTGCAGTGTCTCACTCACTTGCAATGGGTATAGTGCATGTCTCTCTCGTGAAACGTGTAGGGCATGTTGCACCTACAATGCTTTTAGGATCGCAATATGTGAAACATCTCGATCGTGACACTGTGTTGTTTTTCAGTTAAGCGTGCATCACCAATTTCTTAGGGTTAAAGAATTGCATATCCATTAGAACAAGGTCTCGACCTAAGGAAAGACCAAAGGATGTCTCTACCTTATTTTGATCCTATGTACATCATCTGAATAGGTTTAAAATAGGTTTTAGATAGAGGTCAACCTAGGAAGATCAAACATCAACCAAAGGGGAAAACCTCCAAACGAGATGTGCATTAACCCTAGGTTATGGGTTATGGGTTATGAAAGATCATCAAAAGATCTAGTTTAGGAAGAGAGAGAGAGACCATGATTCTTATACATCTTAACCTACTCATAATCTACTATTATTCATAATAACCAAACCACAAATCAAGTGTTACAGTTCTATAGATGATTGTTCAAAAAAACACATCCATATTGCCATCACCATTAAATTGGATGTATAAGGAATTAGGTTTATAGAAGAAGTAATCTTTTCAAAAGTACTGCAAGATTAAACCCTAAAAACATATTATTTCCTCTTTCATCAAGAACACATTTTTAGCAACTCGAGCAACAATATATAATCTAGTCTAAGATGCTAATAAAAGATGGGAAAAGACTTGTTAAACCCACCTTATTTGGAGAGAAACTTTCTCCTAGGATCTCAAGCTACAAAATCTTCAACTAAGTTTTCAATCTTCGGCCAAAGGATCACCTCCAAGAAGAAGAAAGACATGCTTACAAGGTGGTTCAAGAAAGAGGAAAAACATATCTAAGCCAAACCAAGAGAGAAAGGAGAAGAGAGAAGAATTCGTCCTCTCACTAGTTTCCACCATGTCAAAACACAGTTTGAGGCCTTTGTGAAGAGGAGTTCTCTCTCTCAAGAAGAACCACCATGGGTGATCCACATACAAGAAGGAAGGAGAAGATGGAGGTTTTAGAAAAACATGATCTAGAGAAGAAGATCACTTACCAAGAGACAATTCTCCATGAATCACCACCAAAGGTTGTGTTTAGCACAAGATCTTCAACATGCACAAAGGATCAACCACCCAAGGTCCAAGATTTGACCTTCTTTGCTCCTACAACTCCAAAGATGATCTCAATGTAGGAGAAGAAGTATGGGGAAAAAAGATTTTCTTGTAAGGAAAGGAAGGGATTTTGTATCCAAAGGAGGAGGGAAGTAGATATCTTTGACGTGTCAACACACTAGATCATCAAAGGATGCATGTTCTTCAAAGGATTAATATTTCCTCCACTCACATGCAAAAACAGAAATGTCCAAATTTATCTAGCAAAGTATCACGGCCTCTAGGGTTGGTTACCCCTTTGTCTCAGTTGAGACACTCTCATGCATACCCTTGTCTCGACCCAAAACCTAATCACCATAGCATAGTAGAGACACGCCACTAGAAGATAGATGTCTTGACCATCCTATCTCTAGGTTTGTCTCGATCACTAGCATGCATCCCAAGCATGTGTCTCGTCCATGACTCTCATCAAAAGTGGTGCAATGGTCACAACATCAAACCCTCAGATAGTCACCATATCAAGTAAGTAACCTTAGAAACCCTAATATCACTTAATGATGTCACATATTCATCTATGATTCAAAAAACTTGCCCCATTGCATCATCTTCTCTCTCACGAATCTAAAGAATCAGAGTCACTCTCTACAAGTGACAATTGCATGATATCCCTCACTTTTGGGTAAGTTGCAATATGGTCCAAAACATGTACAAAATAGCAAAGATAGCTCTAGCATTATTCAAATTGGATAAAATTGATAATACAAACATGTCATACGATATTAAAACATCTCAAAAGAATTAAATTAAGTTTAAACATCTTACTACAAAAAGAAATTACAATTTAGCACAAAGCTAGGTCAGGGTCTTAAAAAATCCTTCTCTTTGGTTTATGCATGTTATCTCATCTTTGACAACAGTTGGAGTAGTAGTCACTTCTGGAAATGCATCTCCATTCATCATGCTTTGGAAATAGACCATTGTGATCTTATAGTGGTGACCTCTAAAGGTGTTTAGTTCACCTATATTTACCTCTAGATCTCCCTATTTTTGCATAATTTTTGCCATGTTGTGATCAATATCGTGTCGGGTCTTTTAGCAGACTACATCTTTAATGATGATACTAATCCTAGATGAGGTGGGTACCCATAAGTTCTTGTAACTAGAGGATAGATCCAAGTTGGCATTTTAGGGTACACTGTGGGATTGAATGTGTAAGACCTCTTCTACCATGCTGAAATTGTAGTCTTTTGACTCTTTGTAGATTTTGGCATTCTGCCTTGAATGACTTTCAATTGGTCACTGGATTCTTTTGTCTAATCATCTACTTGGTTATTTTGTGGAATGATTGTGTGTTTCATAGATGTTTGTTGTATATGCTTAGATGTAAAATTCTTGCATAGCTATACCCTTGGCAGGCATCATCCGGGATGTTGTTGTTGTTTACTCTACATATTGCATTGTGATGATAGTTGTGCATGTCCCGTAAAGGGGAACACATATGCCTATAGTTTTGTTTGACCCATGTTGGATTGGACTATTTTCTTACCATTTTACTTAACTGCCTCTCTATCTTGTGGTTCATCAACCATCATGACCCATTGATGAATCATGTGTCAACCTGAGTCTTCGGTTCATCATGAGAGTCTTCAACTAGTGTCTTCATTACCTCACCAGTATTGGACTATTCATTGGTGCTTTTCAACTCAAGTAGCCCTTTCAAAAACTGTTAGTTAGCATTTTCTACCAAAAACTTTTGTGATGTCCTCCTTTGTGTTGAAGGTGGAATGATTGGTTTTTAGGCTAAGAAGACTAAATGGGAATTTGCCCCTTGTGTAGCATGGAGTTGAAAAGGGAAGAAAGATGGTTGTAAATATGATTCCCCTTACTTTAGGCAAGAGTCTTCAATAGATGACATTCATATTTTTTGTATCCTCACAATTCTAGGTAGGGCTTAATAGAAACTGCCATTGTGTGAAAGAGGGTTTCAATAATCTTAAAAGACAAAAGTAACCCGCCCCTTGCATGGAGAAGAGGACAAGATCATGTCAAAATATGGATTTACACCCTTTGCATGCAGAGGGCTTTAAAAATTATTATCATTGATTGTCAGACCTAATTCTAAGAACCCATTACACTAAATGAAATTAATCAAAACATAAAACACAATCAATCACTAATTAACCACATAACCAAAAATATGGGTAAATTAAAACCGATTTCAACATCAGCACCCGCTCAGAAATATTTGCATAAGAGCCCAAACATCTTTCTTATATCAATACTATGCCAAGAATTTGATACAAATTATTCTATCACCTTAGCCACAACATATATACATAGGAGAAAAATATTCATATATGCCACACAAATAAGCATTAACATGCTTACAAAAGTTTGATTCATTTCAAACACCATATACAAACTTGTCTTGCCTGGACTTGAGCGTACATGGATGACTCTAGGACACACTAGACATCTAATCAACTTTATCAAAGATTCATTACTATATCTCCTCTTTTCTACCACATGTTTGTTTTCATCACATCTGATTGCCTAAAATGATGTGGAGAACCAAAAGAGTGAGACCCATGTCACAGTAAGAGATATAACCTCCAACAACGTTTATTGTTTCCAAAATTTTTAGGTAATGAGACAGTTTAACCCTTTTAATCATATATAAAAAATAAGCTCAACAACACTAATGATTAACAAAATACATAAAGGAGTAGATAATAACTATCTTCATTATCCATCCTATTCTCATATCCCTATTAACGGTATATGGAGTCTAGAAGCATGATCATCTCTAAATCATGAATAACTCTAGTATCATAAGCATAGATAACAACATCAAGATGTTTATCAAGTTGAACATATCATCATCATAAGTATATCTAACTATGTAAGAACAACTATATGCATAAGCATGATTAGAAGTATATGCATCTCTAGTTACAAAGGCATAGCTAGCAATATAATCATAACTAACAATATGTGATAAAGAATGTCATAATCATAGCCAACAATAGTAATATCTCTATGAACTTAAAAATGACTATTGCATGTACACATTTATAACATGAGCGTATCCACAACATAAGAGTATCTACTATCTCTTATTGTACAATACATGATTTCAATGAAAAGAAAGCAAACAAGGGTTATCATCCAATTTGAAGCGTTGTGTATAACCCTAAATAGATATGCTACACAACTGTCTTACATATTTTATCATGCCCCAGTGAATTTGAATTGTACATTCCAAAGTCCAACCGACCCCTGTGAAGGTATATCTGATTCTATACACGATCTAGGAGTGTCGGTATACTAAGATCTCTTCCCCTCGGTTAGTACAAGTCAAAAGGCAATGACATATCAGTCAAAGTTGCCACCATAGTGACATATAGTCAAGCTTCTAACCACTAGTCCGCCCTCGGTACATGTCACGTCACTAGAAACCAGGTTATACAAAACCCTCTAATCTGTGGTTCTACCGCATTTATCCTCAATCAAATCATATGTATGAGGCATGACCATAGCCATCCTCCACAACCTACATTGTGGATGACAAGGATATATCCTCAACTTGCCACCCACACGCAACAATATGTGCTCTGAGTTTCCCTTAGGCATACTCGTTTCACCATCCAACAAGTTCTGACATTGAAGATAGCTCTACGGCACAGGGCACTAAATGATTAGAGTTTCACTTGATCAGTTATTCCAATTGGGTGAATTAAGGTTGCATCAAACAAGTGGACATACACCCTAATTCACTTCTAGAAAGCATATAAATATCATAACTTTTAAATGATACAAAATGTGTGGAACATAACTTCTCATCTCATCATCACATGGTACTATTCACTTTCCATTTATGAGACCACACTAGTCATCATTCTATCACAATATATAAATCATTTTCATAATATCATAGGGTATAAATCCTTATCAACACAAGAGGATTACACCTCATTCAGGAATCAACCATGCCCAAAGGTCATTAAGACCATCATACTATTGCCTGCAAGATCACCATTATCTTTGCATGCCTTGTAACAAGACTCAACAACTTCACTTACATAAAATACATCAGATCAACACAATATTCATTAAGGAGCTAGGGGATATTCATAAACAATCATAGCAGGGTTATATTAACATTAAGAACATTCCTTTATTACATCAACATGCAAGGAAACTAGATATGATTAACTCTCATCATATTCATAATGCACATGTTTGGCATAAGAAAGTATCAACCGTGTGGCTATGAAAATTACCAATTAACACATTAAGGTTATGATCATATTAAGGAGGTAATTTCACCATCATGCCATCATATAAGAAGGTTAAACATGAATACACAACTTTATCTATTTGCATTAGAGTTAGTTTCACAAGATAAATTATATTAATGATACTAATTAACACAAATACCCAAACCCTAACTCACGAAATCCCCATTAGATCATGGATGCATAAGGTGAAGCATCACCATCACATTCCATACTATTCTCAAGTATGAACCCACACATAAATCAAGGTGTAACCATCGGGTTATAGCATATTAGGGTTTCAACAACAATAACAGAGTACTCCATGATTGTATTACTCATTCAAGGACTATTCATACCCAACTACCATCATTCAGTTATATTAAAGCTAAGTATAACTAGCTATACCTCATTAGGGTTACCCATTAATTCATTATGGTGATTATAAATCATAATCATACGAGAGAAAGGGTAAGACTACAAGTTTAAGGCATTGAACCATCAAGTTTTCATCATTTGAATCATAACATTACACTACACGCTTCACCCAAAACAATGGAAATATTGGGGTATCAACTTCTAACCATGAAATGTTGAAAAGGTAAAGCCATTGGTCGTTTACATAATTAAACATCTAGAATGAATAATCTATTATGTTATGAAGTTGTGATCTATCAAAGTCACCATTTAACCCTAGGCATCCTTTGATTAACAACAATAAGGGTTCTGTTGAGAGTAGGGTAAAACCCATAATCGACTGTTCATTTAAAACAAGCAATCCATTGTCAACAAGTAAGCACCTTAAGTTGATCATATAAAGGAAACCATTTAAATCACATTATTAGGAACAAAATATTACATTATCCATCATTCCATTTTATTAGAGGAATAAACATTATATCTTGTTCATTAGGTCAAGTTCATATTTTAAAATCGTCAATTATAGTATAGGTCCAACCATGGCATCAAGTGACCCAAGAAACCATTGGTCTAAGGCTTAATTGATGCTAAAACTTTATGATTAATTCACCATAGGTTTTGGATACTTGATCCACCATCATTAGTGACCATTAAGTCACCATAGGTTGTTAGATCAGTATTATATTCATTAATCACCCTCGAATATCAAACTAATATCACCATTGATTGATAGCATCATTAGGGTACTTAATAGTTAATAATTAAGCTTCTAGTTAGGCCAACACCTGACCTATAGGGTGAAAGTCATTGGACACCCTTGGCCACTACCATAAGTTGTCATGAAGACAACTCCATCAGTTGTTGCAATGGTACCACCATTGAGTCAGGTGTTTATAGAAGAAATTAACTTAAAACCCTAAAATTGACCATTGGTTGATAGATTTTTAATGCCATTGGTTGTCAAACCAACTTGATCCAAATCAAATTATACCTTTGGAATAAAGTACACATGAATACAGGTTCATCTAGAACTGAAATCAGAATAGGAAACATTATAAAAATCGAAATCCAAGTCAAGCATAGCTTTTTAGTGCATGGATCATCATTTTCAAGTAAGAATATGAGCTAGAAATCTTATGGTAAGCAATTAACGTGGAGCAAGTTATAAAACATGCCTATAATTAGAAGATAAACTCCTAAATAGAACCAAAGATGAGTAGGTAGGGTAAAAAATCCAAGCATAAGCTGTGAACTCATCCATCTAGCACATTTCTTCATCAAATGAGCAAACCCTAAGCATAAGTAGCAAGAAAGGTAGGGTTTTAGAACTTTAGAGAAACTTATACCATGGAACAGAAAGGTTATGACCAGTATAAAGGTAGGAGGAAGGATAACAAAGAAATAAATGGAGGAAAGAAGGGAATTCTTACTCTTTTAGGTCAAGATCACTAGAAGGAAGCTTTTTAAACCCTAAAGGAAGTCAATTGCAACCCTAGATTCTTTTTCCAAGAAGATCCCCTCTTTCTTCTTCCTTGGATAGGAAATTCGCAGAACCACATAGGGAGAACAAGGTTCATAGAAGGAGGGAATTTTTGGAGAGAAAATGGCTCGTTTGGGTGCTTAGGGATAAGTATATGAAACTTTAAGATAAAGAAAAAGAAAAAGTTGAAGTTCTAGTATCTTTCCTAGTGTCCATGGCCTTAAACTATTAAGAATATACAAGCACACACACAATAATCTCCCCCACCATTCATAGAGACATTTTTATCTCTCGTTTCTTGAATTTCCAAGAAAAAAAAATAATTCATGAGTTGATAGCTACTAAAGGTAGCTCATCCATGAAGGGGTAAACCCAAAAATACCCTTAGAGAAAATACCTTCAAACAAGGTTTAAATAGGTTCCCCATGGCTCAAAAAGCTCACGAATTATGAGATAATTTCCAAGGAGCATAATTAAAGTGATAAATTGCAAAACAAATCTCTCAATTGGGTAAATTGTAGAAAAGTTGAAAATGTGCATAAAATTGCATAAGTTGCTCAAACAGTGTCCAAATTTGACCAAATTTGTAACTTAAGCTTGTATTATGATTTCAAAGCATATAACAAGGTTATATTAGGGTTATAATATTTCAATTATGATAATTAAGCTTATTCAACTCATTAAGCAAGTTTAGGGGCCTTACAACTATAAACCCCTAATAGGGATTTTGCTCCCAAAAACCAAGGTACTCATAGATGGACACTTCTCATGCACGTCATCCTCATTATTACACATGGTTACATTCATCACATGATGATGTCACATCTTTCTCATAAAAGACATATTCTTCTCTTTTAATTCATACATATTTTATCTTGGGTCAGCACTAAAACCCCCACATAAGAAGACATTCTCAATATGGAATATAGAAACTTTTTGTGTCATCTGTACAACTCTAGTAGTAATGTTCAACTTTAAATTCTAGATATCATCCTAAAATTGTATATATTTTATCAACACATTACTCAAAAGTCATACTCACTGGCTCTTATCAAACATAGAACATTATGTATCTCTTATCATATATAACTTTACAATGTCTCATCTTGTTCTCCTTTAATGGTTGTTGTAATTAACAACACAATAAACTAGGTATGCATCTCCTAATTTTCAAAAACTATGAATCATATACAAAACAATTATAGAGGATTCTCTAATCATCTCAATGGTGCACTGACCATCTTTTTTGTTGAAATATCATACATTTGTCTATAACCGTTAACAAATATAACTTCCTGATTGACCTTGTTAGGAGTAGAACAACGACACTGTCTTCATCTTATCAGAATTCACACAACACACTTAATAGAGATATCATAACTCCAAGAGGATACTCTAGTCAACCCCCAACTCACTCTTTCTAGACTTGTCACACATAAGTGTACTTTCTTCATTATTCTTAAGGTTTAACAAAGATATTGACCATGTTACTGACCATCTCTGGAGTACTCTGAGATGTCATCATTCAAAGCTTGCTACAACTTGTAAGACATGACTTGAACACTCTGTTCCTCCTATTCATAAATTCTATTGGTACATTGGTAAATCTAAAGGACATAACCCTAAACTCACCATGGTCATGTAACTTATGTCATCCATTCTAACTCTTATGCATTGATATAAGATACTAGGTTTATCTTAAAGGAACACGGTAGCACATGTTTACTGATCAGAAAACCATCTATCCTTGATAATGGTCTTACCCAACTATCACTAAACCATACACAACATTATAGAATCACATTTGTTTTTCCATCCAAACAACATTTAGAGGGTCATCATCAACTCTCTCTCTCTCTTTAAGGGAGAGGAACACTTGGAATGGTCATTTAATAAACATCTCCAACCTTCACATACTTCCCATACTGTTGATACATCTTGGATACTAGGATTCATTACCTTGGTATCCACCTCATGTGCTATAAGGAACTCACATCCTTATCTCATCCACTTTTACCAACATTACAAATATCAGGACATATAAGAGGAGTCTTCCTAATTATTAGAATGATCAAAAGCATACTCATCACAGACTTTATGATCTTGGAACCAAAGTCCAAGCAACCTTCTGCTATAATAAACCAGCCAACCTCATGTTTACAATGAATCCACACATACCAAGTGGCAATGATCCACTTGAAAGATGTGCCCTAGAAAGGAAAGACACAAAGGGAAACACACTTCCCACATCATAGAAGAATTGTTCAAGGGTCACTAGCAAAAAGGTAACCAATTCTATTTTCATTATGCAGGTTACAACTTCATAGGTATCATTTTACCTTTTTCATTTCGGGTTCCTTGCCATTAGCATAGGAATCATCATGATTAACATATCTCATTACTCCTTCCTTGATGACTATTTATCCCACTAGGGTATGTTCTCTTATTTTATTATGTTTTTCAACCCCTTATCAATAGGTAAATTATTATATTCTTCATTTTCTTCATTAAACATGGATCATCTCCATTAATTTCTTTCACATTCCATGCTGATTTTACATTAACCCTTTCTTACATAGATAGGTTGTTCTAAGATTAACTCATGTTCCACTTATTCCTTTGTCATTGTTCCCATTTATCTTCTCATTTTATACTTATCATTGGATTTCTCTCCGTCTTATGTGAATTTCATACCTTAAATCTCTTTATAAGAATAGACTTATCTATCTTTTACTTTATTATCTTCTTGAATTCATATTCAAGAACTCCTATTTTGCTTATTTGTATTCGAATTTATATTACATGGTTTGTATCTTTCTCTTATAGTTAACAAACATTCAAGTTTTGATAGATAATGATGTAATTTTCATCTTCTTCAAGGTAATATTGAGTTATATGCATCATGATTTCTGATTCATTATGCTCTTTAGATTGTTTCAAAATAACTACTTGATCAGAGTAATCAAAAAGACAACAATCTAAGAGTTCCACACCTTTTCTTCAATAATTGGATACCTAGCCAGGGCATCCAAGTGTTGAGATTAGGCAGTATGCACCATGTTTATATGTCATGTTCATAACTTAGACATCATCTTGGTCCTAAGTCCTAGTATCCCTGTAGACTCAGTGAACCTAAAGCTTTGATACCAACTTGTGAGCACCCGTTACACTAAACGATATTACTCAAAACATAAAATGCAATCAATCACCAGTTAACCACTCACCCAAAAATATGGGTAAATTAAAACCAATTTCAACATCAACACCCGCTCAAAAACATTTGCATAAGAGACCAAACATCTTTCTTGTATCAATACTATGCCAAGAATTTGATACAAATTATTCTATCGCCATAGCCACAACATATATAAATAAGTGAACAATATTCATATATGCCACACAAATAAGCATTAGCATGCTTACAAAAGTTTGATTCATTTGAAACGCCATATACAAACTTTTCCTACCCAGACCAGAGCATACAGGGATGACTCTAGGACACACTAGACATCTAATCAACTTTCTCAAAGATTCATTACTATAGCTCATCTTTGCTGCCACATGTTTGTTTTTGGCACTTCCTATTACCTAAAAATATGTGGCAAACCACAAGGGTGAGACCCATGTCCTAGAAAGAGATATAACGTCCAACAATGTTTATTGTTTACAACATTTTTAGGTAATGAGATAGTTTAAGCAGTTTAATCATATATAACAAATAACCTCCACAACACTGATGATTAACAAAATACATAAAGGAGTAGATAATAACTATCTTCATTACCCATCCTATTCTCATATCCCTATTAACAATATATGGATTATAGAAGCATGCACATCTCTAACATCATGAATAAGTCTAGTATCATTAGCATAGCTAACAACATCATCATGTCTTTCAAGTTTAACATATCAACATTATAAGTAGAGCTAATAATATAAGCACAACTATCTGCATAAGCATGATTAGCAGTATAGGCATCTCTAGTAACAAATGCATAGCTAGCAATATAAGCATAGCTAACAATATGTGATAATGAATGTCATAATCATAGCCAACAATAGTAATATGTCTATCAACTTAAACTTGACTATTGTATGTACACATTTATAACATGAGGATATCCACAACATAAGAATATCTAGTATCTCTTATTGTACTATACATGATCTCAATGAAAAGAAAGCAAGCAGGGGTTATCATCCAATATGAAGCGTTGTGTATAACCCTAAATAGATATGCTATACAGCTATCTTACATATTTTATTATGCCCTGGGGAATTTAAATCGTACCATCCAAAGTCCAACTAACCCCTACAAATGGCTATTCGGTTCCTTATAAGATCTAGGAGTGACGGTATCCTAAGATCTCTTCCCCTCAATCAGTACGAGCAAAAATGCAGTGACGTATCAGTCAAAGTTGCCACCACTGTAACATATAGTCAAGCCGCTAACCACTAGTCCACTCTTAGTACAGATCACAACACTAGATACCAGGGTATACAAAACCCTCTAATCCAAGGTACAACCACAGTTGTCCTCAATCACATCAGATGTATGAGGCATGACCATAGCCATCCTCCACAACCTACATTGTAAATGACAAGGATATATCCTCAACTTGCCACCCCCACATACTCAATAGTATGCACTCCGAGTTTCCCTTAGGAGTACTCATTTTACCATCCAGCAAGTTCTGACACTGAAGATGCCTCTATGGCATAGGGCATTACATGATTAGAGTTGCACTTGATTAGTTATGTCAATTGGTTGGATTAAGGTTGCATCAAACAAGTGAGCATACAAACCCTAATTTAATTCTAGCAAGCATATAAATACCACAACTTTTAAAAGATATAAAATGTGTGGAACATAATTTCTCATCTCATCATCACATGGTACTATTCACTTGCTATTCATGAGACTACACTAGTCATCATACTATCACAAGATATAAATCCTTTTCAAAATATCACAGGGTATCAACCCTTATCAACACAAGAGGATTACACCTCATTCAGGGCTCAACCATGCCCAAAGGTCATTAAGAACATCATACCATTTCCTGGAAGATCATCATTATCTTTGCATGCCTTATAACAAGTCTCAACAACATCACTTACATATAATACACCGGATCAACACAATATTCATTAATGAGCTAGGAGATATTCATAAACAATCATATAAGGGTTATATTAACATTAAGAACACTCCTTACATAAACATATAAGGAATCTTGATATGATTAACCCTCATCATATTCATAATGCACATGTTTAGCATAAGAAAATATCGACCATGTGGCTATGATAACCACCAATTAACACATTAAGGTTATGATCATATTATGGAGGTTATTTCACCATCATGCCATCATATAATAAGGTTAAACAAGAATACTCATATTTATCTATTTGCATTAGAGTTAGTTTTACAAGATAAATTATATTAATGTTATTAATCAACACTAATACTGAAACCCTAACTCACGGCATCCCCATTGGATCATGGAAGCATAAGGTGAAGCATCACCATCACATTCCATACTACTGTCAAGTATGAACCCACACATAAATCAATGTGTAACCATAGGGTCATAGCATACTATGGTTTCAACAACACTAAAAGAGTGCTCCATGATTATATTAGTCATTCAAGGACTATTGATACCCAATTACCATCATTTAGTTATGTTAAAGCTAGGTAAAACAAGATATACCTCATTAGGGTTACCCATTAATTCGTTATGGTGATTATAAATCATAATCATACGAGGGAAAGGGTAAGAATACAACCTTAAGACATTGAACCATCAAATTCTCATCACTTGAATCGTAACATTACACTACACGCTTCACCCAAAACAATGGAAATATTGAGGCATCAACTTCAAACCATGAAATGTTGAAAAAGTAAAGCCATTAGTTGTTTACAAAAGTTAACACCTAGAATGAATCATCTATAATGTTATGGAGTTTTGATCTATCAAATTCACCATTTATCCCTAGACATCCTTTGATTAACAACTATAAGGGTTCTGTTGAGAGTAGGGTAAAACCCACAATCGACTATTCATTTAAAACAAGCCATCCATTGTCAACAAGTAAGCACCTTAAGTTGATCATATAAAGGAAACCATCTAAATCACATTATTAGGACCAAAATATTATATTAGCCATCATTCCATTTTATTGGAGGAATAAACATTAGATCTTGATCATTGGGTCAAGTTCATATGTTAAAACTGGCAATTATAGTATAGGTCCAACCATGGCGTCAAGTGACCCATGAAACCATTGGTCTAAGGTTTAATTGATGCTAAAACTATATGATTAACTCGCCATAGGTTGTGGAGACTTGATCCACCATCATTAGTGACCATTAAGTCACCATAGGTTGTTAGATAAGCACTATATTCATTAATCACCCTCGAATATCAAATTAATATTACCATTGATTGATAGCATCATTAGGGTACTTAATAGTTAATCATTAAGCTTCTAGTTAGGCCAACACCTGACCTAAAGGTTGAAAGTCATTGGACACCCTTGGTCACCACCATCAGTTGTCATGACGACAACACCATCAGTTGTTGCAATGATACCACCATTGAGTCATGTGTTTATAGAAGAAATTAACTTAAAACCCTAAAATTGACCATTGGTTGATAGGTTTTTAACACCATTGGTTGTCAAACCAACCTGATCCAAGTCATATTATACCTTTGGAATAACGTACACATGAATACAGGTTCGTCTAGAACTGAAATCAGAACAGGAAACATTATTAAAATCGAAATCCAAGTCAAGCATAGCTTTTTAGTGCAAGGATCATCATTTTCAAGCAAGAATATGAGCTAGAAAGCTTATGGTAAGCAATTAACGTGGAGCAAGTTATAAAACTTGCCTCTAATTATAAGTAAAACTCCCAAATAGAAGCAAAGACGAGCAGGTAGGGTAGAAAATCCAAGCATAAGTTGTGAACTCGTCCATCTAGCACATTTTTTCATCAAATGAGCAAACCCTAAGCATAGGGAGCAGGAAAGGTAGGGTTTTAGAACTTTAGGGGATATTATACCATGGAACAACAAGGTTATGACCTGTATAAAGGTAGGAGGAAGGATAAAAAAGAAATAAATGGAGGAAAGAAGGGGATTCTAACTCTTTTAGGTCAAGATCACTAGAAGGAAGCTTTTTAAACCCTAAAGGATGTCAATTGCAACCCTAGATTCTTTTTCCAAGAAGATCCCCTCTTTCTTATTCCTTGGATAGGAAATTCGCAGAAACACATAGGGAGAACAAGGTTCATAGAAGGAGGGAATTTTTGGAGAGAAAATGGCTCGTTTGGGTGCTTAGGGATAAGTATATGAAACTTTAAGATAAAGAAAAATAAAACGTAGAAGTTCTAGTATCTTTCCAAGTGTCCATGGCCTTAAACTATTAAGAATATACAATAACACACAAAATCATCTCCCCCACTATTCATAGAGACATTCTTATCTCTCGTTTCTTGAATTTCCAAGTAAAACAAATAATTCATGAGTTGATAGCTACTAAAGGTAGCTCATCCATGAAGGGGTAAACCCTAAAATACCCTTGGAGAAAACACCTTCAAACAAGGTTTAAAAAGGTTCCCCATGGATCAAAAAGTTCTATAATGATGAGATAATATCCAAGGAGCATAATTAAAGTGATAAATTGCAAATAAAATCTCTCAATTGGGTAAATTGTAGAAAAGTTGAAAATGTGCATAAAATTGAATAACTTGCTCAAACAGTGTCCAAATTGGACCAAATTTGAAACTTAAGCTTGTATTATGATTTCAAGTCATATCACAAGGTTATATTAGGGTTATAATAATTCAATTATGATAATTAAGCTTATTCAACTCATTAAGAAAGTTTAGGGGCCTTACAACTATAAACCCCCAACAGGGATTTCGCTCCCAAAATCCAAGGTACACATAGATGGACACTTCTCATGCATGCCATCCTCATTATTACACATGGTTACATTCATCACATGATGATGTCACATCTTTCTCGTAGAAGACATATTCTTTTCTTTTAATTCATACATATTTTATCTTGGGTCAACACAAAAACCCCCACATAAGAAGACATTCTCAATATGGAATATAGAAACTTGTTGTGTCATCTATAAAAATATAGTAGTAATGTTCAAATTTAAATTCTACCTATCATCCTAAAATTATATACATTGTATCAACACATTACTCAAAAGTCATACTCGCTGGCTCTTATCAAACATAGAACATTATGTATCTCTTATCATTAATAACTTTACAAGGTCTCATCTTGATTCTCCTTTAATGGTTGTTGTAATTAACAACACAATCAACCAGGTATGCATCTCCTAATTTTTAAGAACTATGAATCATATATAAAAAATTATAGAGGATTCTCTAATCATCTCAATGGTGCACTGACCATCTTTTTGGTTGAAATAACATATATTTGTGTATAATCGTTAACAAATATAACTTCCTAATTGACCTTGTTAGGAGTAGAACGATGACACTGTCTTCATCTTATCAGAATTCACACAACACACTTAATAGAGATATCATAACTCCAAGAGGATACTCTAGTCAACCCCCAACTCACTCTTTCTAGACTTGTCACACATAAGTGCAGTTGCTTCATTATTCTTAAGGTTTAACAAATATATTGACCATGTTAGTGACCATCTATGGAATACTCTGAGATGTCATCATTCAAAGCTTGCTACAACTTGTAAGACATGACTTGAACACTCTATTCCTCCTACTCATAAATTCTATTGTACATTGGTTAGTCTAAAGGACATAACCCTAAACTCACCATATCATGTAACTTATGTCATCCATTCTAACTCTTATGCATTGATATAAGATCCTAGGTTTATCTTAAAGGAACATGGTAGCACATATTTGCTGATCATAAAACCATCTATCCTTCATAGGGGTCTTACCCAACTATCACTAAACCATACACAACATTATAGAATCACTTTTATTTTTCCTTCCAAACAACATTTAGAGGGTCATCATCAACTCTCTCTCTCTCTTTAAGGGAGAGGAACACTTGGAGTGTTCATTTAATAAACATCTCCAACCTTTACATACTTCCCATACTGTTGATACATCTTCGATACTAGGATTCATTACCTTGGTATCCACCTCATGTGCTATAAGGAAATCACATCCTTATCTCATCCACTTTTACCAACATTACAAATATCAAGACATATAAGAGGAGTCTTCCTAATTATTGGAAGGCTCAAAAGCATATTCATCACAAACTTTATGATCTTGGAACCATATTCCAAGCAACCTTCTGCTTTAATAAGCCCGACAACCTCATGTTTACAATGAATCCACACATACCAAGTGGCAATGATCCACATGAAAGATGTGCCCTAGAAAGGAAAGACACAAAGGGAAACACACTTCCCACATCATAGAAGAATTGTTCAAGGGTCACTAGCAAAAAGGTAACCAATTCTATTTTCATTATGCAGGTTACAACTTCATAGGTATCATTTTACCTTTTTCATTTGGGGTTCCTTGCCATTAGCATAGGAATCATCATGATTAACATATCTCATTACTCCTTCCTTGATGACTATTTATCCCACTAGGGTATGTTCTCTTATTTTATTATGTTTTTCAACCACTTATCAATAGGTAAATCATTATATTCTTCATTTTCTTCATTAAACATGGATCATCTCCCTTAATTTCTTTCATGTGCGATGCTAATTTTACATTAACCCTTTGTTACACAGATAGGTTGTTCTAATATTAACTCATGTTCCACTTATTCCTTTGCCATTGTTCGCATTTATCTTCTCATTTTATACTTATCATTGGATTTCTCTCTGACTTATGTGAATTTCATACCTTGAATCACTTTATAAGAATAGACTTATCCATCTTTTACTGTATTATCTTCTTGAATTCATATTCAAGAACTCCTATTTTGCTTATTTGTATTCGAATTTATATTTCATGGTGTTGTATCTTTCTCTTATAGTTAACAAACATTCAAGTTTTGATAGATAATGTTGTAATTTTCATCTTCATCAAGGTAATATTGAGTGATATGCATCATGATTTCTGATTCATTATGCTCGTTAGATTGTTTCAAAATGACTACTTGATCATATTAATAAAAAAGATAACAATCTAAGAGTTCCACACCTTTTCTTCAATAATTGGATACCTGGCCAGGGCATCCAAGTGTTAAAATTAGGCAGTATGCACCTTGTTTATATGTCATGTTCATAACTTAGACATCATCTTGGTCCTAAGTCCTAGTGTCCCTGTAGACTCAGTGAACCTAAAGCTTTGATACCAACTTGGGATCACTCGTTACACTAAACGATATTATTGAAAACATAAAACACAATCAATCACCAGTTAACCACTTACCCAAAAATATGGGTAAATTAAAACCAATTTCAACATCAACACCCGCTCAAAAACATTTGCATAAGAGACCAAACATCTTTCTTGTACCAATACTATGCCAACAATTTGATACAAATTATTCTATTGCCTTAGCCACAACATATATAAATAGGAAAACAATATTCATATATGCCACACAAATAAGCATTAGCATGCTTACAAAAGTTTGATTCATTTGAAACACCATATACAAACTTTTCCTTCCCGGATCAGAGCATACAGGGATGACTCTAGGACACACTAGACATCTAATCAACTTTCTCAAAGATTCATTACTATAGCTCATCTTTCCAGCCACATGTTTGTTTTTGTCACTTCCGATTACCTAAAAAGATGTGGCAAACTACAAGGGTGAGAACCATGTCCTAGAAAGAGATATAACCTCCAACAATGTTTATTATTTTTAACATTTTTAGGTAATGAGATAGTTTAAGCAGTTTAATCATATATAACAAATAACCTCCACAGCACTAATGATTAACAAAATACATAAAGGGGTAGATAATAACGATCTTCATTACCCATACTATTCTCATATCCCTATTAACAATATCAGGATTCTAGAAGCATGAGCATCTCTAACATCATGAATAAGTCCAGTATCATTAGTATAGCTAACAACATCAGCATGTCTATCAAGTTGAACATATCAACATCATAAGTAGAGCTAATAATATAAGCACAACTATCTACATAAGCATGATTAGCAGTATAGCCATCTCTAGTTACAAAGGCATAGCTAGCAATATAAGCATAGCTAACAATATGTGATAATGAATGTCATAATCATAGCCAACAATAGTAATATATCTATCAACTTAAACATGGCTATTGTATGTACACATTTATAACGTAAGCATATCCACAACATAAGAATATCTACTATCTCTTATTGTACTATACATGATCTCAATGAAAAGAAAGCAAGCAGGGGTTATCATCCAATATGAAGCGTTGTGTATAACCCTAAATAGAAATGCTACATGGCTATCTTACATATTTTATTATGCCCTGGGGAATTGCAATTGTACCATCCAAAGTCTAACTGACCCCTACAAAGGGCTATTCGGTTCCGTACAAGATCTAGGAGTGACAGTATCCTAAGATCTCTTCCCCTCAATCAGTACGAGTAAAAAGGCAGTGACATATCAGTCAACGTTGCCACCACTGTGACATATAGTCAAGCTTCTAACCACTAGTCCACTCTTGGTACAGGTCACAACACTAGATACCATGGTATACAAAACCCTCTAATCCGAGGTACAACCACAGTTGTCCTCAATCACATCAGATATATGAGGCATGACCATAGCCATCCTCCACAACCTGCATTGTGTATGACAAGGATATATCCTCAACTTGCCACCCCCACATACTCAATAGTATGCACTCCGAGTTTCCCTTAGGAATACTCATTTTACCATCCATCAAGTTCTGACACTGAAGATGGCTCTATGGCAGAGGGCACTACATGGTTAGAGTTGCACTTGATTAGTTATGTCAATTGGGTGAATTAAGGTTGCATCAAACAAGTGAACAAACAAACCCTAATTTACTTCTAGCAAGCATATAAATACCACAACTTTTAAAAGATGTAAAAGGTGTGCAACATAATTTCTCATCTCATCATCACAAGGTACTATTCACTTGTTATTCATGATACCACACTAGTCATCATACTATCACAAGATATAAATCCTTTTCACAATATCACAGGGTATCAACCCTTATCAACACAAGAGGATTACACCTCATTTAGGGCTCAACCATGCCTAAAGGTCATTAAGACCATCATACTATTGCCTGCAAGATCATCATTATCTTTGCATGCCTTATAACAAGGCTCAACAACATCACTTACATATAATACACAGGATCAACACAATATTCATTAATGAGCTAGGAGATATTCATAAACAATCATAGAAGGGTTATATTAACATTAAGAACACTTCTTACATCAACATGTAAGGAATATAGATATGATTAACCCTCATCATATAAATAATGCACATGTTTAGCATAAGAAAATATCGACCATGTGGCTATGATAACCACCAATTAACACATTAAGGTTATGATCATATTATGGAGGTTATTTCACCATCATGCCATCATTTAAGAAGGTTAAACAATAATACTCATCTTTATCTATTTGCATTAGAGTTAGGTTCACAAGATAAATTATATTAATGTTATTAATCAGCACTAATACTGAAACCCTAACTCAAGGCATCCCCATGGGATCATGGAAGCATAAGGTGAAGCATCACCAACACATTCCATACTACTCTCAAGTATGAACCCAGACATAAATCAAGGTGTAAACATAGGGTCATAGCATACTAGGGTTTCAAAAACACTAAAAGAGTGTTCCATGATTGTATTAGTCATTCAAGGACTATTGATACCCAATTACCATCATTTAGTTATATTAAAGCTAGGTATAACAAGCTATACCTCATTATGGTTACCCATTAATTCATTATGGTGATTATAAATCATAATCATACAAGGGAAAGGGTAAGAATACAAGCTTAAGGAATTGAACCATCAAATTCTCATCACTTGAATTGTAACATTACACTACAAGCTTCACCCAAAACAATGGAAATATTGAGGCATCATCTTCTTACCATGAAATGTTGAAAAGGTAAAGCCATTAGTTGTTTACATAAGTTAACAACTAGAACGAATCATCTATTATGTTATGGAGTTTTGATCTATCAAAGTCACTATTTATCCCTAGACATCCTTTGATTAACAACAATAAGGGTTATGTTGAGAGTTGGGTAAAACCCACAATTGACTGTTCATTTAAAATAATCCATCCATTGTCAACGAGTAAGCTCCTTAAGTTGACCATATAAAGGAAACCATCTAAATCATATTATTAGGACCAAAATATTACATTATCCATCATTAAACTTTATTTGTGGAATAAACATTAGATATGGATCATTGGGTAAAGTTCATATGTTAAAACCATCAATTACAATATAGGTCCAACGATTGCATCAAGTGACCCAAGAAACCTTTGGTCTAAGGCTTAATTGATGCTAAAACTATATGATTAACTCGCCATAGGTTGTGGAGACCTGGTCCACCATCATTAGTGACCATTAAGTCACCATAGGTTGTTAGATCATCACTATATTCATTAATCACCCTCAAATATCAAACTAATATCACCACTTATTGGTAGCATCATTAGGGTATTTAGTAGTTAATCACTAAGCTTCAAATTAGGCCAACACCTAACCTAAAGGGTGAACATCATTTGACACCCTTGGTTACCACCATCATTTTCCATGAAGACAACACCATCAGTTGTTGCAATGGTACCACCATTGCGTCATGTGTTTATAGAAGAAATCAACTTTAAACCTTAAAATTGACCATTGGTTGATAGGTGTTTAGCACCATTCGTTGTCAAACCAACCTAATCCAAGTCATATTATACCTTAGGAATAATGTACACATGAAATGGGTTCATCTAGAACTGAAATAAAAATAGGGAACATTATAAAAATCGAAATCCAAGTCAAGCATAGCTTTTTAGTGTATGGATCATCATTTTCAAGCAAGAACATGAGCTACAAAGCTTATGGTGTAAGGCCCCTAAACATGCTTAATGAGTTGAATAAGCTTAATTATCATAATTTAATTCTTATAACCATAATCTAACCTTGTGATTAGTTTTGAAATCATAATATAAGCTTAAGTTTCAAATTTGGTCCAATTTTGGACATTGTTTGAGCAAGTTATGTAATTTTATGCACATTTTGGACTTTTATGCAATTTACCCAATTGAGAGGTTTTATTTGCAATTTTTCACTTGCATTATGTTCTTGGTATATTCTCTCATCATTCTTGATCTTTTTGAGCCATTGGGCGCCTATTTAAACCTTAGTTTGAAGGTGTTTTCCTCAAGGGTATTTTAGGGTTTACCCCTTCATGGATGAGCATGTTTCTATTGACGGTGGGGGAGCTGCTTGTGTGTGCTTGTATATTCCTAATAGTTTAAGGCCATGGACACTTCGAAAGATACTAGAACATCAACTTTTTCTTTTTCTTTAGCTTAAAGTTTCATATGTTTATCCCTAAGCACCCAAACGAGCCATTTTCTCTCGACCACTTCCCCCCTTCTATGAACCTTGTTCTCCCTCTATACTTTTGTGAATTTCCTGTCCAGGGTAGAAGAAAGAGAGGATCTTCTTGGAAAAAAAATCAAGGGTTGCAATTGACTTCCTTTTAAGGTTTAAAAAGCTTCCTTCTAGTGATCTTTACCTAAAAGAGTAAGAATCCCCTTCTTTCCTCCTTTTATTTCTTTATTATCCTTCCTCCTACCTTTCTCCAAGTTAGAACCTTGCTGCTCCATGATAGAAATTGCTCTAAAGCTATAAAACCCTACCTTTCTTACTCCTTATGCTTAGGGTTTGTTGATTTGATGAACAAAGTTGCTAGATGGATGAGTTCACAGCTTATGCTTGGATTTTCTACCCAACCTTCTCATATTTTCTTATGTTTGGGAGTTTATCTTCTAATTAGAGGCAAGTTTTATAACTTTCTCCACGTTTATTGCTTACCATAAGCTTTCTAGCTCATGTTCTTGCTTGAAAATGATGATCCATGCACTAAAACGCTATGCTTGACTTGGATTTCCATTTTTATAATGTTCCATGTTCTGATTTCAGTTCTAGATGAACCTATGATCATGTGTACATTATTCCTAAGGTATAATATGACTTGTATCAGGTTGGTTTGATAACCTATGGTGCTAAGCACCTATCAACCAATGGTCAATTTTAGGGTTTTAAGTTGATTTCTTCAATAAATCCATGACCCGATGATGGTACCATTGCAACAACCCTATGGTGTTGTCTTCATGACAATTGATGGTGGTAACCAAGGGTGTCAAATGACGTTCACCCCTTAGGTCATGTTTTGGCCTAATTAGAAGCCTAGTGATTAACAACTTAGTACCCTAATGATTCTATAAATCAATGGTGATAGTAGTTTGATATTTGATGTTGATTAATGAATATAGTACTGATCTAACAACCTATGGTGACTTAATGGTCACTAATGATGGTGGATCAGGTCTCCAAAACCTATGGTGAGTTAATAATATAGTTGTAGCATCAATTAAGCCTTAGACCAATGGTTTCTTGGGTCACTTGATGCAAAGGTCGGAGCTATACTGTAATTGATGGTTTTAACATATGAACTTGAACCAATGGTCAAGATATAATGTTTATTCCTCCAATAAAGAGGAATGATGACTAATGTAATATGTTTGTCCTAATAATGTGATTTAGATGGTTTCCTTTATATGATCAACTTAAGGAGCTTACTTGTTGATAATGGATGGCTTGTTTTAAATGAATAGTTGATTGTGGGTTTTTCCCTACTCTCAACAGAACCCTTATTTTTGTTAACCAAAGGATGTCTAGGGTTAAATAGTGACTTTTATATATATCAACTCAATAACATCATAGATGATTCATTCAATGTGTTTACTTATGTAAACAACCAACAATCTTATCTTTTAAACATCTAATGGTTCAGGGTGACATTGTGGTATAGTGATATGGGTTGAATGATGATGCAACAAATGGACGGTTACCCATAATAAGGTAGCCTTTCCTATTCACTCATATGAATAGAAGGGATGATAACCATATTGTGTTGATATGTAACCCTAATGAGTTATAGATTGTTATACCTAGCTTTAATATAACTAAATGATGGTAATTGGATATGAATAGTCCTTGAATGACTAATACAATCATGGAGTACTCTTTTATTATGGTTGAAACCCTTGTTGGCTAAATGGACATTTGTAAATCCATTTGTTTTGATAATGACAAACATTTCATTCTTGTTAATCTAACGTGCTACTTGAGTGTTGCAGGAATAAGGTGGATGACAAAGCAATTAGGGAAATCCATATGCTTACATATTTATATTTTCATGATATGTAATCACTTTGTAAAAACTTGTACAAATATATAATGTGCAAGTACTTAGATTTCATGTAAATCAAGTGTTAGATTCTCCCTAGCTAAACATCACATTTAGATAGGTCATCCCCTTCAAATAAGTGTCACATATGCACACTCATACACACACTTAGTGCTTTAATTGAAAAATTGAAACAGGGTCAATCTCGGTCGACTAACTCCTCGACCGAGACACTCTCGGTCGACAATTTTCTCGACCAAGAAAGACCTAGGTAGCCGTTAGACACATCTGACAAGGTAGTTGGTAGTTGGAGATAAACGTTGCAAAACACTTGATTCAGAGAGCCTGTCGGTCGACAAAAGTTCGACCGAGTAGGTGTCTCGGTCGACCATTTCTCGACCGATTTGGACTCTGACAGCAACTGCAGAATTAATTAATTAGCAGTTGCTAAAGCAACAAACTTGTACCTAACGGCTAGTTAAGCACTTAAAAACCCCTAGAAGGTGTCTAGAACGTCCTTAAGCACTTGTAGGACATTCCTATAAATAGGGCATGCCTTAGGACACCTAAACTTACTTGTTACACTTGAGAAATCTTTGAGCATACTTTGAGCAACCTGTTTGTGAGCAAACTGAGCATAGTGACAATAGGCTACTTCTTCTCTTAGCTCAAAATTCGTGTCCTATAGGCTAGCATCTCCTATCCACTGCAATTACATTTCCATACACTTTGGTTAGGAGATCTACATGCTTGATCTAGGCAAATCAAGCCTTGTGCTATAAAAGGATAAGTTGTAATTTCTATTTTCTTTCTTGTTCTCTATTGTTGTTTGTACTCTCCTTGCTACTCCTAGGTTGGAGGCTGCGGGTTGGAGAGGTTGAAGATATTCTTGGTGAAGAAGGAGACCTTGAGCTACTTCAAGAAGGCTGGTGCAATGGGAGGTTACTTCTAGAGAGGAAGGCTACTTCAAGGGGGAGCTTGGAGTTACTTCAAGAAGGCTACCTCAAGTTGGTGCATCTACTTCAAGTGAAGGTTGTTCAAGGGGTGTAAAGAAAGTATTGTATTTTGTGTAAATCCTTGTGAAGGTAATAAAATTAATACTTTCAAAATCCCGGTTGGGTAAGCAACCGGGTAGTGGACTGACAACTTTAGTATTTGCTAAAGTTGGAACCACTCTAAACACCTGTCTCCTTCTTCCATTCTTCATTTGTGGTTGTTTGAGTTAAATAATTGCTAAAATATTTAAAAACTCTATTCACCCCCCCTCTAGTGTTTTTCAATTGGTATCAGAGCAGGCTTCAAGGAACCTTAACAAGGTCTTCAAGAATGGGTGACGGGGTCCTTAACAATCTTAACCTTGAAGGGACACTTGTTGCTAGACCTCCACCGTTTGATGGAACAAACTACACATATTGGAAGAGAAGGATGCAGTTCTACTTCCAAGGCATCAATTGGGACTTATGGAGGATGGTGTCAACCCCATACGAGCTTCCTCAAACACAATATGTAGAGTGGGATGCAAACACGGTAAAGTTGGCTCAAATGAATGCCAAAGCTGTAAGCATTTTATATTGTTCAATTTCAGTAGGAGAATTTAATAGGATATCAAATTGTGACACATCCTATGACATTTGGCATAGACTATCCATAACTTATGAAGGTACAGTTCAAGTCAAGAATTCTAAGATTAGCATGCTTAAACAAAAGTTTGAACACTTCCGTATGGATCCAAATGAATCTATTAGTGAAATGTTTGCAAAATTCTCTTCTATTATTAATGGTTTAAATGCCCTAGGAAAAACTGTTCTTGAAGAAGATCAGGTATCAAAAATCCTTCGATCACTTCCTCCTAAATACAAGCCAAAGGTGACAGCCATTGAAGAAGCTAATGACCTCACTCGGATGAAAATGGAGCAACTCAATGGCAATCTAGAAGCTCATGAAGCAACCCTAGAAGAGGAAGAAAGAAGAGAACGTGAACTTCAACAAGGAAAGAAGAAGGATGTGGCTCTAAAAGCTTCAAAGATAATTACACCAGAAAGTGAGGAGTCAAGTGAAGAAGAAGGAGAAGAAGCATTGATTGTCAATGGTAAGAAATATAGAAGATTTAAATCTAACAAAATTTCTAGTTCTTCTTCTTCTCCTCCGAGGTGCTTTGAGTGTGGAAAGAAAGGACATTTCAAAAATGAATGTCCTAAAGCAAAGAAAGGAAAGAAAAGATCACACAAGAAGAGGGGAGAAAAAGCCTATAAAGCTGCATGGGACGAGTCAAGTGAAAGTGAAAGCGGAGAAGAAAAGGTGGAATGTCTAATGGCAAGAGAAGATGATGAAGACTCTCAAGAGGTAAGCCTACTTGATCTTCCTAAAGAAGAGTTAATTACTAGTTTACAAGAAACTCACGATAAGTATGTTGATGTCAAGAAGAAACTAAAGAAGGTTATCAAAACAAATGATGAGCTATATGCTAAATTAAATGATCTCTCTTCTGAAAAGAACAACATTGATCTTGAGAATTTGTCTTTAAAAACATCTTTAAATGATTGTACTAACAAGCTACTCACTCTAGAAACAAATTTTGATCTTCTCTCTCAAGAAAAGACTGAATTGTTAGCTAAACTAAAAGACTTTCATACTCAACCAATTCTGTGTAACCATCTAGACTATGACAATGTTGTATAAGAAAGAGACTCCCTATTATTTGATTTAGATCAAGCTAGAAAAGATTTACACAAGAAGATGGATGACATTGCTAAGTTACAAAGAAACCTACATGAGTTAAGAAGAAAAGATATCCTTGACAACATCCTAAAAGCCTCCTCTAGTTTAAATGGAAGAAAACGTTTGGGATATGATCCAAAGAAAAACAACCCAAAAGAACTCGGACTATGTTTGTACCTAAGAACACAATTCCTAGAAAGAGAAATGAAGTTGAGTCTATTACTTGTCATTTTTGTCTACGTCTTGGACATTATTCATTTTCATGCCCGTATAAGACCAAGGATTCCTACTTAGTTTGGGTCCCAAAATCCCAAACTTAGTAGAGTCGAATGCAATTCAGTTGAGATATGATCAAATGCTTAATTTTGCAATTCATATTGTCTTATCTCAACTTAATAAAAGGTTTTATGCATTATAATAATTTTCTAAACTGCTGTACTAAAACAGAAACTTAGTCGGTCGAAGTATTGTCGACCAAAAATATAATCAGTCGAACTTTTGTCGACCGACCAGATGCCTATGACAAATCAAAATCAAACATCAACTATTTCGGTCGAAAATTGGTCAACCGCTGAATTTCTATCTTTAATTTGAAATACAGCAACCTTCTCGATCGACGATTAGTCGACCGAGAAAGATGTCGGTCGAACAATTGTCGACTGACTGAATTCTGAATCAGAATTTTTATACAGTCTCTACTTAAATGCTTCTAACCATATCGGACCATCACATGGGTACCAAAACCTACATTCTAATGCAGGATTGGGTGGTTGATAGTGGATGTTCCAAACACATGACCGGAAACAAGGATGCATTTCAAACTTTTGAAGAAAAGAAGAGTGGAACAGTCACTTTTGGAGATAACGGTAAAGGTAAAATTGTTGGAATAGGTAACATTGGTACAAACCTCGAAATAAAGAATGTTCTACTTGTTGATGGTTTGCACCATAACTTAATAAGTGTGAGTCAATTATGTGATAGTGTCTATGATGTTTTATTTAACAAAACCCGCTGCAAATTATTAATAGAAAACACTACAAATGTTGTCTATGAAGGAAAAAGAGTTGGAAATCTTTATATTCTTAGACCTAACTCTATGAAATCTGTAGTAGGAAAATGCTTGCTTGCAAATGAAAATACTTTACAATTATGGCATAAAAAGCTAGGACATGCTAGTTCACATGTTATCAAAAAGTTAGTGAAATATGATCTTGTTCGTGGTTTGCCTACTTTATCCTTTGATCAAGTTGAAAATTGTGAACCATGTACATTGGGAAAGCAAACAAAAACCTCTTTTAAACCTAAACATGAACTTAGCACCAGTAGATCTTTAGAATTAATTCACATGGATTTATTTGGACCTATGAGGACACAATCTATCGGTGGCAAAAGATATTGTTTTGTTATTGTTGATGATTATAGTAGATATACATGGGTACATTTTATTGCAACCAAAGATGATACTATTCATGCTTTTATAAAATTTTGCCCTATGATTGAAAATCTATTACAAAGCAAAATATGTACCATTAGAAGTGATCATGGTGGAGAATTTGAAAATCATGTATTTGAAGAATTTTGCACATCTCAAGGGTACACTCACAATTTTTCTGCTCCACGCACTCCACAACAAAATGGCATAGTTGAAAGGAAAAATCGATCACTACAAGAAATGGCTAGAACTATGATGCTCGAACATAACACCCCCAAAACCTTTTGGGCTGAAGCTGTAAACACCGCATGCTATGTGTTAAATAGAGTAACTGTTCACTCTCATTTGAAGAAAACTCCGTATGAAATAATACATTCTAAGAAACCTAGAGTTGACTATTTTCATACCTTTGGATCTACATGTTATATCTTAAATACCAAAGATGATAGAGATAAGTTTGATTCTAAATCACACAAAGCATTCTTTTTGGGATATTCTACCTCTAGCAAAGCATTTAGAGTCTACAACACTATCTCTAGAAAAGTTGAGGAATCTATTCATGTCTCTTTTCATGAAGAGTCCAAATCAGAAAATCTAGAAATAATTGATCTTACTAATCAATTCGAAAACTTAAACATACCAAATGATAGTGAGAAAGATACTACAAACAATAACCAAAGTGAAACACAACCTATACCTAGACTTATTAAGGATCATCCTCAAGAATTAATTATTGGAAATCCAAATGATAAAGTAAAAACTCGGTCTTCCTTTAAGGATGTCGCAAACATGGATTTTGTTTCTATCATTGAACCTAAGAAGATATCTGAAGCTCTTAAAGATGATTATTGGATAATAGCAATGCAAGAAGAATTAAATCAATTCACAAAAAATGATGTATGGGATTTAGTTCCTAAACTACAAGATAAAACCATCATTGGAACTAAATGGGTTTTTAGAAATAAGCTCAATGAGGCAGGAGAAGTAATAAGAAATAAAGCTCGGTTAGTAGCACAAGGATATAATCAACAAGAAGGAATAGACTTTGATGAAACGTATGCACCAGTAGCTAGACTTGAAGATATTAGAATGTTACTAGCTATTGCTGCACATAAAAACATCAAACTCTACCAAATGGATGTAAAAAGTGCATTTCTAAACGGAATCATTCAAGAAGAAGTTTATGTTGCCCAACCACCCGGTTTTGAAATACCGGAAAAAGGTGACTATGTTTATAAACTTAAGAAAGCACTTTATGGTTTAAAACAAGCACCTAGAACTGGTATGAAAGGCTCAAGACATATCTTTTTGATAATGGTTTTTCTATTGGAAATTCAGATTCTACTTTATTTTTCAAAACATATACATCTAATTTTCTTGTTGTTCAAATATATGTTGATGATATTATTTTTGGAGCTTCAAATGAATCATTGTGTACACAATTTAGTGACATTATGCAAAACGAATTTGAAATGAGCCTCATGGGTGAACTAACCTTCTTTCTTGGTTTCCAAATTAAACAAACGCCTTCCGGGATTTTTATAAGCCAAGAAAAGTATACTAAAGAACTCTTAAAACGTTTTGGGATGGATCAATGCAAACATGCTACTACTCCTATGGTCACTTCTACTAAAATTGATAAGGATGAAGATGGGGAACCTATTGATGATTCCTTATATAGAGCCATGATTGGTAGTTTGCTTTACTTAACTGCTTCTAGACCGGACATCATGTTTTCCGTTGGTCTTTGTGCTCGATTTCAATCCCAACCTATGCACTCTCATTTTCAAGCAGTTAAATGAATTCTTCGATACTTAGCCGGCACTACATGTTTTGGTTTATGGTATCCAAAAGGACAATCCTTGGATTTTAAAGCTTATACTGATGCTGATTATGCTGGTTGTCGACTTGATCGCAAGATCACTAGTGGTGGCTGTTTCTTGTTAGGGAGTGCTTTAGTATCTTGGTTTAGCAAGAAACAAAACACGGTTGCCCTTTCTACAACTGAAGCTGAATATATGGCAGCCGGATCTTGTTGTGCTCAAGTGCTTTATATGCAACAAGTATTAAACGATTATGGTTTTACTCTTTCATCTACACCTATTTTTTGTGACAACACAAGCGCTATAAACTTAGCACATTATCCTATCTTACACAACAGACCTAAACATATTGAAATCCGTCATCACTTTTTAAGGGATCATATTTCTAAAAATCATGTTTCTCTTCATCATGTTGATACGGAAGATCAATTGGCTGATATTTTTACAAAACCGCTTCCACTAGACCAATTTAACAAGATTAGAAAGTAATTTCTTATCACTCCTTTGGAAGATGTTTTCTTTGATATTTGTGCTTCTTAAAAATAACTTTTACTTACATCATTTTGGCTTTTAATGGAAATTTTTTTGGTACCTCTAATTAAGGGGGAGTTTTATTCTTAAATGGATATCTTTTTGAAATGACAAAGGGGGAGAAATAAATATAAAACTTAGTATTTGTGCAAAACAATAAATAAATATAAAACTTAGTATTTGTGCAAAACTCAATCAATGAGTTTCATAAACTCTTGGCTTTACATTGAAAGTTGTTATATTCCCTAAAGGATTGGATTTCATGTTCCATAATTCATGGGGAATAATAAGCACACATTTTATAAACAAGAGAAGAAATTTACAAAGGTAATCTTCAGGTATGAAAATCACATGTTTTATACTTTCTTATTTTATATTTAGGAAATGTTTGTCATCTTCAAAAAGGGGGAGATTGTTGGCTAAATGGACATTTGTAAATCCCTTTGTTTTGATAATGACAAACATTTCATTCTTGTTAATCTAACGTGCTACTTGAGTGTTGCAGGAATAAGGTGGATGACAAAGCAATTAGGGAAATCCATATGCTTACATATTTATATTTTCATGAAATGTAATCACTTTGTAAAAACTTGTACAAATATATAATGTACAAGTACTTATATTTCATGTAAATCAAGCGTTAGATTCTCCCTAGCTAAACATCACATTTAGATAGGTCATCCCCTTCAAATAAGTGTCACATATGCACACTCATACACACACTTAGTGCTTTAATTGAAAAATTGAAACAGGGTCAATCTCGGTCGACTAACTCCTCGACCGAGACACTCTCGGTCGACAATTTTCTCGACCGAGAAAGACCCAGGTAGCCGTTAGACACATCTGACAAGGTAGTTGGCAGTTGGAGATAAACGTTCCAAAACACTTGATTCAGAGAGCCTGTCGATCGACAAAAGTTCGACCGAGTAGGTGTCTCGGTCGATCATTTCTCAACCGAGATGGACTCTGACAGCAACTGCAGAATTAATTAATTAGCCGTTGCTAAAGCAACAAACTTGTACCTAACGGCTAGTTAAGCACTTAGAAACCCCTAGAAGGTGTCTAGAACGTCCTTAAGCACTTGTAGGACATTCCTATAAATAGGACATGCCTTAGGACACCTAAACTTACTTGTTACACTTGAGAAATCTTTGAGCATACTTTGAGCAAACTGAGCATAGTGACAATAGGCTACTTCTTCTCTTAGCTCAAAATTCATGTCCTATAGGCTAGCATCTCCTATCCACTGCAATTACATTTCCATACACTTTGGTTAGGAGATCTACACGCTTGATCTAGGCAAATCAAGCCTTGTGCTACAAAAGGATAAGTTGTAATTTCTATTTTCTTTCTTGTTCTCTATTGTTTTTTGTACTCTCCTTGCTACTCCTAGGTTGGAGGCTGCGGGTTGGAGAGGTTGAAGATCTTCTTGGTGAAGAAGGGGACCTTGAGCTACTTCAAGAAGGCTGGTGCAACGGGAGGTTACTTCTAGAGAGGAAGGCTACTTCAAGGGGGAGCTTGGAGTTACTTCAAGAAGGCTACCTCAAGTTGGTGCATCTACTTCAAGTGAAGGATGTTCAAAGGGTGTAAAGAAAGTATTGTATTTTGTGTAAATCCTTGTGAAGTTAATAAAATTAATACTTTCAAAATCCCGGTTGGGTAAGCAACCGGGTAGTGGAGTGACAACTTTAGTATTTGCTAAAGTTGGAACCACTCTAAACACCTGTCTCCTTCTTCCATTCTTCATTTGTGGTTGTTTGAGTTAAATAATTGCTAAAATATTTAAAAACTCTATTCACCCCCCCTCTAGTGTTTTTCAACCCTAATTTCCTATAACCATATGGTTACACATTGATTCATGTGTGGGTTCATACTTGAGAATAGTATGGAATGTGATGGTGATGCTTCAACTTATGCGTCCATGATCCAATGGGGATGTTGTTAGTTAGGGTTTGGGAATAAGTTATGATCAGTAACATTAATATAATTTATCTTGTTGAACCTAACTCTAATACAAATAGATAAAGATGAGAATTCATGTTTAACATTCTTATATGATGGAATGATGGTGGAGTAACCTCCTTAACATGATCATAACATTAATGTGTTCATTGGTGGTTATCATATCCACATGGTTGATACTTTCTTATGCTAAATATGTGCATTATGAATATGATGATTATTAATCATATCTAGATTCCTACATGTTGATGTAATAATGGAATGTTATTAATGTTAATATAACCTTGCTATGATTATTTATGAATATCTCCTAGCTCATTAATGCAATATTGTGATGATCTGGTGTATTATATGTAAGTGAAGTCGTTGATCCTTGTTATAAGGCTTGGAAAGATAATTATGATGTTGTAGGGAATAGTATGAAGGTTCTAATGACCTTTGGGCATGGTTGAGCCCTGAATGAGGTGTAATCCTCTTGTGTTGATAAGGGTTGATACCCTGTGATATTGTGAAAAGGATTTATATCATGTGATAGTATGATGGTCTTAATGATCTTTGGGCATGGTTGAGCCCTGAATGAGGTGTAATCCTCTTATATTGATAAGGGTTGATACCCTATGATATTATGAAAAGGATTTATATCTTGTGATAGTATGATGACTAGTGTATCCTCATGAATGGCAAGTGAATAGTACCATGTGATGATGAGATGAGAAATTATGTTTCACACATTTTATATCATTTGAAGTTGTGATATTTATATGCTTGATAGAAGTGAATTAGGGTTTGTATGTCCACTTGTTTGATGCAACCTTAATACATCCAATTGGAATAACTAATCAAGTGAAACTCTAATCATGTAGTGCCCTATGCCATAGATCCATCTGAGTGTCAGAATTTGCCAAATGATGAAATGAGTATCAGATCCATCTGAGTGTTAGAACTTGCCAAATGATGAAATGAGTAATCCTAAGGGAAAATCAGAGCGCATACCATTGAGTATGTGGGGGTGGCAAGTTGAGGATATATCCTTGGCATCCACAATGCATGTTGTGGAGGATGGCTATGGTCATGACTCATACATCTGATGTGATTATATATGTGATGAGATTGGAGGACAACTACGGTTGTACCTTGGATGGTAGGGTATGTGTACCCACCTCCTTTCACTAGTGTCGTGACCTGTACCAAGGATGGACTAGGTTTTAGCAACTTGACCTTATGTGTTGTTGTGGTGGACCCGTACTAATTGGGGGCAGAGAAGATCTTAGGAGTCTGATGAATCCAAATTCATCGTGATTTTTAGTCACGATTTTGGGTCCAATTTGTCTAAATACATTCAATTTCATCTCCTTAAAACTTATAATGTGCAATTTTGCTTGATTGATCAGATTATCAAATTATTAACTAGTTTTATATGGATTTCATGCAGATTATGTTGGTCATGTTGAGGTTGAACCATCAACTGGAACACACCTCCATTTAACCCTAATCTACCTTCAACATAATCATCACCACCGCTTGCTTCATTCCACCTTTATCTCCATCAACCATCATCCATATCAACACCTAATAAGTGGGGCCCACCTTTCTTTACCCTTGATCTACCTTCACTCAAGATCCTCTCATCCTTGGTTTTGACCAAATAGTCTTGACCAAATGGTCTTGATCCATTGGGTTTCATTCATTTGGTTTGTACACCAATCAGTCTCCACTCCCTAGCAGTTTTTCCCTCATGATCATCCATTCAGTCTTGGGCCTTCTCCTAGCCACACAATCTTGATTTCACGGTCTGCCCTCCTTGTGGTTTTCCTACAAATGTTTTCACCCAAACAATGTTGGCCTTGCGGTCTCCACCCCCCTCACGATCTTGTGCAAGACCAGATGACTCCACGCTCTCTACATCCTCCTCCGTCATTACCTACCCACACTCGATGGTGCCTACAAGTGCCTTTCAACCGTCGCTTGCACTTGCAACCCTATCAATGTCACAACCACCACCATCACCTGCCGAAAACTACCTGCAATAGGTTGTGCTACAACCACCAAGTCACTTAGTGCCTCCACCATCTTCGACATGCAACACCTCCTTGCGGTGTCCTCCTCCTCCTCCTTTTGCTCGACGACATCATCTTCATGATTACCTGCACCATCCAAACCGCACGACGGCCATGAGGTCTCAAGAACGCTAGACTCCATTCGGTCCTCAAGACCGCTAGAGTGTGATCAGTTTAAAGACTGATTGCCGAAGACCACTAGGTCAGAGACCGTTTGGCCGCCGCATCCACGAGACCGGTTGGGCGCAAGACCTATTGTCTAAGATCATTTGGGCGCATGTCGAAACCATTAGAAGCCAAGACTGGTTGAAGAAATGAGGAAGTAAGATTGTGAAGAGAAACCGATTGGAGACCAAAACCTGAAGACCCTCACAAGACCGTATGGACGAGAGTTCCCAAACTGTGAGAAGGCATATCGTGTAAGTTAGGACCGAGAATGTAACATCCCAGGATTTGAGGCCTCGGATAATGATCTTAAAAGGAATTATTGGACTACCCATATCACCAAGGTGCACCTCCTTTTCTGAGAACCCATCACTAAAGAATTCCATAGTTAAGTGTGCTCATCTTGGAGTAGTAATGGGATGGGTGACTTGTCAGGAAGTTGATCCTGGCATGCGTGTGAGTGAGGAAAAAGCGTGCAGTTAAGGCTAGTGGTGGTCTGTGGGGACAGTCGTCATTCCTAAAACTCTACTAGAGCCTTGGGCAGTGGGCCCGGGCATTAAAAATGGTATCAGAACCAATTCCCCTCGAGTAGGTGGGGCCCACATGGGCATGTCATGCCAGTCTTGAGCCGTGCAGTCTAGGCATGTAGGAAAGGGTTGTCCATGGTTGACGTAGCCACCCTTGCACTGGTATTCCATGATCGGGAGTTGGGTGTCCATGGGCCATTGCCGGTCTGCACTTAAATGGGGAAGAGATTATGAGGCCTTATAGTTGACCCTTGATGAGGACGTCAAGAGTCTAAGTGGGGGAGATTGTAACATCCCAAGATTTGAGGCCTCAGATAATGATCTTAAAAGGAATGATTGGACTACCCATATCACCAAGGTGCACCTCCTTTTCCGGGAACCCATCACTAAAGAACTCCATAGTTAAGTGTGCTCATCTTGGAGTAGTACTGGGAATTGTGACCTGTCGGGAAGTTGATCCTGCCATGCACGTGAGTGAGGACAAAGCACACAGTTAAGGCTAGTGGTGGTCTGTGGGGACAATCGTCATTCCTAAAACTCTACTAGAGCCTTGGGCACTGGGTCTGGGCATTAGAGAGAAGATAGAGGCACAGCCTCACAGCTTCCAAACCATGAGGGCTTTTCAAGTTTTCCAAAACTGATCAGAGCAAGATCCTGAATATTCTAAACCGTGAAGGCTACTGAGTTCTAAATTGTGAAGAACTAAATGGTTTCCAAACCATTAAGAGGACTCACGATCCCAAACCGTGTAAGACCCCATCCAGTGCCTATAAATAGGAACAGTAGGGTCCTCATTTGAGGATCATATCTGGCACGCCGACAGGTTGCCTAAACACAGGTTTGATCCCACATACCTCCATACCATTTCCACTCTACCTGCTGCTCCTCTTGCTACGCACAAGGAGGTCAAGACGAGAAAGAAGGTGGAGAAGAAGATCTTCCCAGTCTACCTTGGTGGTTCCTCCTCTTCGTCCAAATTTGCTCCGACATGACACAAATGGCTACATCATCTTCACCAAGCTGCGACTACCTTTTCATCATACTCATGGCAGAATCTTCCCTCTCTCTTGTTCTTCTTATTTCTCACATCATGGGTGAGTAATTCCTTTTTGCTAGGGTGTGAGGACTAGCCCCGCTACCCATGCAAGCATGTTCTCTTATTAAACATTCCATGGCAATGTATATAACTTTTCATTTCTTCATTAATCGTTAATGTTTGTAGTTGGATTACCTGATTGCTTTTATCTTGTAGGGTAGAATGTCGATTAACAAGGTTGACTCCCAAACTAGAAATAGAATGGGATTCCTTGAGGTCGTAAGTGTATGATCTGTGAGGGGATGAGCCATCAAGCCTAAGGTGATGCTTCGGTGGCCTAAACATCCCACGGGGAGGGCCACATCTTCAGTTGGATATGTGTATCTTCATTGTTAATCTTCGATGTTTTCTAGTAGATTAATTACCTGCTTGCTTGTCGATTAGCACGGTTGACTCCTTGATGAGAATTTCTGATAGGATTCCTTGAGGTAGTAAGTGTATGATCCATGAGGGGACGAGCCATCTAGCCTACGGTGACTCTTCTGTGGCCTAAACATCCCTCAGGGAGGGCCCCAACTTCAGTTGGATATTTGTATCTTCGAAGCTGTAAGTGAGTGATCCATATGGTGATGAGACATCTAATACCTAAGGTGATGCTTACGCAAGCCTAATGCTCATATGGGGGGTTTTTGCAGCAGCTCCATTTGGATGGTTATATCTTACCTGGATGTTTTATGTTTGGATGTGTTTTCATGTGTAGTGGTGGTGAAACCCAGGACCATCCCAGCGATTCCATATCATTAATCTAGATCAACTTTAATTCGGCTCTTCACTTTCCTACAATTAGTTTAATTAAACTCAAAATCAAATTTTGTTCTAAATATTAGCCTTACTTGAACTAGACTAGACTAGAAATGATTCCTAAAAACGTTGTCCTTTGGAATTCGATCCTCAACTATACTGTGATAAGACCCGTCCTCTTGCGGGTGGTATTATTGCACAAGGTTTTGGTAAAAACTCTGGGAATTTCAACCTCGAGTGAATTTGTTAGTGCGATAATAAACCATGTCAGAGTCTGGATCTTCCTAGTTCTTGTATGGTACTGATTTTGACTTAGCAGTGGTCAGTTGGATTTTGAGTGGTATCCTCAAATTCCTTAGGGCATAACAAAAGATGTAAGACAACCATGTATCATATCTGTTTAGGGTTATACACAACGCTTCATATTGGATGATAACCCTTGTTTTCATTCTTTTCATTGAGATCATGTTTAGTATGATAAGAGATAATAGATATGATTATGTTGTAGTTATGATCATGTTGTAAACATGCTTATGTTGTCAAATGTACTGACATTGATGGTTAAGATGATGTTGCTCGCTATGTTTAATATTTCTAGCCATTCCTATGTAATTATAGATGGTTAAACTGCTAATCATGTCTATGAAGTTAATTGTGCTATGATGTTAGTTCTACTTATGATATAGATTTGTTCCCTTTATTTGAGATGCCAATGTTGATAGCCATGTTATGTTACAAGACATATTCATGATGTCAGGGATGCTTATGCTGGTAGATCTCTTGTGATGTTAGCAAGGAATACGATGATAGTCAGATTAATGATAATGATTGTTATTAGATGAAATTTGATGATATTTTAATATATATCTATCCAAAGAAATGGATTTATTTGTTATCTATATATGCATTGATGATCATACATGTTGCTAAGATGATTTGCTTAATCTGTTTAGTATACTTGAACAGTTCAATTTGTTCAATTGATTATTAAATACTCCAACTACTTAGTTATCTACTATATAAAATGTTGTAATCAATAAGTGTTGATGGAGGTTATATCTCTTGTTGGTACATGGGTCTCACACTTGTGGTTTGCCACATTTTTTTAGGTAATCGGAAGGACGAAAACAAACATGTGGCAGCAAAGAAGAGCAATAGTAATGAATCTTTGAGAAATTTGATTAGATGTCTAGTATGTACTAGAGTCGTCCATGTACTCTCAGGTTTGGGTAGGAAAAGTTTGTATATGGTGTTTCAAACAAATCGAACTTTTGTTAGTATATTAATGCTTGTTTGTGTTGTACGAATATTGTTCTGCTGTGTATATATGTTGTGGCTAAGGCGATAGAACAATTTGTGTCAAATTCTTGGCATAGTATGGATAAAATAAATATGTTGGGCTCTTATGCAAATGTTTTTTATCAGGTGATGATGTTAAAATTGGTTTTAATTTATCCATATTTTTTGGTATGTGGTTAATTGGTGATTGATTGTGTTTTATGTTTTGAGTAATCTCGTTTAGTGTAACAGTTCCTCACATATGGTAAGCAATAAATGTGGAGCAAGTTATAAAACTTGCCTCTAATAAGAAGATCAACTCCCAAATAGAAGAAAAGACGAGTAGGTAGGGTATCAAATCTAAGCATAAGTTGTGAACTCGTCCATCTAGCACATTTCTTCATCAAATGAGCAAACCCTGAGCATAAGGAGCAAGAAAGGTAGGGTTTTAGAACTTTATAGCAATTTCTACCATGGAAAAACCAGGTTCCGACCTAGAGAAAGGTTGGAGGAAGGATAACAAAGAAATAAATGGAGGAAATAAGGGTTCTTACTCTTTTAGGTCAAGATCACTAGAAGGAAGCTTTTTAAACCCTAAAAGGAAGTCAATTACAACCCTAGATTCTTTTTCCAAGAAGATCCCCTCTTTCTTCTACCTTGGACAGGAAATTCACATAAGCACAGAGGGAGAACGAGGTTCATATAAGAAGGGAAGTGGTGGAGAAAAAATGACTCGTTTGGGTTCTTAGGGATAAGTATATGAAACTTTAAGATAAAGAAAAAGAAAAAGTTGAAGTTCTAATATTTTTCCAAGTGTCCATGACCTTAAACTATTAAGAATATACAAGCACACACAAGAAACTCTCCCACCATCCATAGATACATGCTTATCCCTCATTTCTTTAATTTCCAAGAAAAACAAATAATTCATTAGTTGATAGCTACTGAAGGTAACTCATCCATGAAGGGGTAAACCCTAAAATACCCTTGGAGAAAACACCTTCAAACCAAGGATTAATAGGTTCCCAATGGCTCAAAAATCTCAAGAATAATGAGAGAATATCCATGGAACATAATGCAAGTGATAAATTGCAATGAAAACCTCTCAATTGGGTAAATTGCAGAATAGTCCAAAATGTGCATAAAATTGCATAACTTGCTCAAATAGTGTCCAAATTGGAACAAATTTGAAACTTAATCTTTTCTTAGGATTTCAAAGCATATTACAAGGTTATATTAGGGTTATAAGAATTCAATTATGATAATTAAACCTATTAAACTCATTAAGCAAGTTTAGGGGCCTTACACTAATGGTAAGAGGAGAGGAACATATCCCTAGATTTAGCAATATATAAGGATTTTCTAGTCTTGTCATGAGTTATTGCAATAGAATTGTGATAAAGAATGCAATCATGGATGTTGGTTGTGGATGGGTGGTTAGGATGGTACATAGGGACAATTTGACCCACTTGAGGCCAGAGACTATGACTAGAAATCGATGTGCGAGGTTTCCCTCTCTCCTTAGGGGTGATTTTATAAGAGAAACACTGACGAGGAAAAGTGTCGTGGAATCATTTGTTACCCTATTCCACACTCCTAATGGATATATAGATAAAGGAGACTGGACTTGGGTGCCCATCCATAGAATGGCACAATAATTCATGCAGGCAATATATATGTAAAAGCAGTAACATGAAGATATAACAAGATACTAAACATGGAGGTAAGAGATAAGTACCCAATTCTAGATTCAATTATACCCATTTGAGTTTCCTTTCAATGTTTAGAGTCTTGAGTGTAGAGGATATTCATTTGGGAACTACAAATTTGATAAACAAAACATATCAATGCTAAAGCATTAAGTACGCTATAAAAAACATGTAACCACAGTTTAAGCATATAGTAAAAACTTATTTGGCTAGAAAAATCATAAAGAATAAGAAGTTGAAACAAGACAAGAACACTTGATGGCATTCTTTTATACAAAGCATTTTTAAAGTACATTTCCATTAAACTTAACAACATATTATTTTCACTGACCACTTCCTCTAAGGAAGGGTCCGTAAGGGTTCCTAGCATTAGCCAACCCTTCTATATATGTGAGGGACCTCAAAACCTATGTCAATTAGCTAACCCTCTTTCCAACATGCCATGTGCCCTTACCCCAAGAATATAGGAAGGAATACAAGGTCTGCATAATGGACAAGTTCAATTATGTTTGATGTTTGTTCCACATATTCAAGCAAAATGAACATACTAATCATGGGAACAAGTAGCTCAAACAAGTAATTATCTAGCCAATCATTCATATGAGCATACATACAAACAAGCCAATATCATATTAGGATCTAGAGATTCTTACAAGTAATGGCCGAGTAATGATAAGATCTCAAGAGATGGTCTAGCCCTAGGGGACCTATATGTTGGGTTTTAGGGGAGACAGAGAAGGTAGCAGAAACAAAAAAAAATTCTTCTCCCAAACCTAGAATAAAGGAATCGCATCAATGTCTATATAATAGGAAGAATGGTTTGTAGAGGCATACCTTCTCTCGAGGCTTGCTCGGTGATGTTACCTCCCAGCTTGCGTGGTCTTCACCTCCAGTCTTGGATGGTGTCTGTGCAGCTCCTGGTCTCACCGGGACTGTCAGGATTGACAGTTGTCCTCTGAGCAGCAGAAGTCTCCCGCCTCAGAAGTAGTCCACATAGACCACCCGGAACTCCAATCTCCTTATCCCACAAGGAATTGGAAGGAGTTGTACCCTCTTGTCGGCGTACTAGTCATCGACACACTCTCCTACCACCAATCGCTTTTCTGTAGTTGTCTTTCGCTTGTTGTGCCTCCCTTATCAGGTAGCACTTGCTCGGGCTCTCTCAGTTACCAAAACCAGAGAGAACAACAACTTTGCAGAGCAACTGGTGTTCTGAGTTGTTTCTGAGAAGCCCCCAATACCCCTATATATATAAGAGGGTCATGGGATAGGGTTCTCTATCCCAGGAAATGCAGGATAAAGTAGGAGTAGAAGGGTTCGATATTTTTCCACAAAACAACCAACTTGCGCCAGCTGAACCGATCGGTTCACACCCTGAAATGATCATTTCGGGCCCTAAGCCGATCATTTGGGACCTGAGTCGGCCGTTTGGGGCTCTGAATCGATCGGCTTATGCCTGAGCTGATCAGTTCGTGGTCCTGATCCAACTCAAATTGACTTTCACATTTGTTTCCAATTAATCAAATATTAATCCTTGTCCAAATCGAATTTGTAAAAGTGAAACAAATTGTATTTGCAAAATAGTCTTCTGACTTTCCAAATGATCTTGGTTGGTCACATGAATCCACTTAAAACAATTGAGCTGATCGTTTCATGACACATGAGCCGATCGACTCACCACTTGAGCCGATCGGTTCCAACCTGAGTTGATCGGTTCAACCCTATGAGCCGATCGGTTGGAGCAGCAGACTTCCACAAATCAGTCAATCGCATTTTCAATCAATCTGAAACTCCAATCAATTGGTCCAACACCTTGAACACTACGATATTGAGCTATCAATTGATTGAGTGTTTAATTAAACTACTAAACTCCTTTAGTAATCAATCTAAACGTCATTTGTGGATAAAATCCTTTTCCAAATTAAATCCTATGTATGTGACCCTACAAGTCCATTTCACATTGGCAGTGAAAGTCCATAACACTTATGACTTCACAAGCAAAGAGCGGTGCCTAGTCACACATCAGTGCTACCCATGTGAAAAGGAAAGTTGGAGAACAACTTTCAATCCTACAATCTGTGAATGGTGCTACAGTAAATGTATAATTCCTTTGTCATTGATATCCCAAATGAACTCAAGGCATTGAACAGTCATCCTGTCAACGTTCATTCACTTTCTTGATCTCAGAGTAGATTGGAGGAGATATGTATGACATCAATATCACATACTGATTCGCACATGCGTGCACGCCTATCTCAATCCTACTCATCAAGTGGCCATGGATATCAAACTCCCTCAGGAGGGACAAATCCCATATCTATCACTCACCCCTCAAAAGCCCCATGTGTCAAAGCCACCCAATCATCACCTTTATAACAACCCATGTTTCAGGATTGCATTTGATGATGTCAAAGTGTACCCAACAACATGTGTTGAGTGTAGTGATTTCAGGTCAAAGAATCAAATTCACCACCATCACTGTGAGAACTGATTGTGACTACCATGTCATGGTTCCATGTGTCAAACTCACAATGGGTCTGCCCGGTATACTTGTTCTCTAACAAGTACCTATGTGTTTGGTTTGATATCTCCATATCATGACTAACGAGATTCTGTCATCAACCAGCACCACAATCTAGTCTTGTGTGTCGTTGTTGTCTATCTACCTTCCACAATGACATCCGACTAGGGGCATAATAAGAATGTACAAACTCTTAGCATCCGCATGATCTCATCGTTTAGGTCCTGAACCTGAAAGCATACATCATTGAGTATTGTCATTCTGTAGACATTCAATATGTTCTATCATTATCTCATATGATTGAACCAGAAAGAATTGGAAGCTTTCCTTTGCTGTTTATCAAATCAATCTTAATGTATCCCACCAATCATCTCATGATTAGCTCTTAGGGCATACATACCAACACACTCCCACTTGCACTGTGAGCCAATCACACCCTTGAATCATATTCTTAGTGATCTTCAAACATGTCCCACATGTTACTGTACTCTAGTACTAACATAGTGAGTTATTGCAATCACCTTGCCAAATTCGGTATTAACTGCATGTCTCTCATCTCTTCATTGTACATCACACGTATGAGATGGAGTTGCTCTAATATGTTATCTAGTATTCTTTGCTAACCTTTATCCACATTGCTTGACCAAGCACTCCTAACTTGTCATCAATGACCTGAATAACTATAATTTCATCTCTATGAACTCTTAGATCCATATTGTATCCACTATTTTTCTCTAATACACGGATACTCGACATTTCCTTTTAAAACAAATTTATTGGAACGTTTCCATTATTCAACAAACATTCACTTTTATCTATATATCACATATATATTGCAATTAATACTTTGTCCTTTTCGGAATTCACATCAGTGTAACTCTTTACAGTGAACCCTTCCTTATTTCCATAGAACTAGTACTTCTCAAGTACTAATCAAGTTCTCATGGTATTCCAGTAACCCTTACTAGAACTATACAGACATCCACTCGTCATGTCCCACATACGAGTTATCAGGATGAGCACATCATATTGTCATGTCCTACATACAAGATGATCAATGCATTTTATTCTTTCCATTTACATACATGCAAGATAATGGGATGATTACATACATGATAGATCCGTATCTATTCTTAGTGTTCCCATTTTTCATAAGAATTGGACACCTGGCCTTGGGATACTAGCTCCATGTAACATGGACAAGTTTTCTCCCACTAAATCTATATAAACTCAACCCTTTAGTATAGATTGCCAATGTATGGTTTCTCTTTTCAGGTCAAGAGGTTTTTGAGAACTATCTCTATAGATCTTTATTCCTATCACATAGGAAATGTCTCTATATTTCCTAAAGATAATTTCCACTTTGGATTTCCATTCTAGAACATTTCCATTTCACATCAACATGTGGAATGTTAATACGCTCCCACTAAATTATAGATCTCTCCTTATCTTTGACATATCAGTCAAACCTTTTGACTATATTATCAAAACAAAGATCACAGTTTTGAGTTGTTTGTGTTGGTATGTATGCCTTCAGAGCCAATCATGGGATGATTGGTGGGATATATTAAGATTGATTTGATAAACATCAAAGGCAAGCTTCCAATTCTTTCTGGTTCAGTCATATGAGATAATGATGGAATAGATTGAATGTCTAGAGAATGCAAGTACTCATTGATGTATGCTTTCAAGTTAAGGACCTGAACGATGAGATCATACATATGCTAAGAGTTTGTACATTCTTATTATGTCCCTAGTCAGATGTCATTGTGGAAGGTAGATAGACAGCAATGACACAAAAGACTAGATTGTGATGTTGGTTGATGACAGAATCTCATTAGTCATGATATGGAGATATCAAACCAAACACATTGGTACTTGTTAGAGAACAAGTGTACCAGAAAGACCCACTGTGAGTTTGACACATGGAACCATGACATGGTATACACAATTAGTTCTCACAGTGATAGTGGTGAGTATGATTCTTTGACCTGAAATCACTACACTCAACACATTTCGTTGGGTACACTTTGACATCATCAAACGCAGTCTTGAAACATGGGTTGTTATAAAGGTGATGATTGGGTGGCTTTGACACATGGGGCTTTTGAGGGGTGAGTGATAGATATGGGATTTTTCCCTCCTGAGGGGGTTTGATATCCATGGCCACTTGATGAGTAGGATTGAGATAGGTATGCGCATGCATGTGTGAATTAGTATGTGATATTGATGTCATACATATCTCCTCCAATCTACTCTGAGATCAAGAAAGTGAATGAACGTTGAAAGGATGATTGTTCCATGCCTTGAGTTTATTTGGGATATCAGTCACAAAGGAATTATACATTCATTATAACACCATGCACGAATTGCAGGATTGAAAGTTGTTATCCAACTTTCTATTTCACTTGGGTAGCACTGATGTGTGACTAGGAACCACTCTTTGCTTGTGAAGTCATAAGTGTTGTGGACTTTCTCTGCCAACGTGAAATGGACGTGCAGAGTCACATACATAGGATTTAACCTGGAAGAGGAGTTTATCCACAAACGATGTTTAGATTGATTACTAAAGGAGTTTAGTAGGTTAATTAAACACTCAATCGATTGATAGCTCAGTATCATAGTGTTCAATGTGTTGGACTGATTGATTAGAGTATTGGATTGATTGAAACTGCAATTGATTGATTTTGCATAGTCTGCTTCCCCAACCAATCGGCTCATGGGATGAACCGATCGACTCAGGTTGATGAACTGATTGGCTCAAGTGGTGAGTCAATCGGCTAATGGGTCATGAATTGATCGGCTCAATTGTTGAACCGGTCGATTCGTGGACCAACCGAGATAGTTTGGCAAGTCAGAAGACAATTTTGCAAATACAATTTGTTTCACTTGTACAAATTTGATTTGAACAAGGATTAATATTTGATTAATCGGAAACAAATTTAAAATTTAATTTGAGTTGGATCAGGACCACAAACTGATTGACTCAGAGCTCCATCTGATCGGCTCAGAGCCCCAGATGATCAGCTCAGGTCCCAAACGATCGGCTCAGGGCATGAAATGATAGTTTCAAGGTGTGAAACAATCGGTTCAGCGGGCACAAGTTGGTTGTTTTGTGCAAAATCTCAAACCCTTCTACTCCTACTTTAATCCCGCATTTCTTGAGATAGAGGACCCTGTCGCATGACCCTCCTATATATATAGGGGTATTGGGGGCTTCTCAAGAACAACAACTCAGAACACCATTTGCTCTGCAAAGTTGTCATTCTCTCTGGTTTTGGTAACTGAGAGAGCCCGAGCAAGTGCTACCCGATAAGGGAGGCACAGAAAGGGAAAGACAACTGCAGAAAAGCGATTGGTGGTAGGAGAGTGTGTTGGTGACTAGTACACCGACAGAAGGGTACGACTCCTTCTGATTCCTTGTGGGACAAGGAGATCATAGTTCTGGGTGGTCTGTGTTGACTACTTCAGAGGTGGGAGACTTCTGCCACTCGGAGGACAGTTGTCAATTCCGACAGTCCTGATGCGACCATGAGCTGCACAGACACCATCCAAGACCGGAGGTGAAGACCGCACAAGATGCGAGGTAACGTCTCCGAGCAAGCCTCGGGACAAGGTACGCCTCTAAAAACAATCATTCCTATTGTATAGACGTTGATGTGATTCCTTTATTCTGGGTTTGGGAGATGAAATTTGTTTTTTGCTACCTTCTCTGTCTCCCCTAAAACCCAACAGTTTGTCCATTGTAACTTATAGTGTTCATTTACATTAATGGATTAACAAAACTTATAGATTGTGTCACGTACAGATCCTTATTTTATTCCTTATAGGAATGTGGTTTTAGTATCTATATGCCAAATCTCTTTGTCATTAAGTTACAATCAACAAGCATCATCCTTCGTAACATGTTATCCATGTGTCTTAACGCTCAAGACTGATTTGTAGTTACGGATTTCATCCCAATGGGTGCTACCATCTAGGTTATACCTTATGCTTCAAATGGAAGTCATTTAGGATGTAATGGTCATAAACCATAACTCAAAATCTGGTTCCTCATATTTATCTAGATAGTTGACTCATCACATGACCAACTCATCACATAGATAATTAAGATGTATCTGTCAAGGATATAAGAATTCACAACTCCTTGTGATTCTTAATGTCCTTTATTAGTGTGGGGTATTCTTTAAAGAAGAAATTGGTTGTTTGATAATCATCTTCTAACTCCTTAGAGTATGATTCCTTATTGATTTAGACATCACCATGCCTAAATCATGAGTTCACTATGATACAGTATCATAATCACTCATAAGGTTCTCAAACATTTGGTTCAAGTATTTCTTTCATTGATCTCATCAAGAATTAATACTTTACGAAATTTGTACTTCATTTATGATATTCTTGAACACTTCAAGATATTCATATTCGTATTTCTCTAAACACCATTTGAAGTATCAATATTAGCTTCAATAGGTATGTAAATACATCACATGTATTATACCTAATAGGATAATCATTCTTCCACTACCTTAGTGAAGATTTATTAATTATGTCCAAGAGATTCATGTCTCTTACTGGTTTTCTACCCAAAAGAGTCTAGATTTATTTGTGGCATCCAACTCACAAAAACATGATTTACATAAGCAGAAATGATCATTAACAACGGAATTACTGAAAATTACTAAAAATTAAAACCTTTTTCAAAGAGATCCAATCATAGGAAAACATTTTCAACAAGAACCAATGTATTACGTTTACATCCTGGTTCATAAGTACATATCTTGTACCGTCTCTTCTCGAGGGTTATAACATCAACTGCCTTGTTAAAAGCTAAATACAGAGAGCATAAGAACCTCGAGGCATCAAGCCAAAATCTCAAAATGATTCATTAAAAGGACTAACTATTAACTTTGAGGACCTAAGAGTACAGAGACGACACATAGGACATCTATCTACAAGACGCGACAGACAGTACACTCAACCTGAGCTGTCACTACTGTCCTTGTTGTTGCTAAAGTTTTTCCTCTACAAGATGTGATCAATCTCCTCCATCCTCGTCCACCTTAAAATGTTGGATCCCACGGGGGTGAGATAATTGAAAATTGCCCCAGCGAGAGATATAACTCTCCGCCAAAAACATTATTATTACAATTTATAATATAAATCTGAGCAGAGGATAAGCAGTTTAGATCATTCTTATCTTTAAATATTGCAACTATTTATCATATAGTGCATTAAATCATCTATTCTCTTTATAAGGAATAGGGAGAACATGTATATCATTTATCTGTTATATTAACTCAACATCCCATGCTTTTCTCATGATACTCATTACTCTAATATGTCACCCATGAGTCTTTCTTGTTTCTATCAGTTGGCCTTAGCCAATCTTCTAAATAGATTTTGGTTTATACTGGACATGAGAGTGTACATCAGCATGTCTTGTTCAGGCATTGGTCTATACCAATCTTGTATAAACATATCAGATTAAGTCATTATCAATCTCATACAACCATTCCAGGTATTAAACTATGCCATACATGTGCATCTATTCCTGGTATTGGACTATGCCAAACCTGTGCATCTATTCCAGGTATTGGACTATGACAAATCTATGCATACATTCCAGGTATTGGACTATGCTAAACCTGTGCAATTATTCCAGGTATTGGGTTGTTACCAATCATGTGTAGTTATTTCAGGTATTGGATTGTTACCAACCTTGTGTAGTTATTCCAGGTAATGGGTTATGACCAATCACGTGTCATTATTCCAGGTATTGGGATTTAACCAATCCTATGATATTATTTTATGTATTGGGATTTAACCAATCCTGTGATATTATTCCATGTATTAGGATTTAACCAATCCTATGATATTATTCCAGGTATTGGGATTTAACCAATCCTATGATATTATTCTAGGTATTGGGATTTAACCAATGTTGTGATATTATTCCAAGTATTGGGATTTAACCAATCCTGTGATATTATTCTAGGTATTGGGATTTAACCAATCATGTGATATTATTCCAGGTATTGGGATTTAACCAATCTTGTGATGTTATTCCAGGTAATGGGATTTAACTAATCCTATGATATTATTCCAGGTATTTGGATTTAACCAATCTTGTGATATTATTCCAGGTATTGGGATTTAACCAATCATATGTATCTATTCTAGGTATTGGACTATGCCAATCCTATGTATCCATTCCAGGTAACGGACTATGCCAAACTTGTGATTACGTCCCATGTCTGTTTACACAGCACTGGGTACCTCATTCTTCTACTGACATTTAAACTCTAGCCATGCCATCATGCTCAATCACATTCTTTATGTAATACAAGTATCCCTTTGATAACACCCATTTGTGTGGCATTTATGGCCCACATTTCGTTATCAAAACTACCCTTTTAAACTGTTTTCCTCTCCATTTTGTCATGTTATTGAATAAATAAGTCACACTATGCTCTTAACTCATTTTTAACGTATTTTACAGAGTTTTCCTCGCTTTTTCACTCAAAATCATCAAAACGGCCCATCTCGGCCCACTTACATCGAATCAGCCTTTTACTATCCGCATGACACATCCACTACCCATCGCGGACGTTGGCCGATATGGTCGACACAGGCGTGTCGCACAGTGCGATCACTGACGGGCGATACACCATTTACCCGACACAGAGCTCGGCCCGCCACGACTAATCAGCTTGTTATGGCATGTCATGCGATATGAGTCACTCACCAGAAGCAACCACCCATCGCGCTCGATACCTTTGTAACCCGACACACGATAGCCAAGCTACGATGGATGGCACGCATGCGTCAATCATCCCCGAAGCCACGTATGCGGAGCCGATAAAGGGTACGTGGTGCCTGGAGATCCGCAACTTCTTCCAACCGCTTCCTATAAATAGCAGCTATAGGACCACGATGGGATGGATCAGAACCTCATGAAGGATAACTTTGGAAAGCATCTGGAGGTAGTGTGTCGGGCCCCTAAGGTGTGTCGGGCGATACTAGGTGATCACTTCCCCAACCCAAGAGGGGAGGGAGTGGTCCACTTAGAATCTGTCCCGATAGCCGCAACAGCCCGACATCGACCAAGGAGGCCACCTAATGTGTCGGGTTCCTAGATGGACCCCTGCCCGAGACGGCTCACCTCTACACCTGATACAAGGAACCCGATACCCTAAGTCGTCTCTTGCCTGACACGATATCGGTCCCGATACGGAACACCCGTCATGGTGTGTCGCCCAAGAGGGTGGTATCCTGACCATGACTGTATTGGGGAGGGTGCCTTGACTGATATGCTTGTCCTTCATGGCATACTGCCCGACAAGGCTGGCCGCCCGACACGAGCATGTCGGCCAGAGCTCCCATCCGATATCAGGATAGGGCACCTTAGGCGGTCCACTGATGTATGTCTCCCCCCTAAATCAAGGAGGCGATACCTATCTTCCCTTTTTCAGTCATTTACTTTCTTTATTTATGCAATGTAACTAAACCTTTTATGCAATGCTCTTGCTAATGGAATTAATGGAAGTTTTAATACCTATTGCTCTGTGTTTGGTTCCTTTGTGTTGGATGATAGATTTTTAGCATCCGAACTCTAGCTAGTATGCTTGGATCATGTTTTGACTTACTATCGAATCATGTTTCCCATTTCAACTCCCTCGAGAGAGGTGTTGTAACTCTAGTGTTTGGTTCGATCAGGGAGTACGAGAGTACCCAGGGTCGGAGTTGCTTCAGTTATCTTTCCACTCCAACCCAAGTCCACCACCTTTAAGAGAGGGTGTTGGTGCTTAGTTGGAGGTACCCTCTTCAAGAGAAGGGGTACTGGATGTTCTCTACTGCCGCTTATTATGCCTAAGCTTTTCTCCTTCATTCCTTACGAGGCAATAGTGTTATCTCCCCCGATTATGTTACACAAAACCCCTAAAAATTGATAAATGCCAAAACCTTAATCTTCCTCGTAACTCCAGTTGGAGATAGATTTTCTTTATACCACTCTCGTGTGACATTGTGTTTTACCGATCTTGATCTATCGTTCCCTTGGGAACATTTTCTTACCCTTCTTTTATCGGAGTGTAGAGTGTTGATTCTGCATTCTTAGCACTACCACCCTTGTCCCTATAATTCAACCTCGATCGCTACTTTGGACCCTATGATCATTGCGGGGGCCTAAGAGTCGGGTTATTTAAAAGTCGGACTACTTCAAATCCACTCCTTTTGGATGCACGATTTAGGCCGGTCAACTTTTTGGTGCCGTTGTCGAGGATAAGGAAAAACAGTATTGTTAACGAACCTGAATCCACTAACTACACTCCCATTCCTCAAGCTTAGTAATAAGCTTGACAATACAATTTATTTTAGTCTTCTAACATGAATGTGTACAGAATAGTTCATTTCATTAACACATGTTTTCTAACTTGATTATATGTTCTATTTAGGTACTCGGGGAAGAAGCACTCTGCTCGGTTGAGCACCATTCATCATGCCAACTCGCATGGAACCACCTCTTTCTGAGGATGAGCAAAATGCTAGAGTTGGACCACAACCACCTCCGCATGGGAACGATGACCGTTACAATAACGATCATTTACATGAAGAGCTAGAAGAATCTAAATCAGAACAAATTGGGGATGATCATCATCAAGAGAGATGTCATCATCGTCGTAGGCACAGAAGGAATCATCATAATCAAGAGCAAAATCATAGGAACAACAACAGTGAAGATTTCGACGAAGAATAAAAGACCCTTCGGGAGTTGGCTACCATGAAGGCCAACAACTCAAGATGCCTATTTGTAATCCCAAGGTTTGATGTTGTAAACTTTGAGTTGAAGCCAGCAGTGATCTCCATGATACAGAATAAAAGCTTTATGGGAAGTTCCAAGAATGACAACCCCTACCATCACCTTGATGCTTTCAAAAATATATGTGATACCATCAAAATGAGGGGAGTGCCACAGGAAGTGATCTACAACAAGGGTTTCATTTTCTCTTTAGAGGACAAGGCATTGTCATGGTACCTTGGACTGCCACATCAATCTCTGAATGGATGGAATTCTTTAGCAGATGCTTTCATAAACAAGTTCTACCCCATAGAGAAGAATGCCAGGAATAGGCAGAAGATCACATCTTTCACCCAGAAGCCAGGAGTAAACCTGCATGAAGCCTGGGAGAGATACCAGGAGTATCAGAGAGACTACCCTCACTACAACTACAAGAATTGTTTCCTAATAACAACCTTCTACAATGGTCTGACTCCTGAAGAAAGAGTATCCCTAAATGCAGCTGCAGGAAGTGACTTTCTCAGGAAGAAGCCCAGTAGATCTAAAAAGATCATTGAAAATATGGATGAACTACAAGTCGGGACTTACTACGATAGGAATGATAGAGGATATGCTAAGAAATCTGCAAATGAAGGACCGTCCGTCGAATCCAAGGCTCTTGAAGCAATCACCACTCAAATCCAAAAGATAGCCATTGATGTCAGACAGTTAAAAGAATCAGGAGGGATACAAAAGAAATAGATTGAGAAGGTGATGAAGTGTGTCACTTTTGGAGACGGTGGACACGGTATTGATAAATCCATTTACACCCAACCCGACAAGTCAAGTGAAAGTGAATCTAAAGAAGAGGAAGTTGAGAATGTTTCTTTTGTCAACTTCAAAAGACCAGACTACCCTAGTTTTATCTATGGCAACAAGGATGTTGCAGAAAACTTGCATCAGTTGAATAATCCACCCAAGCAACCACAATGTTTCACAAAAAGAGGTGGACAAGGTCAGTTCACCAGAACAACCAATTTTCAATCAAATAAGGCAAACTTTCAAGGGAAAGGGAAGTACCAAAACTGCCAAGCTACGAACCCGAGCCAAGGCCAGGGACAAGCTAAAGAGCAGAGTCAGGAAAAGAACTTTGGTCAACCGGACTTAGTGGGCCAATTGTTTGACTTTGTCAAAAGACAAGGTACTATAAATAATCAGCTAGTGCAAAGTGCGTTGTCCAACTCAGGTGTTCTGAATATGATACAAGCTAGATGGTAGATATGCAAATGCATCAACGCCAGATAGACCATCAACTAGCTCAAATGGTCGAGTTAATGAAGAATCCTTCAGGTAAGATACCATCCAGCAAAGAGTCTGCCAAAATGGCGGTACTCAGGTCAGGAAGGACAATAGAACGCCCTGAATCAGCCAGGCCTGAAGAACCTGAACCAGGGGTAGCGGCATAGAACCCAACTAAAGGAGAGAACCTACAAGATCATGTCAGGGAGCTAGAATCAGAACTTGTGGAGGAATTGTTTGGTAAAAGAAGCCCTTACTCTCCAAGATTGCCTTTCCCATACAAGCTCATAAAGGCACATCTTAAAAAGAGATACGAAAGGTTTATGGAGTCGGTGAAAAAGCTTCACCTCGAAGTGCCATTTCTGGATGCTTTGGAAGAAATGCCGACCTACGCCAAGTTTTTCAAGGATTTGATTACCAAGAAAACAAGAGGAGGAAGGATTGAGACAGTACACCTAGCCAGTATGTCTACTGCCTTCGTGAAGGTGGATTTACCTACCAAGAAGAAGGATCATGGTGCCTTTACTATTCCTTTTGTATTCGGAGATAACGTCGAGCGAAAGGGTCTTGCTGATTTAGGGGCTAGTATAAGTCTTATGCCCTTAAGCCTCGCGCAATGATTGGGATTGACTGATATGGTCAGGACCAACATGAGGATCGAGTTGGCAGACCATACCTTCAAAAGGCTTGTGGGAGTTGTTGAAGATAATCTGATTCGTGTAGGAAGATTCTTCATTCCTTGTGACATTGTTGTCATTGACACTATTGAAAACCCTAAATGCCCTATCATCTTTGGGCACCCTTTCTTGGCTACAGGAAGAGCGCTGATTGATGTCATTGAAGAAATCATCACTCTGAGGGTCGGAAATGACCACATTGATTTCAAGGTGAAGGATGCCATGGAGTGGCCTTCCCTTTTAAATCTGCTTACTTTAGGGACAGCTGCAACCAGTTTTATGAAGAAGTAGAAGAAGATATCGCAATGGTAGACCCTCTTATGAGGGCGTTGAACAATCATGACTCTAATTCTGAAGATCCTGAGGTTATCAAGATCCTCGATCACCTAAATCAAAATGATGAAGATCTAAGCGATGAGGAGGAAGTTATAGAGACAGTCAAGTTTGCTTCTCTGGAAATGACACCAGAAGAAGAAAAGGCGCCTAAGACCAAGCCACAGCTGAAACAACTACCGGAAGGTTTAAAGTATGAGTTTCTATATCAAGAAGGAAGAAATCCAGTCATAGTTAATTCTAGTCTGACGAAAGAACAAATGGAAAGACTTCTCGAGGAGTTAAGGCTCCATAAGCAAGCTATAGGCTATTCGGTAGAGGATATCAACGGGCTTAGCCCTACTTTATGCATGCACCGCATAAATTTGGAAGCATCCGCTAAACTCTTGGTCAAACCCCAAAGAAAGTTGAACCATATGTTAAAAGAGGTGCTGATGAAGGAAGTGATCAAGCTGGGAGATGTAGGAATTATCTACCCAATCAGCGATAGCAACTGGGTAAGTCCCATCCATGTTGTACCAAAGAAAGGAGGCATGACAGTTGTGAAAGGTGACAGAGGCAATGAAGTAGCGGTCCGGACTGTCACCAGATGGAGAATGTGCATAGATTATCGGAAGCTGAATCAAGCCACAAAGAAATATCATTACCCGCTTCCCTTCATCGACCACGTTCTAGAGAGATTAGCGCATCATGATTATTTCTACATTTTAGATGGTTATTTTGGGTTTTATCAAGTCCCTATTCTACCAGATGACCAGGAAAAAAACACTTTCACTTGTCTCTATGATACTTATGATTTCTAATGAATGTCGTTTGAGTTGTGCAATGCTCCAGCAACATTCCAGTGTTGCATGATCTCGATGTTTTCAGATTTTCTGGAAGACATCGTAGAAGTTTTTATGGATGATTTTTCTATCTATGGGAAAGACTTCGATGCTTGTCTGAAGAACCTATCTTTAGTCCTGCAACGCTGTGAAGAAAAGAATTTGGTCCTCATCTAGGAGAAGTGCCACTTCATGGTACAAGAGGGCATAGTGCTAGGTCATAAAGTCTCAAAAAGAGGTATCGAGGTAGATGTGAGCAAGGTTGAAGCTATCTCTAGACTACCTCCACCTAAGTCTGTAACTGGAGTGTGAAGTTTTCTCGGACACGTAGGTTATTATCGAATATTCATAAAAGACTTTTTGAAGATCTCAAAACCTCTGTCAAATCTTCTTGTTAAGGATGCTGAATTCAACTTCACTAATGATTGCCTAAGTTCTTTTCAGGCTTTGAAAGATGCACTTGTTTCTCCACCTATCCTTCAAGCTATAGATTGGGAGCTACCTTTTGAGCTAATGTGTGATGTCGGTGACTATGTCGTAGGGGCAGTCCTAGGACAGAAGAAGAACAAGGGGCACTATGTCATTTGTTATGCCAGCCGTACTCTTGACGAAGCATAGGTAAATTACATGAAAATAGAGAAGGAAATGTGTGTGATTGTTTTTGCCTTCGACAAGTTCAGATCTTATATGATTGGAATGAAGGTAAATGTCTACACCGACAATGGGGCGATACGATACCTTATGTAGAAAACGGACACTAAGCCCAGGCTACTAAGGTGGGCTTTACTACTCCAAGAGTTCGATCATGAGATCATTGATAACAAGGGTGTTGAAAATGTAGTCATCGACCACTTGTCTAGGATTACAGTCGAAGACAAGAAGGATCCACCTATCAATGATAACTATGCAAATGAGGCCTTGTTAATGGTAGAAGCCAGAGATCAGAGTTTGCCATGGTTTGCGGATATTTGTAATTACCTTGCTTGTGGGGAGTTACCTCCAGAAATAACATACAATCAAAAGAAGAAACTCTTTTTTGATATAAAGAATTACTATTGGGATGATCCCCTTCTCTTTAAAAGATGCACAGATAATCTGTATACAAGGTGTATTCCTAAGGAAGAAGTGCCAAACATTCTGAGGAAATGCCATGCCTCACCCTATGGAGGACATCTAGGGAGTGAAAGGACTGCTGCTAAGGTGCTGCAATCAGGATTTTACTGGCCTTTGGTGTTCAAGGATGCTACTGAGTATGTAAAAGTTTGTAAGAAATGCCAATCAACCGGAATATTGGAAGAAGAAATGAGATGCCTATGGCCAACTGGGTTGAAGTCGAGATCTTTGACATCTAGGGAATAGACTACATGGGTCCATTTCCCCCATCAAAAGGATATGAATACATTTTGGTCGCGGTGGACTACATGTATAAATGGGTAGAAGTTGTTTCCACCCAAACTTGTGACTCCAAGTCTGTGATCAAGCTATTTGAGAAAACTATCTTTCCTCGCTTTGGAGTACCCCGTACTGTGATAAGAGATGGCGGATCACATTTTGGGGAGAGATAGTTTGAAGCACTTCTGCGGAAGTATGGGGTCAAGCACAAAGTCGCTACGCCCTATCACCCTCAAACCTCTGGGTAGGTGGATGTTTCGAATAGACAGATTAAGAAAATCTTGGAAAATACTGTCAGCCGCACACGGAAAGACTAGTTAATGAAACTCGATGATGCTCTTTGGGCCTATAGAACTGCATACAAAGCACACATTGGCACTATGCCTTACAAATTGATTTATGGGAAATCCTGTCATCTACCCTTACAGCTTGAACACAAGGCTCTTTGGGCAATTAAGTTTCTAAATATGGACCTGGAGAAGGCAGGGGAAAAGAGGTATCTACACCTATAGGAGCTTGAAGAGATGAGAATCCATGCATATGAAAATGTGAGGATTTACAAGCAGAGGACCAAAGTGTGGCATGATGCCCACATGAAGAAAAAGGATGTGAGTTAAGGTGACAAAGTTTTGTTATTTAAATCCTCTATCCATATTTTTCTAGGTAAGTTGCAAATGAGGTGGTCAGGACCCTTCATCGTGGCAAAGATATATCCATCAGGAATGATGGAGCTGTATGACAAAGACAATCCAGCAAAGGTTTTTCCAGTGAACGGGCACAGAGTGAAAATGTACTATGAAGATGAAGCATTCGTGAGAAGATCAGAAATAAGCTTGAAGGATGTTGAAACAACCAAAGGCACAAAGTGAAGGGATCTAAAGCTGTCGAGCTGATGATGCTAACTACAATGCTCCTCGGGAGGTAGACCGAGTTTTTACTTTTCTTAGAATAGGACATTATTTCCCTTCCTGCAAGAAAACATTATGAACATTATGATTGTAATAAGGCACGAGTCAATGCATGTACCACATGTTTAGACTCCCCCATTTTATGGGACACCACTTGGTTTTATGAGTAATGATGAGTAATACTATCTGAGGCTGGGAGTTTCACTTTAGGGAAATGATGTTTTACCCATCAATTGCTTTTTCCTTTTCTTTAGTTTTAGTTTTGCATCTCTTACCTTGTTTTATTCTCCCTTGAAGCTTGGTATTGGGCCGAGATGCCTTGCTCTCCTACCCTATCTGGCATCCGACTTCTGTTTTCCAGGGTGGCGAAGTTGTGTCGGGCTAGCGATAGCTTGCGTGCATTGCATTCTAGAGTATCATCTGAACCTATATTGGGTAAGGTCCCAGGAGCCGTGCAACATGCCTTTATCAGGCTTTGATATCAGGCATCGGACTTTAGTGATGAGCCTGTGTCGTGCGATACACCGAGCTACGTGCATCGCACCGTATCAGGCAGCGATACACGTATCGTGCGGCAGACTCCTACTGTATCGGGCAGCCTAGGTAAACGACCTTTGACTAGACGGATTAGACTGATTTTACTACTCGTCTCAGGAATGACTTGTCTCCTCAGGCGAAACATGCCCCAGTTTTACCCGTTTTACCCCCACCCTCGATTGCTATATATAGTAACTTTGGTTTAACTGTATTAGGCACTGGCATTTACTTTCTCACCTACTCCTGTATCGCACATTTTTACTCTCGCTTTGCTCTCGTGTCAGCCAACCTTACTTCTGCTCCCGTGTCACACAACTACCTTCAGAATATAAAGGTATAGCATGATACGCATATCGCTTAGCTTACCCGACACGCCCCTCGTGTCACGCATCTCATATCGGGCACATGGCTTTGATTCTTTTTTGTGTGTGGCCCGACACACGCTTGTGTCGGGTATCTTTCCTTTTGACTGCATCACGCGACGCACTTCTATCGCGCACCCACCTGATACCTTATATCGGGTGATACCCGTGTCGCCCAGTTTGTTCTTAATAAAATTTTATCTTGTGTCACCTCACGACTTGCTAGAGTCAGGCGACACCCTTTTTTAGAAGGATCGTATCGAGCTGGATAGTTGTTCGTGGTGACGCTCAGTGTTGAACGATAGCCTTGTGGAGGTATCGGTCCAACTTCGTATCGCCCGACACAGGCATATCAGGAAAGGTACCATATCGTCCAATTTTGTTGCCTGATACGATTGTATCAAGCAACACTAATATCAGACTGGCCTTTTGTTTTGACTTATCATGCAACAAACTTTGCATTTCACCTATTTGAGATAGTGTCGGGCTATCTCGATTTTATTAATTATGACCGGTACTGACTTAACTCTATCAGGTTTTGTTAATATATCACCTATCTGATATCAGGTGACACACCCCGCCGCCCAATATCGGGCACGGTGAATCATTGAGTAAAATTGATGCTTACTAAACTTTTGTTTTATGATAACAACAATGGCCCGCATCAGGAAAACAGTCATCCAAGTAGACAAACAAGGTCGGAGGATTAACACTGAGGCCACAGCAGAAGCCACCACAGTCAGGCAGAAATGCCCGAATCCCAATGCAGCTAAGCCATCTGCGGCCAAGAAGTGACCTAGGATGGAAGAAGCAACAGCCCCAACAACTGTTTCAAACACGATATCTAAACATGAACCTTTAGATCACTCACTAGACAGGTTCTTGCCCAGAGACGATGAGCACAGGCGGCGATACACAAAATTGGAAGCCAAGGTCTACAGACCAAGTATGTTCTGCCATCAGTCGTCCTTCCACGAGATAGGAATTTTCGACAGGCTAGAAAATGTCCTAGCAGTAGCCAGGCTGAGGAAGATATGCTTCAGCCACTCCGCCACCTACACTAAACTCACAAGGGAGTTCATGTAGTCTCTCTACTGGGTACAGAATAGACCAGATGAAATCGAAATATTTGGCAGAGCAGATAGACTACAAGGACGGTTGTATAATGCTGAGCATGACATATCAGAGAAGCTGCTCAATGAAATATTCTCTTCCAGCGAAGCAGAAAAAGAGTTGCTCAACAATAGTGTCAGAATCACCGAAGGCAACAGGTTCAACCCGATCGAGCTTTGGAGAAAGCTAACCGGTGAGTTAGCATTCAAGTTGGGAAGCAAGGTGGCGGCAATGCACTCCTGTTTCTGGAGAATAGTGCACAAAATCATGGCATGCCTGCTCTTCAACAAGTACGAATCGAGCAATCTTTACACTGAAGAGCTCCACCACATATGGCATATGATGGAGGGATGCACGATCAATCTGGGGTGGTTCCTCCTCAACCGTCTTCATCCAATAAAGGACGCCACCAAAGACTACAACATGGGTGGCCTGGTGAATCTGATTGCGGTAGGGTTAGGATACCCAAGGGAACTGTGTACCCTCTTAAGGATAAGAGGTGACGACAAGATCGACCTCAAGTTCCTAATGAGGTCCAATATCATCAAGAAGGAGGGGTGATGCTACTTCTATAAGTTTGCAAGGACAAACACCCTCCTTCCACTCCCACGTTGCGCCAGCTACGATGCAGAAAAGCTGGTCTTCACCACAGCGGAGATTGAAGCTGTGGTAGTCAAAGTCACCTATGCCGCCACCACAAGGATACAAGAGAGGGTAGCTGCGACAGGAAGACATGTCCCTCTCGACGCCCGGAAGGGCAAATCTTCAACAATTCCTGTCGAGCCACCCACCTCCCCAGCACAACTAGTGACAACCACTAATAGAGTTGTCGTCGCTACTTCCATACCAGTCGCAGCCGCCACAACAACTGTCACAGCTGTAGAAGTGAAAATGATCGTGGAGGTCTCCGAGATAACCAGGGCTGAGACAACGATAATAGCCCCAAGGGAAGCTTGAGCGGGAGAGACAGTCGCAGCTCCCGATACCTCTGTTGCACCTTCAGTGGCAGAGGAAATGGTGTAGTCGGACACCAATAATGGGGCGTTTGCTGAGATCCTCGAGATGTAGCTCAAGGCTGGGTAGCCCATGCTGACGTCACCGCTGGTGTCTCTAGTGGTAGCTGCAGAGGAGGTCACTGGCAACAAAGAGGTGGAGTAATAGTCACCCACATCGCGCCCTTCTCCACCACCACAAACAGGCAAGGCAGAGACAACCGTGAAGGTGCTGACGCCTCACCCCGAAGTGATGCCCTCATGAACAATCCAAATGGATGCAACCCCAAGTGAGGCAGCACACTCGTCGGGATGAACTTCACGTGTGAGGAGTGTCACGAGGATGAGAGGGAGATCTAATGCAGCCCCTCCGTCACTGGGACAGATGTTGGGTCAAGAATTCGACCACTTGCGGGAGGTAACAGGCAGCCACTCAGCTACTTTTACTTCGCTTACCCGCAAGTTTTCTATTTTCCAACAGGGGCTAAACAACCAGGAGCGGCAACTGCTGACTCTAGTTGGCCTTCCCGACCAACTAGAGGCACTCAACAACACATTGCAGCAAACCCTCTAACGCCTGGACGTGATCGAGGAGAGGCTGAACAGGAGGGATGACCATCCACATCCAAGACAGCGAAGGAGGTCTCCATCACTTCCTGGCTCAGGCTCCCAACCTTCATCGTCAGCATCCTCGCCCAGGACGTCGTCCACTTCCTCCTCCAGCAGGACATCCACAACGCCCGAGGAGAGGTCGATGCACAAGTCAACCGACAGAGCTCCAGCAGGACAAGCGAGGTCTCGCGGCATGGAAGAAGTCACTCCCTCAGCCCCCCTGGATGAAGTTGAAGACAACGACGATCAATCAGCGTCGGGGAGGACTCTTCTGATGAATCAGAGTGAGAGGGGGGACATCTATGCCACTAACAAAATACACCCCCAGAGGAAGAAGCTCGATAGCAGATGCATTTTCTACGCTGTCAGAGATACCTTCCTTCGAAATGGCCGACCTCGATAGAAGGGCCATAGGATACCTAACAATCAGGGACCAAAAACTGCTGAACAAGGTCCTGAGGTCATAGGTTGATGAAGAAGACGTCGTCTGGAGTGAGGGCTACTTCTCCATACGACGGGGAGCGTTGAGAAGCATGTTCCGCTCACCAGCCATCGTCATAAAAAAGCAATTAATGGACCTGGAGGGTGCAATAATTGAGAATATCAACACCAAGATAAGCCGGCAAACAATATACAATGCCACCCCGACCTTGCAAGAAGGTTGATGATGGGATCGTCTAACTCCATTGCGGTGGCCAACATGCTGTGACAGATTGAAGAACACAACACAAACCTCATGTTGGCTCCGTACAAGCACCACAATAACTGGTTCTTGTGTGTGGCAGACCTCTGAAACCATGACGTCCATCTATTTAGCTGCTGCAACGAGGAGGTCCCATGCTCAAGATGCATCTTCACTCACCTGGAGGACAAACATCTCAGGATTCTCCCGTTGCGTCTTCTCTGAGTTATCAAGCAAGGAGTCCAACGTCATAGCGGCATTTGGAACTTCTTCTCTATCGAAGACTTCCCCGTCCAAGCAGAATCAGGAAGTGGGAATAGCGCCCTTGTCATCTTGCACGCCATGGAGATGCTCAACATCTTTAAAAACATACGACATCTCCAGGGCCAAGACTTCTTCCATCTCAGGAGCACTTACTCAAAGACAAGTGTTGTTTCCAAGATGTGAGAATACCAGAAAAGTTGCTGGATAGTGATCAAGAAGATGAATCCTCACTGTTGGGTTTTAGGGGAGGCAGACATGGCAGTGAAAACAAAAAAATAATTCTCCTCCCAAACCCAAAATAAGGAAATGCGTCAACGTCTATACAATAGGAAAGGATGATTTGTGGAATCATACCTTGTCCCGAGGCTTGCTCAGCGACAATACCTCGTGGCTTGCGCGGTCTTCACCTCCGGTCTCAGACGATGTCTGTGCAGCTCCTGGTCGCACCGGGACTGAAGACTCCTGGTCTCACCAGGACTGTCGGGATTGACAGTTGTCCTCCTAGTGGCAGAAATCTCCCACCTCTGAAGTAGTCCACACGGACCACCTCAAACTCCAATCTCCTTGTCCCACAAGGAATTGGAAGGAGTCGCACCCTCCTGTCAGTGTACTAGTCACCGACACACTCTCCTGCCACCAGTCGCTTTCTATAGTTGTCTTTCCCTTGTTGTGCCTCCCTTATCGGGTAGCACTTGATTGGGCTCTCTCGGTTACCAAAACCAGAGAGAACGACAACTTTACAGAGCAATTGGTATCACTGAGTTGTTCTTTGAGAAGCCCCCAATACCCCTATATATATACGAGGGTCATGGGATAGGGTTATCCATCCTGGGCAATGTGGGATTAAAGCAGGAGTAGAAGGGTTCGAGATTTTCCACAAAAAACAACCAACTGTGCAACCTGAACCGATCGTTTCATTTTTGAAATGGTCAGTTGGCGACCTGAGCTGGTCGGTTGACACCTTAGCCGATCAGTTGGGACCCATGAAATGGTCGGTTCACTTCTGAACCGGTCGCTTCGTGGTCCTGGCCAGTTCCCGATTGACTTTTCCTCTTTTGTTTCGAATTGGTACCTAATACCAATCCATGTTCCAATCAAATTGGGCAAGTGAAACAAAAAGAAATTTCTCACTAATCCTACTTTCCCAACTTGCTCGGTTGGATCAGTTGAACCGATCGTTTCACCCTGTCCATGAGCCGATCAACTCACCATCTGAGCCGATCGGTTCACCAAGCTCAGTCGATCGGTTCATCACATGAGACGATCAGTTGGGAGTGTAGATTGTGCAGAATCAGTCAATTGCAGTTTCAATCAATCTGATACTCCAATCAATGTGTCCAACACTTTGAACATTATGACATTGAGCTATCAATTAATTGAGTGTTTAATTGAACTACTAAACTCCTTTAGCAATCAATCTAAACATTGTTTGTGGACAAAACTCCTCTTCCAGGTTAAATCCTATGTGTGTAACCCTGCAGGTCCTTTTCACATTGGCAGTGAATGTCCATAACACTAATGACTTCACAAGCAAAGAGTGGTGCCTAGTCACACATCAGTGCTACCCAAGTGAAATAGAAAGTTGGAGAACAACTTTCAATCCTACAATCCATGAATGGTGTTACACTGAATGTATAATTCCTTTGTCATTGATATCCCAAATGAACTCGAGGCATGGAACAGTCATCCTATCAACGTTCATTCACTTTCTTGATCTCAGAGTAGATTGGAAGAGATATGTATAACATCAATATCACATATTGATTCACACATGCGTGCACGCCTTTCTCAATCCTACTCATCAAGAGGTCATGGATATCAAACTCCCTCAGGAGGGACAAATCCCATATGTATCACTCACCCCTCAAAAGCCCCATGTGTCAAAGCCACCCAATCATCACCTTTATAACAACCCATGTTTCAAGACTGTGTTTGATGATGTCAAAGTGTCCCCAACGACATGTGTTGAGTGTAGTGATTTCAGGTCAAAGAATCACATTCACCACCATCACTGTGAGAACTGATTGTGACTACCATGTCATGGTTCCATGTGTCAAACTCACGGTGGGTCTGTCTGGTACACTTTTTCACTAACAAGTACCTATGTGTTTGGTTTGATATCTCTATATCATGACTAATGAGATTCTGTCATCAACCAACACCACAATCTAGTCTTGTGTGTCATTGATGTCTATCTAACTTCCACAATGACATCTGACTAGGGATATAATAAGAATGTACAAACTCATAGCATCCGTATGATCTCATCGTTCAGGTCCTCAACCTGAAAACATACGTCATTGAGTATTGTCATTCTCTAGACATTCAATTTGTTCTATCACTATCTCATATGACTGAACCAGAAAGAATTAGAAGCTTGCCTTTGATGTTTACCAAATCAATCTTAATGTATCCCACCAATCATCCCATGATTGGCTCTTAGGGCATACATACCAGCAGACTCCCACTTGCACTGCGAACCAATCACCCTTGAATCATATTCATAGTGATCTTCAAACATGTCCCACATGTTACTGTGCTCTAGTGCAAACATAGTGAGTTATGTCAACACCTTACCAAAGTCAGTTTTTAACTACATGTCTCTCATCTCTTCGATGTATGTCACACATATGAGATGGAGTTTTCGTAATATGTGATCTAGTATTCCTTTGCTAACCTTTTAGCCACATTGCATGATCAAGGATTCCATACTTGTCATCAATGACCCGAATATCTACAAGTTCATCTCATGAACTTCCAGACCCATATAGTATCCACTGTTGTTCTCTAACACACGGATACTCGGCATTTCCATTTTAAATGGTTTTATTGGAACACTTCCAATTATCAACAAACTTTCACTTTTATATATCCTATATATATTTTGCGATTAATTTTCTGTCCTTTTGGAAGTTCGCATCAATGTAACTATTTATATTGAACTCTTCCTTATCTCCATAGAACTAGTACTTCTCAAGTACTTATCAAGTTCTCATGGTATTCCAGTAATCCTTACTGGAAGTAGACAGACATCCACTCGTCATATCTCACATACGAGTTATCAGGATTAGCACATCATATTTCCATGTCCTACATACAAGATGATGAATGTATTTTGTTCTTGCCATGTCGATACATGCAAGATAATGGGATGATTGCATACATGATACATCCATATCTATTCTTAGTATTCCCATTCTTCATAAGAATTGGACACGTGGCCTTGGGATACTAACTCCATGTAACATGGACAAGTTTTCTCCCACTGAATCAGTGCATACTGAACCCTTCAGTACAAATTGCCAATGTATGCTTTCTCTTTTCAGGTCAAGAGGTTTTCGAGAACTATCTCTATAGATCTCTATTCCTATCACATAGGAAACATATCTATCTTCCTTAAAGATAATTTCCACTTTTGGATTTCCATTTTAGAACATATCTATTTCACATCAACATGTGGAATGTGAACACGCTCCCACTAAATCACTGATCCCTTCTTTATCTTTGACATATCATTCAAACCCTTTGACTATATCATCAAAGTAAAGATCCAATTATGAGTTGCTTGTACTCAATCAATCACATTGATTAGTCCATTATAACTTATAGATTTCAACTGCATTAGTGAATTCAGAAACCTTATAGGTTGTGTCATGTACACATCCTTGTTTTATTACTCATAGGAATGTGGTTTCAGTATCCATATACCAAATATCTTAGTCATTAAGTTGCAATCAACAAGCATCATCCTTCTCAAAATGTTATCCATGTGTCTTAACACTTAAGATTCATTTGCACTTATGGATTTCATCCAATGGGTGCTACCATCAAGGTCATACCTTATGGTTCACATGGATGTCATTTAGGATGTAATGGTTGATAAATGTATATTTATCCCTTTTATTTATATATTTTTGATATTTTTTTAGGATTATTTTGTTATTTATTCTATTATTTTAATAATTAATTGTTTTATTTTAGATTTTTCTCTTTAATTAGATTTTTAATTCTATTTTCTTGGATTTTGTAAGAAAATTACACAATTTACAGCAGTCCTGAAATTCATATATACTCTCCACCAAAAGTGACATAACTCTTGCATTCGAACTCCAAATTCAGTGCACAAGTATTCATTGGAAAGGAAATTCAATTTCCTAAAATAAAATCCTATTATTTGGACCTCTTTCATGCTTTTAACGGGAGAGAAATACGTTCGAAATCACTGCTGCGAGAATCTGCATTAAATAGGGTTACATGGTCAAGATAATTAAAGACAACCAACTTTCGATTTGACCAGATCCAGAAAATTCAAAAATTGGTCTCCCTCTATTTTTCTCCCCTCTTTTGAGGGCAGCCTACCCCCTCCTCCTCCTATAAAAAGAGGAACTCTTCACTTATAAAAGCATTCCATTCTTCATTCTATTTCATCCAATTTTTAGTTGTAGACCACATCTTGTATAATGTTGGATCTCATTTTAGTTTGCATTTCTTCTGGTCTTGTCATGTCTGAGTAAATCTCTCTGGAAAATGGAAGTAGCCCCTTAGCCTGGTTCTATTCAATATAATAAATTATATTCCTCCATCGAACAAATGTCTTCTCTCTGTTTCTTTGTGGTTATTTGGATGATCTGATATATTCTTATAGAGTGATATGACCGTGGATCTCTGTAAGAATGAAACAATAGTCCCTTAATTGCGATTATCATCTTTTTGTCTATTTAATCTTATTATTGTTATAATCCTTGGTGACGCGACCACCTAAGCCTTGGGTTTGAACGCCGGTTTGAATTCACATTCTTTTTTATATGAACGTGGATAATGGCATGTTGGACGGTTGGGCAATGATCTGTGAACGCCGGGACCAACGGGTTCACGGGAAGTCTGACCCTTGTGAGTTTGCCTGTAAGGACATATAAACACAAGGTCCTGATTTGATCCTTGGAGTTTAGAATTTGATTAGTTGAATAGGAATGTGGTTTTGGTGGTGATCTTCCGAACCCCAGATCTTTATTTTTTTTATTATTTAAACTTTATTTCAGCACTTTTATTTTTGTTCTTAGTATTAATAACTCTCTCAAATCGGGATTTAATTCTTGTACTTACAATCGGATTTGGATTTTAACTTTTCTTTTCCGCCGTCCCTTGGATCGATACCTATCTATACTAAGTTGACTTTTTGTTCACAACAAGTTGACAACCGGGTTAGAAGGTTAAACTCTAGGACTTTTCCTAGTGTTTGTTGTGTGTACAACGACGCGCATCAATTTGGTGCCGTTGCCGGGGACGGAACATTAGTTTTTTAGATCCGGTTGTTTGTATATCTTGTATAATCCTTGTTCATATTCTCCAACTTTCATAACTTTAGTCTTTTTTATAATTTCTTTTAGATTTTTGTAATTTCTTTTTGCCTTCCGAGCACAATTCCGGAAGTGTATCTCCTCTTTCTACTGAGTTCCATTCCAGCAGTACTACTTTCTAGTTACTTTTTTTTGTAATTTTAGTTATTTCATAATTTTTTTAATATAATTTGTAGTTCTCTTTGTAATTTTTGACTAACCTCTTATCTCGTAATCGTTCTTCTCTCGTTCATTGATTGACATATCTTTCAGGAATTTTTCTTTTCAAATGGAGTGGGCATCCCAATATCCCCCACAATGTTATTATTGTGGTCTCTACCACCATGCATCTCTTGTCTGTCCGACTCTACCTCATGCTTATAATAACACCCCTTTTAATTGCGAGCCCTTTCATCCTGGTGGGTACAATGTGAATCCACATTTTTCTGAGAACCATTATGGGGAACCTTGTTATCCATATTCTAATTGGGGATATGATCAACAAAATTTTGTGGGGTGTAACCAACAAAACCTTGGGGGTTATGAACATGTTTATGAAACCCAATGTAATCCTCAATAATAAGAGAGACTTAGGGCCTTAGAGAAGATGGCAGTAGAAGGAGAAACAAAACTAAAAACCAGCCAAGCCTTATTAACCGCCCTTCTAGAAGCCCAAACCCAAAATATAGATTGTTCAAATATGTTTCTTCATGAATTGGTGACACCTTATAATATTGAATCTTCCTACCAAGATGGACGCAATGGAAATTACAATCCACCATCTTCTGGAGATTATTATGAGGAGCAATGCCACCCAAAACAATAGGAGGAGTACTATGGCCTAGGACACTATGGGGAGTGTGGCGAGGATGACCAAAATTTTGGGGTGTATAAATCCTATGGTGAAATGCAAATTGATCTTGAAATGGAAGAGAGACTTAAGGCCCTAGAAAAGATGGTAGTAGAAGCACAAGCAAAACTTAAATCCAATCAAGCCATGTTAGCTACCTTACTAGAGGATCAATCACAAACTCCCCCTATAGAGCTTGAGCAACCCAAGCTAGTTCTTCCTGACGATGTCGATGATGATCCATATTTTGTGTCATATGTGTCAGATCCTAAAGAAATAGAACAAACCATGGAGTCATATTTTGTGTGTGATGAGGACGTTGGTATCCCTATCTTTCCTTCAGAGACTCTTTTACTTGAATATGAAATGTCAAAGAAGGAGAGTCATTATGAAGATTCAACAAATCCTCCCATCCTCAACATAAATCTGAATGATACCATAGAACAATACCCTTCTTTTGAGTCTATTTTGGATAATGAGAATCTAACCCCCTTTATGATTCTTCTCGAGCCGGCACAGCCAATTTCCATCCCACATATGGCTGATCTAGAAGGGGAGATACCACCATTGGAATAAGCCCACACACCCCCTTCTATTGTTTACAAGGAAGACATCATCACCCCTCCTAAATACTTGGGGAACCCTTGTACAAAAAAATTGGTTACATATGTTACATCAACAATGAAACTTACCAAACCCAATGTTGATGGCATTAATTTTAAGGAGAAACAAAACACTTTTGTAAATGATTTTAAATTTTTTGTATTGGCATCAATTCTCCCATATGTAGGTCATCATGATGGTGGAAAACCTGAACCAGATCCTCCACCCAACTCAGTTCATCATGCTCTACTGGCATTACTAGTCGGGTACTCGTCAACCTTCCCTTATCCACATCCATCTTTAACACTTCCCATGTATCGAAGAAAGATCTATGGATATTATTGGAGGGAATGTGATGTGAAAGAAAATATGAGCACCGCACTAATCTTCTAAAATTACCCTATCATAGGGTACATTATGAAGCTCCTCAGATAAAGGTCCCATCCCTCATACACATCCCCTTCAGCTGGACATTTTTTGAGCTACCTGGGCCACCTGGAAATCCTCGCTCTTCTCTTCCCTCCATCTCGGGTTTTGATTTTGCTCGGGACGAGAAACAATCTAAGTCTGGGGTGCAGGTGGGTGGTATGTTTCTATTCCACCACCTTATCTTTTTTATTCTTGCATTATTTCTACCTTTTTTTTTGTTTTGCATATAGTTACTTTGTTCATGGCCATTATCTAGTCGGCCATGTTTTTATTTCTTTTGTTGCAAAATGGCCTTTATCTAGTCGGTCAATATGAATAAATGTTTATCATTGTACCCCTTTGAATTTAGTAAATCTTTTGCAAAAATTGTTACAAATTGCCATGTCTGAAACCACCATGTCACCTAGGATCCCAAAATCGCATCACTCCTTGGAAAAGTTGGCAAGTCATATGGAATCAATCAAAACCAAACACAAATTTTCTCTATTTTTAAACTCTTGATTAACTTGATATAAATCTTGTATAATGTGATTGACATGAATGTTCTTTTTTATGTAATGACACTTTCAAAAAAAAAAAAAAAAAATAAATGTATGAAGTTATAAGCACAAGGACACCTTTTGTTTCCCCCTTATTTTCTTTCTAAAAAAAAGAGAAGCAAAGAATCACCACCAGACAAAAATCAAGTCTGGGGTGGCATTCTTCCCATATAAAAAATTACATACCCACAAAGGGGCGTACCATCAAAAGATGTCAAAAATGCACAAACCAATTGTAACCAATGTAGCCACAACTCCACAAATTTAAATTCCAAGTCGAATAGAGGAGGGATAAAAAAAATTCATCACTTCCTTCTTTGTTTTCACACCACCTAATTTCATCTTGTTCTTGTGCAGCAACTAAAAAAAACATTTATAAAAATGAGAGTGTCAAAGCAAAAGTAAGATGCTGCATGTTTTTCTACAAAATCTTGATTTTGAACCAAGATATGATATTTGTTTTTAATAGGGAATATAGAATTTTGTGTTTTGTGGTTTTAGGAGATTGGGTTGATTGGCCAAATTTGGAGGTAAGGAATAAATTGATGTTACAAGGGTGAGGATAGACATGTTGTTAGTATAAATTGGAATAATTTGTGATTTTATTTGTTTGAGGACAAACAAAGATTCAAGTCTGGGGTATTTTGATAAATGTATATTTATCCCTTTTATTTATATATTTTTTATATTTTTTAGGATTATTTTGTTATTTATTCTCTTATTTTAATAATTAATTGTTTTATTTTCGATTTTTCTCTTTAATTGGAGTTTTAATTCTATTTTCTTGGGTTTTGTAGGAAAATTACACAATTTGCAGCAGACCTGAAATTCATATATACCCTCCACCAAAAGTGACATAACTCTTGCATTCGAACTCCAAATTGAGTGCACAAGTATTAATTAGAAAGGGAATTTAATTTCCTAAAATAAAATCATATTATTTGGACTGCTTTTTTTCTTTTAACAGAATATAAATACGTTTGAAATCACTGCTGCGAGAATATGCATTAAAGGGAGTTACATGGTCAAGATAATTAAAGACAACCAACTTTCGATTTTACCAGATCCAGAAAATTCAAAAATTGGTCTCCCTATATTTTCCCCCTCTTTTGAGGGCAGCCTACCCCCTCCCCCTCCTATAAAAGGAGGGATTCTTCACTTGTAAAAACATTCCATTCTTCATTCTATTTCATCCCATTTTTCATTGTAGACCACATCTTGTATAATGTTGGATCTCATTTTAGTTTTCATTTCTTCTGGTCTTGTCATGTCTGAGTAAATCTCTCTGGGGAATGGAACTAGCCCCTTAGCCCGATTCTATTCAATATAATCAATTATATTCCTCCATCGAATAAATGTATTCTCTCTGTTTCTTTGTGGTTATTTGGATGATCTCATATATTCTTATGGAGTGATATGACTGTGGATCTCTGTAAAAATGAAACAATAGTCTCTTAATTGCGATTATCATCTTTTCATCTATTTAGTCTTATTCTTGTTATAATCATTGGTGATGTGACCACCTAAGCCTTGGGTTTGAACTCCGGTTTGAATTCACATGCTTTTTGATATGACCGTGGATAATGGCATGTTGGACGGTTGGGCAATGATCCGTGAACGCCGGGACCAATGGGTTCACGGGAAGTCTGACCCTTGTGAGTTTTTCTGTAAGGGCATGTAAACACAAGGTCCTGATTTGATCCTTGGAGTTTAGAATTTAATGAGTTGAATAGGAACGTGGTTTTCATGGTGATCTTTCGGACCCCAGATCTTTATTTTTTTTATTAGTTAAACTTTATTTCAACACTTTTATTTTTGTCCTTAGTATTAATAACTCTCTCAAATCGGGATTTAATTCTTGTACTTTCTATCGGATTTGGATTTTAAATTTTATTTTCCGCCGTCCCTTGGATCGATACCTATCTATACTAAGTTGACTTTTTGTTCACAACAAGTTGACAACTGGGTTAGAAGGTTAAACTCTAGGACTTTTCCTAGTGATTGTTGCGTGTACAACGACGCACATCAATGATCATAAACCATAACTCATAATTTGGTTCCTCATATTCATCTAGATAGTTGACTCATCACATGAACAACTCATCACATAGATAAACGAGCTGTATCCGTCAAGGATATAAGAACTAACAACTCCTTGTGATTCTTAATGTCCTTTATTAGTGTGGGGTATTCTTTTATTAAGAAGAATTCATTTATTTGATAATCATTCTCTAACTCCTTAGAGTATGATTCCTTCTTGATTTAGACATCACCATGCCTTAATTATGATCCACTATCATAATCACTCATAAGGATCTCAAAGATTTGGTCCAAGTATTTCATTCATTGATCTCATCAAGAATTAACACTTTACCAAATTTGCACTTCATCTATGATAATCTTGAACACTTCAAGATATTCATATTGGTATTTCTCTAAACACCATTTGAAGTATTAGCATTTGTTCCAATAGGTATGTAAATATGTCACATGTATCATACCTAATAGAATAATCATTCTCCCACTACCTTTAGTGAAGATTGATTAATCATGTCCAAGATATTCATGTCTCTTACTGGTACTCTAACCAAAAGAGTCTAGATTTATCCATCACATGGAAACTAGAAATGAATTTCTCATGATTGATGTTAATTTGATTGTTTGAGTTATCTATAACTTTTAGGTATCATTTTATCTTATGCATATCAAATATCACGAGATAAACAAGGCATTGTCACAAAGATCATATCTTAGAAATTGAAATATCTCTTTATTGATTGCCATCATTGTCATACAATATGCAAAAATAAAGTGTTTCTATCTATTGGAAAATATGAAATAGCAGTTCATAACTATATTACATGCCTTTTAGGCTGAAAATAAACTAAAGTACTCCTATCTATGGCAGCAACACTTACCCCATTTATTGAGTGCTTTAAACTTTACTTCTAGGTATCATATACCTCAAAAGTGTTACAAGTTTACTTTCATGACACCTTTAAGTAGAGACGTCTGTCGCCTCCTTCTTCTTTTGTTCTTCCAAATAGAGAGGACAATTCCTTTTCCAATGTCCTGGCTTTTGATAATGGTGGCAATTGCCTTTCTTGGTCACGCCTCCCTTGGCCTTGAGAGATGAAGACGACTTGGGCTCATGGCTAGCATCAGAATCTTTCTTAGCTTTGCCCTTGTCCTTGTGCTTGGACTTGACTTTCTTGCTCGTGATCACCATCACAGACTTAGGCTTGTCCTTCTTCATCTGTGTCTCAGCTATCCTCAACATGCCCAACAACTCTGACAGTGGCCTATCAAAGTTGTTCATGTTGTAGTTCATCACAAACTGACTGTAGGATTCTGGCAACGATTGTAGTATCACGTCAGTAGCCAACTCTTGGCTCAGTGGAAATCCCAGTCTTGTTAGGTTCTCCACATACCCAATCATCTTGAGTGTGTGAGGACCAATTGCATCTCCTTCTGTCATGACGCACTTGAACAGTGCCCTTGAGACATCATATCTCTTTTGTCGTGCTTGATCTTCATACATGTTCCTGAGATGCTAAATTATCTCAATGAAACCCATGTTCTCATGTTGTCTCTACAACTCATGGTTCATAGAGCACTACATCAAGCACTTTTCATCAATGGCATCATCGTGATGCTTCTTGTAAGCATCCCTTTCTGCCTTTGGTGCATTAGGAGTAGGTTCCTCTGGAATTGGAGTATCCAGGACATAGAGCTTTCTCTCTTGAGTGAGAACAATTCCCAATGTCCTATATCAGTCATGGAAGTTTGTCCCATTCAGCTTGTCCTTTTTAAGGACGGATCGCAAAGAAAAGTGAATTTTGTTTTTTGCCATATGTACTACAAAAGGAAAATATGCAATTTTAGTCCAAAACTCATTTTTGACTTATTTGATTGATTTGAAAAGTTGGTGATATAATTAGGCCTTTAATTAATTATCGCTCCCACTATTTTGCTTCAAATTGATAGCCCTCACCATCAATTTGGAAGATTGCAACGTACAACCTTCTAGTCGGCAAGATCCTGAAATCCTCTAAGTCATGGACGAGCTTGGGCTGTCACCCACAGCTTAGATCTTCCAGGTAGGCAACTTTTTCCAATTGCATCATATGCAACTCTTGATGAATGAACATGCACAACACCTTTCCATGAACATTCCTTGCCTCTGGACTTAGACGCTCTAAGAATCACCAGTTAAGTCTAACCCAAAAGCTGACACGGTAAACATGCACCCTGCTTTGGCAGAACCTACATGTCTACCCTTCAAACTTCCACAAGATAGATGGTGCACCACGCTTTGGCATAACCTACGCTTGGTCGATCGAGTTTTTCATGTGTGCCGCTAATGGAAGGCATATAAGACTTAATATTTTAATGAGGGATTTGGTTTTTATATACATATACATATCCAATCACCACAATACGTAGTATGTATCATATACATGCTATATCGCACAGAAAACATGCAAAACGATAAAAGTGATGATTATGGCCATCCTAATGTGATTCCTCGAGCCAAGAGGAATCACAGTCATCTAGGTCTACATCACATCCAACCTGTACAAGATGAACTTTTTACTTTGCCTTTCTGTGTTTGATCAACTCATCACATGACTGATCGGCTCGCCATCAGGCCGGTCGGCTGGGTGCCACCAGTCGATCAGTTGGCTCCTCCAACCGATCGGTTCTCCTGGTCGTCATGCATCATGGCCGCCACCCACTCATCTCACTCCTCGAATCGGTCATCAACCGACTGGCTCACTCCTTGAACTGATGGTCTCGAACGTCAACTGATCAGTTCACGCCTTGAACCAATCGTCTCAACTGTCGTTAGGATGTCCTCCGTTCTTTGACATAATAGGAAATAAAATTCTATCCTATTTTACAATGTAAAAAGGGAAACCTCGAGTTACATTCGAGGAGAGCAAAGGTAGGAAAGAAATCTCAAATTATTTCGAGTTACATCAGGAATAGGAGAAGGAAGATCGGTGCACAGACTGAGATGCAAGCAACCACATACAACCATACACAGATAGGGTTTATTGGCCATAACCATGCTATACATCCACCACAAAACTCGTTTAAGGGTGATGCGTATCGAGTGCATTAATATTACATATCATATATGTATTTTGGGATTTGTGGATTTAGGATTGGACATGCATAAAGACAATTTTATTCACATCGTATGCAATAAATAAAGGCGACAAACCAAAATTGATCATATCGACAATCCTAAAGTATAGAGAAGTTGACGTGGCTCTGATACCACTGTTGGGTTTTAGGGGAGCTAGAGAAGGTAGAGAAAACGAACAAAAAAATTATCCTCCCAAACACAGAACAAGGAAACGCGTCAACGTCTATACAATAGGAAAGGATGGTTTGTGGAATCATACCTTGTCCCGAGGCTTGCTCAGAGACAATACCTCATGGCTTGTGCGGTCTTCACCTCCGGTCTTGGACAGTGTCTGTGAGCTCTAGGTCGCACCAGGACTGATGACTCCTGGTCTCACCGGGACTGTCGGGATTGACAGTTGTCCTCCGAGCGGTAGAAATCTCCCGACTCTAAAGTAGTCCTCACAGACCACCTGGAACTCCAATCTCCTAGTCCCACAAGGAATTGGAAGGAGTCTCACCCTCCTGTCAGACACACTCTCCTGCCACCAGTCGCTTTCTGCAGTTGTCTTTCCCTTGTTGTGCCTCCCTTATCGGGTAGCACTTGCTCAGGCTCTCTCGGTTACCAAAACCAGAGAGAACGACAATTTACAGAGCAACTGGTTGCACTGAGTTGTTCTTTGAGAAGCCCCCAATACCCCTATATATATAGGAGGGTCATGGGATTGGGTTCTCCAGCCCGGGAAATGCGGGACTAAAGCAGGAATAGAAGAGTTTGAGATTTTCCACAAAAAACAACCAATTGCGCAACTTCAACCAATCGTTTCATTTATGAAACGGTCGGTTGGGGACCTGAGCCAGTCAGTTGACACCTCAACTGATTGGTTGGGACCCATGAAATGGTCAGTTCACTTCTGAATCAGTCGGTTCGTGGCCTTGGTCAGTTCCCGATTGACTTTTCCTCTTTTGTTTCGAATTGGTACCTAATACCAATCCTTGTTCCAATCAAATTGGGCAAGTGAAACAAAAAGAAATTTCTCACTAATCCTACTTTCCCAACTTGCTCGGTTGGACCAGTTGAAACGATCGTTTCAACACTTGAACCGATCATTTCACCCTGTCCATTAGCCGATCGACTCACCACCTGAGCTGATCGGTTCACCAAGCTCAGCCGATCGGTTCATCACTTGAGCCAATCGGTTGGGAGTGCAGATTGTACAGGATCAGTCAATTGCAGTTTCAATCAATCTGATACTCCAATCAATGTGTCAAACACTTTGAACATTATGACATTGAGCTATCAATTAATTGAGTGTTTAATTGAACTACTAAACTCCTTTAGCAATAAATCTAAACGTAGTTTTTGGACAAAACTCCTCTTCCAGGTTAAATCCTATGTGTGTGACCCTACATGTCCTTTTCACGTTGGCAGTGAAAGTCCATAACACTTATGACTTCACAAGTAAAGAGCGGTGCCTAGTCACACATCAGTGCTATCCAAGTGAAATAGAAAGTTGGAGAACAACTTTCAATCCTACAATCCATGAATGGTGTTATAGTGAATGTATAATTCCATTGTCACTGATATCTCGAATGAACTCGAGGCATGGAACAGTCATCCTGTCAACGTTGATTCACTTTCTTGATATCAGAGTAGATTGGAAGAAATATGTATAACATCAATATCACATACTGATTCACACATGCATGCACGCCTTTCTCAATCCTACTCATCAAGTATCCATGGATATCAAACTCCCTCAGGAGGGACAAATCCATATCTATCACTCACCCTTCAAAAGACCCATGTGTCAAAGCCACCCAATCATCAACTTTATAACAACCCATGTTTTAGGACCGCGTTTGATAATGTCAAAGTGTGCCCAATGACATGTGTTGAGTGTAGTGATTTCAGGTCAAAGAATCATATTCACCACCATCAGTGTGAATATTGATTGTGACTACCATGTCATGGTTCCATGTGTCAAACTCATGGTGGGTCTGTCTGGTACACTTGTTCTCTAACAAGTACCTATGTGTTTAGTTTGATATCTCTATATCATGACTAATGAGATTCTGACATCAACCAACACCACAATCTAGTCTTGTGTGCCATTGTTGTCTATCTACCTTCCACACTGACATCTGACTAGGGACATAACAGGAATGTACAAACTCTTAGCATATGTATGATCTCATCGTTCAGGTCCTCAACCTGAAAACATACGTCATTGACTACTGTCATTCTCTAGACATTCAATTTGTTCTATCACTATCTCATATGACTGAACCAGAAAGAATTAGAAGCTTGACTTTGATGTTTATCAAATAAATCTTAATGTATCCCACCAATCATCACATGATTGTCTCTCAGGGCATACATACCAACACTCGCAACCCAGAAGCACTCCAGAAAAAGAAGCCGAGATGGACGCAGACGTTTACGTGGCAGGAAAGCGGTTAGAAATACTATGGGAAATATGTGGAAACGAAGACCCCACTTTGCCTGAAACCTCAAAGGAAATGATCAGCAACTTCGATCATTTCTCATGCTCTACACTCACACAGGAGCAGGTCAATGAAGTTCTCCAGAAGTTAGCTGACTCTACCCCCGTAGAAATCATCTACGAGGCAGGCAGTGTCATAGTCCCGGTTGAAGACTTAAGGGACATGGTGAAAGAAGGAGGATGTTTGGCAAAATCAGTGGCAGCCGCCTACATCCATATACTACAAAGAAAGTTTGAACACACATACATAGCCCATCCAATGTTGTTCAATGACATCTGCCTTGCCGGTGAGTCAGGAGCGAAACAATCTTTTTTGGTAGAGCTACAGAGCAGGATGCCACGTATCATCTTCATGCCTATCCTACACTACAACCACTGGACACTCCTGATGATGTACACTCACCCACGAGTAGGAATCTTCTACAACAACTCGGATAGAAACAAAGATCATCCAGTACAGTGTACATCGACAGTGTTGACACCCCTCGAGCGCTTAGTACAAAAATACTATAATGAGGAGGAAACGCTGATCCAACCAATCCTGGAGACAGCAACGAGCGCATGACACGAGCTTCAGTTCTGCCACCGCAGTCCACAACAAATTTCACTATCCAACGACTGTGGCATCTTCGTGCTGGAATGGATATCTAACTAGGAAACACTTGACAAGCTCCACCACATCGACTATCATAGCAAACGTGGAGAATATGTGTGGGAGCTTTTATCTAGGAAAGGCGCGCTCACCTGCTAACCCTCACTGAGTTAAAATTACCCTACCTTATCTATCTCACAACTCTGGGACAGAGTGCGGGGTATGTTTGGGGGGGTACTATGTATCAGTGAGGGAGGTACTAAAAGCTTTCCAAATTTTACCTTTTGTTCCTTTTCCTATAAAATAACCTGGGTACATATACATATACATGCTTGATACAAAAATTTCACATATACAAAATTTTGCCTCTATACAATTGTACAACGACACTCTATAATAAAAACCTGATACGACTTCTTTCCAGCTTGTTTTCTTTGTGTCTAAGGTGGTACAGGTTTTTGTTATGCTCTTTCTGAAAATGCAGTCTCAAAATGACAAAAGACTATGACTTTCCACGCCAAAATTTTGAAAAATAATCTCGCAACATCTAAGAGATGTGTATGCAGAAGGAAAAAGCTACCCAAACAGCAAAATTTTCTCTTGTTTTCCCTTACCCAACAAAACCCCAAAAAAGAGAGAAAAGCCTTATGAGAGTGAATAAAAACGTGAGAGTTGTGCCAAATGAAAAAAAAGTACACACTCTTGTCTTTCCAAAAGTACTCATTTTAGGCATGGTATATCCGGGGTCGTGGTACGTAGGATGTGAAATCACTGCTCTAAAGCCAACTGGCTTGGACTGCAAGGACCACTTTCCAGTTAATGGACCCATACTTGGATAGACTGATGGGAAACAAGAAAAACCCAAAGCTTTAAACCTACCCAAAAACACAACTTTCTGTTCCCAAAAGCTATTTGGTGTGAAAGCTAACTTTGAAATCATGCACCCAAGTCTCGCCGAAGCTGAAGAGAATATTTTTCTTAAATAAGCAGGAAAAATAAGGTCCATTGTTCATGGTCGGGCAGTATTCTCTTTAAGACATCTCAATACTAACTCAAACCCCTTGTCTAAAAACTATATCGGGTTAAGAAGAAGTATCACAAAACAAGGTTTTAAAATTGATTGAGACAATCAAAATGCTAAGTTTGGGGGAGTTGATAACACCCATTTATGTGGTATTTATGGCCCATATTTCATTATCAAAACTTCCCATTTAAACTATTTTCCTCTCCATTTTGTCATGTTATTGAATAAATAAGTCACACTATTCTCTTAACTTGTTTTTATCATCTTTTACAGAGTTTTCCTCATTTTTCACTCAAAATCCGCAAAACGGCCCGTCCTGGTCCACTTACATCAAATTAGCCTTTTATTAGTCGCACGACACGTCCACTACTCATCGCGGACGTTGGCCGATAGGGTACAACCCGACAAGGGCATGTCGTACAGTGTAGTCACTAATGGGCGATACGCCATTTACCCGATAGAGAGCTCTGCCTGCCACGATTAATCAGCCCGTTATGGGATGTCACGCGATAGGAGTCACTCACCGGAAGCAACCACCTGTCGCGCCCGATACCTTCGTAACCCAGCACGCAATAGCCAAGCTACGTTGTATGACACGCACGCGTCAATCATCCCTAAAGCCACGTATGCGGAGCCGATAAAGGGTACATGGTGCCCGGAGATCCGCAACTTCTTCCAACCGCTGCCTATAAATTGCAGCTATAGGACCACGATGGGATGGGTCGGAACCTCATGAAGGATAACTTTGGAAAGCATCTAGAGCTAGTGTGTCATGCCCCTGAGGCGTGCCGGGCGATACTACGTGAGCACTTCACCAACCCGAGAGGGGTAGGAGTGGTTCACTTAGAATTCGTCCTGGTAGCCGCAGCAGCCCGACATCGACCAAGGTGGCCACCTGATGTGCAGGGTTCCTAGATGGACCCCTGCCCGAGACATCTCGCCTCTACACCCGATACAAGTAACCCAATACCCTAAGTCATCTCTTGCTCGACACAATATCGGTCCCGATACAGAACACCCGTCATGGTGTGTCGCCTGAGAGGGTGCTATCCTGACCACAACCGTATCAAGGAGGGTGCCTTGACCGATATGCTTATCGGTCACGGCATACCACCCGACACGAGCATGTCGGCCAGAGCTCCCTCCCGATATTGGGTTCGGGGCACCATAGGGGGTCCGTTGTTGTATGTCTTCCTCCTAAATAAAGGAGGTGATACCTATCTTCCCTTTTTCAGTCATTTACTTTCTTTATTTATGCAATGTAACTAAACATTTTATGCAATGCTCTTGCTAATAGAATTAATGGAAGTTTTAATACCTATTGCTCTATGTTTGGTCCCTTTTTATTGGATGATAGCTTTTTAGCATCCAAACTCTAGCTAGTATGATTGGATCATGTTTTAACTTGCTATCAAATCATGTTTCCCATTTCAACTCCCTGGAGAGAGGTGTTGTAACTCTAGCGTTTGGTCCGATCAGGGAGTACGAGAGTACCTAGGGTCGAAGTTTCTTAAGTTATCTTTCCACTCCAACCCAAGTCCACCACCTTTGAGAGAGGGTGTTGGTGCTTAGTTGGAGGTACCCTCTTCGAGAGAAGGGGTACTGGATGTTCTCTGCTGCCGCTTGTTATGCCTAAGCTTTTCTCCTTCGTTCCTTACGAAGCAATAGTGTTATCTCCCTCGGTTATGTTACACAAAACACCTAAAATTTGATAAACGCCAAAACCTTAATCTTCCTTGTAACTCCAGTTGGAAATAGCTTTTCTTTATACCACTCTCGTGTGACATTTTGTTTTACCGATCTTGATCTACCGTTCCCTTGGGAACATTTTCTTACCCTTCTTTTACTAGAGTGTACAGTTTTAATTCCACGTTCTTAGAACTACCACCCTTGTCCCTATCGTTCAACCCTGATCGCTACTTTGGACCCCGTCATCATTGCAGGGGCCTAAGAGTCAGGTTATTTAAAAGTATGACTACTTCAAATCCACTCCTTTTGGATGTGCGATTTAGGATGGTCACCCTCTCTTCTCCACACTTGTATAATCAAGGTTCCATCATTATTATTGTATCCTTTCATTATAATTATTAAGTTACTAAGTTTCCATCTTCTTGGTTTATTAAGAACATTATCATCTCTTACAGGGGACTTTTATAATTATCTTGGTACCTCTCACAAGGTATCAACTTACTCATATGGTTCAGAAGGCCTATTAAAATATATTGTTACCTCTCACTAGGTAATAGCTAATCTCATGGCTCATAAAGCACATTTAACATCTTGTCACCCTTCACTAGGCAAAAACCATTCTCATGGTTCATAAAAACAAATTACATCTTGATGTAATGATTAGGATAGTACTCTTTATATGTTACTCATCCAAGTATGTTGGATTTGAGAAGCATCAAGGGATATCATTCTTAAAGAGCTGGATGTGATATCTATGATGTCTTGATATATCACTTCCCTTAGCACTTTAAACTTACTTGAGTTTATCAATTTATATTGTATTAAGGTATTTCCCCATCTTAATATTTACATACACTAACCTATCACCTTTATTTTGAAGTGCATAGGTCATGAAACACACATAAGGATTGTCCAACTATCTTCAATGATAGGGACTCATCTCAGGTTAAGGCACTAGTTGCTATAAAGTTACCTATAATCAATCGCTACTCCATTATTAATATTAGGTTTCTCATACCATCACTCTTTATTAGGGTTTAGGGTTTCACATACTATCATACTTCATTAGGGTTAGGATTTCACATACCATCACCCTTCATTAGCCTTTCACATCACATTGCCCACAATGAGAATTTACTATTCATCCCAACTAGGGTTTCTCATGGCATCACCCTCAATTAGGGTTTCTCATAGAATCACCCTCAATTAGGGTTTCTCATGGAATCAACCTAAATTAGGGTTTCTCATGGCATCACCCTCAATTAGGGTTTCTCATAGAATCACCCTCAATTAGGGTTTTTCATGATGTTACCCTAAATTGGGATTTCCCATATTATCATCGTAGTTTAGAGTTACACCATTACCCTAGATTAGGGTTACAACTGATATTGCCCTAAATTAGGATTAGGGCTCAACAACCTTCTGGATTAGGGTTTCATAATCTCTTTATTAAGGATCATACCTTAATTACATAATTATTCAAATTTAAGGTGTTAAGGCTTGACCTTTACATGATTATTATACATGTATGAATTCCTCTCTCTTTCATCCTCTCTAGGATGTTGACTAGATCAAACTTGGTTATATTAGGTCAACCAACCCTTCAATTAATTACATTTAAATTAGAAATGACATAGTATATTGAAGTATTTATTATTTAAGCTTTAAGGATTAACTTACCTAAGGTTACCAATCACTTGGTACCTTAAAGGTACAACCCTAGTGATTATCTTTGAGATAAATCAGTAACAATTATAGGGTCAATTGATCCTTCATCACAATAAGTTTTCAATTGATATGATCACATTGAATCACTAAACGTTTCTTGACCATTTACTCTCTAAATGGTTTGAAACCGTTTAGGCAAGAAGTGTGTTGAAACCAATTGGACTTGGGTCTCCAAACGGTTTGAGACCGTTTGGACCCAAACGTTCTTGAGACCATTTAGACTCAAACGGTCTTAAGATCGTTTGGTCCAAAGCCTCTCAAAACTGAATGGACCAAAAAGGTCTTTCAACACATAAACAATTCTAGGTTTTAATCAATGAACTGACTACCAATTGAATCCTTGATCATTCCTCAATTGAACTATTGAATCATCCTTCAATTAGACCATCAATTAGGGTTTTGAACCCAATTGAACTAGGATTTATAATCAAGAAACCTTCAATTAGGGTTTTCAAATTGAGGCACCTTCAATGATTAACATTGTGGAACCGATTCAATTGAAATCAATGAATCATTATCAAATTATGATATGACCTGACCTCAAATGGTCTTGAGGTCGTTTGGATGACCTCCAAATGGTCTTGAGACCATTTTCCCCATCCCATTATTAAAATTTGTGAAATTCAATTAGGGTTTAGATCATTGGATTGATCATCAGATTAGCTATTGTTTGCATTTCAATTTGATATCTCTAGGTATTCAAATACTCAACCATACTCAACCCTAGACCTCGAAACGGTCTTGGTTGACCTCCTAAAAATTAAATCAATCAATTGAGAATTTCGGCACTCAACTCGATTAGGGTTTGCATTTGAGGGATCATTCACAATTGAAACCATTAAGATCAAACCAATTGAAACCATTGGATCAATATCCAATTACATCAGCATATATCCTCAAATGGGCAACCATTGCAAATGGTCAACCACTCCAAACGGTTTGAAACCGTTTGGTTTCAAACGGTTTGATGAAACCATTTGGCCAATTTCATTGAAACCGATTGGCCCAAAATTTTGAAACTGTTTGCCTAGGATATTAATTGAGGTGTGTTCTTGTGATGACATCATCATATTCAAGCTACAAACCCACGAAACTTGCTGTAATTTCCATGATGATTTCATCAATCATTCAAATAAAATTTTGGGAATGAAGAAGGAAATCAACAATTGATAAAGATATGGAATCAATAACAAAGTTCAAGGGTTCAATTTATAAAGCCCACCTCCAATTGAGCTTCAAAGCTTCAATCTCACATCAACAATGGTGGATGCAACTCTTTTCACTATCCCAAGGCTCGTCCTCAAGCTTTGAGTGAAAAGGAATGGTTAGAATTGAAGATTGAGTGAAGATAAGAAGAAATCATGCATTGATTTGTGATTTCCACCATGAAATCAAGGTGAAAGGAGGTCAAGAAGCTTTCCAACAGGTTGGGGGTCATCCTCCTATTGCTCCAAGCTCCTTGGTCGTTTTTACAAGCAAGAAGTGAAGGTGGATTCGGAATTACCCATCCAAGCTATGGATAAAAGAGTATATATGAATTTCATTGAAAATTCATTTTAAGAGAGAGAAAGTAGGAATTATCTCCTCCATTTCCTTGCCACTTACCCCCCTCTCTTCCTTAGATACTAGTCTATCTTCTTTACCTCTTATTCCTCTCAATTATCCATGATTTAAAGAAAAGCAAATTAAGCACCTTAAATCATATTATAATAATATCCATAAGTGAGTGGATATTTCTTTTTCTTATAACAATGTGAGTGGGTTCTTCACCTCCTTAAGATATTTTAGTTGCCTTTGCAAGGCATAAGGACGTCCACATATATGGATTTCAACCAACACAATTTTAGTTGAAGAGCACTTCAATTAATATATTTATTTTAGCATTAAATTGAAGTAAAATTCCAATTATGCTTAAATCTTGATTATTTTAATATCAAGATTCTCTCTCCTCCAAAGTGATTCAAATGAGACGCCCCTCTCATTTTATTTTCTCTATATGATGCCAAGAAACATTAGGGACTATTTTGAAGTGGTAATTTGCATATTGAACCCTGGGTTTTGGGTAAATTGCACATTACACCAAAAGTAGGTTTTAATGTACTAACATTGCTCAACAAGCTCTTTCTTGTTATTCAGGCTACCACAAGCCATACCACTGCATCATTTCATCCTTATGATTCTTCAACACATAAGGAACATCTTATCATGTAACATTTGCAATTTAACCCCTCAACTTGGGTAATTTGAACTTTAGTCCAACACAAGCAAAATATTATTTCAACATTATTCGAAAAGGACTAAAATTGAAATATAAGTTCCTCTTGAGTCTTAATTACTTTTCAAAAAAATAAGAGCAAGCATATAATTAACTTTATTAAGCAAAACATCTAGGGTTAAGGTATAACCCAGGTCAGGGATGTTACATTATCCATCATATGGAAACTAGAAATGAATTTCTCATGATTTATGCTAATTTGATTGTTTGAGTTATCAATAACTTTTAGGTATCATTTTATCTTATGCATACCAAGTACCACAAGATAAACAAGGCATTGCCATAAAGATCATATCCTTGAAATTGCAACATCAACTTTATTAATTGCTATCATTGTCATACAATATGCAAAAATAAAGGTGTTTATATGCATTGGCAAATATGAAATAGCAGTTCATAACTCTATTACATGCCTTCAAGGCTGAAAATAAACTAAAGTACTCCTATCTATGGCGGCAACACTTGCCCCATTTATTGAGTGCTTTACATTTTATATCTTGGTATCATATACCTCAAAAATGTTACAAGTTTATTTCATGACACCTTCAGTTGGAGACGTCTGTCGCCTCCTTCTTCTTTATTTCTTCCAGATAGAGTGGACAATTCATTTTCTAATGTCCTGGCTTTTGACAATGGTGGCAATTGCCTCTCTTGGTCATGCTTCCCTTGGCCTTGAGAGTTGAAGACGACTTGGGCTGCTGGCTAGCATCAGAACCTTTCTTAGCTTTGCCCTTGCCCTTGCGCTTAGACTTTCCTTTCTTGTTGCTGATCATCATAACAGACTTAGGCTTATCCTACTTCATCTGTTCCTCGACTATCCTCAACATGCCCAACAACTTTGTCAATGACTTGTCAAAGTTGTTCATGTTGTAGTTCATCACAAACTGACTATATGATTCTGGCAATGATTGCAGTATCACATCAGTAGCCAACTCTTGGCTCAGGGGAAATCCCAGTCTAGTCAGGTTCTCCACATACCCAATCATCTTGAGTGTGTGAGGACCAACTTAATCTCCATCTATCATGACACACTTGAACAGCGCCCTTGAGACATCATATCTCTCTTGCTGTGCTTGATCTTCATACATGTTCTTGAGATGTTGAATCATCTCAATGACACCCATGTTCTCATGTTGTCTCTGCAACTCATGGTTCATCGAGCACAACATCTAACACTTTGCATCAATGGCATCATCAGAATGCTTCTTATAAGCATCTCTTTTAGCCTTTGGTGCAGTAGGAGCAGGTTCCTATGGAATTGGAGTATCCAGGATATAGAGCTTTCTCCCTTGAGTGAGAACAATTCTCAATGTCCTAAACTAGTCGTGGAAGTTAGTCCCATTCAGCTTGTCCTTTTCGAGGACCGATCGCAATGAAAAGTGGTTATTGTTTGTTGTCATTTGTACTACGAAAGGAAATATATGCAATTTAGTCAAAACCTCAATTTTGACTTATTTGATTGATTTGAAAAATCAATGATATAATTAGGACTTTAATTAATTATCACTCCCACTACTTTTGTTCAAATTGATAGCCCTCACCATCAATTCAGAAGATTGTAGTGTACAATCTTCTAGTGGGTCAAGATCCATATTTCATCAAGTCATGAGTCAGCTTTGGCTGATTGCCCATAATCTTAACTATTTAGGTAGGCCATCATGCCAATTGCATCATATGCAACTCTTGATGAATGAACATGTGCAACACCTTGACATGAACATTTTGTGCCTCTAGGCTTATACGCTCTATGAATCACCAGTTAAGTCTAACCCAAAAGCCGACACGGTAAACATGCACCTTGCTTTGGAAGAACCTACATGTTTACCCTTCACACTTCCACGAGATAGACGATACACCACACTTTGGTGTAACCTACACTTGGTCGATCAAGTTTTTCATGTGTGCCGCTAATGGAAGGCATAAAAGAATTAATATTTAGATGAGGGATTTGGTTTTATAGGTACATATACAAATCCAATCACCACAATATATAGTACGTATCATATACATGCTATATCCCACAGAAAACATGTGAAATGATAAAAGTGATGATTAGGGCCATCCTAATGTGATTCCTCGAGCCAAGAGGAATCACGATCATCTAGGTCTACATCACATTAAATATGTCCATAATGAAGTGCTATAGACATCTGAATTGATCAACTCATCACACGAATGACCTGCTCATCTTGGTCGGTCGCTTGGGTGCCACCAGTCGATCGGTTAGCTCCACCAACCGATCAGTTCGCCTGGTCATCATGCATCTCCTCATGTCACCACCTGCTTGTCTCACTTCACGAGTTGATCATCTGGATCGCCAACTGATCGTTTCACGCCTTGAACTGATCGTCTCATTCGTCATCAGATGTCCTCCGTTCTTGACATAATAGGAAATATAAAAGGATCTTTCCTATTACATTAAAATTGGGAAACCATGAGTTACATTCGGGGGAGCAAAGGTAGGAAAGAAATATCGAGTTATCTCAAGTTACATCAAGAATAAGGAGGTAGGGAATCGGTGCGCAAACTGAGATGCAAGTAACCACATTCAACAAAGAACACATATATAGGGTTTATTGGCCATAACCACATTATACATTTACCAGAAAACTCACTTAAGGACGACGCATATCGAGTGTATTCATATTATATATATATATATATATATATATATATATATATATATATATATATATATATATATATATATATATATATATATATTGGGATTTGTGGATTTAGGACCATACATGTATAAAGCCAATTTTATTCGCATTGTATGCAATAAATAAAGGTGACAAACCAAAATCGATCACATCGATAATCCTAAAGTATACAACAGTTGACGTGGCTCTTATACCACTATTGGCTTTTAGGGGAGACAGAGAAGGCAGCGGAAACAAAAAAAAAAATCTTCTCCCAAACCTAGAATAAAGGAATCGCATCAACATCTATACAATAGGAAGGATGGTTTCTAGAGGTGTACCTTGTCCCTAGGCTTGCTCGGCGACGTTACCTCACAGCTTGCATGGTCTTCACCTCTAGTCTTGGACGGTGTTTTTGCAGCTCCTGGTCTCACTGGGACTGTCAGGGTTGACAACTGTCCTTCGAGCGGCAGAAATCTCCGCCTCTAAAGTAGTCCACACGGACCACCCGAAACTTCAATCTCCTTGTCCCACAAGGAATCGGAAGGAGTTGTACCCTCCTGTTGGCATACTAGTGACCGACACACTATCCTGCCACCAGTCACTTTTCTGTAGTTGTCTTTCCCTTGTTCTGCCTCCCTTATCGGGTAGCACTTGCTCGGTCTCTCTTGGTTACCAAAACCATATAGAATGACAACTTTGAAGAGCAATTGGTGTTCTGAGTTGTTTCTGAGTTGTTTCTGAGAAGCCCCCAATACCCCTATTTATTGGAGGATCATGGGATAGGGTTCTCTATCCTGGGCCATGCGGGATTAAAGTAGGAGTAGAAGGGTTTGATATTTTCTACAAAACAACCAACTTGCACCAGTTGAACCGATCGGTTCACACCCTAAAATGATCATTTCAGGCCCTGAGCCGATCGTTTGGGACCTGAGCCAATCAGCTCATGCCTGAGTCAATCGGTTCGTGGTCCTGATCCAACTCAAATTGACTTTCATATTTGTTTTCCATTAATCAAATATTAATCCTTGTCCAAATTGAATTTTTACAAGTGAAACAAATTGTATTTGCAAAATAGTCTTTTGACTTTTCAAATGATCTCGGTTGGTCACATGAATCGACCAGTTCAATAATTGAGTTGATCATTTCATGACACATGTGCCGATCAACTCACCACTTGAGCCGATCAGTTTACCAACCTGACCCGATCGGTTCAACCCTATGAGCCGATCGATTGGGGCAGCAGACTTGTGCAAATCAGTCAATCGTAGTTTCAATCAATCTGATACTCCAATCAATCGGTCCAACACCTTGAATACTAAGATATTGAGCTATCAATTGATTGAGTGTTTAACTGAACTACTAAACTCCTTTAGTAATCAATCTAAATGTCATTTGTGTATAAACTCTTTTTCCAGATTAAATCCTATGTGTGTGACCCTGCAGGTCCATTTCATGTTGGCAGTGAAAGTCCATAACACTTATGACTTGACAAGCAAAGAGCGGTTCCTAGTCACACATCAATGCTACCCAAGTGCAAAGGAAAGCTAGAGAACAACTTTCAATCCTACAATCCATGAATGGTGTTACAGTGAATGTATAATTCCTTTGTCACTGATATCCTGAATGAACTCATGGCATGGAACAGTCATCATGTCAACGTTCATTGACTTTCTTGATATCAGAGTAGATTGGAGGAGATATGTATGACATCAATACCACATACTGATTCACACATACATGCACGCCTATCTCAAACCTACTCATCAAGTGGCCATGGATATCAAACTCCTTCAAGAGGGACAAATCCCATATCTATCACTCACCCCTCAAAAGCCCCATGTGTTAAAGCCACCCAATCATCACCTTTATAACAACCCATGTTTCAGGATTGTGTTTGATGATGTCAAAGTGTACCCAATGACATGTGTTGAGTGTAGTGATTTCAGGTCAAAGAATCACGTTCACCACCATCACTGTGAGAATTGACTGTGACTACCATGTCATGGTTCCATGTGTGAAACTCACGGTGGGTCTGTCCGGTATATTTGTTCTCTAACAAGTACCTATGTGTTTGGTTTGATATCTCCATATCATAACTAATGATATTCTATCATCAACCAACACCACAATCTAGTCTTGTGTGTCATTGATGTCTATCTACCTTCCACAATGACATATGACTCGGGATATAATAAGAATGTACAAACTCTTAGCATCTGCATGATCTCATCTTTCAGGTCTTGAACCTGAAAGCATACGTCATTGAGTATTGTCATTCTCTAGACATTCAATATGTTCTTTCATTATCTCATATGACTAAACTAGAAAAAATTGGAAGCTTGACTTTGATGTTTATCAAATCAATCTTAATGTATCCCACCAATCATCCCATGACTGGCTCTCACGGCATACATACCAACACTATGATGCATAAGATATAAAATAGGGTATTAGATCAAAAGGGTATTGATAATATAAACATCATATGAGTCGTTTAGATGTTTCCCTAGGTCTAGGTTTCAATGCATTCAAACATATCCCATCATGTCATACAAGCATGTAGTTAACATCATAGTTTCAAGCATTACCAAGGCTACTTTGGTTGTAGGGTTAACACCCACTTTATATTAGATATAAGGTGAGATCATAATAGATTTTGAGATAAGGGTTCATCAAAACGAGTACTTGTCATGATTTGATCAAACAAACATAATTAGTCATACTAGAGCGTTTTCAAGCAATATTGGTATGTTTCCAAACCAAAGAAGCACAGAGTAAATCAAGTTTGGGTTATAGAGAAATAGCATGATGATTCTACTAATTTGAAGTCATTATGATAGCATAGCTAACATTGGAGTATGATCTAGAAAGGTTTAGGCCCAAAAATTAATCATTTGCATTAAAACATGTTAGGTGTCATAAGTATAGGTCATAAGTAAACAAAGAGAACATGGGTGTGTTGCATTGCATTTCATATCACAAGACATTACGAGCATTGATTAGAGGGTTAACATAGAGGTTTAGTCTTAAGGAACCACTTTTGCATAAGATTTAGGACTTCACTCATGTATGTACTTAAACATCACTTTTTGTGACATAACACTGTACAAACATGTGTCTTTGAGCTAATCGTGACAAAGAGGTATATAAAAATATCAACCATATAGGGTACAAAGGATCCCTTTATTTATTAATTTTGATATTCAAACATTGGATGATGACAATCAAAGCCAAAGTCTTACACCTTATCATATATGCACATAAATAAGCCATGTATAGAGCAAGGATATCCATAGAAGATCAAGATTATCATCAAGGCACAAGTAGATGGTCCAAGATGTCAAATTATAGTAAAAGTGGATTAGAGTTACTGATTTGCATGAATATAAGATCCAAGATCATAAACAAAATAAGTGGGGCATGTTTAGGGATGATTAGTTAACATAAGATCACAAAGACACCATTTTCACCAATATAGGGACAAAACGTATGGATAATGAAATAGAAATCATTATCATTAGATAGATGACGTTTTTCTAATCAAAATGATATATAACATATGGGTATTTGGTTAAGGAGTAAGGAAGATAAAATCTTTTTACTATTATACCCTAATTAGGTTTATTTTGGGGGTAAAACCTTCATTGGGTCGAGACCCAACAGCTGGACTGCCCACGGTGGAGGAGCACCCCTTCTCATAGGTGCATTGTGACCCAGACCATCTACAATCAGTAGCTAGCAGTAGGCCACGGTTGTCAGACACCTTGGGTGAGCTAAGAGTGATAGGCGAAGTGCATTTTGTGAGACAGGTTTGTGGGACCAGTCATTTTGTAGCATCCAGTGAGTGGGTGACACGATGAGGTCCCGTGCTAGTGAGTGAGAGAGGGTGAGAGAGAGACCATTAGAAAGAATCCATCCTTTCGTTCGGGAATCTATAGTCCACCGATCATCCCTCTCGTGTAGATGACACTCTCATACGGCCTCTTTGCCCATGGTGGTGTCGCACCAGCAGCGTTGCCGGCTCATCAAGTGAGGCTGGGGGCACCTTGCCACATAGCCGCCCAGCTACACCATTGCTACCTGAGCAAGGTGGCTAGTGTGATTGAGACAGAAGGGAAACGAGAAGGAAATGCCCAAAATGGCTAGGCGGCGACACCATGGATGGTGGGTGGAGAATGGGGTCAAAGAGGAAGGTGTTAGGGTGTGCACTAGGGAAAGAAAAGAGAGGGAAAAGAATGTGAGTGAGTAAATGGACTTGAAGGGGGATTCCATTTGGAAAAATGAAGAGAAAATGAGGACGATTGGTGGAACCAAAATCAAGGTTAGGTGGCCCTATGGCACCATGGGTGCTGACCCATGTACGGAGGTGCAAGGAACAATCACGATTGTTGGATCATGGACATGATCCATGCTAGTGAGAATCCAAAGGCCCAAAACAAAATAGCATGAAACAAGGGCCTCTGATTGGTCAAGGAGGGCAACTGAGTATTTCTAAATAAGGAGATGGGAAGAAGAGTGTAAAGAGGCGGGATCACCCCCTTACCGAAGATTTGAAGAATAAAACATCCAATCCAAACACACTCAAAGGTATGCTGGAATAGGTGTAACATTTTCAAATTTCAATAAATGCTATTCAAAACAACCAAAGTATAGTTGTGGAATAAAAATGTTTACTATATTCAATTTATCACAAGGTTACAAAAGAACATCATAATCTGACACAAAGGGTTTACATGTATCACTCAACATAAGGATTTAGTAGAGGGAAATCTAAACCATAACAAATTTTTCTCCAAGCTTTAACTCCTTAAGCTCATCCAAAACTTCATGCCTTATCATCCAAGTCCTTCACCTAGGGTTGGAAGCATACCCCAGCAAGAAGAGAAAATAGATGACATCAGCAAAGGCTGGTATGTGCATACTAATAGGAAATTGAGCAATATATGGAATGAAGGACATCAAATATAAAATGCTTCCCATAGAAAGGATAAGGACCACCCAAATGGGTATCAAGAGAAAAGGAATTGAAATCATATGATAACAAAAGAATACTTTCCATTAAATAAAACATAAAAATTGTGCCACACACGCACATGTAAAGAATTAGGGCACACACCCCATATCATCAACCTACATGCATGTGAGATAAACATAGCCCTAGAACAATATAAACACAAAGGCGGCCAAGTCTCATAAACTTGAAACCTGATAGAGAAAGGAATATTGCCAATCTACCAAATATATAAAACATGGGCCAAGAATCACACATATTGCCCTGGGTATGAGGTTCCTTTCCATTCCAAAAGATCAGGAAATATCACATCTGCTCGGCAGGAAATAATACATCTGCCATAAAAACCAATGCAATTACACTACTCTAGTGCTACTAAATCACATATCATGTTAAATGTAGAGGTAAGTAGAAAGTATAGTAAGAATATATAGACTAGTCACCACATAAGTGACCAACATACACATCCACCTCATAAGTGGGCAAAAGACATCACATGCCATCTTTTAGAGTTCCATCATGAACAAATCATAAGATAATAATTCAAAAGAATATCCATGATCACATTATCAATATCAAATAAGGTAGTTCACATGAACCATGATTTTTAAAATAAAAGACATTGTGTATAGGCTAATGTCCATAGGACAAAGAGAACGAAGAAACATAGGCTAATTGCTCAAAAGAATAATCAGGGATGCAAACATACATGAATAGGGTTATTTGGTATCGTCCATAGCAAAGTGATATCGCCCATTGCAAAGTGATATCAGCCAAGTGAGGGATATCGGCCATAAGTGAGGGATATCGGCCACAAGTGGTGAGGTATCATGCATAGGGTTGAGGAGCTCAAGTCTTGGACCTTTGAGAAGCTCACCTTCAACCTTAGGAACGTGAAGCTTTGGAGCTTGGAGCTTTGAAGTTTCTCTTGAGGTAGGTTATATAACTTGAACTCAATTATGTTATTATTTATCATCAATGTTGCCTTAGTTAAATGATTTACTTTCAAATAGAATTTTCTTGCATAATTGATGAATCCATGAGATCTAGTAGTAACCTAGGATTATTCTCCATGAACTAGAACAAGTAGAATGATGGTCTAGAGCTTGAAGATGATGGTATCACCTTATAAAGTGATATCGGGCTCAAGCACATAAGAAAGCACCTCTAACTCGATATTGTGATGCACCTACACCACTAAAACAATATGGATATGAGTTTATACTTCCTTGAACGATATGGTGATGTAGTATACATCTCTTTCATGATATGAGGTCAAAAATACCCCTTAGGCACAATATGGTGTGAAGCATACACACACATCTTTGCCCGATATGGTGTGAAGTATACACACACCTCTTTGCCCGATATGGTGTGAATTACACACACACACACCTCTTTTCCTGATATGGTGTGAAGCACACATGCACCTCTAAGGTGATATAATAAGCACACCTCTAAAATGATATGGAAGCAAACATACGCCTCAAACCTGAGATGGTAAGCACACATACACCTCATGAGTGATATGGTAAGTACACATACAACTCTAAAGTGATATGGCAAGAAAGCATACACCTCTTTGCCCGATATGGTGTGAAGCACACATACACCTCTAAGGTGATATGGTAAGCACACATACACCACTAAAGTGATATGGAAGCAAGCATACACCTCATACCTAATATGGTAAGCACACATAAACCTCAAGGGTGATATGGGCACCTCATACCCGATATGGGGGAAGCACCTCAAAACCCATATGAAGGAAAGCACCTTAGATGCAATTTACTTGATGGAGTAACACATGAAGTGTCTTACATCAAGTCATACATTGAGAGGTATGTATTTTGATGAATATTGATTAAGTAGGCTAATGTACCTTGAAGGAAAGGTTGAACCAGCTTAATAAAGTATGAAGTAATCAATATCCTAGCGAGGCTGAGAGAGAAACGCATACTTGTTTAATCCTCATGTAATGAGTATACATTGATACTCCTAATATATGTGTGGAGACTGAATTAGGGTTTGATTCTTGATGAATGTACTTGAAAACCCTAGATGGTTTTAATAGGGAAACCTTAACCCTAATGAAGGGTAATGATAAGAGTTGAAATTATAATTGGTTAAAAAAGGGGAAACCTTAACCATATTGAAACCATGCTAGTAGCATGAGATAATGAGCATAGATAAGTATGAGCTATGATGTTTCATATAATACAATTGAATGGGCCTTGTGAGCCATGTGGTTAGTTGTTGCCTAGTGAGAGGTAACAAGATGTTTAATGGGCCTTGTGAGCCATGTGGTTAGTTGTTGCCTAGTGAGAGGTAACAAGATGTTTAATGGGCCTTGTGAGCCATTTGATTAGTTGTTGCCTAGTGAGAGGTGATAAGTTGTTTAATGGGCCTTGAGAGCCATGTGGTTAGTTGTTTCCTAGTGAGAGGTGACAAGATGTTTAATGGGCCTTGTGAGCCATGTGATTAGTTGTTGGCTAGTGAGAGGTGACAAGATGTTTAATGGGCCTTGTGAGACATGAGAATAGTTGTTGCCTAGTGAGAGGTAACAAGATGTTTATAAAAGTCTCATGTAAGAAATGATAATGTTCAAAATAAACTAGGAAATGGAAACTTCGTAACATAATAATAATAATAAATGGATACAATAATAATAATGAAATCTTGATCACACATGCTTTATGCTTATAGACAAATAAGGGCTATAGTGCTTTGAATATGCTTAAAGGAGATAAGAGGAATACTTGTATTATATAAAGGATGTGAATAAGTATGATGGCTTGGAAAAGGTAATGCCTAGTAACGGTGATGTGGTATTCAGTGATGAGATGCACAGGACTGGCATAGTCCAATGCCTAGAATAGATGCATAGGATTGGCATATTCTAATGCCTAGAATAGATGCACATGAAAGGCATAGCCCAATACCTAGAATAGTATCACAGGATTAGTAATAAGCCAATACCTAGCTATTAATCATAGGGTTGGTAATAACCCAATACCTGGTTGTTATCACAGGATTAGTAATAATCCAATACCTGACTATTAATCACATGATTGGTAATAACCCAATACATGGTTGTTATCATAAGATTGGTAATAACCCAACACCTAGCTGTTATCACATGGTTGGTAATAACCCAACACCTGGTTGTTATCCCTGGGTTGGTAATAACCCAACACCTGGTTGTTATCACAGGGTTGGTAATAACCCAATACCTGGCTGTTATTACAGGATTGGTAATAACCCAATACATGGTTGTTAATTACAGGATTGGTAATAACCCAATACTTGGTTGTTATCACAAGGTTGTTCCAACACTTAGCTATTATCACAGGGTTGGTAATAACCCAAATCCTGGCTGTAAATCACAGGATTGGTAATAACCCAATACCTAGTTATTATCACAAGATTGGTAATAACCCAATACCTGGTTGTTAATCACAGGATTGGTAATAACCCAATACTTGGTTGTTATCACAGGGTTGGTAATAACCCAACACCTGGTTATTATCACAGGGCTGGTAATAACCCAACACATGGCTGTAATATCACAGGGTTGGTACAATCCAATACCTGGATGTAATATCACAGGATTGGTAAAATCCAATACATGACTGTAATATCACATGATTGGTATAATCCAATATGTGGCTATAATATCACAGGATTGGTACAATCCAATACCTGGTTGTACTCTTGCAAGATTGGTATAAAGCTGGAACATGATGATATTATCACAAGATAAGCTTGAAATGTTGATATAGTATGATGGGTAAATGATATACATGTTCTTCATATTCCATATAAAGTGAATAGAGGATTTACTACTCTATCATAGATAGTTGCAATGCTTTAAAAGATGAGAATGTTCTAAACCACTTATCCTCTGCTCACTTTAATACTATTTAACTATGATAATAACATTTTCGATGGAGAGTTATATCTCTCACTGGGACAATAGTCTCACCCTGTGGGTTCCACATTTTTTTAGGTGGACGTGTAGGAGGGGCGTTGAGACTGTACTGAGCGGGAGAACAACAGCAGCAGTGACAACTCAGGTTGAGTGTACTGTCGGTCGTGTCTTATAGATAGAAGTCATATGTGTCGTCTCTATACTCTCAAGTCCTCGGATTTAGTATTGTTGGTTTTATGAACAATCTAAGATTTTGGCTTGTATGCCTCAAGCTTTGATGTTGCTTTAAGTATATGTTTTGAGAAAGCAACTGTTATATGTTATCCTTGAGAAGATCTATGCACGATACTCCTTCACCCTTGCATGATATCTAGACTCTATGAATGATATCTAAGAGCAAGCGGGTGATAGATTTCAAAAAATTCCACTTATGGGTGAAAGGAAGGGTATAGATACTTGAAGTTCATGAAAGAGTGTGTATATGAGGTGTCACCATTTTAAGCTACTAGGTGCCACATGTCCATTCATGGTTGACACCTATCCTTGCATGCACTCATATTTATCTTAACATGAAAAACACTAGAGGATAATATAGAGATCATATTTCGCCCATTAGTTATCTTTTTTGATACAATATCTCATCTTTATCTCATAAATTAAGCAAACCAATACAACTTTTACAAGGAGCTTCTAACTCGACATGGGTCACCTCCTTGAGGTGCTTTGCTCGTCATGGACAAGGCTAATAGTTCAATTTGATCACCTCCTTGAGGTGCTTTGCTCATCATGGACAAGTCCAAGAGTTCAAAAACTAATATGGGATCCCCTCTATGGCTCCTTGGCCGATAGGCACTCCCATATGGACTCTACAACCCGATATAAGTTCAAATTAGGGTTTCACATTCAACCCTTTCTTAGTCCTTTCATTACTAAGAATAGCATACTCAAATATGATTCAAACATGGTGCCACCTTCATTCTCTCTCCTCTAAATGATACTAGGAGGGAGTAGGGACACTCTAGAGGTGGTAATTTGCATATCAACCCTACACTTTGGGTAAATTACAACTTGCACCAAAATTGGTACACAAGTCACTAGCATTATTCAAACAAGTTCAAATTTGGAATTTAGACTTTACAAAAGCCACCACCTTGCATAATTTTCTCTATAATGATGCTAAAACACATGAGTCATGTTCAACATATGACATATTGCACTATAACCCCTTATCTTGGGTAAATTGCATTTTGGTCCAAGACATGAGAACATTGCTCAAACATTATGCAAATAGGACAAAATTTGAAACATAAGTTTGTTACCTAATATAAAAACACTTTAGAGGATTATATTAAAGTTCTAAGCAACTTACTTATCCAAAACAAATAGGGTTACCTCATAACCCAGGTCAGGGTCATTACAACGAGAGAAGACGATTGAAGTCTAGTTCAAATCGGGAGGGAACAGTGGTTTCTTTGGCAAAAACATCTCACAAAATAGAGCAATAAAGAGTGAGATAGGGGTCAACAGAGGGAATCACTTTGTATGTTTCCTATTGGTGGAATGATCAGAGGTAGGTGATAAGTCTATAGACATCCGATCATGGGCGATTTAAATCTTGCTGGAGTTGGATGAGATAAATGAATAAATGTAACATGTGAATGTGACAAAATTCGAAACTTTAGGTCAAATTTGATTCATTAGATGATTTTGTATTAAAATCTTATTCAAACCCTCAAAACTTGACCAAATTTGGACCATATGTCCAATAAATGGTCTATACTATTTATATTCCTTTAGATTTTCATTTCCCACATGTTTTACACATACTTTCTATAAATGTAATTTTAATTGGTTTTAACGCATTAAAATGTGAAATGTGGTGCACTTTTCCCTTAATTACTTTTCCTTGGGTCAAAAATGAGGTAATAACTTATTGCGCACTAGTTATATCATTTTTTTAACTTCAAATCTCTTGTCTTGCTCTTTTATTCTTTTAAGCATCATGAATGGTAGGAGAGATAGAAAAATTAGAAAAAGGAAACTAATGATATATCATCTTTGAATTAATTAAAATTCATAATGCACATATGAAAGGGAAAAGTATTCTGAGCCACATTTTTTTGTTCTCATTCCATTAACCTCCATGAAATTTCATTTTAGAATATTTTTGCATTAAGACCCTTAAGTAATTTTATTTAAGTAAAACTTCATTCTATGTTTTAAATTGTCTTTGAAAATTGGGATGTTACAATTTTACCCACCTTAACTAAATTTCATCCTTCAAATTTTCTAGGGTTCTACCCACATTAGGGTCTCTCTTACCCTTTTCATCTACTAAAAGTATACTGAAATTTTAAATAGAAGGAAATGTGTTTCATAAATGGTTCATGTATGTTGAAAATTTTGCATGAAAAGGGTTATGTAACATAGGAAATTTTAAGTTTTGTAGATTATCTATGTGAGCATGAATTTTATATTACCTTACTCCTCATCTTCTCAACTCATACTTAGGGTTTATGAAACCAAACCTATCCTTACACTTAGGCAACTACATCCAACTTGGCATAACTTTCTATCTTTAGGCATAGGTGAATATCTACTCTTAGGTCTTTTAGGTAACTCCTACATTCCTAAATATGTGGTGATCAGTCACATACCCAAAGATGTGGGATCTTGATATGCTACTTCTAACTAACCTACTAATACACATGTGCCATACCACATGCACTAGTAAGAATGGAGAATTGCAAAAAAAGGTCTCATGCTCATGACATTTCTCTAAAACTCTCAATTGGCTGGCCATAACCATTGAGACTGGAGAGGCTATCTCATTAGCTAGGATTAGGTTGATACTTTTGATCTAAATTAGGTAGTCATCAATTTTAACATCTCCATCTCTCGGTAGGTGAAATCTCTAATTGATCTAGATCATGGTATCCTTCCTTGGGAATCCATTGCTAAACCTTAATTCATTTTAGGGTGACTATGAGAATCATGTTTACCTAGTGCCCATTTACCAATATTGTTGTGATACCATGATGTAACACCCATATTTTCACATCACATGCATATCACTGAAGGGTGTCACAAAATGCTATTATTGGCAATTAAAGTAAATGAAAACACTTTGCATTGATTAAAAATGATTCATACATGGTTCTTGGCATAAAGGAAACTACATCACAAGCATCTATAATATCTAAACTACTTACTATCATAATTAAACATAATGGAAAATATTTTGAAACTCTGGATCGACATAGTAAATGGAACCCCATCATGCTAAGCTTGAAGCTCTACTAATCCTTGATTGTTCTTCCTATTCTTCACTTGTTTCATGTCCTACGTACATCACGTCCCAAGCTATGCAAAACAAACAACGCGTCGGTAAGAGGTATTTGGCACATTATAAGACAAAAAATAATAACTTGACATTTATAAACTTGACATGAAATAATTTGACATAACTTCATCATGGGTTATCTTAAGCATTCATTGGATAACTTTAAACATGATGAATTAGGAAAGATATATGCCACCTATCTTAATGCCCCATAGGATCCCATGATTTCTACGAAATCCCATAATGCTAGGAAAGACATAACAACCCTTTCAGGTCCATAAACGAGGCACTTATAAAAACTTAGCCAATTCCTTAATCTTCATCATTAACTTAGGTCTTAACTTAAACATTCACTTTTCTCAGTTTTAATCTTTAACATGATGGGATTCTCCCTCTTAATGCCATGATGGGATTTATCCCTCTTAAATCATAATAGAGTTTCCCCTTCTTGAACATGATTCATTAAACGTTAATCATAATCTTAATTTGTGTTCTACCATAGATCATAAATCAAAAATCAACCAAACAATGATAAATATACATGATTTATACTTGAAAAGACATGCATAATTCATGAATTAAAGTAATGTGCATAATCATAAATAAACATCCAATCAACCAAAACTACTTGTGCCAAATATGCATGGCCCACTTACCTTGGAGCAATGATGAGTATAATATGGTCTTCCTGATCCTTGAGTCAAATCTAGGTCAAATATCCCCTTGAGTTGATTAGGATCTAAGAATCTATTCATAAACATCATTAATCAATACCTTGTGTTGATTTTAGGTTGAATTTATGTGAATTAGGGTTTGGTTGCATTAGAGTTAGGATCATTAATCAACATTATTAACTTAGTAAAACTAGGTTGGATTATATCACCTTAATCATGTATGGTACATAATTAGGGTTTCATAACTCAGATTAAGGTTTCAACTAAAACATCAAAATGGAAAGGAAAATTATGTCTTAAAAATCATAAAATCAGATTCCTCTCAAAAAACCCTTTCCAATGACTATTTATTTGTATTTTTTTAGCATCCTTTGATTTATAGTGGATATTTTAAAACTAACCAATGGGAATTCAATAAAGCCATATTGTGACACAGAATTGAGTCAAAAATAAACATGATGTAAATAAGCGGAAAAAAGACCCAAAAAAATTTGGTGTGTGTTACATGTAATTGAATAGATGGGGGAAAAGTTGTCATTTTAACATAACAAAATATCCATGGTTGATTAAACATAACCACACATGAAATCTCATAACAACCCTTACCCATTAAATAATTCGATTAGAATAGTGTGGACATTACGGTTATTCCTTAACCTGGCTTCTTCTGCTCACATCCATGGTCATACAACACATCTGAAGCCTGAAGCTCCAATACAAGCTCATGGAGAGCAGCGATTCATGGGAAACTGAGATCATCAATGGCTTCCTTGCCCTAAGCCGAGGTCAGTGAGCCATTACAGAGGTACTATTATACACAAGGTTAACAAGATGGCTTGTCCATAGCCAAAGCAATGTCAAGGAAGCAAAGAGGGAAACTCGACATCAAGACAATGAGAAATCACTGAACGAAAGGGCCAAAAGTTGAACAAGAAATATTTATTGAGGTCGTGCAAGAACAAAACTTCAATTTCCAAGGTTGAAGGGATCCTAGAGTGCCAAAATGTCAAGCATCAACGAGGACCTTAAAACATGGCTATAGGACATGGTGTCTTAGGAAAATCCAAGGCAAAACATCATTTGGGAAAGCATTGAGAAGGTCCATAGATGCTTGCAGGTCCCTTAATTGCAGAGAAGGTGTCGGGGAATAGTGCGATGAGGCAGAGTTCGTCGAAGGACCATTCAAGCAAGTCGAGGTCTTTGGGGGATTTTGTGCATCAATTGGAGAAGGAGGAAGGTGAGTCGGGTCCTGGTCTTCCCCTTGAAACCATGAATTAAGGAAGAACAGAAAGGTGGAGGCGGCAGTGGAAATCGGCAAAGAGAGCCCACAAACCCTATTGGGCATTTTATGTATAGACCATAAAAGAAGATGATTGAAGTCTAGTTTGAATCGAGAAGGATTAGTGTTTTCTTTGGCAAAAAAATCTCGTAAAACGGAGCAATAAAGAGGGAGATAGTGGTTGACGGAGAGAAGCGTTGTGTACATTTCTTTTTAGCAGAATGATTAGAGGTAGGTGACAAGGCTATAGTCGTCTGATCATAGGCAATTGAAATCTTGACCTTCGAGTGGTGTGAAGATGAGATAAATGAATAAATCTAACATGTGATAGTGATGAAACTTGAAACTTTAGGTCAAGTACAATTCATTAAATGATTTTGAATTAAAATCTTATTCAAACTATATGGAAACTTGATTAATTCATGTGGAGGGTCAAACACGGTCAAAATTTGGAACATATGTCCAAGAAATGGTCTATATTCTTTCTATGCCTTTAGATTTTCATTTCTCACATGTTTTACACATAATTTCTATAAATTTTATTTTACTTTGTTTTAATGCATTAAAATGTGCAATGTGGTGCAATTTTCTCTTAATTTGTTTTCCTTTGGTCAAAAATGAGGTAATAACTTATTGTGCACTAGTTATATCATTTTTGAACTTCAAGGCTCTTGTATTGCTCTTTTATTCGTTTAAGCATCATGAATGGTAGTAGTGAGAGAAAAAATGGAAAAAGGAAACTAATGATACATCATCTTTGAATTAATTGAAATTCATAATGCACATATGAAAGGGAAAAGTATTTTGAGTCACATTTTGTTGTTCTCACTCCATTAACCTCCATGAAATTTCATTTCATAATCTTTTTCCATTAATACCCCAGCTAATTTTATTTAAGTAAAACTTCATTCTAAGTTTTAAATTGTCTTTGAAAGTTGGGATGTTACAGACAATCCAGTAGATGATGATTATTTAGTATTTTCTTATCTCCACATGTGATTTTTCTCTCATGGCTAATAATCACATGAATTCTCAATTTGGGTAGCTTCTGCATGAGAAAAACTAAAATTCACTTGAAATCATCAAAGTTGGTAATATGATCTAATCTTACACTAAAAACCCCATGTTTATGAATTAAGAACTTTTGAAAGTGATGTACTCAGGTAAACTCAATATAATAAAATCGGATATGAGTGATTTCCATGTTTGAGGTAAATTCTTGATATGGTGAAATAAGGCTACTCCTATTTTACACCTCATGTTTGATGAGGTCCCTATTGATTAAACTTATGTTTCTCTATTGTTCATTAAGCCTCAAAGATAGTTAAGCAAAATTTTCCCCTATTTGATATGTACCATGATCATGCCATGAAATGTCCATGTCTTTAGAACCCTAAATCATGATGTGAGGACATGCTACAAGAGGAAAATCCCCCTATTCACTATTACTCCTCTTTGTAGACTTGATTTGAATGACATGTGAACTTAGATCTGAATCTTACACTAGTATGCTCAAACACTCGAGTTCTCAATTTGACTTAGTGATTTTCAAAATTTACCCTTACCTTGACCTTGAAAGGAAGGGAATGAAATTTGACCTTTATCTTGCAAAATCTTAAAGCATAGTTTCCCTATTATGATCTTGGACGCATGATCTTGTGAAATACAATTTGATAGTTGACACTCGCCCTATTTGAGTATGCTTGATGATTCATGATTAATATGGACTAATGTGATAGATTAGTGTGGTAGTTGACTTATGATTCCCCTAACCTAGGTCACATCTCTATTTTGACTACCTATAAATTCTCACCTTATGGATTATTTAGAGTTTGGGGAGGTAACCACTTTCATACTATTATGATTTCTTGACCTAAGTCTCTAATGGGTCAAATTCATGACGATATTGACACTTAATCTTGAATCTCGATTTAAGACGATCTTGAAATATGATGTTGTTGACTATAGTTAGTGATTAGGTTCCTAGAAATTCCTAGGCATAGATCATTCATCGACCTTTAATACCATGAAAATGAACTCAATGATGATACCATGAAATGTTGAATAATGCTCAAAATATTGATCCACTATTGCTAGATTGTTGTATAGAGTTGAATGATCACCCCTAAGGTCTAAATAGGAATCTAAACCATAACTTATGACCTGGATGTCCAAATTTGACTCACAATATTGAACAGTGAAATCTAGACGCATGATTAATGATCTTGATATTGACTTCACTCCTATGATCACCCTATTTGGATTTTGAGATCACACTTGGTATATATATTGTTGGGTTTTAAGGGAGGCAAAGAAGGCAGTGGAAACAAAACAATTTCTCCTCCCAAACCCAAAATAAAGGAATTGCATCAACGTCTATATAGTAGGAAGGATGGTTTATAGAGGCATAACTTGTCCCGAGGCTTGCTCGGTGACGTTACCTCGCGGCTTGCGAAGTATTTAGCTCTGGTCTTGGGCGGTGTCTGTGCAGCTCCTGGTCTCACCGGGACTGTCAGGATTGACAGATGTCCTCCGAGAGGTAGAAGTCTCCCGCCTCTATAGTAGTCCACATGGACCACCTGGAACTCCGATTTCCTTGTCCCATAAGGAATCAGAAGAAATCGCACCCTCCTTTCGGAGGACTAGTCACCGACACACTCTCTTGCCACCAGTCACTTTTTTGTAGTTGTCTTTCCCTTGATGTGCCTCCCTTATCGGGTAGTACTTGCTCGGGCTCTCTCGGTTACCACAACTAAAGAGAACGAAAACTTTACATAGCAACTGGTGTTCTGATTTGTTGTTACTGAGAAGCCCTCAATACCCCTATATATATAGGAGGGTCATTGGACAGGGTTCTCTACCCCGGGCAATGCGGGATTAAAGCAGGAGTAGAAGGGTTTGAGATTTTCCTCAAAACAACTAACTACATCGGCTGAACCGGTTAGTTGGGGACCTGAGCCAATCAGTTGGGGCACCTGAGCCGATCGTTTCACTTATGAACTAATCGGTTCACTACCCTGGTCAATTCGCAATTGACTTTTCCTCTTTTGTTTTGAATTGACCCAAATACCAATCCTTGTTCCAATCAAATTGGACAATTGAAACGAAGAGAAATTTCTCACCAACCTGACTTTCCCAACTCGCTCGTTTGGACTAGTTGAGTCGATCGGTTCAACCCTTGAACCGGTCGGTTCAGCATGTCCTGAGTCGATCGGTTCATCATATGAGTCGATCGGTTGGGAATGCAAATTGTGCAAAATTAGTCAATTGCAGTTTCAATCAATCTGATACTCTTAATCATATGGTCCAACACATTGAACACTATGATTCTGAGCTATCAATCAACTGAGTGTTTAATTGAACTACTAAACTCCTTTAGTAATCAATCTAAACAACATTTGTGGATAAACTCCTCTTCCAGGTTAAATCCTATGTGTGTGACCTTGCAGGGCCATTTCACGTTGGCAGTGAAAGTCCATAACACTTATGACTTCACAAGCAAAGATTGGTGCCTAGTCGCACATCGGTGCTACTCAAGTGAAAAGGAAAGTTGGAGAACAACTTTCAATCCTACAATCTGTGAATGGTGTTACAGTGAATGTATAATTCCTTTGTCACTAATATCCCGAATGAACTCAAGGCATGGAACAATCATCCTATCAATGTTCATTCACTTTCTTGATCTCATAGTAAATTGGAAGAGATATGTATGACATCAATATCACATACTGATTCACACATGCGTGCATGCCTATCTAAATCCTACCCGTCAAGTGGCCATGGATATCAAACTCCCGCATGAGAGAAAAATCCCATTTCTATCACTCATCCTCAAAACCCCATGTGTCAAAGCCACCCAATCATCACCTTTATAACAATCCATGTTTCAGGACTGTGTTTGATGGTGTCAAAATGTACCCAACAACATGTGTTGAGTGTAGTGATTTCAGGTCAAAGAATCCCACTCACCACCATCACTATGAGAATTGATTGTGACTACCATGTCATGGTTCCATGAGTCAAACTCACAGTGGGTCTGTCAGGTACACTTATTCTCTAACAAGTACCTATGTGTTGGGTTTGATATCTCCATATCATGACTAATGAGATTCTATCATCAACCAACACAAAAATCTAGTATTGTGTGTCATTGATGTCTATGTACCTTCCACAATGACATCCGACTAGGGACATAATAAGAATGTACAAACTCTTAGCATCTGTATGATCTCATCATTCAGGTCCTTAACCTGAAAGCATACTTCATTGAGTAATATTATTCTCTAGACATTCAATCTATTCTATCATTATCTCGTATGATTAAACTAGAAAGAATTGGAATCTTGCCTTTGATGTTTATCAAATCAATCTTAATGTATCCCACCAATTATCCCATCATTGGCTCTCAGGGAATACATACCAACAGACTCCCACTTGTACTGTGAGCCAATCACCCTTGAATCATATTCATAGTGATCTTCAAACATTTCCTACATGTTACTATTCTCTAGTGCTAACATAGTGAGTTATGGCAACACTTTGCCAAAGTCGGTATTTACTGCATGTCTCTCATCTCTTCGTTGTATGTCACACGTATGAGATGGAGTTGTCGTAATATGTGATCTAGTATTCCTTTGCTAATCTTTTGCCACATTGCATGACCAAGCACTCCTAACTTGTCATGAATGATCAGAATAACTATAAGTTCATCTCTATGAACTCCTAGATCTATATAGTATATGTTGTTGTTCTCTAACACATGGATACTCGACTTTTCCTTTTAAAACATATTTATTGGAATGTTTTCATTTATCAACAAACATTCACTTTTATATATATCCCATATATATTTCACAATTAATTTTATATCCTTCTCAGAAGTTCACATCAGTGTAACTCTTTACAGTAAACCCTTCCTTATTTCCATAGAACTAGTACTTCTCAAGTACTTATCAAGTTCTTATGGTATTGTAGTAACCCTTACTGGAACTAGATAGACATTCAATCGTCATGTCCCACATAGGAGTTATTAGGATGAGAACATCATATTTTCATGTCCTACATACAAGATGATGAATGCATTTTATTCTTTCTATGTCCATACATGCAAGATAATGGGATGATTACATACATGATAGATCCATATCTATTCTTGGTGTTCCCATTCTTCATTAGAATTGGACACTTGGCCTTGGGATACTAACTCCATGTAACATGGACAAGTTTTCTCCCATTGAATCTATGCACATTGAACCCTTCAGTATAGATTGCCAATGTATGCTTTCTCCTTTTAGGTCAAGAGGTTTTCGAGAACTATCTCTATAAATCTCTATTCCTATCACATAGGAAACGTCTCTATCTTCTGTAAAGATAATTTCCACTTTGGATTTCCATTCTAGAACATTGCATTCCTCATTGACATGTGGAATGCAAATACGCTCCCACTAAATCACAAATCCCTTCTTTATTTTTGACATATCAGTCAAACCCTTTGACCATATCATCAAAGTAAAGATCCAGCTCTGAATTGCTTGTACTTAATCAATCACATTGATTGGTCCATTGTAACTTATAGACTTCGTTTGCATTAATGGATTCATAAACCTTATAAGTTGTGTCACATACATATCCTTGTTTTATTCCTTATAGGAATGTGGTTTCAGTATCTGCATGCCAAATCTTGTAGTCATTAAGTTGCAATCAACAAGCATCATCCTTCTCAAAATGTTATCCATTTGTCTTAATGCTTAAGACTCATTTGCACTTATGGATTTCATCCCAATGGGTGCTACCATCAAGGTCATACCTTATGGTTCACATGGAAGTCATTTAGGATCTAATGGTCATAAACCATAACTCAAAATATGGTTCCTTAATATCATCTAGATAGTTGACTCATCACATGACCAACTCATCACATAGATAATCTAGGTGCATCTATCAAGGATATAAGAACTCACAACTCCTTGTGATTCTTAATGTCCTTTATTAGTGTGGGGCATTCTTTATTTAAGAAGAACTTAGTTATTTAATAATCATCCTCTAACTCCTTAGAGTATGACTCCTTTTGATTTAGACATTACCATGCCTTAATTACGAGCTCACTGTGATACACTATCATAATCACTCATAAGGATCTCAAACATTTGGTCTAAGTATTTCATTCATTGATCTCATCAAGAATTAAAACTTTTCCAAATTTGTACTTCATCTATGATATTCTTGAACACTTCAATATATTCATATTGGTATTTCTATAAACACTGTTTGAAGTACTAGCATTAACTCTAATAGGTATGTAAATACATCACATGTATTATACCTAATAGGATAATCATTCTCCCACTACTACTAGTGAAGATTGATTGATCATGTCTAAGAGATTCATGTCTCTTACTAGTTCTCTAACCAAAAGAGTCTAGATTTATCCATCATATGGAAACTAGAAATGAGTTTCTCATGATTTATGCTAATTTGATTGTTTGAGTTATCAATAACTTTTAGGTATCATTTTATCTTATGCATACCAAGTACCACAAGATAAACAAGGCATTGCCATAAGGAAACTTCAACTTTATTAATTGCCATTATTGTCATACAATATGCAAAAAATAATGTGTTTCTATCTATTGGCAAATATGAAATAGCAGTTCATAACTCTATTACAGGCCTTTATGTCTGAAAATAAACTAAAGTACTCCTATCTATGGTGGCAACATTTGCGCCATTTATTGGGTGCTTTACACTTTATACCTTGGTATCATATACCTTAAAAGGTGTTACAAGTTTATTTCATGACACCTTCAGGTGGTGACGTCTGTCACCTCCTTCTTCTTTAGTTCTTCCAGATAGAGTGGAAAATTCCTTTTCCAATGTCCTAGCTTTTGAGAATGGTGGTAATTGCCTCTCTTGGTCACGCCTCCCTTGGCCTTGAGAGTTGAAGACGACTTGGGCTGCTGGCTAGCATCAAAACCTATCTTAGCATTTCCTTTTCCCATGTGCTTGGACTTGCCTTTCTTGTTGCTGATCATCATCACTGACTTAGGCTTGTCCTTCTTCATCTATGTCTTGTCTGTCCTCAACATGCCTAACAACTTTGTCAACGACTTCTCAAAGTTGTTCATGTTGTATTTCATCACAAACTGACTATAGGATTCTGGCAACGATTGCAGTATCACGTTAGTAGCCAACTCTTGGCTCTGAGGAAATCCTAGTCTCGTCAGATTCTCTAGATACCCAATCATCTTGAGCGTGTGAGGACCAACTAGATATCCTTTTATCATGATACACTTGAATAATGCCCTGGAGACATCATATCTCTCTTGTCGTGCTTGATCTTCATACATGTTCTTGAGATGCTGAATCATCTCAATGACACCCATGTTCTCATGTTGTCTCTACAACTCATGGTTCATGGAGCACAACATCAAGCACTTTGCATCAATGGCATCTTTAGAATTCTTCTTGTAAGCATCCCTTTCTGCCTTTGTTGTAGTAGGAGCAGGTTCCTCTGGAATTGTAGTATCCAGTACATAGAGCTTTTGCTCTTGAGTAAGAACAATTATCAATGTCCTAAACCATTCGTGGAAGTTAGTCCCATTCATCTTGTCCTTTTCAAGGACCGATCACAATGAAAAGTGATTGTTGTTTCTTGTGATTTGTACTACAAAAGGAAATATATGCAATTTAGTCCAAAACTCAATTTTGACTTTTTGATTGATTTAAAAGGTTGACGATATAATTAGGACTTTAATTAATTATCGCTCCCACTATTTTTTGTTCAAATTGATAGCCCTCACCATCAATTTGGAAAATTGCAGCGTACAACCTTCTAGTGGGTCAAGATCCGTATTTCATCAAGTCATGAGTCAGCTTTGGCTGATTGCCCACAATCTTGACTATTTAGGTAGGCCATCATGCCAATTGCATCATATGCAACTCTTGATGAATGAACATGAGCAACACCTTGCCATGAATATTTCGTGCCTCTGGGCTTAGACACTCTAAGAATCACCAATTAAGTCTATCCCAAAAGCTGACAAGGTAAACATGCACCCTGCTTTGGCAAAACCTACATGTCTACCGTTCACACTTCCACAAGATGGACGGCGCACCACGCTTTGGCGTAACCTACTCTTGGATGATCGAGTTTTTCATGTGTGTCTCTAATGGAAGGCATATAAGACTTAATATTTAAATGAGGGATTTGGTTTTTATAGGTACATATACATATCCAATCACCACAATACATAGTATGTATCATATACATGATATATCCCACAGAATAAATGTGAAACAATAAAAGTGATGATTATGGCCATCCTAATATGATTCCTCGGGCCAAGAGGAATCACGGTCATCTAGGTTCACATCACATGCAACCTATACAAAATGAACTATGTGCTTTGTCATTCTGGGTTTGATCAACTCATCTCCATGACTGATCGGCTCACCATCAGGCCAGTCGGTTGGGTGCCACCAGCCGATCGGTTGGCTCCTCCAACCGATCGGTTTGCCTGGTCTTCGTGCATCTCCTCATGGCTGCCACCCTCTCATCTCTCTCCTCAAATTAGTCATCTGGAATGCCCACCAATCGGTTCATGCCTTGAACCGATAATCTCAGTCGTCATCAGGTTGTCCACCGTTCTTTGACATAACAGGAAATAAAAAATCTATCCTATTTACATTTGAATAGGAAAACCCTGAGTTACATTCGGGGGGGAGAAAAGGTAGGAAAGAAATCTCGAGTTATCTCGAGTTACATCAAGAAAAGGAGGTAGGGAATCTGTGTGCAGACTGAGATGCAGGCAACAACAATCAACCACACACAGATATTGGGTTTATTGGCCATAACCACACTATACATCCACCAAAAAACTCATTTAAGGGCGACGCATATCGATTGCATTCATATTACATATCATATATGTATATTGGGACTTGTGGATTTAGGATTGTACATGCAAAAAGTCAATTTTATTTGCATCGTATGCAATAAATAAAGGTGACAAACCAAAATCGATCATATCGAAAATCCTAAAGTATAGAGAAGTTGACGTGGCTCTGATACCACTGTTAGATTTTAGGGGAGGCAGAGAAGGTAGTAGAAATTAAAAAAATTCTCCTCCCAAACCTAGAATAAAGGAATCGTGTCAACATCTATACAGTGCGAAGGATGGTTTGTAGAGGCATACCTTGTCCCGAGGCTTACTCGGAGACGTTACCTCACGACTTGCACGATCTTCACCCCTGGTCTTGGACGGTGTCTGTGCGGATCCTGGTCTCACCAGGACTGTCGGGATTGATAGATGTCCTCCGAGCGGTAGAAGTCTCCCACCTCTGTAGTATCCACACGGACCACCTGGAACTTCGATCTCCTTGTCCCACAAGGAATCGGAAGGAGTCGCACCCTCCTGTCAGTGTACTAGTCACCGACACACTCTCCTGCCACCAGTCGCTTTTTTGTAGTTGTTTTTCCCTTGTTGTGCCTCCCTTATCGGGTAGCACTTGCTCGAGCTCTCTCGGTTACCACAACCAAAGAGAATGACAACTTTATAGAGCAATTGGTGTTCTAAATTGTTGTTCCTGAGAAGCCCCCAATACCACTATATATATATATATATATATATATATATATATATATATATATATATATATATATATATATATATATATATATATATATATATATATATATATATATATATATATATATATATATATATATATATATATATATATAGGAGGGTCATGGGATAGGGTTCTCTACCCCGGGAAATGCGGGATTAAAGCAGGAGTAGACGAGTTCAAGATTTTCCACAAAACAACTAACTGCGCCAGTTGAATCGATCATTTCAAGAATGAACCGATCGGTTGGGGACCTGAGCCGATCGGTTCACACCTCAACTGATCGGTTGGGGCACATGAGCCGATCGATTCACTTCTAAATTGGTCGGTTCACTGCCTTGGTCATTTCCCAATTGACGTTTCCTTATTTCTATCAAATTGATCCAAATACCAATCCTTGTTCCAATCAAATTGGACAAGTGAAATGACGAGAAATTTCTCACCAACCTGACTTTCCCAACTCACTCATTTGGCCCAGTTGAGCCGATCGGTTCAACCCTTGAACCGGTCGGTTCATACTGTCTTGAGTCGATCGGTTCATCATATGAGTTGATCAGTTCATCATATGAGCCGATCGGTTGGGAGTGCAGACTGTGCAAAATCAGTCAATTGGAGTTTCAATCAGTCTCATACTCTTAATCATCTAGTTCAACACCTTGAACATTATGATTCTGAGCTATCAATCAACTGTGTGTTTAATTGAACTACTAAACTCCTTTAGTAATCAATCTAAACATTGTTTGTGGATAAACTCCTCTTCTATGTTAAATCTTATGTGTGTGACCCTACAGGTCCATTTCACGTTGGCATTGAAAGTCCATAACACTTATGACTTCACAAGAAAAGAGAGGTGCCTAGTCGCACATCGGTGCTACCCAAGTGAAAAGGAAAGTTGGAGAACAACTTTCAATCCTACAATCTATGAATGGTGTTACAGTGAATGTATAATTCCTTTGTCACTGATATCTCGAATGAACTCAATGCATGGAATAATCATCCTATCAATGTTCATTCACTTTCTTGATCTCGGAGTAGATTGGAGGAGATATTTATGACATCAATATCACATACTGATTCACACATGCATGCACGCCTATCTCAATCCTCTCATCAAGTGGCCATGGATATCAAAGTCCCTCGGGAGAGACAAATCTCGTATCTATCACTCACCCCTCAAAAGCCCCATGTGTCAAAGCCACCTAATCATCACCTTTATAACAACCCATGTTTCAAGACTACGTTTGATGATGTCAAAGTGTACCCAACGACATGTGCAGAGTGTAGTGATTTCAGGTCAAAGAATCACACTCACCACCATCACTGTGAGAACTGACTGTGACTACCATGTTATGGTTCCATGTGTCAAACTCACGGTGGGTCTGTCCAGTACATACCAACATATATGACTAATGAATTTCTTGTTCCCAAATCTCAAAATTTTGAAATTATGACTATGATGATTTGCTCAATTTATAACTTAGGGGTGAGATCCATGTGGACTAGGGTGGGACCTTCCATTGATTTTGAGCATGAAATCAAGATGTTGAAATATGATGTATGTCTCAAATTGTGGAAATATGAATTCTTGAGCATGGATGTATAAACCCACCTATGCCAATGTAGAAACTAGAACCCTAAATGTTGGAAATGAAAGTCATTCATTACTTTAGATTCAAAGATCTCTATTTGTTTGACCTAAAGATGTGATCTCTCCAAATTTCTAATCTATATGATAATCTCTCTAAATTTGTGATTTATGTAATGATCTCTCCAAGTTGGTGATCTACGTGACTATGCTCAAACTATGGTGCCCAATTTATTGATTTTGAAATTGTGATGAAGAATGTTGATCATTGTGATAGAGAATATAAAATCTCAAACTTGGTTGATTGATCGAATTTTGGGGACAAAATTTCCTCTTTAGGTGGGGAGGATGTGATAACCTGGAACTTCACCCCTTTATGCAATTTTCAATTGTGTACTTCACTCTTGTCCTCACCCTTAATTATATGTTTGAATGAGTATTATGCACTCTTGGCCCATCTAGAATGCATGTCTCACAAAGAAGAATGCTCAATTTGAATGAAAATCAAATTTTGGCTTCATATAACACATCATCCTCTTTTTCTTGAAATTCGATCACATCCTTGTGTAAATCTATACTCTTTTCTTGTATCCATGTTGTAGAGGACAATCTCATGTTTTTGGTTCACCTAATTTTTCTCAAATCTAAGCTTGTATGAGAGAGATATGCATGTTAAAAATTCTCTTGATGCAATCCGATTTTAGCCTGATTGTATGCCTTTTATTCCCTTTTTGGGCTGCTCGTTTGGGCCCAGACCTGAGTGACCTGTGTGTGGCTCCTTGTAACATACTAGATCTCGGACCCTACCCTGGAAGTTGACATTTTGGACTTAGCTAAACAAGGTTGAAGGTTAGACCTAAATAGATGTTTAGTATAACCCCAATGAGATAATTCATGTATACATCACCTTAATATAACCTAATGTTCTAACATTAATATTAGGTTTATAATGGATACATAAAATATGCCACATAAATCATTTTGGTGGTAATATGAAAATAAGAACTTAATGGATGAATAATTTAGATAATGTGTCGTTATTGGGCCATTGGACATATCTCATAAAAATAAGTCTCAAAAGTGGAAACAAACTTCAAATTCTAAATCTACATATCAAAATTAGCCTACATGTCAAATTTCATCTAATTTGGACAACCTTGAAATATTAGGATAAGTTTAGGAGAGAGGAAATGAGTAAAAGGCAGAAGTAATGAATAATGTGATTATATAAACTTCAAAATATGGAAATAATGCAAATTCATATTCAACACATCAAAGATAACTTGTGGATGCATTTTGGTCCAATTTGGATGTTGTTTGTGCAAGTTATGCAATTTTAGGTATATTTTGGACTTTTATGCAATTTACCCAATTCGGAGGTTTTCTTTGTAAATTGTCACATAAATTATAATATTTAGATATTCCCTTACCATTCTTGAGTTTTTGAACCATGGGGAACTGAGTTGCACCTTGGTTTGAAGGTGTTTCTCTCCAATGCCATTATAGGGATTACCCTTTTATAAATGAGCTTATCTTTAAAAGCTATCAACCAAGGGGGTTATTTCTTTGTTTGAAGGATGGTGCAGATGGACTAGAAGTCTCCATTGGCTTTTAGGACCAACATTTGATGTACAAAAAGTCTCTATGAGATGTTCTCTTGCATGGCCATGAAGCCCTAGGCTAATGACACATGGAAAGTCTCATAGACACCTCATACTTGACCTCTTTCTTTATATAGCCATATCTACCCCTTCCCAACTCCCAATTCAAAAACTCTCTCTCCTTTCTTTCCTCTATCTTAGAAAATCAGTCCTTCTATGTTTGTCCACGAAGTTGTTGTCCCAAGGTAAAAGAGGGTGCCTACCTTAGTGAAGAATGCTCCTAGGGTTCCAAATTTCTCTATTTAGGATTTCTTAAGCTCCTCCTTTGTGATTTTGACCAAAAATAGTAAGTATCCTCCTTTCCTTCCCTATTTTCATACTGTTAATATTCCTTCCACCTTCCTCCAGGTCAGAACCCTGGTCTTCCATGGTGAAACCCCACTTAGAGCCCTTAAACATCTCGTCTCCATGCTCTTTTGCTAGGGTTTGCACCTCTAAAGTGAGAAGGTGATCTTTGCTCAAGAAAGGATCTTGGCTTGGAGCAACTAGACCTTCTAATCTCAGGATCCTTGCTTTTTGGACCTTCTTACCTTCCCTATAGGCGATTTTTGAAATCCCCTTCTCATATATTGCTCAATACATGCTTAAACCTCATGCTTCTATGTTTAAAATCGATGATCTCCATCTCTATTTACCATGTTCTTCTAGGGTTTTGGTTTCTTGCTATTTTACCTTCTCTAGAAGCTCTAATTTGGTTACCTATGCAACTTCAAACCTGATCTTGGGCCAAATGGTGTTTTCTCCCTCTCCCTCTCTCTTTCCAATTATCTCAATCGGTCTGATGATGTGGCAATTTCCTATTGGTCAGTATTGAAAAATTCATATCTTCTAATCTGCTTATCCAACTTTGTACAATATGATCAATGATGAATATCAGGTTTTGGTTCTTCCTTAAATACTTTTCCTGGAAATGGATCTCTTAACAAAATGGTTTTAATTTTTAGTGATTTTTGTTAATCCGCTGCTCGTGATTATTCTACATAATTAGTAACAATTTGGATGTTGGTTTGGTGGCGATCATTACACTTGTAGTGTTTAGATAAAATTCCCAATAGGGTTTGCGGGCTCTCTGAGTCGATTTACACCACCGCCTCCACCTCATTGTTCCTCCTTACTTCAGGGTTTCAAGGGGAAGACCAGGTCCCAACTCTCCCTCCTCCTTCTCTAATTTATGTGTAGAAGCCCCCAAACGCATCGACCTGCTCAAATGGTCCTCCAAAAACCTCTACCTAACCACACTATTCTTGGACACCTTATCTATAATTAAGGGACATGTAAGCATTTATGGACCTTCTCAATGCTTTCCCAACAAACGTTTTACTTTGTCTTTTCCTGAGATGCCATGTCCTATAGCCATGTTTTAAGGTCCTCACTGATGCTTGACGTTTTGGCACTCGAGGAGCCCTTCAACATGGGAAACTGAAGTTTTGGCCTAACACGACCTGGTTGAATGTTTCTTGATCAACTTTTGGCCCTTTCGTTCTGTGATTTCTCATCGTCTTGATGTCGAGTTTCCCTCTTTGCTTCCTTGACACTACTTTTGCTATGGACAAATTGTCTTGTCAACCTTGTGCATAATAGTGCCTCTGCAATGGCTCACTAACCTCGGCTGAGGGCAAAGAAGCCACTGATGATCTCAGTTTCCCATGAATCGATGCTCTCCATGAGCTTGGATCGGAGCTTCAGGCTTCAGATGCGCTGTCTCATTATGGATGCGAGTAGAAGAAGCCAAGTTAGGGAATGACCATAATGCCTACGCTATTTTGATCGAATGATTTAATGGGTAATGGCTTTTACAATATTTCACACATGTTTATGTTTCATCAATCGTGAATAATTTGTTATGCTAAAATGAAAACTTTGGCCCTGTCTATTCAATTACATGTAACACACACCAAAAGTTCTTTGGTCTTTTTGCCACTTATTTACAGCAAGTTTATTTTCATCTCAAATCAGTGTCACAATATGGTATTACTGAATTCTCATTGATTAGTTTCTAAATATTTATTAAAAATTATAGGATGCTAAAAAAATATAAATAAATAGTCATTGGAAAGGGTTATTTGGAGAGGAATATGATTTTATGATTTTTAAGCCATGATTTTCCTTTCCATTTTGATGTTTTAGTTGAAACCCTAATCTGAGTTATGAAACCCTAATTATGTACCATACATGATTAAGGTGACCTAGTTTTACTAAGTTAATAATGTTGATTAATGAGCCTAACCCCAATGCACCCAAACCCTAATTCACCTTAATTCAACCTAAAATCATTAAAGGGTATTGATTAATGATGTTTATGAAAGGTGTTTAGAGCCTAATCAAGTCAAGGGGAGATTTGACCTAGATTTGACTCAAGGATCATGAAGACCATCTTAGACTCATCATTGCTCCAAGGTTAGTGGGCAATGCATATTTTGCACAAGTAGTTTTGGTTGATTAAATGTTTATTTATGATTATGCACATTACTTGAATTCATGAATTATGAATGTCTTTTCAAGAATACATCATGTATATTTATCGTTGTTTGGTTGATTGTTTATTTATGGTCTATGGTAGAACACTAATTAATATTTAATGAATCATGTTCAAGAAGGGGAAACCCTATAATGATTTAGGAGGGAGAAATCCCATCATGGAATTAAGAGGGAGCAATCCCATCATGTTCAAGATTAAGACTAATAAAAGTTAATGTTTAAGTTAAGACATTAGTTAATGATGAAGATTAAGGAATTGGATAAGTTTTTATATGTGCCTCGTTTATGGACCTGAAAGGTTGTTATGGGCTTTCCTAGCAATCATGGGCTCCTATGGGGCATTAATAGAGATGGCATATATCTACTTTTCCAATTCATAATGTTTAAAGTTATCCATAGAATTCTTAAGTTTACCCATGATCAAGTTATGTCAAATTATTTCATGTCCAATTTATAAATGTCATGTTATTATTTTTTCTCTCTTATAATGTACCAAATACCACTTACTTATGTGTTGTTTGTTTTGCAAGGTTGGAGATGCGATGTCTGCAGGACGTGGAACAAGTGAATAATAGGATGAACAATCAAGGATTAGTAGAATTTCAAGCTTAGCCTTGTGGGGTTCCATTTACCAAGTTGATCCAGAGTTTCAAAATGTTTTTTGTTATGTTAAGTTATGATACCAAGTATATTATATCTTATAGATGCTTGTGATGTAGTTTCCTTTATGCCAAGAACCATGTATGAATCAATTTTTAATCAATGCAAAGTGTTTTCATTTATTTTAATTGCCAAGAATAGAACTTTGTGACACCATTTAGTGATATCCATGGATGTGAAAATATGGGTGTTACAGTGTCATAGCTAGTCCTTTAAGAAGGGATGAGATGCTAGAAGACTCTCTAAACTTTGAGGGAAGGATTTTTGTCCTCCCTGGGTTCCTAAGATGTGTTATTCCTTAAACATATATAGGGAAGACTATTGAACCTTTTGGTACCCTAATTCCACAGTCCTAATTGCTACATAGCCAAAGGTGATTGGACTTCAACACCTATCTATAGAATGGCACAATAATTTACACAGGCAATATATATGTAAAAGCAGTGACAAGAAGACATAACAAGATACTATACATGGAGGTAAGATTTATGTACCCAATTCTAGATTCAATTATACCCATTGTTGTTTCCTTTTAGAGTTTAGAGTGTTGAGTGCAGCAGATATTCATTCGGTAACTACAAATTCAATAAACAAAACATATTAATGTTAAAGCATTAAGTATGCTATGAAAAACATGTAGCCACAATTTAATAATATATTAAAATCTTACTTGTCTAGAAACATAATAAAGAACTATAAGTATAAACAAGACAAGAACACTTAACGACATTCTTTTATACAAATCATGTTTTAAGTGCATTTCCATTATACTTAACAACATATTATGGCCATTGACCACTTTCTCAAAGGAAGGATCTATAAGAGTGGTCAACATTAGCCAAACCTTCTATATATGTAAGACCTAACCCTATTTGCAACATGCCTTATGCCCTTACCTCGAGAATACAAACAGGTATACAAGGTTTGTATAATGGACAAGTTCAATTAAGTTCGAGGTTTGTTTGATATATTCTAGCAAAATGAACATACTAATCATAGGGAATAAGTATCTCAAACAAGTAATTATCTATCCAAGCATTTATACGAGCATACATACAAACAAGCCACTATCATAGTAGGGTCAAAAGATTAAGCGTACCTTGTGAGTAGTGGGTAAGTTATGATAAGATCTCTAGAGATGGTCCAGGCCGAGGGGACCTATGATGCATAATATATAACATGGGGTCTTAGATCAAAAAGGTATTGATAATCTAAACATCATATGATATGTGTGGATGTTTCCCTAGGTCTAGGTTTCAAAGCAGTCATACATATCCTATCAGGTCATCCAAGCATGTAATTAACATCATAGTTTCAAGCATTACCAAAGCTACTTTAGTTGTAGGGTTAACACCCACTTTATATTAGATATAATTTGTGATCATAACTAATTTGGGGATATGGGATCATCAAAATGAGTACTTGTCATGATTTTATCATACAGAAATAAATAGTCATACTAGCTCATTTTCAAGCAACATTGGTATGTTTTCAAACTATAGAAGCACTAAGTAGATCAAGTTGGGGTTATAGAGTAATACCATGATAATTCTATTAATTTGAAGTCTTTATGATAGCATAGCTAACATTGTAGTATGATATAGCAAGGTTCAGGCCTGACAATTAATAATTTGCATTAAAAACATGTTAGGTGTCATAAGTGGGTCATATGTAAATTAAGAGCCCTGAGTGTGTTGCATTGCATTTCATATCACAATACATTAGGGGTACTGATTAGAGGGTTAACATAGAGGTTTAGCCATAAGGAATCAATTTTTCATAAAAATTAGGAGTTCAATCATGTAGGTACTCAAACATTACATTTTGAGACATAATAGTGTACAAAGGTGGGTCTTTGTGCTAATCACGGCAAAGCATATATAAAAATATCAACTATACATGGCACAAAGAATCCCTTTGCTTCTGATTTCAATATTAAGAATTAGATGATGACATTCAAATCCAAAGTCTTAAACTTGAGCATATACGGACATAAATAAGCCATGTATAGAGCAAGGATAGCCATAGAAGACCAAGATTATGATTAAGGCACAATTAGATGGTCCAAGACGTCAAATTATAGTAAAAGTTAATTATAGTTACCGATTTGCATGAATATAAGGTCCAACATCATAAACAAAACAAGTGGTGCATGTTGAGGGATGATTAGTGAGCATAAGATCACAAAGACACCATATTTCACCAAAACATGGACAAAATGTGTGGATTTTGAAATAGATATCATTATCATTAGATACATGACATTTTTTTGATCAAAATGATATATAACACTTGGGTATTTGGTTAAGGAATGAGGAAGATACAAGCTTTGAACTATTATACCCTGATTAGGGTTTATTTTGGGGGTAATACCTTCATTGGGCCGAGACCCAGCAATTGGTCGGCCTGCGGTGGAGGAGCGCTCCTACTCATAGGTGAACCGTGGACTGAGGCGTCTTCCATCAGTGGATAGTGGCATGGCATAGTTTTCGATGACCATGGGAGAGCCAAGATTGGTAGGTGGAGCACACCTCATGAGACGGGTCTATGGGCCCACTTGCTTTGTGGCATTCTGTGAGTGGGCTACATGAGCGGGTCCCGTGCCAGTGAGTGATAGAGGGTGAGAGATAGAGAAATATCATTGGGAAGAATCCAGTCATTAGTCCAAAGATCTATAGTCCACTGATCATCCCTCACGTGAAGACAACACTCTCACAAGGCCTCTTTGTCGACGACAGTGCCACACTAGTAGAGTCGTCGGCTCCTTAAGCGAGGTTGGGGGCACCTTGCTACGTAACCGCCCAGATGCACCATGGCTTCCTGAGCAAGATGTCTGGTGTGATACACCGTTCAAACTAAACATCATTAACTAAGAGGAAGTGATCATTAGCAGCGGATTACTAAAAATTAAAACCATTTACAAAGAGATCCAAACACATGAAAACTCTTTTATCAAGAACCAATGTATTTTATTTACATCCTGGTTCATAAGTACATATCATGTACCATCCCTTCTCAAGGATTACAAGTGTAAACTGCACTTTTAAAACTATACACAGGCAGCATAAGGACCTCGAGGCATCAAGCCAAAATCTCATATCGATTCACTAAAAGTACTAACTACTAACTCTGAGGACCTGAGAGTACAAAGACGACACATAGGACTCTCTATACAAAATATGACAGCCAGTGCCTCCACCTAGAATATCACTGTTGTCCCTGTTGCTGCTGCTGTTGTTCCCCTTCTATAGGGTTTCAGCCTCTACTTCCGCATCTACCTAAAAAGTGTTTGTGACCAACAGAGTGAGACCTTGTAACGACCTCGTCTCCCAGTAACCCCCACTTAAGGGAGACTAAGAGATCAGAGTCGTTATCCAATAACCTGGATCAAAGGTTCGACAAATAATCATTAACAATTATTAAATTCTACCAACTATACTGAAATATGGTAAAAATAAAAACTTTGCATACCAATTAAAATTGGGATTTCAAAACTTCTATCTACAAAGATATTAATCTAGCTAATCCTCCTTTGCATTTTAATTCTCATTTAATTCTACATATGCCACTTTACTATTTGTTCTTTTCATTTTACCTAAAACGCCGACAAATAAACATCGGTCAGCAAGAAGCTAGTATGTGGGGGAAACAATAATCATGCAACTATAATAACAAAGTAATCAGCCAATTATCATTTAACAGCCAAGATTACGTTTTCAACCATACTACTCAATCCTTTTCTATCCCCTATCTCTGTGTTGTCCCTACAGTGGTCTGAGATACTACCTCTCCCTAGGTAGATCCTTATTAAAACCCACATAATCCTACCTAACAGGTAGATCAATATCTAGGGTTGAGTCACATGGCACTACCCATGAGTAGTCCAATCCCTGACTCAAAGTGACTTGATGGTCCTACCCCATTGGTAGCCATATACTAAGTGATCCAATGACTTGATGGCCTACCCCATTCGTATCCATGTACTAGGTCAACCCATTAAGATATAGAGGGGGCTAGGATCTGAGCTAGTAGGCACATCTCCTATGTGATAGTCATATTCACATTATAATTTGCATGAATTAAATTCATCCAACAATTAATTCAAGCCACGATGTAAACATCGATAAAATCCTCAGAAAACTAATATGGGATAATCATAAGTGTAACCACATACCTGTCAAGCTGATCAGAGATAGAAATAGTCCAATCAATCAATAGGCAAGCAAGCATTCAATAAGATCTGAAAACAATTATAAAATTTCCTTTCATTACTCATGTCATTAAGATCTATTAAAACTAGCTCGCTTCCTAGGGTTTCTACTCCACTTTTAGGGTTTCCATTGCAATTAAGGTTTCCCTTCATCTTTTACTATTTTAAACCCTAATTTAACGCAATTGATCACAAACCCTAATTATTTCTACATTTAATCCTTAATTTCATATTTAAGGAATAATTACCATTAAATAAGTCCATTAAGCCTCTTTTCATTAAAACTACCATTTTTATCCTCTTTAACCCATGACAAATTCATTATACTCATTTATCATCAATTCGTAGTTCATTATGCTCTAATACTCATATGAACGTTATTTATCATTAATTCTACCTTGATTCATTAAAAAACGTAATTTCTATATTAAGGTTATTTATCCACAAATTAAGAACTTTAATACTCAAAATAGCTTAGAATCATTATATCTCATCTTTATTCACCACTTTGAATAATTAAAGCTATTAAGAGTCAAACTTGCCAACATTAGGGTTTGAAGGCCCATTAAAGTATATTCATGCAAATGAAACTCTAAATTAACTAATTACATGCAAAATTCATCTTTTTCGATCTTAATGTATCTCTTTATGATTAACAGGTTAATATAAACTTTAACCATCAATTAAACCCTACTAATCACATTAATCATATCCAAATAGGGTTTCTTAATCACTATTACACTAAATTTAACAACTTCCATTACTTTTCGAATTGCAAGCAGAATCAGGCTCCAATTATATTTTTAGTGGATTCCACTCATTTTTCAGAGCAAAATTCATGTATAAACTTTTTTCATCCGAGCTACTATTAAAGAGTTATGATTTTCGGAAGAAATACCTTACTTGGGCCAATAGGGAAGTGCCACATAGCCTTGTTCCCATGCAAAGCTCACTGGTTTGGAAAACATAACCAAATGTCAGTTTTGCCCTCGATAAGTGGATTGGTTGTTCAATCCGCAGAAGGGTAATTCCGTCCAAAGAGCATGTGCTTCCTCTTCCTCCTCATGTTGCCAACAGAAGCGTCGACCTGCAGACCTAGTCGCGAGCTATGCGACACCTGCTGCTTCCCCTGGACTCGACGGCCCTCCGGACCTATCCCTTCGCCTCCTCTGCTCCTCAACGCACACATGGAGCCCCTAGGTCACGACCACCATGGCCGTTCTCGAGTGAGAAACAGGCCACGGTTGTTGCTACGTTTTGCAGCAGCTTGCAGCCCTGCATATGGAATTGCTTGGAGACAGGAGCGCAGTTTTGATCTCTGATCCTTTCTAGGTTGTCGTGGAGGTATCTCACATCCATCAAGATCATTTAACATCTCCTCATGGCACCATGGTCGCACTTCCCTTCTTGATTAGGGTTGATGGTCAAAAACAAAAAGGAAAGAGAGAGAGAAGAGTGTGTGGATCTCTTTGATCTCGGCCAAGGGCTCTACCCCTTATATAAGGGTGGGCAACCACACCTTAAAACGTTCTTTCAAGGGGAAACAAGTCCCCTCCCTACAAGGAAACAATTCCCATCATTGAGAAACAAGTTTCTCTCTCTTAAAAGTCCTCCTTACCCTTTTGATAATTTTCTATTCTTTAAATATTAAGATTTTGAAAATTACTTCCTTCATATTCTTTGTACTTGCCTTTTAATGTATTGGCATGAAATTATGCTTTCCCTTTTTAATAGAAAATACTTTCCTTTTTAACAATTCCACGAAATTCATTCATTAAGTATCATATTATCCTTTTATTTGACTTTATTGGTATTTTCTCTTTCCTCTTCCTTCATTGGGACTCCTTGGATCCCAAGGCACTCTATTATTTCAAAATCATTTTTATTGGATACTCATTACCCTTCTAGAGGCATCTAAATGCATTATTCTTCATTATTTCTCATTATCTTGTTTATTTTTTTATTAAAATAGTTATTTTTGAGGATTTCTCTTTACTTCTCTTTAATTTTCCTCATTGGTATTCCCTTTATCATTAGGAATCCCTGGGGATACGAAATTCCACCAAGAATAACTCAATTACACCTCTTTTCAGTTGTTCTCCACATTTTACCATTGTTTTCAATTTCTTTCTTAATAAAGAAATGCTTAATTACTCTTTTCTTTTCTTATTGCCTTTTCTTTGCAAATTTGGAGTCCTTGGAACCCATGTGGCACGAAATCCACCTTTGGATTAAATACTTTTGCCTTCTAGAGGTTTCTATATCTTTCTTTTCTCAAATTCCCAATTATTCATTAATTAATTGAATTTCCTTGTTATTGGGCCCAATAGCCATTAAAGCCCACAAAGCAACCAACAAGGCTATTTATTCAACAAATTATATCATCCTTTGTTCCAATATCTTTAATATGAGAAATTACATTTCTCTCCACATGAACCCAAAATTGTGGTTGTAACATCCTTCCCCTCTTATAGGAATTTTGTCCTCAAAATTCCATCAAGCAAGCAATCAATTAGGATAAGCTTATCTTATGTCCATCAGGGCTCCCATGTGGCTTCACCCTTTCCATGGTGCTTCCCAAGAACCTTTATCTTCTCATATTCTTCCATATGAGTTCTTTCTTACCTTGGTATATCATACCCTCATTGGTGACTCAGGACTTTTCAGCCTTTCAAAAAGTTGAATAGGTTCAAGGCTCAGCACATGGCTTGGGTACATAGTGCTCTACATTAGACTCATGGAACACATTATACATCATGTTATCCTGAGGGGTAAGGCTAAGCACAACCTTCTCCACCAATCCATCTCAAATGGACCCATATATCGGGGACTCGGCTTTCTTAGTTGTAGCTTAGAGGGGTCGTATTTTCATATCACATATTCTCCCACAGTGAACTGCATGTCAGTCTACTTTGCCTTAGCTCGTGACTCATGTCACCACTGGGCTCTCTCTCAACCATTGCACGATCAAAGTGACTTCATCTGCACACACTATGGTTCTTTTCTGACCTTCACGAGGCCTCCTTCACCAATAGTATCTTAATGAAGTGGTGACCGACACAACCTCCTTATGGAAATTCTTACATCCCGATAAAGTCTATGGTGGTTAACATCACATCTTAAGAACTGTCTCTATGTATCACCCTGAATGAGAACGCATGCTCTTATCAGACCCTCTAGTCTGGATCATACTGTCCATTAGTATGGGGTGATAAACTGTACTATTTTTTAGTTCTTCATGTATCTACTTCCACCTTATGAAAGTGAACCTTGGTCATACCCAAGAACTTTTGAACTCGCATCATGGTGTGGTTGAACCATCATCTCTCTTAAGTAGTTCAACCGAATCTGTCTTGTGACAGTACTCTTCCTTTCTCATGTCATCTAGGTAAGGCGATCTACCATAACCCATATTGGATCTCGACCTTCCTTGGTCCAGGGGAGACTCACAACATCCACAGTGATGAACTCCCATTCCCTCTCGGGAACTCTTTATACTTTATATCCATGTACTGGGTTACTGGTGTTCGTCCTTTGCCTCCTAGCTTGCATGGCCACATGTTACATGCAACTTTGTTTTAAGCATCCAAAGTGCTACTATCACTTACTATCTTTGTAGTTTCACGGTGTGTGGTGATCTTAAAATCATGATTTCCTATATATCATGATTCCTCAAGATCGATTCCTCAGAAACCATAAACCATTCTCATCAGGGTTTTATTACCTTCCTATCCAAAAAAGTGTATCTGAGGTTCTACAACCATCCTTCTAACACATCAAGGACTAGGCTGGATAACCAAACAACCATTAACTTGATTAATCGCTATTGATACAACTGGGTGTTAGCCAAACTTATCTCTTTTCCTCAACTTAAGTTTAGCCTAGCAGCCTCAACTTCTTCTAGATTCCAGATAAACTAGGCAACTATATCTCAAGTAGAGCATTCATTACCACCTTTCATCCTCCATGTATTATACTTATCATCTCATCTCAAACTCTAAGTTTATCTTCATCAAGAAACTTTGAGCTCATCCATATGGTGATCAAACTCAACCTTGTATAACTTCCAAATTCCACAAAGCTTCTACTAGGAACATCCTTATAAGGTGATTATCTTAATACTTTTATCATTTGCACCTATCCATGTATCATTCACTCAACCAGGGCACATTCTCATCTTTGTCCTCATTCCTTATAGCAACGTTCCAACTCACGGCATCTTTACCCTTGGTGTATGGCATGCATATTGTCCTATCTCTCACTCCCATAACAAGAAGAAATAAGCATTTGGCGGCCGTCCAAATACAGAGTTCTTCCTATTCCAAGAGTAGAGATGGTACAACCCACATTGCCAGTACACCTTCAAATCTAAGTTGAAACGTGCAACTTATGTCTCTACATCACAATCATCTCGATATCAAAGTTACTTCCATGGAAAACTGGTCTCGAACCTACTTGGGTCACCACACAATCCTTGGTCATCTCCTCCAGGTCTATAGGGAGACGGCACTTTTGGGGTCATTCCTCTTCCCTCATGCATCAGAGAGTGCCCTACTCATCTTCCCTTTGGGTCCCATGAGTTCATGAAGGTGATTAATCTCCTAACCCATGGCCCTCAGACAATGATAGTTGTTACCTCTCGACCCTATGGTCATCTGCAACTAGGGAATTAGGCAACTCCTACTTCCATCGGTCTTATCCCTACCTAACCCTAGGATAGACTTAGGATTATATCATAGTACATGTTCAACTTAGAACTTTACCCAATCTTTCACCATCTCTCTCTACATTCTTGGGTTGTCTTTCATCCTTTCTCAGGGATCATGGTGACCTACCTACCTTGGTCAGGCCCCATACCAGTTACCTCTATGGTAACACCTCCACATGCACATAGAGATGGTTATCTATGGGTCTATAGGTTCATTCTCATGCCATGTACTCTTCACTTAGCTTCTCAAGATCCTATGAAACCTCAACAAAACCGGTATACACCCTACAAAAGGGTCCTTCTCCCAGGATGGGAGGAAACTATACCTTGATAACAATAGTCACAGACGTCCTTTTGTTTAGAGTATACATCCACATGAGCATGCTTAGCCCTAGCAAGCTACTAAGGCACAAGAAGACACCTACGAAACCATGCTAGGTCATACTTATTTTCATCCTCAACATTAGATCAACTTCTTCGTGAGGGGTTCATCAAACATATCGTTAACTTAAGGGATTTCCTTTACCTCTACACATGAGGAGTACCATGCTCGAAACTATAGAGACACAAATCTCATCATGAGCATCGGATACACTGCTTCCCCTCTTAGGCCTAGGAACCCTAGGTTCACCTTTGGGTGTCCAACTACATGCTCAATCTCTTAACCACGAATCAAGCATGTCCAAGGTATGTCATGTACTTCCATGATCCTTCTACTTGAGCAACACTTTGGAGTTAAATCCTCTTCCAAGACAACCAACTAGGTATAAAGCCTCACAACTGGTTACTTAAACCTCCTCAGGGTCTAAAGCACTCTTTATCTCATCCAACATGTAATCACTTATACCATAGGTACTAGAAGCATCCACTATCATCCACTTAGGTCGCATCATCCTCGACTCCCCACTATTCCTCATGTCTCAGAATCTAAGCTTCCACCCTTCTTTCTTGGGTCCTAATTTCTCTCTCTAGATCTAACACCACATCCGACCTCACTACATGAAGTTGGATCAAGCTTACCATCATATCCCTACATGGGTAAAGCCTTTGCTCAACTCATGTTTGACTCAAGATTATCCTTAGCTCTTTATGTTTATCACATAAGCTATCCAACATACTCCGTTGAATAGGGTTTCAACCTACTGTCAGCACTACTGATGCACTCTGGGTGAAAGCTATACCCTACTTACCTAAGCCCATATGGTTTCTATAGGTTCTCCTCTAACCTCATCCATGAAGGAGATATCCTTCAATCTAACATGCATAACCCTCTCCAGGGTTGGGTCGCCAAAGGTACTAGGTTATCTGTAACATCCCTGACCTAGGTTATGTACCAACCCAAGGTGTTTTGCTTAAAAATGTAATTAGATGCTTGTGGCTATCTTTTGATATGTAATTAAACTTTTGAGGAACATATATTTTCATTTCAGCCCTTTATGAATAATGTTGTAACATTATTTTGTTAAATATGGACTAATGTGCAAATTACCCAATAAGAGGGGTTAACTTGCAAATTGCACATGTTAAGATGTTCCTATGATGTTGAGACATCATAAGAATGCATATGATGTGGTTGAATGAATTCCACAAGCTTGGGCACCAATATATAGCTTGTAGAGTAATCCTTGTGCTTTAGAACCAAGTTTTGGTGTAAAGTGCAATTTACCCAAAACTTAGAGTGCAACATGTAAAATATACGATCTAGAATATCTTTCATGACTCTTGGCATCAAGTAGAGTAAAGAGAATGAGGAGGGCACCTCATTTGAATGATCAAATAAGAAGGATAACTTTAAAGACTTAAATAACCAAGTTTTAAGCAAAATAACCCTTTTATATATGCAACTTATTAAGATATATGGCTCCTTTCCCTTTAACCTTGGATAAGGGAGGAATTTTACTCAAGGAAAGAAGGGAGAGACGTGGCCAATAAGTGTAGAAGGATTTGGTGGATTTAGTTGAGAAATAAAAGAAATAATCCTCCTTGCTTTGAAAATATCCCAAAAATATATAAGAGTATCCTTTTAACATGCAAGGGATCGTTTCCCTTCATTCCTTCCCTTATCTTCTTGCTTTGGCCGACTAAGGAGAAGCTCAGGAGCAGAGGAGGATGACCAAGTTGGTTTGGGTAAGTTTTTATCATCACCTAGCTCGAATTCATGGAGGAAATCCTACTATAAGGTTGGTTTGTTAGTTTTCCTTACACAACTCTTCTTTCTAGCCATCTTCTCCATCCAAATCTTGAGGAACGGACCTTGGATGACATTTGAAGCTCAAGCCACCATTAAAGCTATGAATGTTGGAGATCTAGATCAGATCTTAAGGTGGGTTTTATAACTCTAAACCTTGAACTTTGTTAAGTGCATCTTTTTCTCCTAGAATCGTTGCTTGTTCTTCTTCTTTAGATAATTCTAAGTGTTCTTGCAAACAATTCCGTGAAGAATCGCCCCTGTTCTTGAGGTAGAAGATGATGGAATTATTATCTATGTTTATCCTAAACCTTGCTTTAGCAAACGGTCTCCCAACTTTTCCAAACGGTTTCCCAAACCGTTTGGGAGCAAACGGTTTCCCAAACCGTTTGGGAGCAAACGGTTTCAAACCGTTTGAGTGAAAATGGTTTCACAAGACCGCATGCAAGCAAACGATTTAACACCGTTTGGATAGGTTGACCAGGTGTTGACCATTTGGAGGACTGTTTTACATATTGTGGACTAATCACACACCAAATATCATCATCTAATTCCGAGAAAATCACCAATTGAAGGCCCATTAGTCACCTAAACCCTAATCGGGTTTATTGCTGATTTCAATGATGCAATCATGTTGAAGTTTGGGTTGAGTGACCCAAACGGTTTCAAAACCATTTGGGGATCACCCAAACGGTCTCAAGACCGTTTGGTGATCACCCAAGACCATTTGGAGGTCTAGGGTTAAGTGGGGTTGAACAATTGAGGGTCCAATGATATCAAATTGTAAAACAATTAAGTGTTGATTTTGTGACCTAATTTAGGGTTCAACCCTTAGGAGAATGACTTGGTTTTGGATAATTAATGGGAAAATGGTCTCAAGACCAATTGGAGGATGTCCAAACGATCCCGAGACCGTTTGGGGTCAGGTCATGACCCAATTGAATGATGGCTCAATGGGTTCAACATCAATTAGACTCATGTTGACACATATTGAAGGGTGATCGATTCCAAACCCTAATCCAATCAATCCAAACCCGAATTGGTGATCAATTGAGGGTCAATTGAGGATCAAATCAGTTGAGGGTTGACCTAATTGACTCAATTGATAAGTGGCTAACCATTGCATGAACGATTGAGGGGTTCAACCTTGGAAACCCTAGCTCAATTGGAAGGGTTGAGACACTTTTTGGTCCATGCGGTTTTGAGGTGGTTTGGACCAAATGGTCTCAAGATCGTTTGGGACCAAATGAACCTAAACCATTTGGTGACCATGCAGTTTCAAGATCAATTTACCCATGCAGTTTCAAAGTCAAAGTTGGCCAAACGGTCAACGAGACCAAACGGTTTTCACCCCACCTTGGACAAACGGTCTTGAATGTGTACTTTATCAAATGGTTTCAAAAGTCAAAGGGACCAAACGGTCAACACCACCAAACGGTTTCAAAACCGTTTGGGGGTTGAAGGTGCAAAACCTTTTGGGGTTTAAAAAGGTTCAGAACGTTTGATGCTTTAGAGGTTAAGATGGTTTAATGGTTGATTAACCTAAACCTTAATGATACCTAAAGTAATTAAAGGATCAAGTAATTAGTGGTGATGACATGACTTATGTTGACAAGGTTGATTTGACTTAATCTAATCAAGAGTGATGTAAACATCATCTAATGGTAAGAGGAGAGAGAAGACTCCTCATATAAAGGAGAATCAAGTTACAAGTTTTCTATATGTATGAATACATCTAATTAGGGTATGATCCTTCATAGTGAGATCATGGAAACCCTAATTATGATGATTAATGAATCTTAACCTATTTTGAGGGCATTAATGAAAGTAATCCTCATACATGATGATGATATGATTTTAATTCACTATAATGTGAATAGTAAACCCTAAATCTAGGGTAATATGATGTATTGTGAATAGTAAACCCTAATCTAGGGTAATGTGATAGAATGAACAGTAAACTCTAATTCTGGGTTATGCCTTTAAGCATGAAACTCTATGATTGAAGTATGAAATAAGGAATCACTATTCCTAATGAAGGTAAAGGGGTTGAATAACCCTAATTGAATTGAAAGGTTATCTTTGTTTTACAAAATGCTGGTATAGAGACAAAATGTGCATATTATCAAATGTATTAACCATGCATGATTTTATGAAATGGTGATCATAGCCAGGTAAGGGTTATGATGTCATATTCATTGAAAGCACTTTATAAGCTTTAAGAGTATTGATATACTATGTTGCCTGGTAAGTGGTAACATATGAGAAAGATCTACATTATTACAAATCAAGGTCATGTTGTTAAATGACTTGATGACTATATGTCATTTGGTAATAAGGGTTATGATGATCTAAGGGTTTGAACACCCATGTTCCTGAATCATAATGATGACATGGTTAGGGATTGATATTCCAATGATAACTGAATGTGAAATAAACTTGATACAATTAGTACTCTCTCTTTATAGCAATTGTTTGAATGGTTTATGTCTGAAAACATGCCTAATGCCAAAAGAATACCATAAAGTACTTAAAATAATCAAGTTTAAAGATATCATGTAGAGCCCTGACCATAGATCCATCATTGTCAGAAGCTTAATGATGGTGAAATAGGTTTTCCTAAGGGAACTCCTGGAGAACATACTTTTGAGTATGTTGGGGTTATGGACGCAAATATCCTTACGTCCTAATGTAGGATTTGATGTCAGATGCACCTTTAATCCATCAATCCTTCATTATATGTTTTATGTCGGGATGATGTATCACTAATCTCCCGATGATGTTGTTAATGCCGCATCAGTGTGAGATAAACAAGAAATCCATCGATGGTGAAGAGAGTACAGAATGCCACTGTAACTCTAATAGCGAAGTTGCCAGAATACCCTGGAAAGCTATTATAGTAGAGACACAAGACGTCCTGCATGTTGTTCCTCACACTGACTGAGGAGAATGAGGTCATAGGAATCCAGCTCTTCTGATGACCTATGTATGGTACCGATTGCGATTTCGTAAAGGTCAGTTGGAGTATGAGAGGTGTAACTCATCTCCTCAGGGCATAACAATGTTTGAAAAACATAATCAGCTGTGTAGCATAACTGCTTATGTTGAACTACGAGAAACAATGATTGATGACACATTATTTATATTGTTCTAGTTGAATAACTAGTATACATGTTCTTCATATTCCTTATTAATATATGTCTTGTCATTCAATTGAGTTATAATTGAAATGATTGCTAAAAGAATGTTTCTCTATTTAGTTTATACAATGTTAAACCTGTTGTTGAATGTTCAAAGCTCTATTGCTTATTGTTATTTCTCTATTGCAATAAAAAAGCTTCTGGAGGAGAGTTATAACTCTCACTGGGAAAATTATTCGAATTGTCTCACCCTCGTGAGATTCAACTCTTTAGGTAGACGTCTAGGACGAAGGAATCCATCATAGGGTGAGCAACAATAGTAGCAACATGAGGGATAGCAGTGATTCTCAGGTGGAGACACTGACTGTCAAGTCTTGTAGACAGCATGTCCTATGTGTCGTCTATGTACTCTTAGGTCCTAGGAGTTAGTAGATGTTTCAAGTAGATCTGAGATTTTGGCTTAATGCCTCGAGACTTTTGTATCTTGCTTTGTACAGATAACATAGCAATTGATGTGGTAATTACTCGAGATGTGATTTTAGAGAGATGTAATGATAGATCATGTTGTAAACAACTTATCTTATTTCCTTATGGAAGAGTTTTATTGTTTCAAGATCTCATTACAAAAAGTTTTAATTTTTAGTGATTTTTAATAATTCCGCTGCTAGTTAATCGCTTCTACTTAGTTTATCTCGTGTTTTTCGAGTCGATCGTCACAAATTAGTGGTATCAGAGCTCTAGGTTCTCTAAGTCTACAGAGACATAGGACTTAGGATGTTGAGTCTGTTCTAGTGTCTTCCAGTATATATGATAGTGTCTTCTTCTCCTCAGGAGAAGTGTAAAGACCAAGTCTCTACTAAAAATCATGGCAAACAAAAACACCAATGGTGTGGCAGCGGAAGAAATAAAAACTTGACTTTATTCAAAATGTATAAAGAGTACATTATAAAATTTCCATAAAGGAAGTACAACTTTATAAAAAACATAGGATCTAGGTAGAGGAAGACTTAGACCAAGCCAACATTGTCTCCAAACAAAACAACTTAATATATAAAGGCAACTATGTCCATGCAAGATATATGTTCCTTTTCTTCTTGTCCTATCCTTAGCCTTAGGTTCACCAAGCTTCCATGCGCACTCTGATCCTATCCTGGATGGTTGGGGTCATCCAGAAAGAGAAAGATAAAACAAGGTATGTGTCAATTAAGAGTAATAGGACAATTAAATGATCCAAAGCATTGCAATATAAAAGATTCTCTACACTAAGAGATTTCAAAAGAAATGAGGCAAGTATATGAATAAGAGAGAGTAAACTGCCATAATCAATCACCATAATAATAATCACATATCATGAATATATTAAGACATAAAGTCATCTCAATGTAGGGTGAGGCACCTACTGGACGTCACCAGTGGCAGGGGGACTAAAACCCCAGTGCCTAATATATAAAATGGCAGGGGGACTAAAACCCCAGTGCCCGACAGGAGGACTAAAACCTCAGTGCCCTATGGGTGGTTTGTACTCATGTACACTACATTGTCATTTGGCCTAAAATACATCATATTTTAAAATAGTAAATCAATTGGCAATATTTGAAAAGTATAACTGATGTTGCATCAAGCAGTTGGGAATAAAACCCACTAGTAAATTAAGGCAATTTAAGACATATGAAACGTTCCAATAAGGGCCAACATAGGAATTTTGATGATCAAGTGAGTAAGGAGCCAACAAGGCATAAGAAAAGATAATAAGGCTAGCAAATATAAATGGTGGGGTTGGATAAAAGCCCAACTGAGAGTAGGTGTATTGCACATTATCATCACATTTAAATTCCACAATTAAAATAGGATCCACATACCTGGTCTTCGTGATTAAAGCCCAACTCAATGGATATATTTGGTCTCCAAGCTTTAGCATTCATCCTAGGAACACATTATATACATTAGATAAAATAAAGTGAACAAGTGGGTACATTGTAGGGAAGACCCTGGATTTCAGTATGTTATAAGAAGAAGATAAAACTAAATATGTCTAGACCTCACGAAGAACACGTTGCAGAGAGTAGTGTTGCTGCACCAAGAAGAGGTGCAAGAAACCTAGATAGAGAAGAACTTGTACCTGAACCACCTCAGTTCAATCCAACTGAGATGGGGAACCCAGCTGTCCAAGCCATTTTTGGGCAGTTTATGACTGCCATGACACACATGACTGATAGGATGCCTATACCTGCATCTAGGGCACCTACCCATCTTGAAGGACAAGGCATCGATAAGACATTTGAACGACTTTGCCGAGTTGGAGCCACAGAGTATTTTGGAACTGCTAACCCAGCAGATGCTGACTTGTGGTTAATTGAACTCGAGAAGGCCTTTAGAATCCTGAACATCCCAGAAGCTGAGAAGGTTAAACATCATGTGTATCTTCTCAAGGGGAGTGCTGGTCATTGGTGGACCATGGAAGAACAGAAGAGGCCTGGTGTAGAGGTTGAATGGGAAGTTTTCTGACGGGAATTTATCAACAGATATTTCCCTAAGACGTTTCTGGATGAGAAAATCTCTTAGTTTGAGAGGTTAAGGCAAGGTCCAATGAACATTAGCAAGTATGAGGCTAAGTTCATGGAGCTATTGCGGTTCTATCCGTATATGGTGACTATAGATGAAGAAAGGATTAGGAGTTTTGAGAAAGGGTTAAATGTTGAGTTAACTACTCCTGTGTCTGCCCTAGAGAACAAAGAAAGGTTTGCTACCTTCGTGGAGTCTGTCAGAAGGGTAGAAAGGTATGTGGCAGAGAAGAGACAGACCCAGAATAAGAGGATGTATCCCCAGTTCCAAGGATCTTCATCTAAAGATTTCAATAAACCTAGGTTTTATGCGCCTACACCACCACCTAGATCCAAAACCCAAATGCAGTGGATGTCAAATAGGGGTAGAGGATGAAGCCTACCACTAGAAGGAGCTCGCAGTTCAGCATCTATGTCGGTTACAGGACCACCCAGACCACAACAATTGAACAAAAGTTTTTATATATGTGGAAAGATGGGACATCTGATGAAAGACTGCAGAGCTAGACAAGTGAGTGTAACTCAACCCCATAGGCAATGTCAGCAACGATCGCAAAGGAGACAGTTTCCAGGAGGAACTAAGGGACGTGCCCAAGCGTCCCAAGATGGATCATCGACACTGAATCAACTACAGGCAACACCAAGATTTTATGCAATTAATCCACCTGATGCGGTGATCAACCCTTGGGTTGTGGCAGGTCAGATGGAATTATTATATTATGATATGTCTACATCTTGTGTTGTATCTATTTTAATTGATTTGGGTGCTACGCACTCCTTTATCACTCGAAGAGTGATTCTTGACTGCAAGTTGACTATAAGTCACAGAGCAGATAGTTTGTTTCTAGAAACTCCGTTAAGGGGATCTGCTGTGTTGTAGGAAGTATGTTCTCCCTGCATCCTCTTCTTTTCTAAACATCACATTCAAGTGGATCTTATACCACTTGAGATGCATGGATTTGATATAATCCTTGGTATGGATACCTTAGAAAGATATAAGGTTGTTTTGGATTGTGAATCCAAGCAAGCTGTGTTCGTTGATGATAGTGACACATGGATCTTTCAAGGAGAGAGAAAGATTCTACCCACCTGTCTTGTATCATCTATGGTTGTTGAGAAGCTGATGAGGCAAGGATGTTATGCATTCTTAGCCCATGTGGTAGACACTACCATGGATAGTCCTAACCCTGCTGAAGTTCATGTAGTCAAGGAATTTGAAAATGTATTTGCTGAAGAACTTCTAGGTGTGCCACCGCCTCGAGAAATTGATTTTGAAATTAATCTAATCCCAGACACACAACCTATAGCACAAACACCATATAGGATGGTGCCTGCTGAGATGGCGGAACTCAAGAAACAACTGCAAGAGTTGCTTGAGAAGGTTTCATTCGACCAAGTACTTCGCCTTGGGGTGCTCTGGTCCTCTTTGTTAAAAAGAAAGATGGATGAATGTGGTTGTGCATTGACTATAGACAGTTAAATAAAGTAACAATAAAGAACAAGTATCCTCTGATGAGGATTGATGATCTCTTTGACCAGTTGCGTGGTGAAACCGTCTTCTCAAAGATAGATTTGAGATCGGGATATCATCAACTTCGTATTAAGGATAGTGACATACCCAAGTCTACATTCTGGACAAGGTATGGTCACTATGAGTTCACAGTTATGTCGTTTGGACTAACAAATGCACCAGCTCCATTTATGGAACTCATGAATAGAATCTTCCAACCTTTTCTTGACCAGTGTGTTGTTGTCTTCATAGATGACATTCTGATCTATAGTAGAGATGCTCAGCAACATGAACAACATCTTCGTCAGGCTCTAACCTTGCTAAGAGAACACAAGTTATACGTTAAGCTTAGCAAGTGTGAGTTCTGGTTGCTGGAAGTATCTTTCCTTAGACACGTGATATCTGCTTCGGGTATTCGTGTTGACCCTAAAAAGGTAGAATCTGTTCTACAATGGGAACAACCGAAGATACCGATAGAGATCCGTAGTTTCTTAGGGTTGGCAGGCTATTACCGGAGGTTCATTAAGAACTTCAGTTCTATAGCTTTACCCTTGACTAAGTTGACCAGGAAGGATGTTCCTTTTGTTTGGAGTGATAAGTGTCAACAATCTTTTCAGCTATTGAAGGAGAGGTTGACAAGTGCACATGTGCTTGTGTTACCTGAACAAGGAAAAGGATATATAGTTTTATGTGATGCCTCTAAGAACAGACTAGGATGTGTGTTGATGCAGGATAAACAAGTTGTTTCTTTTGCTTCCCGACAGCTTAAGAAACACGAGGAGAACTATCTGACACACGATCTAGAACTAGCTGTTGTGGTTCATGCCTTGAAGATCTAGAGAGACTATCTCTATGGAGAGAGATTCCAGATTTTCACTGATCATAAGAACCTTAAGTATATCTTCTCTCAGCATGAGCTTAATATGAGGCAACGCCGCTGGATGGAGTTAATCAAGGACTACAATTGTACAATTGATTACCATCCAGGAAAGGCCAATGTGGTTGTTGATGCTTTGAGTAGGAAATCAGCAACACCAGCCTTAGAGCGAGCACAACTTGAATTCTTTGGTATGCTCCAGGAGAGATATGCTTATCTCCTTAAGGCAAGATAATGTACAGTTGAAAGTGTCATTGTTAGCCGAGTTGTTATCTGAGATGCATATGAAACCTACTCTGAGAGAGCAGATGAAGGAGGTGTAGCAAATCGATGTTGCAGTGAAACAGATCAGATCGGAATATGGCAATGAGAAAAGAGATGGTTTCCATGACTCAGATGACCAAGTAGCCTGTTATCATGGTAGGATGATAGTGCCGGATGTGCATAACTTGAGGAAGTTAGTCCTGGAAGAAGCTCATTCTTCAATGTATGCTATGCATCTAGGGAGTACCAAGATGTATCGAAACTTGAAAGATATGTATTGGTTGCCTGGTTTGAAGAAAGACGTTGATGAGTTTGTTATGCGGTGTCCTGTGTGTTAGTAGGTTAAAGTTGAACACCAGAAGCCTGTAGGGACAATGCAACCTCTGCCCATACCACAGTGGAAGTGGGATCATGTAACCATGGACTTTGTTGTTGGCCTACCCAGGACAAGCAAAGGGCATGATTCCATTTGGGTAATAGTTGATAGGTTGACAAAGACAACACATTTCTTGACTGTCAAAACAACCTATTCTGTTGAGAAGCTGGCACAGTTATATGTTGATGAAATAGTGTGACTTCATGGAGTCCCAGTCACCATTGTTTCTGATAGAGGTCCCCATTTTACGAGTTGTTTTTGGGAGCGACTTCATAAAGCTTTGGGCACACAGTTAAGGTTTAGTACAGCCTTTCATCATCAGACTGATGGACAATCAGAGAGGACTATACAGACCTTGGAAGACTTGCTTAGAGCATGTGTTCTCCAGTTTACGGGGAGTTGGGATCTACACCTAAGCTTGATAGAGTTTGCCTACAACAATAGCTATCAGCATAGCATTGACATGGCACCTTATGAAGTTCTGTATGGTAGACGTTGTAGATCACCCCTATGTTGGTATGAGACTGGTGAATATCAACTTTTAGGTCATGATCTTGTGCAACAGACCACAGAGAAGATTAAAGTAATACAACAATAGATAAAGACTGTACAAGATAGGCAGAAATCATACGTTGATAAACGTCGTCAACCTTTAGAATTCCATGTTGGAGACAGAGTGTACCTCAAAGTCTCACCTTGGAAAGGAGTTCTAAGATTTGGAAGGAAAGGGAAGTTAGCTCCTAGGTTTATGGGGCCTTATCCAATCATTGAACGGATTGGAAGAGTAGCCTATAAGATAGAGTTACCACCAGAGTTGCAGAAGTTACACCTTGTGTTCCACATTTCCATGCTGAGGAAATGTCACCCTGATACAAAATCAGTTCTGCAACCTATGGAAGTAGAATTGAATGATGATGTGTCTTATGAGGAAGGACTTGTGTCAATCCTTGATAAATGAATTAAAAATCTGAAAAAGAAAGACATAAGTCTTGTGAAAGTTCTATGGAATCATCGTGGTGTTGAAGAAGCCACGTGGGAACTAAAGCAAGAGATGAGGAGGACATACCCTGCTCTTTTCTATTAATTTGTTTTGTTGATTTCGGGGACGAAATCCTGATAAGGGATGGATAATTTGTAACATCCCTGACCTGGGTTATGTACCAACCCTAGATGTTTTGCTTAAAAATGTAATTAGATGCTTGTCGTTATCTTTTGATGTTTAATTAAACTTCTGAGGAACATATATTTTCATTTCAGCCCTTTATGAATAATGTTGTAACATTGTTTTGTTAAATATGGACTAATGTGCAAATTACCCAATAAGAGGGGTTAACTTGCAAATTGCACATGTTAAGATGTTCCTATGATGTTGAGACATCATAAGAATGCATATGATGTGGTGGAATGAATTCTACAAGCTTGGGTACCAATATATAGCTTGTAGAGTAATCCTTATGCTTTAGAACCAAGTTTTGGTGTAAAGTGCAATTTACCCAAAACTTAGGATGCAACATGTAAATATACCATCTAGAATATCTTTCATGACTCTTGGCATCAAGTAGAGTAAAGAGAATGAGGAGGGTTCCTCATTTGAATGATCAAATAAGAAGGATAACTTTAAAGACTTAAATAACCAAGTTTTAAGCAAAATAACCCTTTTATATATGCAACTTATTAAGATATATGGCTCCTTTCCCTTTAACCTTGGATAAGGGAGGAATTTTGCTCAAGGAAAGAAGGGAGAGACGTGGCCAAGAAGTGGAGAAGGATTTGGTGGATTTAGTTGAGAAATAAAAGAAATAATCCTCCTTGCTTTGAAAATACCCCAAAAATATATAAGAGTATCCTTTTAGCATGCAAGGGATCGTTTCCCTTCATTCCTTCCCTTATCTTCTTGCTTTGGCCGACTAAGGAGAAGCTCAGGAGAAGTGGAGTATGAACAAGTTGGTTTGGGTAATTTTTTATCATCACCTAGCTCGAATTCATGGATGAAATCCTACTACAAGGTTGGTTTGTTAGTTTTCCTTACACAACTCTTCTTTCTAGCTATCTTCTCCATCTAAATCTTGAGGAATGGACCTTGGACGACCTTTGGAGCTCAAGCCACCATTAAAGATGCGAATCTTGGAGCTCTAGATCAGATCTTAAGGCGATTTTTATAACTCTAAACCTTTAACTTTGTTAAGTGCATCTTTTTCTCCTAGAATTGTTGCTTGTTCTTCTTCTTTAGATACTTCTAAGTGTTCTTGCAAACAATTCCGTGAAGAACCGCCCTTGTTCATGAGTTAGAAGATTATGGCGTTATTATCTATGTTTACCCTAAACCTTGCTTTAGCAATCGGTCTCCCAACTTTTCCAAACGGTTTCCCAAACCGTTTGGGAGCAAACGGTTTCAAACCGTTTGAGTGAAAACGGTTTCACAAGACAGCATGCAAGCAAATGGTTTAAGACCATTTGGATAGGTTGACCAGGCATTGACCATTTGTAGGACTTCTGTACATATTATGGACTATTCAGCCACCAAAGATCATCATCTAATTCTGAGAAAATCACCAATTGAAGGGCCATTAGTCACCTAAACCCTAATCGAGTTTATTGCTGATTTCAATGATGCAATCATGTTGAAGTTTGGGTTGAGTGACCCAAACGGTTTCAAAACCATTTGGGGATCACCCAAACGGTCTCAAGACCATTTGGTGATCACCCAATACCGTTTGGAGGTCTAGGGTTAAGTGGGGTTGACCAATTGAGGGTCCAATGATATCAAATTGTAAAACAATTAAGTGCTGATTTTGTGACCTAATTTAGGGTTCAACCCTTAGGAGAATGACTTGGTTTTGGATAATTAATGGGCAAACAGTCTCAAGACCGTTTGGAGGATGTCCAAATGATCCCAAGACCGTTTGGGGTCAGGTCATGACCCAATTGAATGATGGTTCAATGGGTTCAACATCAATTAGACTCATGTTGATACATGTTGAAGGGTGATTGATTCCGAACCCAAATCCAATCAATCCAAACCCGAATTGGTGATCAATTAAGGGTCAATTGAGGATCAAATCAGTTGATGGTTGACCTAATTGACTCAATTGATAAGTGGCTAACCACTGCATGAATGATAGAGGGGTTCAACCTTGGAAACCCTAGCTCAATTGGAAGGGTTCAGACACTTTTTGGTCCATGCGGTTTCGAGGTGGTTTGGACCAAACGGTCTCAAGACCGTTTCGGACCAAATGGTCTCGAGACCATTTGGGACCAAATGATCCCAAACCGTTTGGTGACCATGCAGTTTCAAGATCAATTTGCCCATGTGGTTTCAAAGTCAAAGTTGGCCAAACGATCAACGAGACCAAACGGTCTTCACCCCACCTTGGACAAACGGTCTTGAGTGTGTACTTTATCAAATGGTTTCAAAAGTCAAAGGGACCAAACGGTCAACACCACCAAATGGTTTCAAAACCGTTTGTGGGTTGAAGGTGCAAAACAGTTTGGGGTTTAAAAAGGTTAAGAACGTTTGATGCTTTAGAGGTTAAGATGGTTTAATGGTTCATTAACCTAAACCTTAATGATACCTAAAGTAATTAAAGGATCAAGTAATTAGTGGTGATGACATGACTTATATTGACAAGGTTGATTTGACTTAATCTAATCAAGAGTGATGTAAACATCATCTAATGGTAAGAGGAGAGAGAAGACTCCTCATATAAAGGAGAATCAAGTAACAAGTTTTCTATATGTATGAATACATCTAATTAGGGTATGATCCTTAATAGTGAGATCATGGAAACCCTAATTATGATGGTTAATGAATCTTAACCTAATTTGAGGGCATTAATGAAAGTAATCCTCATACATGATGATGGTATGATCTTAATTCACTATAATGTGAATAGTAAACCCTAAATCTAGGGTAATATGATGTAATGTGAATAGTAAACCCTAATCTAGGGTAATGTGATAGAATGAATAGTAAACCCTAATTTTGGGTTATGCCTTTAAGCATGAAACTCTATGATTGAAGCATGAAATAAGGAATCACTATTCCTAATGAAGGTAAACGGGTTGAATAACCCTAATTGAATTGAAAGGTTATCTTTGTTTTACAAAATGCTGGTATAGAGACAAAATGTGCATATTATCAAATGTATTAACCATGCAGGTTTTTATGAAATGGTGATCATAGCCAGGTAAGCGTTATGATGTCATATTCATTGAAAGCACTTTATAAGCTTTAAGAGTATTGATATACTATGTTGCCTGGTAAGTGGTAACATATGAGAAAGATCTACATTATTACAAATCAAGGTCATGTTGTTAAATGACTTGATGACTATATGTCATTTGGTAATAAGGGTTATGATGATCTAAGGGTTTGAACACCCATGTTCCTGAATCATAATGAGGAGTTGGTTAGGGATTGATATTCCAATGATAACTGAATGTGAAATAAACTTGATACAATTAGTATTCTTTCTTTATAGCAATTGTTTTAATGGTTTATGTCTGAAAACATGCCTAATGCTAAAAGAATACCATAAAGTACTTAAATAATCAAGTTTAAAGATATCATGTAGATCCCTGACCATAGATCCATCATTGTCAGAAGTTTAATGATGGTGAAATAGGTTTTCCTAAGGGAACTCCTGGAGAACATACTTTTGAGTATGTTGGGGTTATGGATGTGAATATCCTTATGTCCTAATGTAGGATTTGATGTTAGATGCACCTTTAATCCATCAATCCTTCATTCTATGTTTTATGTCGGGATGATGTATCACTAATCTCCTGATGATGTTGTTAATGCCGCATCGGTGTGAGATAAACAAGAAATCCCTCAATGGAGAAGAGAGTACAGAATGCCACTATAAATCTAATAGTGAAGTTGCCAGAATACCCTGGAAAGCTATTATAGCAGAGACACAAGATGTCCTGCATGTTGTTCCTCACACTGGCTGAGGAGGATGAGTTTATAAGAATCCGGCTCTTCTTATGACCTATGTATGGTACCGATTGCGATTTCGTAATGGTCGTTTGGAATATGAAAGGTGTAACTCATCTCCTCAGGGCATAACAATGTTTGAAAAACATAATCAGCCGTGTAGCATAACTAGTTAGGTTGAACTATGAGACACAATGATTGATGACACATTGTTTATAATGTTCTAGTTGAATAACTAGTATACATGTTCTTCATATTCCTTATTAATATATGTCTTGTCATTCAATTAAGTTATAATTGAAATGATTGCTAAAAGAATGTTGCTCTATTTAGTTTATACAATGTTAAACCTGTTGTTGAATGTTCAAAGCTCTATTTCTTATTGTTATTTCTCTATTGCAATAACAAAGCTTCTGGCGGAGAGTTATAACTCTCGCTGTGACAATTATTCAAATTGTCTCACCCCCGTGGGATTCAACTCTTTAGGTAGACGCCGAGGATAAAGGAATCCATCAGAGGGTGAGAAATAGTAGCAGCAACATCAAGGACAACAATGATTCTCAGGTGGAGACACTGACTGTTAAGTCTTGTAGATAGCATGTCCTATGTGTCGTCTATGTACTCTCATGTCCTAGGAGTCAGTAGATGTTTAAAGTAGATATGAGATTTTGGCTTAATTCCTCGAGACTTTTGTATCTTGCTTTGTATAGATAATAGAGCAATTAATGTGGTAATTACTCGAGATGTGATTTTATAGAGATGTAATGATAGATCATGTTGTAAACAAATTATCTTGTTTCCTTATGGAAGAGTTTTATTGTTTAAAGATCTCGTTACAAAAAGTTTTAATTTTAGTGATTTTTAATAATTTTGTTGCTAGTTAATCGCTTCCGCTTAGTTTATCTCATGTTTTCCGAGTCGATCGTCACATTATCCAACCACTCATGGCTCGTATGGCAATCCCAAGGCATATCTGACCAAACACCCATTCAACCATGAGATCTAACTCATTATGTCATCTCTCTCCCTAACCTTCACTTAGGGTTAGGGTTAACATCATCCTCAGAGGATGTGCTAGGTCTCTACTTTTAATGGAGATCTCTACCTCCAAGACTAACTTTCTCTACTCATCCTCCTGACAAGTAGGTCTAGCCTCATGGCTCTCCTGAGGGCAATGACAACTCATGTCATACGACCTAAGCATGTATCTATTCCTTTACTCTTACTCTATTAAGCTTATATCCATGACATCTTATTTACAGGCTTTTTATTAATTTGGTGGAGGATTCCTTAGTCCTTATCAACCTTACCTGTACCTTAAGAGGGTGAGGAAAAGAGAGAAAACCCTAATCCTTAAGATCCTTAACATAATTTGAGTTGAGATGGGATGAACAATATGAGAGAGTCTTAAAGGTATCTTATTTCGATTCATACCCTAAGACTTTGGCCAGGCAGTCACACGTATCCGAGAGTCCTCGTATTTTGACTAGTGGTGCAGAGGAAAATATTGCCAGCCCCCGGTTGTGATCATTTTCTAGACACCTCTATCTTTTGAATAATCCTCTAATAACTCCCTTAGGTTATACAGAATTTGTAAAATTTAATAATGATTAAAGATTAAGTGAGGAACCTTCGCTCTGATACCAATTGTAATGACCCTGTCTCCCAGTAAACCCCACTTAAGGGAGACCAAGAGATCAGAGCTGTTATCCAATAACCCGGATCAAAGGTTCGACAAATAATCATTAACAATTATTACATTCTACCAACTATACTGAAATATGGTAAAAATAAAAACTTTGCATACCTTTTAAAACTGGGATTTCAAAACTTCTATCCACACAGATATTAATCTAGCTAATCCTCCTTTGCACTTTAATTCTCATTTAATTCTACATATGCCACTTTACTGTTTGTTCTTTTCATTGTACGTAAAATGCCAACAAACAAAACGTCAATCAGCAAAAGCTGGTATGTGGGGGAAACAATAATTGTGCAACTATAATAACAAAGTAATCAGCCAATTATCATTTAATAGTCAATATTATGTTTTAAACCATATTACTCAGTCCTTTCCTATCCCCTACCTCTGTGTTGTCCCTACAGTGGACTGAGATACTACCTCTCCCTGGGTAGATCCTTATTAAACCCCGCATGATCCTACCTAACAGGTAGATCAATATCTAGGGTTGAGTCACATGGCACTACCCATGAGTAGTCCAATCCCTGACTCAAAGTGACTTGATGGTCCTACCCCATTGGTAGCCATATACTAACTCATCCAATGACCTGATGGCCTACCCCATTGGTATCCATGTACTAGGTCAACCCATTAAGCTACAGAGGGGACTAGGATCCGAGCTAGCGGGCACATCTCTTATGTGATAGTCATATTCACATTATAATTTGCATGAATTAAATTCATCCAACAATTAATTCAAGCCGCGATATAAACATCGATCAAATCCTAAGAAAACTAATGCGGGATAATCATAAGTGTAACCACATACCTGTCAAGCTGATCAGAGACCGAAATAGTCCAATCAATCAATAGGAAAGCAAGCATTCAATAATATCCTGAAACAATTATACAATTTCCTTTTATTACTCATGTCATTAAGATCTATTAAATCTAGCTCGCTTCCTAGGGTTTCTAGTCCACTTTTAGGGTTTCCATTGCAATTGGGGTTTCCCTTTGTCTTTTACTATTTTAAACCCTAATTTAATGCAATTGATCACAAACCCAAATTATTTCAACATCTAATCCTCAGTTTCAGATTTAAGGCATAATTAACCATTAAATAAGTCCATTAAGCCTCTTTTCATTAAAGCTACCATTTTTATCCCCTTTAACCCATGTCAAAGTCATTATGCTCATTTATCATCAATTCGTAGTTCATTATGATCTAATACTCATATGAACGTTATTTATCATTAATTCTACCTTGATTCATTAAAAACCCTAATTTCTACATTAAGGTTATTTATCCACAAATTAGGAACTTTAATGCTCGAAATAGCTTAGAATCATTATATCTCATCTTTATTCACCACTTTGAATAATTATAGCTATTAAGAGTCAAATTTGCCAACATTAGGGTTTCAAGGCCCATTAAAATATATTCATGCAAATGAAACTCTAAATTAACTAATTGCGTGCAAATTTCATCTTTTTTGGTCTTAATGTATCTCTTTATGATTAACATTAATCATATACAAATAGGGTTTCTTAACCACTATTACACTAAAGTTAACAACTTCCATTACTTTTTGAATTGCAAGAATAATCAGGCTCCAATTATATTTTTAATGGATTTCCCTCATTTTTATGAGCAAAATTCATGTATAAACTTTTGTCATCCGAGCTACTATTAAAGAGTTATGATTTTCGTAATAAATACCTTACTTGGGCCAATAGGGAGGCGTCGCATAGCCTTGTTCCGATGCAAAGCTCGCTGGTTTGGAAAACATAACCAAATGTCAGATTTGCCCTCAATAAGTGGATTGGTTGTTCAGTCTGTGGAAGGGTAATTCCATCCAAAGAGCATGTGCTTCTTCTTCCTCCTCCTGTTGCCAACAGAAGCGCCCCCCTACAGCCCTAGTCACGAGCTACGCGACACCTGTTGTTTCCCATGGACTCGACGGCCCTCCGGACCTATCCCTTCGCCTCCTCCGCTCCTCAACGCACGCATGGATCCCCTAGGTCGCGACCACCATGGCCGTTCTTGAGTGAGAAATAGGACACAGTTTCTATTGCATTTTGCAGCAGCTTGCAGCCCTGCAGATGGAATTTCTTGGAGACAGGAGCACAGTTTTGATCTCCGAACCTTCCTAGGTTTTCGTGGAGGTATCTCGCATCCATCAAGATCATTTAAAATCTCCTCATGGCACCAGGGTTGCACTTCCCTTCTTGATTAGGGTTGTTGGTCGAAAACAAAAAGGAAAGAAAGAGAGAAGAGTGTGTGGATCTCTTTGATCTCGGCCAAGGGCTCTACCCCTTATATAAGGGTGGGAAAACACACCTCAAAACGTTCTTTAAAGGGGAAACAAGTCCCCTCCCTACTATGAAACAATTCCCATCATTGAGAAACAAGTTTCTCTCTCTTAAAAGTCCTCCTTATCCTTTTGATATTTTTCTATTCTTTAAATATTAAGATTTTGAAAATTACTTCCTTCATATTCTTTTTACTTTCCTTTTAATGTATTGGCACAAAATTATGCTTTCCCTTTTTAATAGAAAATACTTTCCTTTTTAACAATGCCACAAAATTCATTCATTAAGAATCACATTATCCTTTTATTTGACTTTATTGGTATTTTCTCTTTCCTCTTCCTTCATTGGGACTCCTTGGATCCCAAGGAACTCTATTATTTCGAAATCCTTTTTATTGGATACTCATTATCCTTCTAGAGGCATCTAAATGCATTATTTTTCATTATTTCTCATTATCTTGTTTATTTTTTTATTAAAATAGTTCTTTTTGAGGATTTCTCTTTACTTCTCTTTTATTTTCCTCATTGGTATTCTCTTTATCATTAGGAATCCCTGGGGATACGAAATTCCACCAAGAATAACTCAATTACACCTCTTTTCACTTGTTTTCCACATTTTACCATTGTTTTCAATTTCTTTCTTAATAAAGAAATACTTAATTACTCTTTTCTCTTCTTATTGCCTTTGCTTTGCAACTTTGGACTACTTGGAACCCAAGGAACCCATGTGGCATGAAATCCACCTTTGGATTAAGTTCTTTTGCCTTCTAGAGGTTTCTACATCTTTCTTTTCTCAAATTCTCAATTATTCATTAATTAATTGAATTTCCTTATTATTGGGCCCAATAGCCAATAAAGCCCACAAAGCAACTAACAAGGCTATTTATTCAACAAATTATATCATCCTTTGTTCCAATATCTTTAATATGAGAAATTACATTTCTCTCCACATGAACCCAAAATTGTGGCTGTAACAGGCCCAGTCCCAGCGAGAGATATATATAGAATAGAACTAAGCAGAGGAATCATATATATATATATATATATATATATATTCAACAGCAGATAAATCAATGTCTAAATAGATTAGAGCAATATTCTTATTCAAAGCATTTCAGCTATAACTTGATAAAGCAGCATGTCACTTATCCAATAAGGAATTGAAGAACATGTATAACATTTATCCATCTAGGATATGCTAAGCAAGGTAACATCAACCAATGATTCTTGTATTTCAACCTTAAGCAAATACGCTACATGGCTGATTACATTTGACAATCATACTTAAGCTCTGAGGAGATGAGGTATACCGCTCATACTCCAACTGACCACGATGGCGTAAAGCATCGGTTCCATACATAGGTCAAGGAAGAGCCGGATTTCCATGACCTCATCCTCCTCATTTAGTGTGAGTACAAAATGCAGAACATCTTGTGTCTCTGCTAAATAGCTTTCCAGGGTATACTGGCAACTTCGCTATAGAGTTACAGTGGCGGATGTACTCTCTTCGCAATCGAGAGATTTCATGTTTATCTCACATCGATACAGCATTAACATTATCGGGAGATTCTTGATACATCTATCCCGGAACATATAATGAAAGATTGAGAGATTTAATGTTTATCTCACATTAATCCCACATTAGGGAATAAGGATATTCGCGCCCATAACCCCCACATACTCAACAGTATGCCCTCCAGGAGATCCCGTGGGAAAACTTGTTTCACCATCACCAACTACTGATGATGATGGATCTATGGCCAGGGCTCTACATGATAAGATTTCACATGATTAATTAAGTACATTACCATATTCTTTTAGCATCAGTCAGGTTTTCAAACATAATGTATTATAACAAATGCTACAAAGAATGTGTAATACTTCTATCAAGTACTTTTCGAAGCTTTATAAAAACATTGGGATCTGAATCCCTTATCACATCATGGGCATTCTGGTCCCTTAACATCTCATCATCATGATTATGGAATATGGGTATTCAAACCCTTAGTTCATTAAATAACACTTGTTACCACTTATGTGGTAACTAATACCTTCAGGTCATCTGACCAAGGTAAACATGATACTTGTTACACAAGCATCTCACATGGCTCTCAAGGCCCATTTAATCTCTTGTTACCTCTTATTAGGCAACAAAGCATATTATGGCTCATACCTAGCTATGGATAACATCTCATGATACATGCATGGTTAGTACACATGATAACAGTTATATCAATTACATATCAGCACTATGCAATGTAAGGGTAGCATCACTATTCCCTCATTAGGGTTAGGGTTTCCCAATTCATGTCAATTAGGGATACTCATCCCATTACCCAAAATTAGGGTTATGGTTTTTCATCATATTGCCCAAGATTAGGGTTTCATGCACTATAACCCAAAATTAGGGTTTCACATACCTTCACCCTATATTAGGGTTTCACACATCATTATCTTGAATTAAGGTTCCTTATAACTTTTCCCCAAATTAGGGTTCCATGTAACTTTACCCGAAATTAGGGTTTCATGAAGCATCCTCTTAAATTAGGGTTTTTCATTATATTACCCTAAATTGGGATTTCTCATATCATCACCCTAGATTAGGGTTTCACCTAGCATTGCTCTAAATTAGGGTTAGGGCTCATCAACCTTCTCGATTAGGGTTTCATGATCTCTTTATCAAGGATCATACCCTAATTATATATTGTATTCATGCTAAAAGTGTTGAGGCTTAACCACTACATGATTATTATACATGTATTAATTCCTCTCTCTCTCTCTCATCCTCTCTAGGATGTTGATTACTTCAAGCTTGATTAGATTAGGTCAACCCTTCATTCAAATCCATACATTTAGGGTTAGCATAGTGTATTCAGATATTGCTTCCATAAGCATCAAAGGTTAACCCCTCTAAGGGTACTAATCACCCTAGTACCTTAAAGGTACAACGATTGTAATTATCTTTCATGTACATCATTAACAATCATGAGGTTAATTGATCTTTCATCACATTAGGTCTTCAAACGGTTTTCGTTGCATTGAACCTCCAAACGGTTTTGACCCCTCAACCTCCAAACAGTTTTTAAACCGTTTGCCCTCCAAATGGTTTTGAAACCGTTTAGGAATCTAGGGTTGAGACCATTTGCCCTCCAAATGGTTTTGAAACCGTTTGGGTACTCAACCCTTGAAACAGTTTGATCACATGTACATTGAAACTAATTGGACCCATCAACATTTGAAACTGATTGGAGAAATCAACCTTGAAACTGATTGGACCTCCATATAGTTTGAGACCATTTGATCTCAAATGGTTTGAAGACCGTTTGGACTCAAACGGTCTCAAGACTATTTGGTCCAAACTAGAAACTGGAAGGATCAACTAGGGTTTCCTTCAACCAATTAGTTAGGGTTTGCTTCATTGAACCATTCATCAATTAGACCATTGAGAGTACATCAAATTATAACCCTTGGATCTCCAACCATCCATCACATCCCTTGACCTCCAAACATTCTTGAGACCGTTTGATCCCAAATGGTCTTGAGACCGTTTGGACCATCAACCATGAAATTGATCCAATTCAATTAGGGTTTCAACACTTCAACCCGATTAGAGTTTGTAATTAGTGGATTATCCATCAATGAACCTATTATGAGTCTATCAATTAGAACCATTGGATCAACATCCAACTACATCAGCAAGTATCTCCAAATGTTCTTGAGACCATTTGATCCCAAACGATCTTGAGACCATTTGGTTTCAATCGGTCTTGAGACTGATTGGTCTCAAGTTGAAACTGTTTGGACTTGATATGTTGGTATGTATGCCCTGAGAGCCAATCATGGGATGATTGGTGGAATATATTAAGATTGATTTGATAAAGATCAAAGGCAAGCTTCCAATTCTTTCTGGTTCAGTCATATGAGATAATGATAGAACAGATTGAATGTCTAGAGAATGACAATACTCAATGACGTATGCTTTCAGGTTGAGGACTTGAACGATGAGATCATATGGATGCTACGAGTTTGTACATTCTTATTATGTCCCTAGTCGAATGTCATTGTGGAAGGTAGATAGACAGTAATGACACACAAGACTGTATTGTGGTGTTGGTTGATGACAGAATCTCATTAGTCATGATATGGAGATATCAAACCAAACACATAGGTACTTGTTAGAGAATAAGCATACCAGACAGACCCACTGTGAGTTTGATACATGGAGCCATGACATGGTAGTCATAGTCAGTTCTCATAGTGATGGTGGTGAGTGTGATTCTTTGACCTGAAATCACTACACTTAGCAGATGTCATTGGGTACAGTTTGACATCATCAAACGCAGTCCTGAAACATGGGTTGTTATAAAGGCAATGATTGAGTGGCTTTGACACATGGGGCTTTTAAGGGGTGAGTGATAGATATGGGATTTGTCCCTCCTGAGGGAGTTTGATATCCATGGCCACTTGATGAGTAGGATTGAGATAGGCGTGCACACACATGTGTGAATCAGTATGTGATATTGATGTCATACATATCTCCTCCAATCTACTCTGAGATCAAGAAAGTGAATGAACATTGACAGGATGACTATTCCATGCCTTGAGTTCATTTGGGACATCAGTGAAAAAGGAATTATAAATTTGATGTAACACCATTCACGGATTGTAGGATTAAAAGTTGTTCTCCAACTTTCTATTTCACTTAGGTAGCACTAATGTGCGACTAGGCACCGTTCTTTGCTTGTGAAGTCATAAGTGTTATGGACTTTCACTACCAACGTGAAATGGACCTGTAGGGTCACACACATAGGATTTAACCTAGAAGAGGAGTTTATCCACAATTGATGTTTAGATTGATTACTAAAGGAGTTTAGTAGTTCAATTAAACACTCAATCGATTGATAGCTCAATATCATAGTGTTCAAGGTGTTGGACCAATTGATTAGAGTATCGAATTGACTGAAACTACAATTGACTGATTTTGCATAGTCCGCTGCCCCAATCGATCGGCTCATGGGATGAACCAATCGACTCAGGTTGATGAACCAATCGGCTCAAGTTGTGAGTCGATCGGCTCATTGATCATGAAATGATCGGCTCAATTGTTGACTCGGTCGATTCATGTGACCAACCGAGATCGTTTTGAAAGTCAGAAGACTATTTTGCAAATACAATTTGTTTCACTTGTATAAATTTTATTTGGATAAGGATTAATATTTTATTAATAGGAAACAAATTTGAAAGTCAATTTGAGTTGGATCAGGACCACGAACCGATCGGCTCAGAGCTCCAACCGATTGACTCAGAGCCCCAGAGGATCATCTTAGGTCCCAAACGATCGACTCAGGGCATGAAATGATCATTTCAGGGTGTGAAATGATCGGTTCAGCTAGCGCATATTGGTTGTTTTGTGGAAAATCCCAAACCCTTCTACTCCTGCTTTAATCCCACATTGCCTAGGATAAATAACCATGTCCCATGACCCTCCTATATATAGGGGTACTGGGGGATTCTCAGGTACCCAACTCAGAACACCAGTTGCTCTACAAAGTTTTCATTCTCTCTGGTTGTGGTAACTGAGAGAGCCTGAGTAAGTGCTACCCGATAAGGGAGTCACAGCAAGGGAAAGACAACTGTAGAAAGGCAACTGGTTGCAAGAGAGTGTGTCGGTGACTAGTACTCCGATAGGAGGGTATGACTCCTTTTGATTCCTTGTCGGACAAGGAGATCAGAGTTTTGGGTGGTCCGTGTGGACTACTTCAGAGGTGTGAGCCTTCTGCCGCTCAGAGGACAACTGTCAATCTCGACAGTACCGGTGCGACCAGGAGCTGCACAGACACCGTACAAGAGGTGAAGACCGTGCAAGCAGTGAGGTAACATCGCCGAGCAAGCCTATAGACAAAGTACGCCTCTACAAACAATCCTTCCTATTGTATAGACGTTGACGTGATTCCTTTATTCTGGGTTTGGGAGAAGAAAATTTTTGTTTCTGCTACCTTCTCTATCTCCCCTAAAACCCAATAGTACTATCAGAGCCACATCAACTTCTCTGTACTTTAGAATTATCGATGTGATCGGTTTTGGTTTGTCACCATTATTTATTGCATATGATGCGAATAAAATTGGCTTTATGCATGTCCATTCCTAAATCCACAAATCCCAATTTACATATATGATATGTAATATGAATGCACTCGATACGCGTTGCCCTTAAATGATTTTTGTGGTGGATGTATAGTGTGGTTATGGCCAATAAACCCTATGTATGTGTGCTTGGTTGTATGTGGTTGCTTGCATCTCGGTCTGCACACCGATTCCCTATCTTCCTATTCCTGATGTAACTCGAGGTAACTCAAGATTTCTTTCCTACCTTTGCTCCCCCTAAATGTAACTCGGGGTTTCCTTTTTTCAAATGTAAAATAGGATAGATTTTATTTCCTGTTATGTCAAAGGACAGTGGACAACCTAACGACAACTGAGACAATCGGTTCAAGGAGTCAACCGATCGGTTGGCGATCATGACGACTGGTTCGAGGAGCGAGATGATTGGGTGGTGGCCATGAGGAGATGCATGACGACCAGGCGAATCGATCAGTTGGCGGAGCCAACCAATCGGATGGTGGCACCCAAACGACCAGCCAAGGCGAGAAGGTCATTCATGTGATGAGTTGATCAACTCGGACGGCTATAGCACTTCATCATGGACAAGTTGCATGTGATGTAGACCTAGATGACCGTGATTCCTCTTGGCTCGAGCAATCACATTAGGATGGCCATAATCATCGCTTTTATCCTTTCGCATGTTTTCTGTGGGATATAGCATGTATATGATACGTACTATATATTGTGGTGATTGGATATGTATATGTACCTATAAAAACAAATCCCTCATCTAAATATTAAGTCTTTTACGCCTTCCATTAGAGGCACACATGAAAAACTTGATCGACCAAGTGTAGGTTACGCCAAAGCGTGGTGTGTCGTCTATCTCGTGGAAGTGTGAAGGGAAAACATGTAGGTTCTGCCAAAGCAGGGTGCACATTTACCGTGTCGGCTTTTGGGTTAGACTTAACTGGTGATTCTTAGAGCGTCTAAGCCTAGAGGCACAGAATGTTCATGGCAAGGTGTTGTGTGTGTTCATTCATCATGAGTTTCATATGATGCAATTGGCATGATGGCCTACCTAAATAGTCAAGATTGTGGGCGATCAGCCAAAGCTGACTCATGACTTGATGAAATATAGATCTTGACCCACTAGAATGTTGTACATTTCAATCTTCCGAATTGATGGTGAGGGCTATCAATTTGAACAAAATAGTGGGAGCGATAATTATTTAAAGTCCTAATTATATCATCAACCTTTCAAATCAATCAAATAAGTCAAAATTGAGTTTTGGACTAAAATTGCATATATTTCCTTTTGTAGTTCAAATGACAACAAACAACAATAACTTTTCATTGTGATTGGTCTTTGAAAAGGACAAGCTGAATGGGACTTACTTCCATGACTGGTTTAGGACATTGAGAATTGTTCTCACTCAAGAGTGAAAGCTCTATGTCCTGGATACTCCAATTCCATAGGAACCTGCTCTTACCACACCAAAGGCAGAAAGGGATGCTTATAAGAAGAATTTTGATGATGCCATTGATGCAAAGTGCTTGATGTTGTGTTCCATGAACCACGAGTTGCTGAGACAACATGAAAACATGGGTGTCATTGAGATGATTCAACATCTCAAGAACATGTATGAAGATCAAGCACGACAAGAGAGATATGATGTCTCTAGGGCACTGTTCAAGTGTGTCATGACAGAAGGAGATCCAGTTGGTCCTCACATGCTCAAGATGATTGGGTATGTGGAGAACCTAATGAGACTGGGATTTCCCCTGAGCTAAGAGTTGGCTACTGATGTGATACTACAATCGTTGCCAGAATCCTACAGTTAGTTTGTGATGAACTACAACAAGAACAACTTTGACAAGCCATTGATAGAGTTGTTGGGCATGTTGAGGACAGCCGAGACACAGATGAAGAAGGACAAGCCTAAGTCTGTGATGATGATCAGGGACAAGAAAGGCAAGTCCAAGCACAAGGGAAAAGGCAAGGCTATGAAAGGTTCTGATGCTAGCCAGCAGCCCAAGTCGTCTTCAACTCTCAAGGCCAAGGGAAGCATGACCAACAGAGGCAATTGCCACCATTGTCAAAAGCCAGGACATTGGAAAAGGAATTGTCCACTCTATTTGGAAGAACTTAAGAAGAACAAGGCGACATACGTCTCTACATGAAGGTGTCATGAAATAAACTTGTAACATTTTTGAGGTATATGATACCAAGATATAAAATGTAAAGCACTCAATAAATGGGGCAAGTGTTGCTACCATAGATAGGAGTACTTTAGTTTATTTTCAGCCTTGAAGGCATGTAATAGAGTTATGAACTACTATTTCATAATTTCTAATAGATACAAACACATTATTTTTGCATATTGTATGACAATAATGGAAATTAAATAAAGTTGATGTTTCAATCTTTGTGGCAATGCCTTGTTTATCTTGTTATTTGTTATGCATAAGATAAAGTGATACCTAAAAGTTATTGATAACTCAAACAATCAAATTAGCATAAATCATAAGAAATTCATTTCTAGTTTCCATATGATGGATAAATCTAGACTCTTTTGGTTAAAGAACCAGTAAGAGACATGAATCTCTTAGACATGATCAATCAATCTTCACTAATAGTAGTGGGAGAATTATTATCCTATTTGGTATAATACATGTGATGTATTTACATACCTATTAGAGTTAATGCTAATACTTAAAGTGGTGTTTAAAGAAATACCAATATGAATATCTTGAAGTGTTCAAGAATATCATAGATGAAGTATGAATTTGGCAAATTATTAATTCTTGATGAGATCAATGAAAGAAATACTTGAACCAAATGTTTGAGAACCTTATGAGTGATTATGATAGTGTATCATAGTGAACTCATGATTAAGGCATGGTGATGTCTAAATCAATAAGGAGTCATACTCTAAGGAGTTAGAAGATGATTATCAATTAACTAATTTCTTCTTAAATAAAGAATACCCCACACTAATAAAGGACATTAAGAATCACAAGGAGTTGTGAGTTCTTATATCCTTGACAGATACACCTCAGTTATCTATGTGATGAGTTGGTCATGTGATGAGTCAATTATCTAGATAAATATGAGGAACCGGATTTTGAGTTATGGTTTATGACCATTACATCCTAAATGACTTCCATGTAAACCATAAGGTATGACCTTGATGGTGCACCCATTGGGATAAAATCCATAAGAGCAAATTAGTTTTAAGTGTTAAGACACATGGATAACATTTTATGAAGGATGATTCTTGTTGATTATAACTTAATGACTAAGAGATTTGGCATACATATACTAAAACGGAATTCCTATAAGGAATAAAACAAGGATGTGTACGTGACACAACCTATAAGGTTTATGAATCCATTAATGCAAATGAAGTCTATAAGTTACAGCGGACAAATAACTCAAAACTGTGATCTTTATTTTGATAATATAGTCAAAAGGTTTGACTGATATGTCAAAGATAAGGAGAGATATGTGATTTAGTGGGAGCGTATTCACATTCCACATGTTGATGTGAAATGGAAATGTTCTAGAATGGAAATCCAAAGTGGAAATTATCTTTAGGGAAGATAGAGACGTTTCCTATGTGATAGGAATAGAGATCTATAGGGATAGTTCTCAAAAACCTCTTGACCTGAAAAGAGAAAGCATACATTGGAAATCTATACTAAAGGGTTCAGTTTGTAGAGATTCAGTGGGAGAAAACTTGTCGATGTTACATGGAGTTAGTATCCCAAGACCATGTGTCCAATTCTTATGAAGAATGGGTACACTTAGAATAGATATGCATCTATCATGTATGTAATCATCCCATTATCTTGCATGTATGCACAAAGCAAGAATTGAATGCATTCATCATCTTGTATGTAGGACATGACAATACGATATGCTCATCTTGATAACTCATATATGGGACATGACGAGTGGATGTCTGTTTAGATCCAGTAAAGGTTACTAGAATACCATAAGAACTTGATAAGTACTAGTTCTGTGGAAATAAGGAAGGATTCACTGTAAAGAGTTACACTGATGTGAACTTCTAAAAAGGATAGAAAATTAATCACTATATATATATGGGATATATATAAAAGTGAATGTTTGTTGATAATTCGAAACGTTCCAATAAAGATGTTTAAAAGGAAAAACTGAGTATCCATGTGTTAGAGAATAGCAGTGGATACTATATGGATCTGGAAATTCATGAGATGAACTTATAATTATTCTGATCATTGACGAAAAGTTAGGAGTGCTTGATCATGCAATGTCGCTAAAGGTTAGCAAAGGAATACTAGATCGTATATTACGGAAACTCCATCTCATATGTGAGACGTATAGCAAAGAGATGAGAGACATGCAGTGTATACCAACATTGGCAAGGAGTTGCCATAACTCACTATATTAGCACTACAACACAGTAACATGTGGAACATATTTGAAGATCACTATGAATATGATTCAAAGGGTGATTGCTCGCAGTGCAAGTGGGAGTCTGTTGGTATGTATGCCCTGAGAGCCAATCATGGGATGATTGGTGGGACATAATAAGATTGATTTAATAAAGATCAAAGGCAAGTTTCCAATTCTTTCTGGTTCATTCATATGAGATAATGATAGAACAGATTGAATGTCTAGAGAATGATAGTACTCAATGATGTATGCTTTGAGGTTGAGGACCTGAACGATGAGATCATACAGAAGCTAAGAGTTTGTACATTCTTATTATGTCCCTAGTTGAATGTCATTATGGAAGGTAGATAGACATCAATGACACAAAAGACTAGATTGTGGTGTTTCTTGATGACAAAATCTTGTTAGTCATGTAATGCAGATATCAAACCAAACACATAGGTACTTGTTAGAAAACAAGCGTACCGGACAGACCCACTGTGAGTTTGACACACAGAACCATGACATGGTAGTCACAGTCAGTTCTCACAGTGATGGTGGTGAGTGTGATTCTTTGACCTAAAATCACTTCAATCAACACATGTCGTTGGGTACACTTTGACATCATCAAACGCAGTCCTAAAACATGGGTTGTTATAAAGGTGATTATTGGGTGGGTTTGACACATGGGGATTTTGAGGGGTGAGTGATAGATATGGGATTTGTCCCACCTGAGGGAGTTTGATATCCATGGCCACTTGATGAGTAGGATTGAGATAGGCGTGCACACACATGTGTGAATCAGTATGTGATATTGATGTCATACATATCTCCTCCAATCTACTGTGAGATCAAGAAAGTGAATGAACATTGATAGGATGATTGTTTCATGCCTCGAGTTCATTCGGGACATCAGTGACAAAGGAATTATACATTCATTGTAACCCCATTCACGGATTGTAGGATTGAAAGTCCAACTTTCTATTTCACTTGGGTAGCATTGATGTGCGACTAGGCACCTCTATTTGCTTGTGAAGTCATAAGTGTTATGAACTTTCACTGCCAACATGAAATGGACCTGCAGGGTCACATATATAGGATTTAACTTGGAAGAGGAGTTTATCCACAAACAATGTTTAGATTTATTACTAAAGGAGTTTAGTAGTTCAATTAAACACCCAATCGATTGATAGCTCAATATCATAGTGTTCAAGGTGTTGGACGTATTGATTAGAGTATTGGATTGATTGAAACTGCAATTGATTGATTTTGCATAGTCTGCTGCCCCAACCGATCGGCTCATGGGATGAACCAATCAGCTCAGGTTGATGAACCGATCGGCTCAAGTTGTGAGTCAATCGGATCATGGGTCATGAAACGATCGGCTCAATTGTTGAACAGGTCGATTCATGTGACCAATTGAGATCATTTTGAAAGTCAGAAGACTATTTTGCAAATACAATTTGTTTCACTTGTACAAATTCGATTTGCACAAGGATTAATATATGATTAATCAGAAACAAATTTGAAATTCAATTTGAGTTGGATTAGGACCACGAACCGAACGGCTCAAATCTTTATCCGATCGGCTCAGAGCCCCAGACGATTGGCTCAAGTCCCAAACGATCGGCTCAGGGCATGAAACGATCATTTCTGTAACATCCCTGACCTGGGTTATGAACTAACCCTAGGCATTTTTCCTAATTAAGTGATTAGATGTTTGTGTTTATCCTTTGAAATGTAATTAAGGCTCCTGAGGAACTTACATTTCATTTTCAGTCCTTTTTGCATAATGTTGAAACATTGTTTTGTTAAATAATGGACTAAAGTGCAAATTACCCAAGTTGATGGGTTAACTTGAAAATTCCACATGGTAAGATGTTCCTATGATGTTGAGACATCATAAGAATGTATGTGATGTGGTGGTATGGATTCCACAAGCATGGGCACCAAGATATAGCTTGTAGAGTAATCCGTGTGCTTTAAAACCTAGTTTTGCTTTAATGTGCAAATTACCCAAAATCTAGGGACCAACATGTAAAATATACCATCTAGAGGATCTCTCACGTTTCTTGGAATAAAGTTGAGCAAAGAAAGTGAGAGGGGCGCCTCATTTGAATGATCATGGTATAAGTGGAAACCACCCACATTAATAATATATTAAGTAAATATCCAATAAAGATGGATATTAATACACAACCCTTTAAGGTGTTTTGCTTCTTTTCCTTTTAAACTTGGATAATGAGGAAGTTTTGTATAATGTTAGGAGCAAGCCTTAGTGGATATGTTTGGGAGATAAAAAGGAAATAACTATCCTTTTTCCTTTTGCTTTGAAAAGACCCATAAAAATATATAAGCAATCTTTCCAAATAGACAAGGGATCGTTTCCCTTAGTTCTTTGCTTCTCAAACCTGCTTTGGCCAACCAAGAAGGAGCTCTAGAGCATAGGAAGGATGACCAAGATGACTTGGTAATTTTTGATCACCATCTACCACGAATTCATGGTGGAAACAATAAAACAAAGTTGGTTTATTGGTGTTCTTCACACGATTCTTCTTTCTAGCCATCTTGCTCAACCAAAGAGTGAAGAACAGACCTTGGACAACTACTGGAGCTCAAACCGCCATTAAAGGTACGAATATTGGAGCTCTGGATCAGTCCTAGAGGCGGGTTTTATAACTCTAACCCTTATTCTTTGTTAATTCATCCTCTTTTCTTAGAGTCATTGCTTATACTTCTTCTTTAGACACCTTTGGATGTTCTTGCTATCATTTCCATGAAGAACAGCCCCTGTTCTTGAGGTATAAGATGATGACGTTAATTCCTATGTTTATCCAAGTTTTCACTTTAGCAAATGGTCTCCAACTTTTGCTCAAACGGTTTGCCAAACCGTTTGGAGCAAACGGTTTCAAACTATTTGAATGCAAATGGTTTTCAACCAAACCGCATAGAAGCAAACGGTCCAAGACCATTTGGAGGTGTTGACCAGGCATTGACCATTTGGAAGACTGTTGAGAGTAATGTAAATTAATTTCCTATCAAAAATCATCCATTAATTCCAAGTGAATCACCAATTGAAGGCCCATTAGTCACCTAAACCCTAATCGGGTCATTTCCTGATTTTAATAATAGTATCATGTTGAAGTTTGGGTTGAGTGGCCCAAAAGGTTTCAAAACCATTTGGGGATCACCCAAAGGGTCTTAAGACCATTTTGTGATCACCCAAGACCGTTTGGAGGTCTAGGGTTAAGCATAGTTGACCAATTGATGATCCAATGATATCAAGTTAATGAGTAATCTATTGCTGATTTTGGAGACAAATTCCAATATCCAAACCCTAATTGAATGACTTGGTTTTTGATAAGTTAATGGGAAAACGGTCTCAATATCATTTGGAGGGTATCCAAACGATCCCAAGACCATTTGGGGGTCACCCAAGACCGTTTGGAGGTCTAGGGTTGACTAGGGTCAAGTGGTTGAAGATCTAAAGGTAATAAGTTAAAGTGTAATTGATTGTTGACCTAATGATCAATTCAATGAATCAAACCTTATTTGGTTGAGTTAGTTTTTGATGTTGACTTGAGAAAATAGTCTCAAGACCGTTTGGAGGTCATCCAAATGATCCCAATACCGTTTGGGGTCAGGTCATGATCAAATTAAATGATGGTTCAATGATTTTAAATCAATTAGACTCACATTGAAGTATGTTGAAGGGTCATCGATTTCAAACCCTAATCCAATCGATCCAAGCCCTAATTGATGATCAATTGAGGGTCAATTTAGTGTCAAATCAGTTGAGGGTTGACCGAATTGACTCAATTGGAGAGTGGCTAACAAGTGCATGACTAATTGAGGGGTTCAACATTGGATACCCTAACTCAATTGAAGTGGTTGAGACACTTTTTGGTCCTTGCGGTTTTGAGGTGGTTTGGACCAAACGGTCTCAAGACCGTTTGGGACCAAATGATCCCAAACTGTTTGGTGCTCATGCGGTTTCAAGGTCGGTTATGCCCATGCGGTTTCAATGTCAAACTTGACCAAACGGTCTTCATGACCAAACGGTCTTCAACCCATTTTGGGCAAACGGTCTTGAGTGTGCACTTTACAAAATGGTTTCAAAAGTCAACAAGACCAAACAGTCTTCAACACCAAACGATTTCAAGGTCTGCCCAAGACCATTTGGGGTTAAGTGTGCAAGACCGTTTGAGGTCTATAAAGGTCAAGATCGTTTGATACCTTAGTGGTCAAGATGGTTTAGTAGTTGATTAACCTAAACCTCATGGATGCTTAAAGTGATTAAAAGACCAAGTGGTTAGTTGGTTAGTGTATGTTATAATAAAGGTACCCTTGATGAGATAAAGTGATTAGCACTCTTTGAATGAGTAAGCCTTCATGATCATAATGGTAATGACATAACCCAAGATGTCAATATCGAATTGACTTAGCCTAATCAAGAGTGATGCAAACATCATCTTATTGAAAGAAAAAAAAGAGAAGACTTCTTATATGAATGATTAATCAAGTAATGAACTACCAATATGGATGGATACTAATTAGGTTTTGATCCATGATAATGAGATCATGAAACCCTAGTTATGACAACTAATGTATCATAACCCTAATCTAAGGTAATGTGATGTAATGTGAATAGTAAACCTTAATTCTGGGTTATGCTTTTAAGCATGAAACTCAATGTTTGAACTATGAAATGAGGAATCACTTTTCCTAATTAAGTTAAAGGGGTTGGTTAACCCTAATTGAATTAAAAAGGGAAACCCCAATCCTAGTAAGGGCATAGTGGTACAACCCTTGAATTGAAAGGTTATCTTTGTTTTGCAATGTGCTGATATAGAGATAATTTGCCTATTATCAAATGTATTAATTATGCAGGTTTTTATGAAATGGTGAACATATCCAGGTAAGAGCTATGATGTCATATTCATTTAAAGAACTTATAAGCTTTGAAAGTAATGATATGTTATGTTTCCCAGTGATAGGTAACATAAGAGATTGACATGCTATATGAGCCATAGGAAATATCAGCAATGCTATTATTCTGTTTATACTGTTAAATGACTTAATAGCAACATGTTACTTGGTAACAAGTGTTTGATGATCTAAGGGTTTGAATACCTATATACCTAAATCACAATGATGAGATGGTTAGGGATTGAGATCCCAATGTTAACTAGATGTGAAATGAACTTGATACAATTAGTACTCCTTTTTAATAGCAATTGTCTTATTGGTTTATGTTTGAAAACATGTCTGATGCTAAAAGAATGCTATAAATTACTTAATTAATCAAGTATAATGATATCATCTAGATACCTGACCATAGATACATCATTGTTAGAAATTAAATGATGGTGAATTAGGTTTTCCTAAGGGAACTCCTGGAGAGCATACTTTTGAGTATGTTGGGGTTATGGACGCGAATATCCTTACGTCCTAATGAGGGAATTGATGTGACATGTACATTTAATCTCTCAATCCTTCATTATATGTGTATGCCGGGATGATGTATCACTAATCTCCTGATGATGTTGTTAATGTCACATCGATGAGAGATAAACAAGAAATCCCTCGATGGTGAAGAGAGTACATCATGCCACTGTAACTCTAATAGCGAAGTTGCCAGAATTCCCTGGAAAGATATTTAAGCAGAGACACAAGATGTCCTGCATGTTGTACCTCACACTGACTGAGGAAGATGAGGTCATAAAAATCCGGCTTTTCTGATGACCTATGTATGGTACCGATTGCGATTTAGTAATGGTCGATTGGAGAATGAGTGGTATACCTCATCTCCTCAGGGTATAAATATGTTTGAAAAATGTAATCAGCTGTATAGCTTAATTGCTTAGGTTGAACTAGGAGAAATAGTGATCGATGATATATTGTTTATAGTGTTTTAGTTGAATAACTAGTATACATGTTCTTTATATTCTTTATTGATATAAGTCCTGTCATTCAATCAAGATATAATAGACATGATTGCTTAGAGAATGTTGCTCTACTTAGTTTAATCAATGAATTGCCTACTATTAAATATTTATAGTTCTACTGCTCTTTGTTATCTTAATCTTTGCAATAAAAATGCTTCTGGCGAAGAGTTATAACTCTCGCTGGGACAATTATTCAATTGTCTCACCCCCGTGGGATTCAACTTTTTAGGTAGACGCCGAGGAAAAAGGAACCCTTCACTGGGTGAGCAACAGCAACATCAGCAGCAACATCTGGGACAGCAGTGATCCTCAGGTGGAGACACTGCATGTCAAGTCTTGTAGATAGAATGTCCTATGTGTCGTCTCTGTACTCTCAGGTCCTAGGAGTCAGTAGAAGGTTTAAAATTGATCTGAGATTTTTTGCGTAATGCCTCAAGATTTTGTATACTGCTCATGTGCAGTTCAACAGGGCAGTCAGTGTTATGACTCTCGAGATGTGATATTATAGAGATGTAATGATGAATCAGTTTGTAAACAACTTATCTTGTTTCTTTATGTAAGAGTTTTACCATTTCAGGTTCTCTTTACAAAAAGTTTTAATTTTAGTGAATTTCAGTAATTTCGCTGCTAACCAAATGCTTCCGCATTAGTTTAAATTATTTAATCTTGTTTTCATGAGACGGTCGTCACAATTTAGTGGTATCAGAGCTCTAGGTTCGCTGAGTCTACAGAGACATTGGACTTAGGCTATAGAGTTTGTTCTAGTGTCTTCCAGTATATTTGATAGTGTCTTCTACTCATTTAGGAGGAGAAGAGAAAACTGAAGATGTCTGGATCACACGAGGAACACGTTGCTAAGAGTAGTGTTGCTGCACCTAGAGAAGGTGAAAGAGACCAAGAAAGGGGGGAACCTGTACCTGAACCACCCCAGATCAATCCAGCTGAAATGGGGAACCCAGCCTTCCAAGCCATGTTCGGGCAGTTCATGACTGCCATAATGCATATGACAGATAGGATGCCTATACCTGCACCTAGGGCACCTACCCTTCCAGAAGGAAAAGGATCCGGTAAGACATTTGAACGACTACGTCGGGTTGGAGCCACAGAGTATGTGAGAACAGCTGACCCAGTAGATGTTGACCTGTGGCTAACTGAATTAGAGAAGGCCTTTAGAATTATGAACATCCCAGAAGCTGAGAAGGTTAGACATGATGTATACCTTCTCAAGGGGAGTGCTGGTCACTGGTGGACCATGGAAGAACAGAAAAGGCCAGGTGTGGAAATTGCATGGGAAGCATTCTGAAGGGAATTTATTAATAGATACTTCCCTAATACGTTCTTGGATGAGAAAATATCTCAGTTTGAGAGGTTAAGACAAGGACCGATGAACATTAGTGAATACCAGGCTAAGTTCATAGAGTTGTTGCGGTTCTGTCCGCATATGGCAGCTACAGATGAAGAAAGGATTAGTCATTTTGAGAAGGGGTTAAACGCTGAGTTGACCACCTCTGTGTCTACTCTGGAAAATAGGGAAAGGTTTGCTACCTTTATGGAGTAGGTCAGGAGGATAGAGAGGTTTGTGTCAGAGAAGCAATAGACCAAGAACAAGAAGATGTACCCTCAGTTCTAAGGATCTTCATCCAAAGGTTTTAAGAAACCAAGGTTTTCTATGCCTACATCACCACCTAGATTCAGTACCCAGATGCAGTGGACGACAAATAGGGGTAGAGGACGAAGCTTACCATTAGGAGGAGCTCGTAGCTCAATATCTGAGTCGGTTACAGGACCACCCAGACCACAACAGCTAAACAAAAGCTGTTACATATGTGGAAAGATGGGACATCTGATGAAGGATTACAGAGCCAGAGAAGTGAGTGTAACTCAACCTCAAAGGCAAAGTCAGCAAGGTTCTCAAAGGAGATAGTTTCCAGGAGGAGCTAGAGGACATGGACAAGCGTCCCAAGCTGGATCATCGGCACCAAGTCATCGAGCAATAAATCAACCACAAGCAACAGTAAGATTTTATGTGATGAATCCACCTGAGGCAGTGATTAACCCTCGGGTTGTGGCAGGTCAGATGGAGTTATTTAATTCATATATGCCTATATCTTGCATTGTATTTGTTTTAATTGATCTGGGTGCTACGCATTCTTTTATCACTCGAAGAGTGATTCGTGACTGCAACCTGGCTACAAGGCATAGAATAGATAGTTTGTTGCTAGAAACTCCGTTAATGGGATCTGCTGTGTTGCAGGAGATATGTTCTCTCTGCATTCTTTTCTTTTCTGAACATCACATTCAAGTGGATCTTATACCACTTGAGATGCATGGATTCGACGTAATCCTTGGGACGGATACCTTAGAAAGGTACAAGGTTGTCTTGGATTGTGAGTCCAAGCAAGTTGTGTTCACTAATGAAAGTGACACATGGATCTTTCAAGGAGATAGAAAGATTCTTCCAACCTATTTGGTGTCAGCTATGGTTGCTGAGAATCTGATGAGGCAAGGATGTTATGCATTCTTGGCCCATGTGGTAGATACTACCATGGAGAGTCCTAACCCTGCTGAAGTTCCTGTAGTCAGGGAATTTGAAGATGTATTTCTTGAAGAACTTCCAGGTGTACCTCCACCCTGAGAGATTGATTTTGAAATTAATCTAATTCCGGACATGCAACCTATAGCACAAACACCATATAGGATGGCGCCTGCTAAGATGGCAAAACTCAAGAAATAGTTGCAAGAGTTGCTTGAGAAGGGTTTCATCCGACGAGTACTTCACCCTGGGGTGCTCCAGTCCTCTTTGTTAAAAAGTAAGACGGGTCAATGTAGTTGTGCATTGATTATAGACAGCTAAATAAAGTAACGATAAAGAATAAGTATCCTCTACCGAGGATTGATGATCTCTTTGACCAGTTGCATGGTGCAACCGTCCTCTCAAAAATAGATTTGAGGTCAGGATATCATCAACTATGTATTAAGGACGGTGACATACCTATGTCTTCCTTTAGGACAAGGTATGGTCATTATGAGTTCACAGTTATGTTGTTTGGACTAACTAATGCACCAGCTGCATTTATGGAACTCATGAATAGAATCTTTTGACCTTATCTTGATCAGTGTGTTGTTGTCTTTATAGATGACATCCTGATCTATAGTAGAGATGCTCAACAGCATGAACAACATCTTCGTCAGGCTCTAACTTTGCTAAGAGAACATAATTTATATGCTAAGTTTAGCAAGTGTGAGTTCTGGTTACCAGAAGTTTCTTTTCTAGGACATGTAATATCTACTTCAGGTATACGTGTTGACCCTAAAAAGGTAGAATATGTCCTACAATGGGAACTGCCGAAGACACCGACAGAGATCCGTAGTTTCTTAGGGTTGGTAGGCTATTACCGGAGGTTCATTAATAACTTCAGTTCTATAGCCTTACCCTTGACTAAGTTGACCAGGAAGGATGTTCCTTTTACCTGGAGTGACAAGTGTCAACAATCTTTTCAGCTGTTGAAGGAAAGGTTGACAAGTGCACATGTGCTGGTGTTACCTGAATAAGGAAAAGGATATATAGTTTTTTGCGATGCCTCTAAGAATGGACAAGGATGTTTGTTGATGCAGGATAAACAAGTGATTTCTTTTGCTTCTCGACAGCTTAAGAAACACGAGGAGAATTATCCGACATACGACTTAGAGCTTTTTGTTGTAGTCCATGCCTTGAAAATCTGGAGACATTATCTTTATGGAGAGACATTCCAGATTTTCACAGACCATAAGAACCTAAAGTATATCTTTTCTCAGCATGAGCTTAACATGAGGCAACGCCGATGGATGGAATTAATCAAGGACTATGATTGTACAATCGATTACCATCCAGGGAAGGCCAATGTAGTTGTTGATGCTTTAAGTAGGAAATCAGCAACACCAGCCCTAAATACAGCACAATTGAATTCCTTGGTATGCTCTAGAAGGGATATGCTTATCTCCTTAAGACGATAATGTACAGTTAAGAGTATCATTATTATCAGGGTTGTTAGTTGAGATGCACATAAAACCTACTCTGAGACAACAGATTAAGGAGGCACAACAAGTTGATGTTGTAGTTCAACAGATCAGATCGGAGTATGGTAGTGAAAAATGAGATGGTTTCCATTACTCAGATGATCAAGTAGCTTGTTATCATGGTAGGATGATAGTACTGGATGTGGATAATTTGAGGAAGTTAGTCCTGGAAGAAGCTCATTCTTCAATGTATGCTATGCATCCAGGGAGCACCAAGATGTATCGAAACTTGAAAGATATGTATTGGTGGCCTAGTTTGAAGAAGGATGTTGTTGAGTTGGTTATGCGGTTCCTGTGTGTCAGCAAGTTAAAGCTGAACACCAAAATCCTGCAGGAACAATGCAACATTTACCCATACCACAATGGAAGTGGGATCATGTTACCATGGATTTTGTGGTTGGTTTACCTAGAACAGCCAAAGGTAATGATTCCATCTGGGTAATAGTTGATAGGTTGACAAAGACAGCACATTTCTTACCTGTCAAAACAACCTATTCTGTTGAGAGGTTGGCACAATTATATGTAGATGAGATAGTACAACTGCATGGAGTCCCAGTTACCATTGTTTCTGATAGAGGTCCCCAATTTACAAGTCAGTTTTGAGAACGACTTCATAAAGCCTTAGGAACACAGTTAAGGTTTAGTACAACCTTTCATCCTCAGACTGATGGACAATCAGAAAGTACTATACAGACCATGGAGGACTTGCTTAGAGCATGTGTTCTTCAGTTTACAAGAAGTTGGGATCTACACCTAAGCTTGATAGAGTTTGCCTATAACAATAGCTATCAACATAGCATTGATATGGCACCTTATTAAGCTTTGTATGGTAGACGATGTAGATCTCCCTTATGTTGGTATGAAACTGGTGAATATCAACTTTTAGGTCCTGATCTTGTACAGAAAACCACCGAGAAGATTAAGATAATACAACAACAGTTAAAGACTGTACAAGATAGGTAGAAATCTTACGCTGATAAGCGTCGTAGACCTTTAGAATTCCAGGTTGGAGACAGAGTGTACCTCAAGGTCTCACCTTGGAAGGGATTTCTTAGATTTGGAAGGAAAGGAAAGATAGCTCCTAGGTTTATGTGGCCTTATCCAATCACTGAACGGATGGGAAAGGTAGCTTATAAGCTAGAGTTACCACCAGAGTGCAAAAGTTTCACCCAGTGTTCCACATTTCCATGTTAAGGAAATGTCATCCTAATACAGAATCTGTTTTGCAACCCATGGAAATAGAGTTGAATGATGATGTATCTTATATAGAAGGACCTGTGTTAATCCTTGATAAGAGAATTATAAAGCTGAAAAAGAAAGACATAAGTCTTGTGAAAGTCCTATGGAATCACCGTGGTGTTGAAGAAGCCACATGGGAACTATAGGAAGAGACGAGGAAGAAATACCCTATTCTTTTCTCTTAATATGTTTTTGTAATGATTTCGGGGACGAAATCCTTGTAAGGGGTGGATAATTTGTAACATCCCTGACCTGGTTTATGAACTAACCCTAGGTGTTTTGCCTAATTAAGTGATTAGATGCTTGTGTTTATCCTTTGAAATGTAATTAAGGCTCCTGAGGAACTTACATTTCATTTTTAGTCCTTTTTGCATAATGTTGAAACATTGTTTTGTTAAATAATGGACTAAAGTGCAAATTACCCAAGTTGAGGGGTTAACTTGCAAATTCCACATGGTAAGACGTAACTATGATGTTGAGACGTCATAAGAATGTATGTGATGTGGTGGTATGGATTCCATAAGCATGGGCACCAAGATATAGCTTGTAGAGTAATCCTTGTGCTTTAAAACCTAGTTTTGGTGTAATGTGCAAATTACCCAAAATCTAGGGACCAACATGTAAAATATACCCTCTAGAGGATCACTCGCATTTCTTGGAATAAAGTTGAGCAAATAAAGTGAGAGGGGTGCCTCATTTGAATGATCATGGTATAAGTGGAAACCACCCACATTAATAATATATTAAGCAAATATCCACTAAAGATGGATATTAATACACAACCCTTTAAGGTGTTTTGCTTCTTTTCCTTTTAACCTTGGATAATGAGGAAGTTTTGTATAAGGTTAGGAGGTGGAAACGTGGCCAAGGATGGAGCAAGGCTTAGTGGATATGTTTGGGAGATAAAAAGGAAATAAGTATCCTTTTTCCTTTTGCTTTGAAAAGACCCATAAAAATATATAAGGAATCTTTCCAAATAGATAAGGGATTGTTTCCCTTAGTTCTTTGCTTCTCAAACCTGCTTTGGCCGATCAAGAAGGAGCTCTGGAGCATATGAAGGATGACCAAGCTGACTTGGTAAGTGTTGATCACCATCTACCTCGAATTCATGGTGGAAACCATAAAACAAGGTTGGTTTATTGGTGTTCTTCACACGATTCTTCTTTCTAGCCATCTTGCTCAACCAAAGAGTGAAGAACGGACCTTGGAAAACTACTGGAGCTCAAACCGCCATTAAAGGTATGAAGCTTGGAGCTCTGGATCAGTCCTAGAGGAGGGTTTTATAACTCTAACCCTTATGCTTTGTTAATGCATCCTCTTTTCTTAGAGTCATTGCTTATATTTCTTCTTTAGACACCTTTGGGTGTTCTTGCTATCATTTCCGTGAAGAACAGCCCCTGTTCTTGAGGTAGAAGATGATGACGTTAATTCCTATGTTTATCCAAGTTTTCACTTTAGCAAATGGTCTCCAACTTTCGGTTTGCCAAACCGTTTGGAGCAAACGGTTTCAAACGGTTTGAATGCAAACAATTTTCAACCAAACCGCATAGAAGCAAATGGTCCAAGACCGTTTGGAGGCGTTGACCAGATGTTGACCGTTTCGTGGACTGTTGATAGTAATGTAAATTAATTTCCTATCAAAAATCATCCATTAATTCCAAGTGAATCACCAATTGAAGGCCCATTAGTCACCTAAACCCTAATCGGGTCATTTGCTGATTTTAATAATAGTATCATGTTGAAGTTTGGGTTGAGTGGCCCAAACGGTTTCAAAACCGTTTCGGGATCACCCAAACAGTCTTAAGACCATTTGGTGATCACCCAAGACCGTTTGGAGGTCTAGGGTTAAGCATAGTTGACCAAGTGATGATCCAATTATACCAAGTTAATGAGTAATCTATTGCTGATTTTGGAGACAAATTCCAATATCCAAACCCTAAGTGAATGACTTGGGTTTTGATAATTTAATGGGCAAACGGTGTCAAGACTATTTTTAGGGTATCCAAACGATCCCAAGACCGTTTAGGGGACACCCAAGACCGTTTGGAGGTCTGGGGTTGACTAGGGTCAAGTGGTTGAAGATCTAAAGGTAATAAGTTAAAGTGTAATTGATTGTTGACCTAATGATCAATTCAATGAATCAAACCTTAATTGGTTGAGTTAGTTTTTGATGTTGACTTGAGAAAACGGTCTCAAGACAGTTTGGAGGTCATCCAAAAGATCCCAAGACCGTTTGGGGTCAGGTCATGATCAAATTAAATGATGGTTCAATGATTTTAAATCAATTAGACTCACATTGAAGTATGTTGAAGGGTCATCGATTTCAAACCCTAAGCCAATCGATCCAAGCTGTCACACCCCGATCTCGCATTACCCACTAATCACGAGATTAGGGCGTGACGGAGGGATTATCACATAAACAAATCACTGAGAACTTTTTCTTTTTAAAACCTCATAATGATATACGGATTATTGCTGTAAACTAAAACATAATAAACTATTGTGGAAGCATTTCAATTAAACTGGCTAGAGAACATAAACAGAGTTTACAACATGTAACATTGTTTAACAGAAAGTAAACATAACAGTTAATTTACATCTTTATACACATTCCGCATACACACTCTCTCTCACCCACACCATGTCCCAAGGACCGAGGGGGAAGGACTAAGAGACCACTATCTAACTAACTACATCTACCTTCTACTGACTAGGGTGGTAAGATCCTTCAGATTCCTGGAACTGTCGCTGACCTGAAAATGTTTGAGTAGAGGAGTGAGCCTACTCGCTCAGTGAATAGCATTTCATTTAGCTATCACTAAACAACTCATTAGATATATAAAATTGAATTAAAGCATAAGTGCAATACTAAGCAGGGCAGTTCTAATGACATAGCAGATTTACAGATAATAATCACATTTCTATTTAACAACATATATTTTAAACAAATAAACAGTTATAGAGAATTGGCACAAAAGTTCAAATCTCTTGACATATTAAATTTACTGTGATCCTATATGATTACACTTTTATATTATTATGCCCCAAACATATGCAGCGTACTCTGCATATGAAGATCTGTAGCGAACTACGATCCCACCGTACAAGACTTAGCGACACACCTGGGAAATGCTAAGTCTGACTTCTCGTCCTGGTCTGCACAGGACTCTCAGGCTCACAAGGGCCTCACTGCACTAACTCTGAGTGCTCTGGACTCCTCCCGCAACCTGTAGTGCACAGTCGGAGGGTCTCTAAGTCTCCGATGCCTGGGCGTATCCCCAGGGCTGACCGGGACATTCTCTCGGATCTCCGATGCCTGGGCGTATCCCCAGGGCTGACCGAGATCTGATAACCTCCCATTTTGTGACGTTATCTTATTAGTTATCTTTAGTTTTCCATACTCTTTCTTAGATAAACTAAATAGAATCATTAAACTTTCTTACTTTATTGCAGATACATCAATAAACTAACTTTTCTTATCTTTCCATTACAGAAAACACAAAAAAAATTACAAAGACTCCTCACGGTCCCAAGACCGCGAGAAGCCTCACGGTCCCAAGACTGCGAGAAGCCTCACGGTCCCAAGACCGCGAGAAGCCTCACGGTCCCAAGACCGCGAGAAGCCTCACGGTCCCAAGACCGCGAGAAGCCTCGCGGTCCCAAGACCGCGAGAAGCCTCACGGTCCCAAGACCGCGAAAAGCCTCACTGTCCCAAGACCGCGAGAAGCCTCACGGTCCCAAGACCGCGAGAAGCCTAACGGTCCCAAGACCGCGAGAAGCCTCACGGTCCCAAGACCGCGAGAAGCCTCACGGTCCCAAGACCAGAGCAGCCTCACGGTCCCAAGACCGCGAGAAGCTTCTCGGTCTCAAGACCGTTTGGGCTCAACTTGAGCCTATAAATAGGACCTCAAGGGTCACTTCAAAAGGGATCGAACTTCAAGACATCCAAAGGCTGCCTCTCCAGATCCAGAGCACTCTGGTCCTTCGTCCACTGCCCCAAGGTTGCCAGTTTTGAGATCCGTGCCCATCATCAAGCTACCTTCTCTCTCTTTTTCTCTCTCTTCAACAAAGAAGGTGGGAAGAGAAGATCCTTCATCAAAGCAACCACGAAGTGCAAAGATCGTTGCTCTCTTTACCAAGGGTTCAACCTTCCGTCCTCTGTGGAGATGACATTCTTTCTCTCTCTTCTCGCCTCCTTCTTTGTCATGAGTGAGTAGTTTCATTCACTAGGGTGCGGGGAGTAGCCCCGATACCCATGTTTTCATTTCATGCGATGTAATTCAATAACTTGTAATAGAGATACTCTTCTTTTCAGTTTGACATCAATCGCTTAATGAATACTAGTTGCTTGATCATCAACTTGTGTTACATATTGTCTTTTGGTATGAATTGTCTATGTTTGTACCCTTAGATCTGAATATCGATTGAATGTTGGTTATGGATGTATGTAGTCACCATATGTCTGTTTCGGTGTCTAGAAATTTTTTCATGAGTGGAGTAAACTCACCCCCATCGTTGCACTTTCATACTATGAAATGGAATCAGTTGACGTATGGAAGTGCAACCTTGGTAAGGTCGAGGAACACATTTTATGAAATAGTATTGCAAAGCATGTGACCATTCATTATGGAATGGATGGCATTGCAATACTCCACACTTCTCGTAGCTAGTTATCCGAAAGGAAGCTAGGGCTACAAGATACTAACTGATTTGACTCTCTTTGCAGGTTGTTTTATTATGTTGCATGACTTGATCCATGTGTAGTGGTGTGAAACCCGATAACATCCTAGTGGCTTTTAATCATTGTTTACAACCTTAATCTTTACTTTCTTGCTTTACTTTCCTCGCATTTAGCTTTAAAACCAAAATCAAACTTTCGATCTAAATATCAACTGTTAAGTAGTTAAGTAAAACTAAAAACGTTTTCCATCTTGACTTCGTCAAGACCGTTGTCCCGAGGATTCGACCCTTAACTATACTACGATAAGACTTCCGCGTGTCTTAGCACATGTGGGTGGAGTTCTTACCATAGTACTAGCAAGACTAAACCTAAGGATTCATCATCTCTAGGATTTTTAGTGGTGTTGCAAAAACTCCATCAAAAATTGGCGCCGTTGCCGGGGACAACGTAACGTTTTAGTTTTTACTTAACAACTTCTTGGTTGATTAGGATTTTACACTTTTTCTTGATAACTACTCCAAAACTTCTTGATTTCTTCATTTCCTTCCATTATCCTAACGTGTGATTTTCTTTCTACTCAGGTAGAAAACGTGTATGCAACCCCCGCATAACATCGGATTCTCCCCTGAACCAGAGTACGACTCTGAGGTAGAAAGAAGTTTCCACCAAAGGAATAGACTTAACCACCAAAGATCCAGACAGATGGCTGAAGAGCAACGCCTTGTTGCAGAAAGAGTTAACGCCGCCATAGCAGCACAACGAACACAACTTATTGCAGACACTCGTGCTCAGGTGCAAGCTGAGATTCGAGCTGAAGAACAAGCCCGCATCCAAGCAGAGCATGCTGCTGCTCAACTTGCGTTAAGAAACAAGCAACTTCGGGACTACGCAGTCCCGGAGAATTATGAAGATGATCATCCAGTCCGACCACCGATTATTAACATGCCACACTTTGAGATCCGGACGCAATGGATCCAGATCATGCAAGGCATCTCTTTCTCTGGGGCACCTGGAGACGATTGCATGGATCACCTTAAGAGATTCAAGTCACTATGCCGACTTGTACCCCAAGCAGGAATTGCCTTGGAAGCAATAATGTTACACCTTTTTCACTTCACCTTATCTGGAAGAGCACTAAGCTGGTACAATGCTTTGGATAGACACCCCATCATCACTACTTGGACTCCTTTAGAAGAAAAATTTCTTGAGAAATTCTTTCCACCTTCGCTAACCTATGAGATTAGGGGACAGATTAATCACTTTTCCCAACTACCTGGAGAAACACTTGCTGAAGCTTGGGAAAGATTCAAAGAACTCCTAAGAAAGTGTCCTCACCATGGCATATCTCAAAATCAACTAATAGAAACATTCTATAGAGGAGTAAGTGATGATATCAAGCAATTTCTAGATTCCTCATCTGGAGGAAATTTTATGAGAAAGAACTATGAAGATGCCTGGAATATAGTTACGCTAGGGTCCGAGAACCAATCCAATTGGGGAAGGTCATCTAACCAACCCAAAGGCGTTCTCAAGGTTTACAAAGTAGAAGAATCTATGGAACTCAAGGCCATTGCTGAGGCCTTGAAGACTATTGCTAGCAAGCAACAAGCCCTCGAAACTTCTTTCGGGGAATATGACAAGAAGAAAAGCTCTCAGGTTCAACAAGTTAAGGCAGCTACTGGAGCTTGTGAAGCCTGTCATGCATCCGATCATCCCACATTATCATGTGGCCTGTTATACAATGTCATGATGGATTTACAACCACCTATGCCGCAATATGAACCAATTATCGAGAATCCCGAGGACCAAATGCCAGAGCAAGTCAACTCCATACATTCAATACCTGGCCAGGTGTATTACAATCCAGATAAACCAAGGAACCATCCTGGTTTTCAATACGGGAATCCTGCAGGGACCGCCAACCCACAGCAACAGGCACAAGGTGGATCTTTCAATAGACAACCACCAGGATTTCAAAATAACTTCAATCAAGGAAACTATAGACAAGGTTTCCAAAGATCTAACTATCCTAGAAACCCTTCCTACCAATATACCCATTCAGGACTGCACCCGCAGCTGCAACAACCTCAGTTACAGCAGCCACCCCAACCTCAGTTGCAGTAGCCACCACAACCACAGTTAACTGCACCTTTACAACAACCACAAGGACAACAAGTTAATCAGTATCAACAAAGGGGTGCTCCTCCCCAATCATCTGATGAGATATCCTTGATTAGACAAATGCTTCAATCGCAACAAACCATGCTTGCAAACCAGCAAGCTCAACAAAAGGCCGTAGAAGCCCAACTGGCACAGATTGCCGCTCAATTGAAACCTCAAGCCGGCACTTTTGCTGGGCAACCAGAGGAAAACCCACGTCATAACCCAAACAGACCAGAACAACTTAATGTCGTCACCACGCGGTCTGGTCGTGTCCTGCCTGATGTCACCAGAATCGACCATGATGATGATGACGTAGCCATTCTTTCCCCAACATGGAATTCAAGCAAAGAAACAGAAAATTCTGCGAGAAAGAAAAGGAAAAAGAACCAATCCCAGAAGTCCCACCAAGAATTCCTTACCCAGACAGACTAAAAGGAACCAAAATGGATACTAGGTTCCAAAAATTTAAAGAAGCTATGAAAAAGTTATACATTGATATTCCTTTTCTTGATGCCCTTTCCGAAGTGCCCGCTTGGGCAAAATACCTGAAAACCCTCTTGTCGAGAAAGTATATGACAGAAGAGCATGAAATAGTGAAACTTGCTCAGACCACTTCAGATATTCTGCTTAATAAAATGCCATAGAAAAAGAAGGACCCAGGTTCCTTCGGCATTCAGTGTTCCATTGGAAATGGCTCCAGCAAGAAAGGATTGGCAGACCTAGGAGCAAGCATATCTATTATGCCCTATTCAATGTGTAAAAGATTAGGCTTCACTAATTTGTTACCTACGACAATGACAATTCAGTTAGCCGACTCTACCATAACTGCCCCTCTTGGAATTATCGAAGACATCCCTGTCAGAATAGGAACAAATTCTTATGTCCCGTGTGATTTTGTTATTATGGACATACAAGAAGACCTGAGATATCCGATAATCTTCGGAATACCTTTCCTAGCTACCGCCCGAGCTCTCATTGATGTCGAAGCAGGAACTATTATTTTGAGACTTGGGAGGGAGGCTTTCCAGTTCAGAGTTCTAAACAGCATGAAAGGTCCAAGCATTCAAGAGGAAGTCTTTCTCCTGGATGCTATATATCAAATGTCCCAGTTAGAAATGTCTGAACCATCCGATGAATTGGAAAATACTCTTACAAATCCAGAGGTAGAATTCTCGGCCAGTGAACTAGTGCAACAATGCCTGCAATACTTAGAAAAAGATGAAGAAGCTCTGACAGCCACGTTTGAAGAACTTAATGCCGTCACAATTATAGAAGCCACTGAGCCACCTAAGGCTCCAGAAATGAAAGCCTTACCCGAGGGGCTTAAACATGTTTTTCTTGATGATGAGAAGCTCTGTCCAGTAATCATCATCTCCACTCTGGAGGATGATCAAGAAAACAGACTCCTCGATGAACTAAAGAAGCATAAGAAAGCCATTGGCTATAAAATGACTGATCTGACAGGCATAAACCCTGCTTTATGTATGCACAAACTGCCCATGGTTGAATAGTTTAAACCATCACGAGAACACCAGAGAAAGTTAAACCCCAACCTCAAAGAGGTGGTTCGCCTTGAGGTCCTCAAGCTTCTAAAGGCAGGCATTATCTACCCAATTTCTGATTCTCAGTGGGTAAGCCCAGTGCAGGTGGTCCCTAAAAAGGGGGGAACCACCGTTGTTCTTAATGACAAAAATGAACTGGTGCCCACTAGAACCGTTACAGGGTGGCGTATTTGCATTGATTATAGGAAACTTAATAAATCAACACGAAAAGATCACTACCCCCTGCCCTTCCTAGATGAGGTCCTCGAGCGCCTAGCTCATCAGAAGTTCTTTTGTTACCTCGATGGATATTCCGGTTTTTACCAAATCCCGATACACCCGGACGATCAAGAGAAAACTACTTTTACCTGTCCTTTTGGGACGTATGCTTTCAGAATGCCATTCGGGCTCTATAATGCACCAGCTACTTTCCAAAGATGCATGTCTGCTATCTTTGCGGGATTGACAGAGTCTATAATGGAGGTATTCATGGATGATTTCTCAGTTTATGGAGACTCCTTCGACAACTGTCTGCTCAACCTGGTTCAAGTTCTACAAAGATGTGAGGAAACAAACCTCATTTTAAATTGGGAAAAATGCCATTTTATGGTAACAGAGGGTGTTGTTTTGGGACACAGAGTGAGCGACAGAGGGATCGAGGTGGATCAAGCAAAAATTGACGTTATCTCAAAATTGATGCCACCAAAAGACGTAAAAGGGGTACGTGCCTTCTTAGGACATGCTGGGTTTTACAGAAGATTTATTAAAGACTTCTCCAAAATAGCAAAACCCATGACACAACTGCTGACCAAGGACACAGAGTTCAACTTTAACCAAGAATGTTTGCAAAGTTTCACAACTCTGAAAGATGCCTTGATTTCTGCACCAATACTACGAGCTCCAGATTGGTCGTTACCTTTCGAAATCATGTGTGATGTGAGCGACTATGCCATAGGGGCCGTTTTAGGGCAAAGAATTGACAAGAAACCCTATGTTATATACTACGCATCTAAAACGCTGGATGAAGCACAAAAAAATTACACCACTACAGAAAAGGAATTTTTAGCTGTCATCTACGCGTTCGAAAAATTCCGCTCATACCTGATAGGAGCTAAAGTCATTGTCTACACTGACCACTCCGCTATACGATATCTGATTCAGAAGCAAGATGCAAAACCTAGACTTATCCACTAAGTACTAATGCTTCAAGAATTCAATTTGGAAATTAAAGACAAAAGCGGAATGGAAAACGTCGTCGCCGATCATCTCAGCCATATTAGAGTCGAGGATGAAGACAAAGTACCTATCCAAGATTCCCTCCCGGACGACCACCTAATGAAAGTCTCCAATGGATTTCCCTGGTATGCCGACATTGTCAACTATTTGGCAACAGGAATCATTCATCCGTCTGCATCCTATCACGACAAAAAGAAGTTCATTCACGACGCTAAGCAATATTTCTGGGACGAACCCTATCTTTTTCACTTATGCGCAGATGGACTCTTTCGTAGATGCATCCCAGAGACGGAAATCACTTCGGTCCTTGAGCATTGTCACTCAGGCCCCACTGGGGGCCACATGAGTTCTAAGAAGACATCCCTCAAAGTCTTGCAATCTGGCTTTTATTGGCCCACCATCGCAAAAGACGCACATGAATACGTGCGATCATGCGACAAGTGCCAACTATCCGGAGGGATAACCAGAAGAAATGAAATGCCATTGAACATATGGCAAGAAATCGAACTCTTCGATGTATGGGGAATAGATTATATGGGCCCTTTCCCCTCATCTTATGGATTCATGTATATCTTGGTTGCTGTGGATTACGTTTCAAAATGGGTAGAAGCTCTACCGACCACCTCTTGCGATTCAAAACCGGTAATCAAGATGTTTAAAGAGATAATATTTCCCAGATTCGGCGTCCCAAGAACGATTATATCTGACGGCGGATCACATTTCTTGGAATGGAGCTTTGAAGCCTTATTAAAAAAATATGGAGTCAACCACAAAGTTTCTACACCATATCATCCACAGACATGTGGACAGGTTGAAGTCTCCAATAGGCAAATTAAAGCTATCCTGGAAAAAACTGTCAATCGGCACCGCACCGATTGGTCCACCAAACTATCTGACGCTCTATGGGTTTACCGTACAGCTTTCAAAACACCCATCGGAACAACACCGTTTCGATTAGTGTATGGGAAGTCTTGCCATTTGCCAGTTGAATTAGAGCATAAGGCTTGGTGGGCCATTAAGCAACTAAATTTCGATCTCAAAGGTGTTGGTGAATTCCGACAACTTCAACTCCAAGAGTTAGAAGAGCTACGAATGACAGCCTACCACAACGCAAGAATCTACAAAGAACAAACAAAGATGTGGCACGATGGCCACATCAAAAGAAAAGATATAATCGTCGGAGACAAAGTCCTCCTATTCAACTCCAGATTAAAAATGTTTCCTGGAAAACTGCGTACTAAATGGTCGGGGCCCTTTACAATCAAACATATATACCTGACAGGAGTTGTCATTATTATTGACGATAATGGAGGAGAGAGGACCGTAAATGGCCACAGATTAAAAAAGTAACACACTCCGGCAAACAAGTTATCAAGACAAACCATAGAGATTCATGACCCTATAAAGTCAGCATAGCCGGAGAAAAATCTTGTCGAGCCAGCGACGTTAAACCAAGGCACTTCTTGGGAGGCAACCCAAGGCCTGAGTATCACCTTCCCTAATTTTTCTAGCCTTTTCTTTTGTTTTTAAACACCCTTTTGTTTATCTTTGTTTTTCCTTTTTCTTTTTCTTTCTTTAAATCCAAAAATACATAAAAATCCACATGATCTTGAGGTCAAACGGTCTCGAGACCGTTTGGGCCCTCGCGGTCTCCAGACAGTGAGGCCCCTCGCGGTCTCCAGACTGTGAGGCTCCTCGCGGTCTCAAGACCGTGAGGCTCCTTGCGGTCTCAAGACCGTGAGGCTCCTCGCGGTCTCAAGACCGTTTGGATCCTCGCAGTCTCAAGACCGTTTGAGCTCTCTCGGTCACCTGACCGAGAGGGCTTCTAAAAACCTATAAATACACTCCCCCTACCTACGTTTCCCTCTTCTTGATTCCCGAACTCTCCTGTTTCATTCCGCTCTGAGCTTCGTCTCTGCACTCCCGCACGTCGCTATTTCAAGTGCTTCGTCGACGACTCGGCTTCGTCGCCGTCGTTCTCGACTTTGTCGTAGTAGTTCCTAGCTCGTCGTCACTCTCGACTCGTTGTCAGCTCTGCAGCAGCTAGCCCTTCGCCGACCCACCGACCGCAGCGACAGGTTGACGCATCACCGTTTAAAACTCGCGTTCGAGCTCCTTTCCGCCGTTGTCGCCATCATCGTTTCCGCAGCTCTTAGCTGACGAACGGCCACGTGGTTCGTCTCCCACACAGTTCGTCTCCCTCACGGTCTCAAGACCGTTTGCATCCTCGCGGTCTCAAGACCGTTTGGATCCTCGCGGTCTCAAGACCGTTTGGATCCTCGCGGTCTCAAGACCGTTTGGATCCTCACGGTCTCAAGACCGTTTGGATCCTCGCGGTCTCAAGACCGTTTGGATCCTCGCGGTCTCAAGACCGTTTGGATCCTCTCAGTCTCTAGACCGTGTAAGCCCAAACGGTCTCAAGACCGTTTGAGACCAAACGGTCTCAGGACCGTTTGAACTAAATCAAACTAATAAAACTCAAATTCAAAATAATTTTACGTTGTTATAATTTCAAAATTTAAGATTTCTAACTTTTGTTTCTTATCAATTATTTCAGAATGACTTCACCTGCTAAGCAAGGACCAACAGACGCTCCTTTCTGGACAAAAGAGAAGCTCATTGCTGAACGAGAAAATCTGCTGAGCATAGTTGACGACTTCAAAAGGACTGGAAATGTCCCAGCAGAAGTGAACCTGACTGCTGTCATAAAGGACATCAAGCGAATCAACCGCTGCCTAGATGAAGAACCTTCTGACGAGGAAGTCGAAGAGATATCGTCCGATGAGGCCTCAGAATACCTGCCTTCCCCTGAGAAAGAATCACCCACTACAAAATCCAAGGGGAAGAGAATGGCTCAAGAACCCACAACCGAGCCAACATCTAAGAAGAGAGCCAGGAAGCAGGTCCACCCTGCCTCTGCAAGGGAACAAATCCTAGCAGAGTACACCCCACCACCCTCCACCACCGCCACCAACCCTGCCACAATAATCGTTCCTATTTTTCCTCCCATCACCACCACAGCACCACCACCCGAAAACCTTCATCTCCATAACATCCCCTCCATCAGCCAGCTCCTTAAACCAACAAAGTATGTCTGCCCCAGCATACTTATGAAGATGGGGATCTATCACTGAATCCTCACTCTTCTTGACAATTCTAACCTCTCTCGGCTATGCTTTGTAGCCGAAATCTCTTACACCGAGCCAATTACAGAATTTTTCACCTACTTCAACAAAGAAGTGGTGGACATCATGCATCGAGCAAGGGACGGTGGTGACCACAGAATAACCACTAGAATCTTTAACAATGAGGTGGTCATCACCGAAAATGTTCTGAACGAAATTTTCATCGACAATAAAGACCAGCTGAAGAAAGCCAAAGCTGTTGGAACAGACCACCCCGGGTTTAACAAGCATACCTTTTGGAAGTCATTAACGGGGTTACCAACCTTCGATGCAAGGACAAGCAAGGCCTCCAACGTTCATTCTGGCCTAGTGCGCACGTTACACAAAATTATCGTCGGCGCACTTTTCCCCAGATCTGAAGGAGGAAATGTTCTTATATCCGACCTTTTTGTCCTCTGGTCAGTCCTCAATGGAATGTCTGTCAACATTGGACGGCATATGCTGCTCAAGCTATTAGCCTTCGCCCTCGGGAAAGAAATCTGCACGGGTGGTCATATCACATCTATCATCAAATATTTTAAGATGGATAGACTTCTACCCAAATGCAGCCCAATAAAAGGCGACATCCTTACCAACGAACAGACACTAAAGAACTCTTACATCTTAAAGGATAAGGATGGACGGCTGAACTACGTGTTCTGCCCAACAAAATCTTCAAGAACCCTACTTCCACTCCCAGAGTTTGCTGACTATGATAAGGACAAGCTCCTATTCACTGAAGACGAGATCGCCAAAATCATAGCTTCAGTCAAAGCCAGAGAAAAGAAAGCAAAGGCAGGGCAGGCAGAACTTAGTATAACTGCCCCGGCAGCTACAACAACAAAGCTCCTAGTCAAACGACCTTCCAGAAGGCTCGTAAAAGCTCATGAGCTGTCGGGGACACCTACATCGAAGCCTAACCCCGAAACTGAACCCCCCCTCCCTGAAGAACATATTACATCCTCATCGCTAGACTCTTTTATAATGAGTCTAAATGTTGATCTCACTACCACCTCTCCACCCTCCACCACCCCAATATCTACCACCCCACCACCATCAACCACCCTTCAATCATCCTCCGCTCCACCTTCCTCTACCACCCCTCCACCACCCCCACCCTTCTTCACTTCGGGCACCCCATTCTCCACCACAATGCCCGAATTCGCCTCCTTCACATCCACCGACTTTCCATCAACATTCCCGGATCCATTTCTCTCTTCGGGAATGCCACCATTTTTTCCACCCACCACCACCCCGACATCACTGGTGACCCCATCTACAGTCACCACGCAATTCGCGGGTCCATCAACAGTGTCTTTTCCGCATGACACTATCATTCCACCCCGACCCCAGTCACCTCACCCTTCGTTCACTGGGGTCCCTTATACTAACGTCGGTGCGGAATTCGGACGTCAATTTGACACCATCTGAAACCTCCTCACCGACCCATCTAACATTTTAAATTCTATTTTCTCATGTGTGCAGGGTCTAACTCAGCAGGTTGCCCAGATTGGCGAGTAAAACCGCGCCATGCCAGGCATCCTCCAAGGAATCCAACAACGTCAAGATTTAGTGGCCAAGCAAGTCGACCACATCGACGGCCACTGCAACAACTTGCCCGAGTTAATCCAGGGAGTACAACGCCAGCATGAAGTGTTGGCAACGCAAGTCGATCGGATCTCTGCGCAGACTCTGCCTCTGCCAGAGACCCTCCGCGAGCTGAAGCAGCAACAGCATGCTTTCAGCACGCGCCTGGACGACATCACCACGACCCTCACGCAACTACATAAACGCCAGGAGGAGTCGTCAAATAATGAGCTTATTCAGTTAAGAGCTCAAGTAACCGACCTCTCAGCACGACTCCTCTCGGCCGACCAACGTTATTCAGATCTTAAAGAAACCCACAAAGCACTGCTCGAAACACACGACCACGTGCAAGTGGCATATGATGAACTCCAATCCATCCATCGTCTGTGCAAGAAGAAAGCACAAAAGAAGACAGCTGATGACGATGAAGATGATGCTGATGACGAGGAAGATTCTGACTCCTCCGCTGACTCAAACAATAGTTCCTCCTCAGCTGATGACTCGGACAAGCCCGATGATGCTGGGGCAAGCCCCAGCCAAGGAGCAGAACCAAAACAACAGCAAGATCACCAAACTGGTGATAAAGATCACAAATCCCCTGCTCATACAGAGAATGTCAACATATACTTCGGGGATCAGTTTCTCAACTTTTCTGCGGGATCTTTGGGGGAGGCTGCCAAAGAAGTGGCTTTTGCTGAGTTCGAAAGATGCATTCAAGGAACCAGCACTACTGCACCAGCCACAGCAGCCCAGCAAATCTCTGCACTCGAACCATCTGCGCCTGAACTTGAAGAATCAGAAAGAGTATGCCTCGACACTGATGAAGATTTAGACACTCCTTCTGATTCTGATAAAGATCACGATCTGCAGCAGTACATGGACAACCTGGAACAACCTTCTCCCCCCACACCGCAAGAGCTACCTCCGCCGCCACCTCTACCTAACAAAATGAAAGACTTAGATATGGCGGCCATCTCTACCTTAGACGCACAGGATATTTTCATCCTCAACACTATCGTAGATGATGCCAAAGCAGGGGAGGATGTCATATATCAAAACACAAAGACCAGACGCGATCTGACGCGTGAAAATTTCCGGTCACTTCTTCGACCCCAGTCGCCGGTGAAGATGGCAATCTTTCGTACTCTCCTTGCCAACTCTATCGAGATCTACAAAAGTTCTCGGTGACAACAACCGGTCCTCAACGCCTCACCCACACTGGGATTGTGCTTACTGTATAAAGAATTACAGCACAAATCCATTACAAGGTTGAAAAGGGGAATCGCAAGAAAAGCAAGATACATAACCGTGCCTTTCCAAGTCTATAAACACTGGTTACTCATGATTGTGGACACTGTCGCCCGCGACGCCGAAGTGTACAATTTATGTGCCAGTGACCTAAAGGCCGGGATAATAAATTTTGTCGGACTTGAAGTCGGGGAGGCACGGTGCATCCCTTTTTGGCTTCTCAAACTCATTTGGGCCGCGTGCCCTTCTCTTCGCCAGGACTGGAGCTCCCCCTGGTTCCGAATTATTAACCCACAAGTCCAAGCCGCTGAAGGCTCTTGGGACAGCGCTTTCTACGTCATACGGCACATCCTAGCGCTATACCAGCAGGTCCCTTTTACTGAACTAATCAATGAAGATTTCCACTCCCTACGAGGACGTTACGCCATGGAGCTTATTTGCGACAGACGGTTCTTCAATGACCCTACCATGGCGGCAGATGACGTCCCTCGTTATCTCTTTTCATCTATACAACGACCGCATAGGAGACCTTTCAGACAAACTCTAGCGGCGTTGCAAAAAGAAAAACAACCATCCAATGTCACCAAGCAAAGCCAATGGAACCCTTACATCTTCGATCTGGCTCCAGATAAAGGTGACATTGATCTGATATCAGGGGTAGCCATCAAGACATCCTCATCACATATGGAACCCCAATCTTCCATTGAACCGTCATTTCCCAACTTCGACCCGGAGGCTTGCAAAACACTTTCAGATACCGAGCTCCGGCTAATAATGTCACGGCTATACGCCGAAAAAGATGAGCTGGTATATATCGACGGGGATATTTTAGTTATGGCAGATGCCCTCCGTGAGACCCTACAATTCAAGGGTTCCATGTCTGTAAGTATAATGACCGCCTATCAATACTTACTTGCACGGAATCACAGCATGGTCTATATGGTGTCAGCTTACATGAAGGATGATCTTCTCGGGCTGAAGAACTTCGGAACAAAAGAGTCAACCATCTCCTATCTCCAGCATACAACTCTGAAGTTCATCATGCTACCTATCCTTCATCAAGAGCACTGGATGTTACTGGCAACCAACCTTCATGAAGGAACAACAATAATCTACAACAGTTCGGACAGCCAGTATGATCCAAAATGGAAAGCATACACTACAACTCCAAGGACACCAACGGAGGAGGTGGCAAAGGAGTGTGCTGACAAATTACACGATCTTTTGGGTCAGCACACGCGGGCATATGACAGAGATCATTTCCAAGCACCAGCCTTCTGCCACAGATGCCCCCAGCAAATCAGAGAATCAAATGACTACGGCTTCCACGTCCTCTACTGGATGTATACAATCCTGTCCCTCCACAAGCCGGTAGAGGACATGACAGAGGTGGATTACCACGTGCTACGAGGGAAGTTCGCCGCCAACCTACTCAGAACACATGGGGCTAATAAAGGATTAACTGACGCCTAAATGCCCTTGTCCATGCATTTCTCAACCTATCACTTTGACACTCTGTGGACAGAGTGCGTGATAAGTTAGGGGGAGTGCACCGGACAAGGGTGAGGTATTATTTCTGCTTCAACCTTTCTATTTTTCCCGCTTATCTTTAGACTTTTTCTAATAATTTTTTTTTCAATAAAATAACTTTATAAGTATAACTTTCACCCTGGAAAGAATCACCCCTAGCTAAGTTAGAGATAAAGTAGCCCTCAAAAATAAAAATAATAATAAGGTTAGCATACAGGCATGAAATGGCGAATCCATAAATTTCATTCACTTTTGGTTTCTATACTTTTACTTCAATTCTATCTTAGACTCTTCACAGGTCAACTTCAGGGCCAAAGCAAACCAAAAACTCTCAAAGTCAAGAGGGAAATCAGGGAAATCCAAAATCAAGAAATCTCATGAGCGGACCACCCATTTCAAAATAAGTGCATATCAGGAACCCTAAGAACATATTTCTTCTTTCAATAAAAGAGGTTTGGCTGCCCAATCAAAAACCTTAACAAAACCCACTTCCCAAGCCTGTGAGATTCGAATAAAAGCCAGAGTGTTGAATAAAAACATGAGAGTTGTGCCACGCATAAGGACCTATATGAAGAGCCAATAAAGATCTCACCCGGCCGGTACATACAGCTGCCCTCATGAAGGCAGATGTGTCGTGCCCGGTAATGAGATCCTAAGGTTTCCTAATATATGAAAAGGTTGATAAAAGAGCTCACCCGGCCGGTACATCCAGCTGCCCTCATAAAGGCAGATGTGTCGTGCCCGGTAGTGAGTCTCTAAAAAGCATAGACAACCCTTCCCACTGAAAGGGGAAAGTTACACAATAAGCCTTTTAAGCCAGCCCTCATACCCACTCTAGCTACCGGTAGGTTTCTCTAAAGAAGTATAAAACTGATTAGAGTCGATGATATGCACAGAAAGGTGGCCCCAATGCGAGATTCACAATTTTAAAGGAACCTGAGATCCACGCAACTTTTGATACTCGAAAGAGTTAGTGTAGGCAGAAGCCCCAATAAGACCTCGGTAGATCTCTAACCTAGAATTGAAGCAAGAGTATGGAAACCTTAATCAAATAAAATCGCCTCGCCCTTACATGCCTCAGCTCTATCTAACTTGAGGACAAGCTAGACTCTAAGTTAGGGGGGGTGATAACCTCCCATTTTGTGACGTTATCTTATTAGTTATCTTTAGTTTTCCATACTCTTTCTTAGATAAACTAAATAGAATCATTAAACTTTCTTACTTTATTGCAGATACATCAATAAACTAACTTCGAGAAGCCTCACGGTCACAAGACCGCGAGAAGCCTCACGGTCCCAAGACCACGAAAAGCCTCACGGTCCCAAGACCGCGATAAGCCTCACGGTCCCAAGACCGCGAGAAGCCTCACGGTCCCAAGACCGCGAGAAGCCTCACGGTCCCAAGACCTCGAGAAGCCTCACGGTCCCAAGACCACGAGCAGCCTCACGGTCCCAAGACCGCGAGAAGCCTCTCGGTCTCAAGACCGTTTGGGCTCAACTTGAGCCTATAAATAGGACCTCAAGGGTCACTTCAAAAGGGATCGAACTTCAAGACGTCCAAAGGCTGCCTCTCCAGATCCAGAGCACTCTGGTCCTTCGTCCACTGCCCCAAGGTTTCCAGTTTTGAGATTCGTGCCCATCATCAAGCTACCTTCTCTCTCTTCTTTCTCTCTCTGCAACAAAGAAGGTGGGAAGAGAAGATCCTTCATCAAAGCAACCACGAAGTGCGAAGATCGTTTCTCTCTTCACCAAGGGTTCAACCTTCCCTCCTCCATGGAGATGACGTTCTTTCTCTCTCTTCTCGCCTCCTTCTTTGTCATGAGTGAGTAGTTTCATTCACTAGGGTGCGGGGAGTATCCCCGCTACCCATGTTTTCATTTCATGCGATGTAATTCAATAACTTGTAATAGAGATACTCTTCTTTTCAGTTTGACATCAATCGCTTAATGAATACTAGTTGCTTGATCATCAACTTGTGTTACATATTGTCTTTTGGTATGAATTGTCTATGTTTGTACCCTTAGATCTGAATATCGATTGAATGTTGGTTATGGATGTATGTAGTCACCATATGTCTGTTTCGGTGTCTAGAAGTGTTTTCATGAGTGGAGTAAACTCACCCCCATCGTTGCACTTTCATACTATGAAATGGAATCAGTTGACGTATGGAAGTGCAACCTTGGTAAGGTCAAGGAACACATTTTATGAAGGAGTATTGCAAAGCATGTGACCATTCATTATGGAATGGCTGGCATTGCAATACTCCACACTTCTCGTAGCTAGTTATCCGAAAGGAAGCTAGGACTACAAGATACTAACTGATTTGACTCTCTTTGCAGGTTGTTTTATTATGTTGCATGACTTGATTCATGTGTAGTGGTGTGAAACCCGATAACATCCTAGTGGCTTTTAATCATTGTTTACAACCTTAATCTTTACTTTCTTGCTTTACTTTCCTCGCATTTAGCTTTAAAACCAAAATCAAACTTTCGATCTAAATATCAACTGTTAAGTAGTTAAGTAAAACTAAAAACGTTTTCCATCTTGACTTCGTCAAGACCGTTGTCCTGAGGATTCGACCCTTAACTATACTACGATAAGACTTCCGCGTGTCTTAGCACACGTGGGTGGAGTTCTTACCATAGTACTAGCAAGGCTAAACCTAAGGATTCATCATCTCTAGGATTTTTAGTGGTGTTGCAAAAACTCCATCAGGATCCTACCTCTCAGACTTCGTGTCACTGAGACATTCGGTATTTGTTGGACACGAGTCTCCGATGCCTGGGCGTATCCCCAGGGCTGACCATTTTACCCCAAAGGTACAGACTGCGCAATGGGGTTCTACGGTGTTGGGGCACCTAAGTCTATTAACTGATTAACATATAAACACTTAAACAGGAATATCACATTTCATACTTATTTCACATTCTGAGCATCACTTGAAAACACATATACATCATTTGTCATCTTTAAACATGACTCAGTATCAACTTATCCAGTTTCGATGCTAAACATCCATTTTATGCTCAACGTATACATTGCAGTTGTAATACAGGAAATTCTATCATTTTCATCAATCATATTACGTATTTCAAGTTCCAATGAACCATATAAATTCACTGATTCAATCCACACTGATCAGATGCTAAACTAAATCATATAACGGCATAAGGAAGTAGTTTATGAAATAAAATTCGAGTAACGCCAAATACTGTCCAAAAGCCAAGTATCAACGAAAAATGCACAGTTTACCGAAAAATTCCAACGAAGGAGTTAAATGATGATAACTAAATGAACTCCTACTCACATCGATTTAGGATGTCCAGATTCGATTGAAATTGCATCCAGGGGTTGTCTTTAACCTCCGAATAGCCCCAATTTGAATCTACAGTAATCCAACAGTACCATGATCACACGTACAGGTTGAAATCAAGCACCCTGAGTTGATGATTGGGGACAGGAAGTAGTGGAATCCGGTTTGGATCTCAAGGACAAACTCAAAGCGGTTGATTTGGTACTGTTCTTTGCTCATAATGGTCCTAGTTCGGACCTACTGCTGCAAGCAGCCATTTTTCCCACGTACAGGTGAATAAGAAGCTTGGTTAGGTGATGGATCGAGGCTAGGACTGCGGATTGTTGCTAGGGCCTCAAGGATGAGCTTGACGTCGTCGATTGAAGAAGCTAGCCACACCAAACTGAGCTCTAGTCAGCGCCTTACTGCTTGGTCGTGGCTCTGCCGGTGTCGCTGCTGGCGCAGTGGCAAAGGGGCGCCGCCCTAGGCTCGGGCAAGGGGAAGAAGAGAGAGGAAGAAGAAGGTAGAAGAAGGATGGAGGGTTGGCGCTGCTGGTCGGGGCCTAAGGTGCCCAAATCGCCACATCCATCGCCCTTGGTTGCAGCCTGTTGTTGTTCTATCGGGCGCCACTTTAAGCGGTTCTGGAAGCGATCGGGTGAAGAAGGGATAAGTGAAGAAAGGGGAAATAGGGGTATTAAAACCAATAATTTGGGAAAATTGCATCTCAAGTCCAAGACTCTTAAAAATGCCATAACTATGGCCTCAGGGGTCCGATTAAAATGATTCTTTTTGCAAAAAGCCAAGCACGGAATCCACTACAACCTAGAAGTGAGAAACCATGCTAATTAGCTTGTCTCAGCTAATCAAAATGCTAATCGCTTCTTGGGCATTATATAACTTACGATTAACATTGGAATTATCATTAATTACCTCAGATGATTCAATCTCAACTATTGATTCACATATTAGCTTATCTTGATTATCCTTGATGTTTAACAAGATACTCAGCACTAATCAAGGTGTTTCACGCTAATCGAGGTATTTATTGACTAACCCTGATATGGGTTGTAACAATCTCCCTCCCTTATAAGAATTTCGTCCCAAAATTCCTAAAAGAGAAAAGAAAACTTGTTACGCATCTCAGATTCAAACTCCCACGTAGCTTCCTCTAGGTTATGATTTCTCCACAGAACTTTCACTACTGGTATCTCACGATTCTTGAGTTTCTTGATCCTCTGATCAACTATCTGTATTGGTTCCTCAACATAGGACACATCTGATCTGATTCCAGATCAAACCACAATACATTGTCTTTCTAGAACTGTTATAACAGTAACTCAAATTATGGTAATTACTAAGAAATTATCATACTATACATGCAGACAAACTAAAATTCTTAAATAAACAGAATGCATGTCAATTTGGCACTTTATACTAAAAATCATACAATTGAACTGTTAAACATCACCACATCTCATACTGAGAATTTTGATATCAAAATACTTGATTCATTGTACACCCTATCCTTAGGGTTTCAGTTACCTCATTCACTTATCATATAGCAACACCCTATCCTTAGGGTTTCAGTTATCTCATCTATTTGATTGCAGTTCAAATCACAATATGGTATCATTCTAGAACTGGAAGAGCAGTATATTCAAAATCATTGTAATTACTGAGTAATCCTTATATCATGCATTTGAACATCTTATTACACCAATAAGATTAATTTACTTCACATATAAGAAATCATATGTAATATTTATCAATTATCTGAAATTTCTCGAAGAGCGTGCACATTAACCCAAATCCTGGTTTGTGCATCACATAACTCAATTAAGAGTTGCTTACATATCATAACACAAATAATTAATAATACTTGAGAATTTCTAGTAATATCTCAGAGAAATGTGTCAATTCATGTAAATGTTAAGTCACACACATTAACATAACAGGAAGCATGCAACTAGGTTTATTTGCATATTTTAATGCTATCGTACTTTCTTGAAATCATGCACCTGATGATTTACAAAATCTATATTGTCTGGGTTTATACCCAAACCGTACCATTATCAGTCGTGTATTTCTAAACTCAACATTCACACTATACAATTTGGGTTTCGATGAACTATGTAAATTCACTGGTCCAATCTACACTTTCTATCATACAGAGCTTCATACGGGGCCAAACCAAGACTGGAATGGTGACTATTGTTGTATGCAAACTCTATAAGGCTTAAATGTTCTTCCCAACTTCCACTGAAAAGCAAAACACATGCTCTCAGCATGTCCTCAAGAGTCTGAATGGTTCTCTCAGACTGACCATCCGTCTGCAGGTGAAAAGGTTGTACTGAATCTTAACTTTATGCCCGAAGCACGATGCAACTGTTTCCACAACCTGGATGTGAACTTAGGATCTCAATATGATATGATTGAAACTGGATTACCAGGCAACCTAACTATTTCATCCATGTATATCTTAGTCAAGTTTTGAGACATCAAAGGTTGACTTAATATGAAGAAAGCGAGCAGACTAAATTAGTCTATCCACAATCATTCATATCGAGTCATAACCTCTAGGTGTCCTGGGTAACCCTACCACAAAAATCCATTGTGATGTGTTCCCATTTCCATTCAGGCATAGAAAAAGATTACAAGGTAGTTGTAGGTTTCTGGTGTTCAGCCTTAACCTACTGGCACACACTACTTCTAACCACGTACTCAGCTACATCCTTTTTCATACCTGACCACCAGTATAACTCCTTGAGATTCCTGTACATCTTAGTGTTACCTGGATGCATAGCATACTTCGATGCATGTGCCTCCTCAAGAATTTGTTCTTTCAAATCACTATCTCGAGGTACACAACATATCATGCTAATACAACACACCATCATCTAAAAACCTGAACTCTGGTCTTTTCCCCCTATCATGTCATGCACGATCTACTGCAACCCACTGTCACTCTGCTAAAGGTCCTTGATCTAATCTTAAAAAGTAGGTTTGACTTGCATCTTTGCAATCAAACCGCTCTGTTTTGTCACCCCTAAGTCTAAGTTCAACTTTCACATTTCTACTAACAGGTCTCTATTAAAACATGCCATGAAAAATACATTAGCTATTGAACTTGGCTTTCTGCTCAGAGCATCAACCACCACATTTACCTTTCCAATGTGATAATCTATCGTCACATCATAAAAGATAGTAACGATGTGTCATAAAAGCATGAACTACAACAACTAACTCCAGATCATGTGACGAGTAATTCTCCTCATTCTATGCTACTTACCTCTTGTTACTTATCCTTCTCATTTTGATCCTATAGAATAAACATCCCAAAAATTGAAACACACAAGGTAAGAATAGATTATTCCTCATTCTTATTATTAATGTAAGCATTTATTTCATATCGCACTTCACTTATATTGTATTTCTCCTTTTGTTTCAAACACATTTGTTACATTTCAAATTTGTATCTTACTCTTTTCTCTGAATCATTTTCATATTGTTTATCTACCTTTCAGATTAACTACCTTTAAACCCTGGATTTTATTAGTGCTAGGTTACCTTTCATAGTGCAAATTGTATGATCTTGTTTTATAAAGATACTAGTATTCAAGGTCAAATCACTAGTGACATCCCTTGAACTACTACAACTCTAAACATTCTAGGGTTTGGTCCTTATCAGTAACATAGCATTATTGTGATGTGACTTTGCTTCCTTAGTTTGAAATCAAATTTTAGATCTCATAAGTTCATCCATCTACTTGTAATGAATACAACAGATATGAATAATCATCAATGAACTATAGATATATAACAGAAATGTAACATCAGCCAAATTCTCTAGCATAACTTATTAACACAAATGCTACAAATAAACATGATACTTGTTACCCAAGCATCACACATGGCTCACAAGGCCATTCATATCTTGTCACCTCTCACTAGGCAACAACTTATTCACATGGCTCACAAGGCCATTCACATCTTGTCACCTCTCACTAGGCAACAACTTATTCACATGGCTCACAAGGCCATTCACATCTTGTCACCTCTCACTAGGCAACAACTTATTCACATGGCTCATAAAATCCGTACACATTATTACTTTTATTAAGCAACAACAACATCAACACACAAAAAGCCAATCAACATTTATTATATAAATGTCACAGCCTAAACTTGGCTATATTCGTCATCTCATCATACCTGCATGGTTATTAGGCATGATAACAGTCATACAAGATATTCATCACATCATGTGATACAATAGTAATACCATCATTCCTTAACCAGGAATTAGGGTTCACTATCAAACAGTGCTTATCATTCCCTTTTCCCCAAATTAGGGTTAGGGTTCCCCATTTCTCATTAATTCATACCCTCTTGAGTTAACGAACTTTATCTTGTATTAAGGTATTTCCCCTCTTAATGCATTCCATCACAGAATACTCACCCTTAGCATATAATGCATAGGCCACACATTAGAATTGTCCAGTTATCTCACATGATATGGACTTATCTTAGTTTAAGGCATAACTTTATTATAAAGTTGCCTATAAACAATCGCAATGATACACCCTCAACTAGGGTTTCACAAGGATACACCCTCAACCAGGGTTCACAATGATACACCCTCCACTAGGGTTTACTAATCATGTATTGGATCCATGCATTTGTTATGCATTATTGATTAGTACCATTAAGGGTATTTCTCACCTAATCATTAAATTTAATCTGAACCTTATTGTGTTCCTTTATTTCTAATTAAGGATTGCTCATATGAGGTCCCAATGTTGGGTCTCCGATATCAATTCCAACAAATTCTTAGTTGTTCTAATCTTTCTCTTATATCTCAACATATTAGTGTATGTACATTCTTACTATGATGTGAGTCTAAATTATCTAGAGTCTACTCTTATTATACTGTTAATAGAAGTCATTAGATCTCAGTAACACATCCTGCCAGCCGGACCAGGCCGAACCTATAGTCCTGAAGCCAAGAGCTACTCAAGATTAACCAACTCCTATTAATCTCAAACATGTGGAATGAATATCCACTTAAGGCAAACTCATTTAAACATAACTTCTGGTATACTTAATACAAAGTATATAAACAATAAATAAATCACTTCATGACACACAACAATATTAAAGAATCATATTTATTCTATAAACTGAAAATCTAAATCCATACATATAAGAGCATTTCTAATGATTTCCAATCAAATAAGAAATATAAAGGAAGAGTTGCATCGCATCCTATGTTTAATCTCTTACTCCTGTATTAATTTCCAATTTCTTAACCCTAAGATTTCTAGGGTTTGTCTCTAGCCCATCCTTCCTCTGCATACCTGGCTAGGGCATCCAGAGAAGAATGGACAGAGTAGCTCGATACTGGTCAATCTAAGTACTCAGATACCTGGCCAGGGTACCTAAATACTCAGATTTCCCAGAGCTAAAGACACATCACTTCTTATCTTTCTCACTTATAACTCTATCTTTCAACCCTAATGATCCCTGACGATTCAACATAAACTCTTTACTTGGTTCTCGTGACCACGTCCTCTTCCTGCCATCTGCAATAGTATAACAGAACACTTCCTGTTAGAAAATTGCATTTAGAAGGAAGACACTTAAGTCCTAATCCTATTGGTCTCTTGTCGTCCCCTGACCTTGACTTAGAGTAACCATGTACTCAACCTATGCTCTGATACCAAGATGTCACACCCCGATCTCGCATTACCCACTAATCACGGGATTAGGGCGCGACGGAGGGATTATCACATAAACAAATCACTGAGAACTTTTTCTTTTTAAAACCTCGTAATGATATTCGGATTATTGCTGTAAACTAAAACATAATAAACTATTGCGGAAGCATTTCAATTAAACTGGCTAGAGAACTTAAACAGAGTTTACAACATGTAACATTGTTTAACAGAAAGTAAACATAACAGTTAATTTACATCTTTATACACATTCCACATACACACTCTCTCTCACCCACACCATGTCCCAAAGACCGAGGGGAAAGGACTAAGAGACCACTATCTAACTAACTACATCTACCTTCTACTGACTAGGGTGGTAAGATCCTTCAGATTCCTGGAACTGTCGCTGACCTGAAAATGTTTGAGTAGAGGAGTGAGCCTACTCGCTCAGTGAATAGCATTTCATTTAGCTATCACTAAACAACTCATCAGATATATAAAATTGAATTAAAGCATAAGTGTAATACTAAGCAGGGCAGTTCTAATGACATAGCAGATTTATAGATAATAATCACATTTCTATTTAACAACAGATATTTAAACAAATAAACAGTTATAGAGAATTGGCACAAAAGTTCAAATCTCTTGACATATTAAATTTACTGTGATCCTATATGATTACACTTTTATATTATTATGCCCCAAACATATGCAGCGCACTCTGCATATGAAGATCTGTAGCGAACTACGATCCCACCGTACAAGACTTAGAGACAGACCCGGGAAATGCTAAGTCTGACTTCTCGTCCTGGTCTGCACAGGACTCTCAGGCTCACAAGGGCCTCACTGCACTAACTCTGAGTGCTCTAGACTCCTCCCGCAACCTGTAGTGCACAGTCGAAGGGTCTCTAAGTCTCCGATGCCTGAGCGTATCCCCAGGGCTGACCGGGACATTCTCTCGGATCTCCGATGCCTGAGCGTATCCCCAGGGCTGACCGAGATCCTACCTCTCAGACTTCGTGTCACCGAGACATTCGGTATTTGTTGGACACGAGTCTCCGATGCCTGGGCGTATCCCCAGGGCTGACCGTTTTACCCCAAAGGTACAGACCGCACAATGGGGTTCTACGGTGTTGGGGCACCTAAGTCTATTAACTGATTAACATATAAACACTTAAATAGGAATATCACATTTCATACTTATTTCACATTCTGAGCATCACTTGAAAACACATATGCATCATTTGTCATCTTTAAACATGACTCAGTATCAACTTATCATGTTTTGATGCTAAACATCCATTTTATGCTCAACGTATACATTGCAGTTGTAATACAGGAAATTCTATCATTTTCATCAATCATATTACGTATTTCAAGTTCCAATGAACCATTTAAATTCACTGATTCAATCCACACTGATCAGATGCTAAACTAAATCATATAACGGCATAAGGAAGCAGTTTATGAAATAAAATTCGAGTAACACCAAATACTGTCCAAAAGCCAAGTATCAACGAAAAATGCACAGTTTACCGAAAAATTCCAACGAAGGAGTTAAATGATGATAACTAAATGAACTCCTACTCACATCGATTTAGGATGTCCGGATTCGATTGAAATTGCATCCAGGGGTTGTCTTTAACCTATGAATAACCCCAATTTGAATCTACAGTAATCCAACAGTACCATGCTCACACGTACAGGTTGAAATCAAGCACCCTGAGTTGCTGATTGGGGACAGGAAGCAACAGAATCCGGTTTGGATCTCAAGGACGAACTCAAAGCGGTTGATTTGGCACTGTTCTTTGCTCAGAATGGTCCTGGTTCGGACCTGCTGCTGCAAGCAGCCATTTTTCCCACGTACAGGTGAATAAGAAGCTTGGTTAGGTGATGGATCGAGGCTAGGACTGTGGATTGTTGCTAGGGCCTCAAGGATGAGCTTGACGCCGTCGATTGAAGAAGCTAGCCGCACCAAACTAAGCTCTAGCCGGTGCCTTGCTGCTTGGCCGCGGCTCTGCCGGTGCCGCTGTTGGCGCAGTGGCAAAGGGGCGCCGCCCTAGGCTCGGGCAAGGGGAAGAAGAGAGAGGAAAAAGAAGGTAGAAGAAGGATGGAGGGTTGGCGCTGCTGGTCGGGGCCTAAGGTGCCCAAATCGCCACATCCATCGCCCTTGGTTGCAGCCTGTTGTTGTTCTATCGGGCGCCGCTTTAAGCGGTTCTGGAAGCGATCGGGTGAAGAAGGGATAAGTGAAGAAAGGGGAAATAGGGGTATTAAAACCAATAATTTGGGAAAATTGCATCTCAAGTCCAAGACTCTTAAAAATGCCATAACTATGGCCTCGGGGGTCCGATTAAAATGATTCTTTTTGCAAAAAGCCAAGCACGGAATCCACTACAACCTAGAAGCGAGAAACCATGCTAATTAGCTTGTCTCAGCTAATCAAAATGCTAATCACTTCTTGGGCATTATATAACTTACGATTAACATTGCAATTATCATTAATTACCTCAGATGATTCAATCTCAACTATTGATTCACATATTGCTTATCTTGATTATCCTTGATGTTTAACAAGATACTCAACACTAATCAAGGTGTTTCACGCTAATCGAGGTATTTATTGACAAATTTTGATATGGGTTGTAACACAAGCCCTAATTGATGATCAATTGAGGGTCAATTTAGTGTCAAATCAGTTGAGTGTTGACCTAATTGACTCAATTGGAGAGTGGATAACAAGTGCATGACTAATTGAGGGGTTCAACATTGGATACCCTAACTCAATTGAAGTGGTTGAGACACTTTTTGGTCCTTGCAGTTTTGAGGTGGTTTGTACCAAACAGTCTCAAGACCGTTTGGGTCCAAATTGTCTCAAGACCTTTTGAGTCCAAACGGTCTCAAGACTGTTTGGGACCAAACGATCCCAAACCGTTTGGTGCTCATGCGGTTTCAAGGTCGGTTATGTCCATGCGGTTTCAAAGTCAAACTTGACCAAACGGTCGTCATGACCAAATGGTCTTCAACCCATTTTGGGCAAACGGTCTTGAGTGTGCACTTTACCATACAGTTTAAAAAGTCAACAAGACCAAACGGTCTTCAACACCAAACGATTTCAAGGGCTGTCCAAGATCGTTTGAGGGTTTAGTGTGCAAGACCAATTGAGGTCTATAAAGGTCAAGATCACAATTCATTGATTAAACTAAGTAGAGCAACATTCTCTAAGCAATCATGTCAATTATATCTTGATTGAATGACAATACTTATATCAATAAAGAATATGAAGAACATGTATACTAGTTATTCAACTAAAACACTATAAAGAATATATCATCAATCATTGTTTCTCGTAGTTCAACCTAAGTAATTAAGCTATATGGATGATTACATTTTTTAGACATATTTATGCCCTGAGGAGATGAAGTATACCACACATTCTCCAACTGACCATTACTAAATCACAATCGGTACCATACATAGGTCATCAGAAGAGTCGTATTTCTATGACCTCATCTTCCTCAGTTAGTGTGAGGTACAACATGTAGGACATCTTATGTCACTGCTTAAATATCTTTCCAGGGTATTCTGGCAACTTTGCTATTAGAGTTACAGTGGCATGTTCTACTCTCTTCACCATCGAGGGATTTCTTGTTTATCTCTCATCGATGCGACATTAACAACATCATCGGGAGATTAGTGATACATCATCTCAGAATACACATATAATGAAGGATTGAGAGATTAAATGTACATCTCACATCAATTATCTCATTAGGATGTAAGGATATTCACGTCCATAACCCCCACATACTCAAAAGTATGCTCTCCAGGAGTTCCCTTTGGAAAACCTGTTTCACCATCATTTAATTTCTGACAATGATGGATCTATGGTCAGGGCTCTAGATGATATCATTATATATGATTAATTAAGTACATTATGGCATTCTTTTAGCATCAGGCATGTTTTCAAACATAAACCAATAAGACAATTGCTATTAAAAAGGAGTACTAATTGTATCAAGTTCATTTCACATCTAGTTAACATTGGGATCTCAATCCCTAACCATCTCATCATTGTGATTCAGGAATATAGGTATTCAAACCCTTAGATCATAAAACACCTGTTACCAAGTAACATGTTGCTATTAAGTCATTTAACAGTATGAACAGAATAATAGCAATGCTGATATTTCCTATGGCTCATATAGCCTGTCAATCTCTTATGTTACCTATCACTGGGCAACATAACATATCATTACTTTCAAAGCTTATAAGTGCTTTCAATGAATATGACATCATAGCTCTTACCTGGATATGTTCAACATTTCATAAAAACCTACATAATTAATACATTTGATAATAGGCAAATTATCTCTATATCAGCACATTGCAAAACAAAGATAACCTTTCAATTCAATGGTTGTACCACTATGCCCTTACTAGGATTAGGGTTTCCCTTTTTAATTCAATTAGGGTTAACCAACCCCTTTAACTTAATTAGGAAAAGTGATTCCTCATTTCATAGTTCAAACATTGATTTTCATGCTTAAAAGCATAACCCAAAATTAGGGTTTACTATTCACATTACATCACATTACCTTAGATTAGGGTTATGATACATTAGCTGTCATAACTAGGGTTTCATGATCTCATTATCATGGATCATATCCTAATTAGGTATCCATCCATATTGGGAGTTCATTACTTGATTAATCATTCATATAAGAAGTCTTCTCTCTCTATTTTTTTCAATAAGATGATGTTTGCATCACTCTTAATTAGGCTAAGTCAATTCGACATTGACATTATGGGTTATGTCATTACCATTGTGATCATGAAGGCTTACTCATTCAAAGAGTGCTAATCACTTTATCTCATCAAGGGTACCCTTATTATAACATACACTAACCAACTAACCACTTGGTCTTTTAATCACTGTAGGCATCCATGAGGTTTAGGTTAATCAAATACTAAACCATCTTGACCACTGAGGTTTATAAATCTCACTGGGACAATTATTCAATTGTCTCACCCCTGTGGGATTCAAATTTTTAGGTAGATGTCAAGGACAAAGGAACCCTTCAGTGGGTGAGAAACAACAACAACAACAGCAACATCTGGGACAACAGTGATCCTCAGGTGGAGACACTACCTATCAAGTCTTATAGATAGAATGTCCTATGTGTCGTCTCTGTACTCTCAGATCCTAGGAGTCAGTACAAGGTTTAAAATTGATCTGAGATTTTTGGCGTAATGCCTCGAGATTTTGTATACTGCTCATGTGCAGTTCAACAGGGCAGTCAGTGTTATGACTCTCGAGATGTGATATTACAGAGATGTAATTATGAATCAATTTGTAAACAACTTATCTTGTTTCTGTATGTAAGAGTTTTACCGTTTGAGGTTCTCTTTACAAAGTTTTAATTTTTAGTGAATTTCAATAATTCCGCTACTAACCAAAGGCTTCCGCATTAGTTTAAATTAGTTAATCTTGTTTTCGTGAGACGGTCATCACAATTTCAGGGTGTGAAACGATCGGTTCATCTGGCGTAGATTGGTTGTTTTGTGGAAAATCTCGAACCCTTCTACTCTTGCTTTAATCCCACATTGCCCGGGATAGAGAACCCTATCCCATGACCCTCCTATATATATAGGGGTACTGGGGGCTTCTCAGGTACACAACCCTGAACACCAGTTGCTCTGCAAAGTTGTCGTTCTCTCTGGTTGTGGTATCCGAGTGAGCCCGAGCAAGTGCTACCCGATAAGGGAGGTACAGTAAGGGAAAGACAACTGTAGAAAGGCAACTGGTTGCAGGAGAGTGTGTCGGTAACTAGTATGCCGACAGGAGGGTGCAACTCCTTACTATTCCTTGTGGGACAAGGAGATTGGAGTTCTGGGTGGTCCGTGTGGACTATTTCAGAGGCGGGAGACTTCTGCCGCTCGGAGGACAGCTGTCAATCCCGACAGTCCCGGTGCGACCAGGAGCTGCACAGACACCGTCCAAGACCGAAGGTGAAGACCACGCAAGCCACAAGGTAATGTTGCTGAACAAGCCTCGAGACAATGTATGCCTCTACAAACCATCCTTCCTATTGTATAGACGTTGACACGATTCCTTTATTTTGGGTTTAGGAGAAGAAAATTTTTATTTCTGCTGCCTTCTCTGTCTCCCCTAAAACCAAACATGATATTTCTTGAGGTGTGTTCTAAGATGACATCATCATCTTCAAGCTTCAAACCTTCGAAATTTCTTGTGATCTTTGTGATGATTTCAACAATTAATCAAAAGGAAATTTGAGAAAGAAAAAGGAATCAACATATGATGAAGAAATGAAATCAATAATGATATTTAAGGGTTCAAGTTATATAACCTGCCTTCAAAGTTGAATCCAAGCTTCAAGCTTCACATCTTTAATGATGAATGAAGCTTTCTCAACTTCCCAAGGTCCATCCTCAAGTCTTTGAGTGAAAAGAATGGCTAAAGTTGAAGATTGAATGGAGAAAAGAAGAAAATAAGCATTGAATTTCGATTTCCACCATGAAATCAAGGTTGAAGATGATTAAGGAGCTCACCTACAGGTTGGGGTACGTCCTCTTGTTGCTCCTAAGCTCCCTTGTGTTCAGCCAAAGCAAGGAAAGAAAGAAGAGTCGAAAAAGCCTTTCATGTGGGTGAAAGAATGGAGTGTATATAAGGGAAATTCAAGAGAGAGAAAGTGTTATAAAAATCCTTCAATTCCCTAAATTGGTGCCACTTATCCCCCTCACTTCCTTGCATACGAAGCCATAATCCTCCCCTTCAAAATCCTCTTCTTTATCCATGAATTAAAAGAAAACAATTAAGCACCTTAATCAATTTAATATTAATATCCAAAAAATAGTGGATATTACTTTTTCTTTAACTAATGTGAGTGGGCTCTCCACTCACTTTAGATATTTCGATGCCATTGCAAGGCACAAGGACATACATACTTATATAAATTCAACAATCACATTTTTGTTTGAAGGGCACTTCCATTAATATATTTATTTTTGCATTTAGTTGAATTAGGGTTTCAATTATGCTTAAATCTTGATTATTTTAATATCTAGATTCTCTCTCCCCCAAAGAGATTCAAATGAGACGCCCCTATGATTTTCTTGTCTCTAATTGATACCAAGAAACATTAGGGACTCTCTAGAAGTGGTATTTTTCATATTGAAACCTAGGTTTTGGGTAAATTGCACATTACACCAGAATTAGGTTTTAATGCACAAACATTGCTTAATAAGCTCTTTCTTGGTGCTCAGGCTTCCACAAGCCATACCTTTGCATCATTTTCATTCTTATGATGCTTCAACACTTGAGGAACATTTTATCATGTAACATTTGCAAGTTAACCCCTCAACTTGGGTAATTTGCACTTTAGTCCAAAATGGGCAAAACATTGTTTTCAACATTATTCAAAAAAAACTAAAATTGAAACATAAGTTCCTCTTGAGCCTTAATTACTTTTCAAAAGATAAGAGCAAGCATATAATTATCTTTCTTAAACAAAACATCTAGGGTTAAAGCATAACCCAAGTCAGGGATGTTACAAATTATCCACCCTTAACATGGATTTTGTCCCCGAAATCATCAAGAGAAAAGAGACGGATACTTCCTCCTCATCTCTTCCTCTAGCTCCCACGTAGCTTCTTCAATGCCATGGTGATGTCAGAAAACTTTCACAAGACATATGTCTTTCTTTTTCAGCTTTTTAATTCTTTTATCAAGGATCATCACAGGTCCTTCAACATATGATATATCATCATTTAATTCTACCTCCACAAGTTGCAAAACTAACTATGTGTCAGGATGAAACTTTCTCACAATGGAGATATGGAACATTGGAAGCAACTTATGCAGCTCAAGTGGCAACTCCAGCTTATAGGCTACCTTTCCAATATGTTCAATGATTGGATAAGGCCCCATAAATCTAGGAGCTAACTTTCCCTTCTTTCCAAATCTAAGAACACCTTTCCAAGGTGAGACCTTGAGATATACTCTGTCTCCAACTTGGAATTCTAAAGGTCTTCGTCGTTTGTCGGCGTATGACTTCTGTCTATCATGTGCAGTCTTTAATTGTTGTTGTATTACTTTAATCTTCTCAGTTGTCTGCTACAGTAGCTCGAGACCCAAAAGTTGATATTCTCCTATTTCATACCAACATAAGGGATATCTATAACATCTACCATATAATGCTTCATATGGTGCCATATCAATACCGTGCTGATAGCTATTATTGTAAGAAAATTCTATCAAGCTCAGATGTAGATCCCAACTTCCTACAAACTGAAGGACACATGCCCAAAGAAAATCCTCCAAGGTTTGTATGGTCCTCTCAGATTGTCCATCTATCTGTGGGTGAAAGGAAGTACTAAACCTTAACTCTGTACCCAAAGCTTTATGGATTCGCTCCCAAAAATGACTTGTGAACTGGTGACCTCTATCAGAAACAATAGTAGCTGGAACCCCGTGCAACTACACTATCTCATCTATATATATCTGTGCAAGCTTCTCAGCAGTGTAGGTTGTTTTGACAGGAAGGAAATATGTTGTCTTAGTCAACCTATCAACTATCACCCATATGGAATCATGACCTTTGGTTGTTCTAGGCAAACCAACCACAAAGTCCATGGTCACATGATCCCATTTCCACTACGGTATAGGCAAAGGTTGCATTATTCTTGCGGGATTTTGATGTTCAACTTTAACCTACTGACACAACAGACACCGCATAACAAACTCAGCTACATCCTTCTTCAATCCTGGCCACCAATACATATCCTTCAAGTTATGATACATTTTGGTTCTCCCTAGATGCATTTCATACATTGAAGAATGAGCTTCCTCCAAGACTAACTTCTTTAAGTCATTGGCATCAGGTACTACCATCCTACCATGCTAACAGACTACCTAATCCTCTGACTCATGAAATCCATCCCGTTTTGCACTACCATACTCTGACATGATCTGCTGAACCACAATATCAGCTTGTTGTGCTTCTTTAATCTGCTGTATCAGAGTAGGTTTCACTTGCATCTCAGCTAAAAGCCCGGCTAACAATGATAACTTAAGTTGTATATTGTTTTGCCTCAAGGAGATAAGCATATCTCTTTTAAAGAACACTAAGGAGTTCAACTATGCTTTATCTAAGGCTGGTGATGATGATTTCCTAATTAGTACATCAGCAACTACATTAGCCTTCCCTGGATGATGATCAATTTTACAATCATAGTCCTTGATTAACTCCATCCAGCGGCGTTGTCTCATGTTCAACTCATGTTGTGAGAAGATATATTTTAGATTCTTGTGGTCTGTGAAAATTTGGAATGTTTCTCCATAGATATAATGTCTCCAGATCATCAAAGCATGGACCACAATAGGTAGTTCTAGATCATGTGTTGGATAATTCTCCTCATGTTTCTTAAGTTTTCGAGAGGAAAAAGAAATCACTTGATTATCCTGCATCAACATACATCCTAGACCATTCTTAGATGCAACACAGAAAACAATGTACCCCCTCCCTTGCTCAGGTAACACCAGCACAGGTACACTTGTTAACCTTTCTTTCAACAGTTGGAAAGAATGTTGACACTTGTCATTCCAGACAAAAGAAACCTCCTTGCTGGTCAACTTGGTTAGGGGTAAAGCTATAGAACTGAAGTTCTTAATGAACCTCTTGTAATAGCCCGCCAGTCCTAGGAAACTGCGTATCTCCATTGGTGTCTTTGGTTGTTCCCATTGCTGGACAGATCTACCTTCTTAGGATCAACACAGATACTTGAGGCATATATTACGTGTCCTAGAAAAGAAACTTCTGGTAACCAGAACTCACATTTGCTAAACTTAGCATACAGCTTATGCTCTCTTAGCAAAGTTAAAGCCCGATGGAGGTGTTGCTCATGCTGTTGAGCATCTTTACTGTATATTAAGATGCCATCTATGAAGACTACTATGAACTAATCAAGAAAAGGCTGAAAGATTCTATTCATGAGTTCTATGAATGCAACGGGCGCATTAGTTAGTCCAAACGACATAACTATGAACTCATAGTGACCATACCTTATCCTAAAGGCAGACTTAGGTATGTCACTCTCCTTGATACGCAACTGATTATATCCTGAACTCAGATCTATCTTAGAGAAGATAGTTGCACCACGCAAATGATCAAACAGGTCATTGATCTTTGGCAGAGGATACTTGTTCTTTATGGTTACTTTATTCAACTACCTGTAATCAATGCATAACCGCATAGATCTGTCCTTCTTCTTAACAAAGAGAACTAGAGCACCCCATGGTGAAGTACTCGGTCAGATAAAACCTTACTCAAGCAACTCTTGCAGCTGTTTCTTGAGCTCTTCCATCTTAGCATGTGTCATTCTATATGGTGTTTGTGCTATTGGTTGCATTCTTGGGATTAGATTAATCTCAAAATCAATCTCTCGGGGCGGAGGGACACCTGGAAGTTCCTCAGGGAACACATCTTCAAACTCCCTAACTATCAGAACTTCAAAAAGATTAGAGCTCTCCATTGGGGTGTCTAGCACATGTGCCAAGAATGTAAAACATCCTTGTCTCATCTGCTTCTCAGCTACCATAGTTGACATAAGACAGGTTGGAAGAATCTTTCTATCTCCCTGAAAGATCCATGTGTCGCCGTCACCTGCGAACACAGCTTGCTTGGAATCACAATCTAAGACAACCTTATACTTTTCTAGAGTGTTCATCCCAAGAATTATATTGAACCCGTGCATCTCAAGTGGTATAAGATCCACCTGAATGTGATGTTTAGAAAAGGAAAGAATGCAGGGAGAACACACCTCCCACAGCACTGCAGATCCCAGCAAAGGGGTTTCTAACAACACACTATCTGCCCTATGAGCAACTGTCATATTGCAGTCAAGGATCACTTCTCTAGTGACAAAGGAATGTGTAGCACCGAGATCAATCAAAACAAATATGAAGCAAGATGAAGACATATCAGAATGAAATAGTTCCATCTGACCTATCACAACTCGAGGGTTGACTACTGCTTCAGGTTGATTCATCGCATAGAATCTCGTCGTTGCTTGCTGTTGACCCTGTGCTCAGTTGTTGGGTGTCGTCGAACTAGCTTGGGACGCTTGTCCATGTCCTCTAGTACCACTCGAAAACTGTCACCTCTAAGAGCCTTGCTGACTCTGCCTCGGAGGTTGAGTCACACTTAAAACTCTAGCTCAACAATCTTTCATCAAATGCCCCATCTTTCCGCATATAAAACAACCTCTTCTCTCCCTCTATGGCATGGGTGGTCCTGATACTGTTACTGATGCTGAGTTGTGGGCTGCCTCTAGTGGTAAACTATGGCCTCTACCCCTACTCGACGTCCATTGTATCTGGGTATTGAATCTTGTTGGTGCTATTAGTGCAGAAAATCTTGGCTTCTTGAAACTTTCAAACCTCTCTCCTTGAAATTGAGTATACACCTTCTTACTCTTAGTCTGACGCTTCTCAATCATCGACCTTTCTATCCATCTCACGGACTCCACAAAAGTGGCGAACCTCTCCCTATTCTCTAAGGCAGACACAGAAGTGGTCCAATCAGCGTTCAGTCCCTTCTCAAAATGTTGAATTCTCTCTTCATCAGTAGCTTCCATATGCGAACAGAACTGCAAAAGCTCCATGAACTTAGCTTCATACTCACTAATGTTCATTGGTCCTTACCTTAACCTCTCAAACTGAGAGATCTTCTCATCTAGATATGTCTTGGGGAAGTATCTACTGATGAATTCTCGTCAGAATTCTTCCCATCTGATTTCAACACCTGGCCTCTTGCCCTCTTCTATTGTCCACCAGTGTCCAGCACTCCCTTTTAGAAGGTACACTACATGCCTAACCTTCTCTGCTTCAGGGATATTGAGCATTCTAAAGGCCTTCTCCAACTCAGTCAACCACAAGTCAGCATCTACTGGGTCAGCTGTACCAGCATAATTTGTGGCTTTAACCCGGTGAAGTCATTCAAAAGTCTTATTTGCTCCGTGTCCTTCTTTATGGGTTGGTGACCTCGATGCAGGTGGTGGCATCCTATCCACCATATGCGTCATGGTTGCCATGAACTTCCCAAACAGAGCATGGAAAGCTGGGCTCTCTATCTCTACTTGGTTAAACTGAGGATGCTCAGGAACTGGTTCCTCCCTAGTCTGGTCCCTTGCACCTCTTCCTGGTGCAACAATGCTGCTCTCAACAGCATGTTCTTCGTGTGATCCAGACATCTTTAAGTTCTTCTTCTCCTCCTTTATGAGCAGAAGACACTATCAGATAAACTGCAAGATACTAGAACAGACTCAACAACCTTAATCATATGTCTCTGTAGACTCAGCGAACCTAGAGCTCTGATACCACTAATTGTGATACACCATTCAAACAAAACATCATTAACTAAGTGAAAGCGATCATTAGCAACGGATTACTGAAAATCACTAAAAATTAAAACCATTTACAAAGAGATCAAAACACATGAAATTTCTTTTATCAAGAACTAATGTGTTTTATTTACATCCTGGTTCATAAGTACATATCATGTACCATCCCTTCTCAAGGATTACAAGCATCAACTGCTCTGTTAAAACTATAGACAGGAAGCATAAGGACCTCGACGCATCAAGCCAAAATCTCATATCAATTCATTAAAAGTACTAACTACTAACTCCGAGGACCTGAGAGTACAGAGATGACACATAGAACTCTCTATACAAAATATGACAGCCAGCGCCTCCACCTGGAATATCAATATTGTCCTTGTTGTTGCTGCTACTGCTCTTCCCCTTCTATAGGGTTTCAGCCTCTTTTTCCGTGTCTACCTAAAAAGTGTTGGTGACCAACGGAGTGAGACCCAGTCCCAGAAAGAGATATAACTCTCCGCCAAAAACATTATTATTGGAGTTTAATAGAATATAACTTAGTAGAGGAATCATATATATATTCAACAGTAGATAAATCAATATCTAAACAGATTAGAGCAATATTCTTATTCAAAGCATTTCATCTATAACTTGATAAAGAAGCATGTCACTTATTCAATAAGGAATTGAAGAACATATATAACATTTATCCATCTAGGATATGCTAAGAAAGGTAACATCAACCAATGATTCTCATATTTCAACCTTAAGCAAATACACTACACAGCTGAATATATTTTACAATCATACTTAAGCCCTGAGGAGATGAGGTATACCGCTCATACTCCAACCAACCACGATGGCGTAAAGCATCGGTTCCATACATAGGTCAAGGAAGAGCCTGATTTCCATGACCTCATCCTCCTCAGTCAGTGTGAGTACAAAATGTAGAACATCTTGTGTCTCTGCTAAATAGCTTTCCAGGGTATACTGGCAACTTTGCTATAGAGTTACAGTGGCGGTTGTACTCTCTTCGCAATCGAGAGATTTCATGTTTATCTCACATCGATCTGGCATTAACATTATCGGGAGATTCGTGATACATCCATCCCGACACATATAATGAAAGATTGAGAGATTTAATGTTTATCTCACATCAATCCCACATTAGGGTGTAAGGATATGCGTGCCCATAACCCCCACATACTCAACAGTATGCCCTCCAGGAGATCCTATGGGAAAACCTGTTTCACCATCACCAACTACTGACGATGATGGATCTATGGCCAGGGCTCTACATGATAAGATTTCACTTGATTAATTAAGTACATTACCATATTCTTTTAGCATCAGTCAAGTTTTCAAACATAAATTATTATAACAAATGCTACAAAGAATGTGTAATACTTCTATCAAGTACTTTTCGAAGCTTTATAAAACATTGGGATCTCAATCCCTTGTCACATCTTGGGCATTCTCATCCCTTAACATCTCATCATCATGATTATGAAATATGGGTATTCAAACCCTTAGTTCATCAAAGAACACTTGTTACCACTTATCAGGTAACTAATACCTTCAGGTCATTTGACGAAGGTAAACATGATACTTGTTACACAAGCATCTCACATGGCTCTCAAGGCCCATTTAATCTCTTGTTACCTCTTACTAGGCAATAAAGCATATTATGGCTCATACCTGGCTATGCCCAACATCTCATGATACCTGCATGGTTAGTACACATGATAACAATTATATCAATAACATATCAGCACTATGATACCCCTTCTTTTTTATCTATATGATATCCACACCTTGACACCTAAGGTTCCGTAACGAGTAGATACCTCTGAGGAAGCATAATCGATTTTTTGTTCCAATACATTATGAGATGTTTTTCCATTCTTTTTGCATTCAGTTCAGGATATTTCCGCACCTTTTGATCGACATGTACAACAAATACATATCCCCTCCACCCCTTTTGTCCTCCTGGAGGAAATATCCTTGACTATGTGACTAAAAATGGAACGAAATGATCTTCTTTTGTTCCTCGGTTGAAAAGAGATGTCTTGAGCAATCAGAAGAAAATAAGCATTGAATTTTGATTTCCACCATGAAATCAAGGTTGAAGATGATTAAGGAGCTCACCTACAGGTTGGGGTACATCCTCCTATTTCTCCTAAGATCCCTTGTGTTTGGCCAAAGCAAGGAAAGAAAGAAGAGTCGAAAAAACCTTTCATGTGGGTGAAAGAATGGAGTGTATATAAGGGAAATTCAAGAGAGAGAAAGTGTTATAAAAATCCTTCAATTCCCTAAATTGGTGCCAATTATCCCCCTCACTTCCTTGCATACGAAGACATAATCCTACCCTTCAAAATCCTCTTCTTTATCCATGAATTAAAAGAAAACAATTAAGCACCTTAATCAATTTAATAATAATATCCAAAAATTAGTGGATATTACTTTTTCTTTAACTAATGTGAGTGGGCTCTCCACTCACTTTAAATATTTCGTTGCCATTGCAACGCAAAAGGATGTCCATACTTATAAAAATTCAACCATCACATTTTTGGTTGAAGGGCACTTCCATTAATATATTTATTTTTGCATTAAATTGAATTAGGGTTTCAATTATGCTTAAATCTTGATTATTTTAATATCAAGATTCTCTCTCCCCCAAAGAGATTCAAATGAGATGCCCCTCTGATTTTATTGTCTCTAATTGATACCAAGAAACATTAGGGACTCTCTAGAAGTGGTATTTTGCATATTGAACCCTAGGTTTTGGGTAAATTGCACATTACACCAAAACTAGGTTTTAATGCACAAACATTGCTTAATAAGCTCTTTCTTGGTGCTCAGGCTTCCACAAGCCATACCTTTGCATCATTTTCATTCTTATGATGCTTCGACACTTGAGGAACATTTTATCATGTAACATTTGTAAGTTAACCCCTCAACTTGGGTAATTTGCACTTTAGTCCAAAACGGGTAAAACATTGTTTTCAACATTATTCAAAAAGGACTAAAATTGAAACACAAGCTCCTATTGAGCCTTAATTACTTTTCAAAAGATAAGAGAAAGCATATAATTATCTTTTTTAAACAAAACATCTAGGGTTAAAGCATAACCCAAGTCAGGGATGTTACATTTGGCGTGATTGATGTAGAAGGGAAACGAGAAGGAAATGCCCAAAACAGCTAGACGACAGCACCATGGACGGTTGGTGGAGAAAGGCGTCAAAAGGGAATGCGCTAGGGCATGCAATAGGGTAAGAAAATAGAGGGAAAAGAATGTGAGAGAGTAAATGGACTCGAAGGGGGCTTCAATTAGGAAAAATGAAGTGAGAACAAGGAGGATTGGTGGAAAAAAAGAAAGGTTAGGTGGCCGTCTGACCCCCGATGCCATGGTCGATGACCCTGTATGGAGGTGCAAGGAACAATCACGGTTGTTGGATCATGGGCACGATCCATGCTAGTAAGAATCCAAATCACCAAAACAAAACACAATGAAACGAGGGCCTATGATTGGTCAATAAGGGAAACTAAGGATTTCCAAAGAAGGAGAAGGGATGAGGAACCACACACAGACTGCTAGGGCTTGGGCCCAAACGGGCGGCTCAAATAGGGAATAAAAGGCATAAAATTGGGCTAAAAATAGGATTACGTCAAGAGAATTTCAAACATGCATATATCTCTTATACAAGCTCAGATTTGAGCAAAATTAGGTGTGTCAGAAACATGAGATTGTCCTCTACAACATGGATATAAGAAATGAGTATGGATTTACACAAGGATGTGATCAAATTTCAAGAAAAAGAGGACGATATGTAATATGAAACCAAATTTTGATTTTGATTCAAATTGAGCATTGTTCTTGGTGATCCATGTATTCTAGATGGACCAAGAGTGCATAAAACTCATTCAAACATGAAATTAAGGGTGAGGACAAGAGTGAATTCCAAAATGGAAAATTACATAAAGGGGTGAAGTTCTAGATATCACAAAAAGTTTATCTAGGGACAAGGTGACCCGCTCAGTGCCATAGACTATGGCTGGATACAGGGTGTCTTGAGATTCCTCTATCCTCAAGGTAGATCCTATGAGAGAAATGCTCAAAAGGGAAGCGGATATCTAAAGATAGGTAACCCAATTAGTTCTAGAGACTGTGGCTGGATATAGGTGTGTGAGATTCCTCTCTTAATAGGGGATATCTTATTTTTTAAAAGATGTTTCTTCTTTATTGAGTCTTGAAAGATGGTTCAACTTTTGTTGATTTTCCTTTAAGTTTTTATTTTTTTAAAAAGCGTTTTTCAAAAGGATATTTTGTTTGAAAAGATTTCTCATTTTGGAAAAGACTTGTTCTCTTTTTTGAAAAGATTGTTTTTTTTAATATTCTATTTTTGAAGATCATTTTTTTCTTTTGAAAAGATTTTTTTTGTTTTTAAAAGTTTTTTTTCAAAAGAATTCGATTTTGAAAGATTTTTTTAAAGGACTTTTCTTTTTTGTGTTTTGGAAAGATTTTTGTTTTGAAAGATTTTTTTTAAAAGCCTTTTCTTTTTTGTGTTTTTACAAAATTTTCATTTTTCAAATAGTGTTCTACTTTTGTTTTTGAAAAGACATTTTTTTATAAGAATGTTTTTTTTTTATTTATTTGGTTTGAAAAGAATATTTTTGTTTTTTGAAAAGACTATTCTTTCTTTTTTTTGGTTGCATAAACAAAGTTATTTTTTTTGTTTTGCAAAGATTGTACCCTTTTATAAAGGAAGATAAGTTTTTTTTTAAGGAAAGTTTTTGGAAAGACTGTTGAGTGAGAGAGATCATTTGAGATCAACTTTAGATAATGTGATATCATGAGATTTTTTATATGAGATTGTTGTTTTGATAAGACTGTTGATGCAGGTCCATTGTTTTGGTAAGATTGTTTTCAATATGAGGATGTTATAAAGTGGAGAAGAATTCATCTGAAATGATTACAGTCTCAAAGAATAAATCTTACAACAATTTTTGAATTAGCAAAGCATGCAACAATCTTGAATATTGTAAAATAAATAATCAAAAGATGCATATGTAGAAGATAAAGCCCCTTTTTAGCCATGAGTTTAGATGTGATATGTTGTCCTCTGTAAAGCATGATCTATAAAGGAGGGGATGGTCCTTATCTTTTGTATGGAGGGATGTATCTCATTGTGGGGATAACTTGGGTTCAATAGATATGGGTACTGATCTTGATACATCTCGTGACTACGACGGAAGTAGTCAGTTGTGAGTTCTAGGAGAGGGGGTATTTTCAAGGTCATTGGATGTCCAGCTTAACACTGTGTTGGTACCTTTACTAGCATATCATAGCATTGCTAGGGTTCCAACATGAGGTTGACACATGTTCCATAACACATGGATTTGTAGGTGTGCCTTGTACGGGTGTAAATTTTAATATCTTTTGATGTAATTCCACAATAATAAAGTATGAAAAATAAATGATAGTCACATCAGGAAACAATTGTGTAATTATTAAGAAACAAAAGATCTTGCTAATTTTGAAGACCTCTCTCACCCTTTTCTATCTTCCTTATTGTATTTTTTTGAAGTAAAAAAGAAACGAGAAAGAAAAATAAGAAACGAGAGGAAGCAAAGGCTAACTCTAAAAGGGAAGTGGAAGCTAGCCCTGAAAGAGAGTAGAGGATAACCCAAAAATTGGTGATTGATAGAAAATATGGTAGTTGTCGTACTACTAAAAATCAAAGTGATGATAAAACTAAAGTAAATTTTTCACTGGAAGAACAAATAATTATGCCAACTTTATTAAGATCCAAAAAAATAAGGCAATGATAAAGAAAAAAAAATCTTTTTGTTGGCAGAACATAGTGTTACGTCACTTTTGTGTAGGGTAATATTTTTTAATCTTTTTGGAAATGTATTTTTCGACAGATTGCTTCCATTCGCAGTCCAATTTTTTTGGGTAAAGTTCTAGATTTTGGTGGAAAATAGATAGAACAAAAACAAATAGAAACCTTGAACGATTGGCAAAACATGAAATGACAAAAATAAAAACACAACTTGGATCGGCTGACTACTTCACAACGGAGTTGCCAAACCGGTGTACACAACTCGACAAATCTAACGGATCCAATGGTCATGTAAACAACAGAAATGCAAAGAAGAAAACCATAAACTGACAAACCTCACAATGGCCACCTGATTTTATATGTAAAATAAGGACAAAACAATGATGAACATTTTAATTATCGGAGAAACAAAGAAAATCATAATTTGATTCCACACAAGGGAGGACAAGAAAGGTATAAATTAATTAAGAGATCGGATTTGGTGATCCTGTTATGAGTGGGAAATGTGTTAGTACCCCCATCACGTTTGATAATGATATTGTAACCTTTTTAATCATCCTATATAAAAATAGCGACAATCGAGATTGTTGTTAGAGAAAATGATGGAAAAAATGATAAGAACATAACTTTTATGTTGGCAAACTTTTGACACTGAAGACGTCCATAACTTTCCCAACATAGCCCTAAAGGTTCAAATTTTAGGTGTGTTGTGGTCCAAATCACCAAGGACCTCCCATGATGGAGATCTGCCATTGGTGGCTAGCACCCATCCGTAGAAAAAGAGATAGATGCATGAGAGATAGATTTGGTAGAGAAAGATTAGATCTTTCAAAAAGAGTGTGCACGTAGGGACAGTTTTGATTAGATCAGAGCAAGCAAAATTATTGATATAAATATACCATAAAAAATAGTTGTTATTATTACACAACCTACCAACATTAGCAAAGCGGTTGGTATTAGTCGGGGAGGTAGTATCTCGGTGGATAAGACACGGGCTCCCCATAGTAGGGACTCGAGTTCAAATCCTCAGTTGTGCACCTCTGCGTTCCTTGGTCCCGTCAGGCAGCTCGACCTCTGCGTGAGTTTAACCGTGCCCGCCGATGTGTGGGTAGTTGAGGGGGTTCCACGGGTTTACACCATCAGCGGGGGTTACAATTGTGGCACTCGTTTGGGGTTGGTTCTAATGTGTCTAAAAAATAGTTGGTATCAGAGGATGGATCCTTTAATCATATGTAGAAAATGAAAGAAAAAAATAGTTGTTTCTCTGACTTCAGGATAGACAAGAGGGTCTGGAACATGTATGGTGTGGGGGTCTATCTATAGCTAAATTTTAGGGTTCAAGGATTCTAATCGGAAGATTCTTGAAATGGAAACAGATCAAGCCGATGCGTGCGAGATTTGGCCTGCAGATCGAAGCAATCCACTATGTGTCAATGGTGGATTGTTGTGGTCTGCCAGGTGGTCCAAGCTGGATGAAGTCAGTTTTCCCAATTTATAGATATTTCAGGAATGTTCTTGAGGAAATGGTGTGAAAACAGTTGATTTCAAGTAGAAGTCAAATAACATAATGAAGGAGAGAGAAAATACATTAATTTAGGACTATCCTTTTATAATTATCAAAAAGATGTGTATTTTTCTGTGCATAAAAGCAATTGAATTATTTGTGGGGGAAAGGAGAATATCTAACTCAAGATAATTCAATTGGATAATTTATTAATATACTTGTAAAAATAGCAATAATGAACAAATTACATTTAAGTCCAGATAATATATTTTCTTTGCAGAAAAATCCAAATTGGGTAAAAGTGTGTCAAAATAGGTGGATTAAATAGGCAGAAAGTGTCAAAAATATTAAAAAATGTGAAAAAAATGATAAGAATGTGGAAAATAGAATACACTCCGTCATTACCCAAAGAATTAATATTTATTCATGAATTTCTGTTGAGTAAGAAAAAATTAGGTGTCAGCACTTACCATCAAATGTTGTGCCTTGGCCTCTTAGGGTTTTGTCCATGAGTAGCCTACCCAAGGGGAGTTCCCACGTAAATAGAAAAAACAATAGAAATGTTATTGAGATATATTTTGCACTTGGTGGTAGACAAGACTTTCCCCTTCATGGTCAACTAAGCTCTAATGGGTTCGAAACCGTACTGAACTTGATGTATTGATATATATCAAGAGATGTTAGTGGGGTCATCATATATTTTTGATGGAGAACAAGTGGATCGGTATATGACTCTTGTGAAGTGATATTTATTGTTTGATCACATGTCAAAAACCTATACCAAGTCTTTGGTTTTGCTTTATTAATTGGACTTAACACGTCAGGTTCTGATCCTATGGGATTGTTAGGAGAGGGGCGTCATACTGATGTCCATCGAAATTGGGATGGAATGTCAGTCAAATCAAACTCTAAAGAATGTGGATATTCTGTGTAGCAATAGCGGATATAGATGTCTGTATAACTCTTTGGGTAGGTTTTGTGCTTTCACACCGGTTTCACTTTCCCTTGTATCGTAGCACATAACCGAAAACGTGACAAGATGAATGTCATGCAAGGCTTTTATGTGTTCTGCTCCTAGAAACTTCTACGAGAATTTGTTTGAAGAATAGCTTTATATTTTTTTGGCCAGATGTGGGCTATTTTAATGCGCACCGCAGATGTCAAATCAAATGCAATATCAATCAAAAGAACACCTTGGTAGAAGCCACGTATACGCGAACATCCTAGCAAACATCCTTCCTCGGAAAATCATTAGCCAAAGCAACCGGCATCTCCCCGTACCGTGTAAGGAACTTGCCACACGCGCCTCACATGGTGACCGATAAACAGCAAACTGCAGCTACCGAGCCCGCTGTCCGGCAGGACTGTAATTGGTTGTTAAGCCCCTGTTTGGTTCGGGACTGGCCTGACTTAAGCCTGCCTGGCTTGGACGGGGTTAGGCCTGCTGGAGTCTGATTCTGTTTGGCAAACCAGTCTGATTCTGTTTGGCAAACCAATCTCATTCTGGGGGGCTGGACTCGTTTCAGACTCGTTTCAAGCTGATTCTGTTTGGCTGTGCAGGCTGGGTTTAGTCTGATTCTGTTTGGCAACTGTAGGCAGGATTAGCTGAATCTGTCCTATTCTCGCAGAACTGTTGCTAGAAATGTGACTTTGTGACGCCGTTTAAACAGAAGTTTTTAAACTGAAAAAAGTAACCGAATAATAACTTAATTTTTTTCAATATCACTTTGTTTTAAGAACTCTCATTTTGTTGTTGAGATGTGAGTCAGGTGTGTTACCCTTTTGTGGGGTATTTGTGTGGGTGTTTTGGTTGTTTCCTTGAGGTTGAATATGCCTAACATGCTATGTTTAATACCCCAAGATATGAGGTAACCCCGTCAGACCAACAAACACGTTCTAAAAATAGCCAAACAGCCCAACAAAACGTTCCAAAAATAGCCAAACATGAACATCATTTTTAAAGTAAAGCATATTCATCTACTGAAGACTAAATATAAATTTCCTTAGTGGGCAGGCACCCATAACAAGCCTGTAATGTATATAAACATCATAAAGATAATAAATAAAACAACAAAACTAAATATTGTTTGATCCAACTGATTGAACATCAGTTTCATCATCACTAGACGAGATCAAGACTGGTGCTTGGTGGCAATCTCTGACAAACAAGGCATCCGCCGAGTCCGAAGTAGATGATATGTAACCATCTGGTCTCGGGAAAATAAGCCTTAGCAAATCAGAGTTGTCACCTTCAAAATAAATCCATAACAAAAAACATGTAGGACGACTGTCGTCCTTGGGTTTGGGTTGTAGGGTCACGGTCCAGGCTGGTGTGGCTCTGAGGCTGTCTAACATTTCCGTCCAACCTTCATCTATGATTAAATATTTACTTTTCTTGTTCCATTTACTTTCTTCAGGTGCAGACCACCTGATCTGTATGTCAAAACTGATTCTCCCTACCTCCACCATTGCATAGCCAGGACTTATCATGTATGGCTCGCACCTCCAGGTAAGGGGAAGGGGGACGCGTCTCATGAACTCCCTGTTTGAGAGATCGTACTCCTTCACAGGGAAACGAGATCCCATGCTGCCTGTAATAAACAAGAAGAACAACAACAACAAGAACATAAGAAGAAGAACAGAAGAAGAAAAATAACAAGATAAGAAGAACAAAATTTAAAATAAGATAAGAAGAACAAAAACAAAAACAAGAACAATAATAACTCTTATGTTCACCTAAGTTCACTACTATCATGTATTAGGTTTATTATCATTTTATGATTTTGCCTCCATCGAACCCTCTGTCATATACACTCCATCAACACACCTTCGTATACACTCCATCATATCATGCTCCGAACAACACACAAAATGAGGAGGCGTCGAATGACTAAGCATATTAGTTAATATGTAAGTTCCAAACAACAGAGCATTGAATATCCTTTTTTTAAAAACAATCAACAACACTTAACACAGCAACTTCCAAACAACAACACTAAAATGGAAAACCGATGACGCGAATGAAAGGTATGGCCGGCATTCCACGTTACGGCGTCGTCGGGGGTGAAGGAGTGTCCAACAGAAGCCTATATTGGTCCTCCAGTTCTTCTACGTAGCGTTCTAGATACTCATGCTCATACTTTTTTTTGGTGTAAACATCATGGTGGTTGTGATGAATTTCAACAAAATCTTTAAAGTTCATTGTCTGACCCCACAATGACTTGCACTCTAGCGTGAGTAACGCAATCTCTGCTTTCAGAGAATCAATTGTAGGACTGCGATCGATTGCCCAGCGAAAGTAACTGCATCGATCTTTTCCCTAAAAAATATTATGAAGTTTACGTTAATGACAATGAATGTGTAACGTACACAGTGGCTACATAATATGTGTACAAGCGCACCTCGCGAGAAGGACATATGTAATACATTTCACCTGGTCTTTCACTGAGAATTCCAAAGTCATACAACCCTGCATCGTCAGTGTTAAGTCGCAAGCCTGCCTCTAACCCACAGTCACACCGCACAACTTCAGTTGTATTAATAGACATCTACACCATGCATTCGAATCAGTCAAACGATTTATGGCAATGGAGTTAGATTGAAAATCAAAACAATAACATACAAGCCAGACCTCATAATAATTGTTAAATCTATTACAGATAAACTTATGTTATGAATGTTGGACAGACATCATTGATGTTATACATCTATGATGTATTGTAACCGTCCTCATTGGAAGTGTTGTCGTCGCTAGTTATGTGAAGACGTTGGCGAAGATATTGGGACCGCGATCGTAGTTCGGTAATTTCTACTTGTAGCCTATCAGTGTCTGCTCTGCTGGAACAGACAAAGGCACACTGGGAAGACCATAGTTGACGTTCACTGCGTACATATGCAAGTTGTGAAAGCATTGCAGCCCTAACGGCGGTTAGTGTGGCAATTGTGGGTACAACCCGTTGCGCGGGCAACCTCATATGACATCTATTTTGATTTTGAAGACTACCGCACGTAAAATATGGCATGTGTGGGTTCTTGTCTTCAAAACGTCCGTTTTGTGCATCCTTGGCATCCATGTAAACGCGTACAGTGGATTGAAGGCCGCATTGACAACGAGGCATTCCGTTCTCCATTTGAAGACAACCTATATTGACACAATGTGTTGATTCTGATCAGGTTCGAAATAAACAATTCGGGAATCAATCTATTACAGATACTCTACTAACGAGTTTCCCAAATGAGATTAGCAATGGATTCACGTAACACTTCGCCCTCCCTTGAATCGGCCTGAGTTGAACCTTGACCTGAACTGGGGGGAACTGCGCCTGGGGGAATGGCAGACGATGAATTCTCATCTGGGAGTTCATCCATTATGGTGTCGCCGTCATTTTGCCGTCGGATGAAATTGTGTAGGATACAACAAGCAAGTACGATGCGACACTGCGAATGAATAGGATATGTCGGCCCCTTCTTAAGGTATGCAAACCGTCTCTTCAGCACCCCAAATGCTCTTTCTACAATATTACGTAGTTGAGCATGTCTGTGGTTGAACATCTCTTTCTTGCTGGTGTAGGCATGTCTGTTTCCTCGGTACTCAGCAATATGGTATGCTGTGTTGCGATAGGGTGCAACAAATTCACGAGTGTTGGCATACCCTGCATCTACCAGGTAAAACTTCCCCGGCGGAACTGTAAACCCGCTATGGTTCCTTGCCGATTGCAGGACCCTTTGGTCGGCAGCCGACCCCTCCCACCCAGTGAGGACATATGTAAAATTCATGGAGAAGTCTACTACAGCCATGACATTGAGAGAGACATTCCCTTTTCTGTCACGGTATCGATTTTGTTTGTCTCTGCTGACCAAGACAGGGATGTGTGTTCCGTCAATAGCCCCTATGGCATTCTATACACCAAAATAATGTTGTAAACATACACAATGTTTGAAAAAAAATTACATTTATTAGGGGGTTAACTATTACCTTGAAGTATGGGTAGAACCTTGCGTTATGTAAAATGCGAGTATGTGTTGATGTGCATGTAGTTGCGGTTTGCATGACAATGTATTCACGGGTCAACGCACAAACAGCATCCAACACTTCGTTGAACTTTCTGCTAATGGTCTCACCGGAGTGAATGTAGTCCTCCGCCAAAGCACGATTTGTGTGTCCATGGCCAACCATCTGCAGGAAATAGCATACGGCCTCAACTGAGCTGACGCCTCTAGTACCTCGCAACAAGCCACGACTCTCAAGCTTGTCGACAAAGGTCATTATAGTTTGTGGACGCATCCGGTATAGGTCATAAGCCCTTTGTTCGTGACCGGTCAATATTTCTAAAACCTTTATGTGGCCACTCCTGATGCTAACTGACCTAGGGATACGAGGTGGTGTGGAGGCATCAACGTCTACTGCGTCCATGATTGAGTATGCAATAGAGTCGGCAATTAAATCACCAACGTGAATCACTGGCCACAACAAGGAATCTAATAAAAGGTTGTTGAGCATGTCTTCTGATTGCGGTTGGTCATTGCTAGACATGATGCCTACATGTATAATGCAAACAACTACATAATAATTGCTACAACATAAGACAATCCAATTAACGTGCGAAAAATAAATTATTACAACACTCAATCAAATGAAATTGTACGGATATGTAATGTGTGTGCGGAAAGTAAATTATTACAACAGTCAATGAAATATAAATGTTTGGACGGAAAATAATTAACTTCAAATGCATACAAAATAACCCCTGCAATTATGTTCCCGATGGGCCAGCATCACTGGATGAAGGAAACCACATCGGTGGCACGCCTGGGAAGTTGGGTGGCGGGATAAATGGTGGCTGAGACGATGTGCCTGGGAAGTTGGGTGAAGAGGAAGACGACATAAATGGTGGCTGAGACGATGTGCCTGGGAAGTTGGGTGAAGAGGAAGACGACATAAATGGTGGCGGAGACGGGAAATAATATGAAGGCATTGGAGGTACAGATGTGGCAAAACCGAATTGTGACCTTTGACAAAGGTCGTTTAACCACAAGGTTATCTTTGAAGGGGTGTTTTGGAGGCCAAGGTAGATGTTGCGGTTGGTAGAGTCCTTGATGGCGTTCACAAGTGTAGTAAAAATGGAGGTGGGGGCATCGGGGAAATTGGCATTAAAATGTTGTAAAATGTTTGACAACTCTTCCTTTTCATAGGATTTGGTCATCATGGATGTCCCTAACTCGTGAACCTTTGTGTAAACCTGTGTGAACTCAGCCAGAACTTCATTGGAAAGAGTACATCGCTCTTGCGACGTTGATTGGCGTTTCCTGCGCGTATGGGTAGAATGACTCCTGCCCCCAACCGACGGGTTATCCGTTCGCACAGGCCGCGCGCTTTCACCCTCACTTTGCCCGGTAGTTGCGGGTACGCTACGCTCGTCTGTTGCCGAGTGTGTGTGCATGGGTGTATCAGGCGCGCCTAGGTCGACACTTACATCATCCTCAGACGCAACATCTGCATGAATCTGAGTGTCCGTCGAAGACATTGCATGGTGTCCTCTAGCAATGTTCCTCCCCGCCATTAGCTCTATGTCGTAGTAGTGGGGAAACGGGCGCCTGAGCAACCTTGTCAGGTCCCTGTCTGCCTACGCTTAAAAAAAAATGTGGTTGGCGATAATCATGTTTATATGTTTACATTTGTTAGGATAAAAGTTATGTATAGTGTGCGTACCGCAATGGCCTCTTTCCACTCAGGGGTGTCCGGTACAATGGGCTTGTGTCGGAGTTCATCCCATCCAACGCCACTCTTGTTGGTCAAACCCTTCAAATGGACGTAGTCCCTTTTAAGGTTCTTCCAGCGACATCTTATTTGGTCTAACTTAAACACGACGGCAACCCTATTATTGACATCAGAAGTTATTTCCCTCCAAGAGTCCCTAGTAAAATTACCATCAATACACCTGCCTAGGTCATATTGTCTACGCAATGCTGTCACCACAGCGACATCATACTCGCTTGTCCATACCATACGGTTGTTAGGGTCGACGGGAGGCATACTCGTGTAGTTGCTGCAATATTTGATGACATAATCAGTGTAAATGTTTAATTAAATTCAGTCACAACAGAAACCATTTATGTTTAATCAATACACAAACTGCATTGATTAACACCGAAAAACAAATAATGAAACACCAACGAGCATATAGGCAAGTTACAAATTATTATTGGCCCCAAGTTTTAGTTAAACAAGTTTTAAATCTGCCGTTATTTCCCCTATTAACCTAACCTAGACCTCACACTGATTTAGTTAAACAAGTTTTAAATCTGCTGTTATTTCCCCTATTACCCTAACCTAGACCTCACACTGATTTAGTTTCACATTGATTTAGATAAACAAGTTTTGAATCTGCTGTTATTTCCCCCATTAACTGATATTGGAGGATTAATAATGGTTACTCTAAATACAACATAGAGAGGAAAGTAAAACCAATGAAAGCTGAAATCCATAGCTGAAATCAATGAATGATATTTCCCAGAATACCAATTTCTATATCCAATTTCCAGATTTATGAAAGCCATAGCTGCTGCTATTATGATATCATAATAGTATCACAAAAAACATAACATCAAAATACAGAACATTAAAACAGAACAAATATTAGGCAGAGCAGCAGCAGCAGCAAAGACATTGCCATTAAAACAGAACAAATACAGAACATTAAAACAGAACAAATATTAGGCAGAGCAGCAGCAGCAGCAAAATGATATTTCCCAATGCTGCTTTTAAATCTGCTGTTGTTTTAAACCCTATTAACCTATGACTGACTCATTTGGCAGAGCAGCAGCAAAGACATTGCCATTAGAAGAACTGAAAGATGAGTTATAAATGTTGTTGTCCTCTTCAGGAATAGTGTGCACAATATTATAAGTGGATGATGATGATGGATTATCAGCAGTAGCAAAAAGAAATTCACAAAAAGTAGATAAATCACAAAAAGTAGATAAATCACGCAAGCAGGGAAAGCAAAGACAACCAAAGCTTCTTAGAGACACATAATTAGGTGTTTTGTTATATAGGGTAGCCAGTGGAGACTTGTATTCTCTATTTTTAGAGGGCAGACTGTTTAAATGAGAAACAATCAAATTAGTAGCATTTAATTCTTCAGTCTTTCCAATTGATTATCCAATTGCATATAAATGTTGGCAAGGATCTTGTTTATTTTATTCAGATAGAAGTAGGCTTTCAATATGGTTATAGAGCTTAGGAGAAGAGATAAAAACTCACCTAAGATTCCAAGCACCTTAAAAATGTCTCATATAATCTAAATTTCTACAAATCCAACCAAACCACGAGGATTGTATCCATTTCTTGCTCTTTTCAAAGAAGAAACCCTAGAAAAGGAGAATAAAAGATTCCAGTACTAGTAAGCACAGAAGATCCCTAACACTTGCTTTGAGTATTTCCAGATGGAATATGCATCAAAGATCCAAGAGCAGCTGCTACTTGTAGCTCAGTATGTGACTGACTAGAGTTAGGATTGTTAGAAGACAGATTGATGAGAAGGTTTGGCGAGGTAGTGTTATCATCAGAGGTAGTAGAAGGATCTGAGGCATGTTGGAGTTAGTAGAAATCTCCCCACCATTGTCAGTAACACATGCCTTCTCACCAGAGGTTAGAGAAATGCTATCAGTAATATCTTTAGCTGACTCATATATGACTGACTCATTTGGCAGAGCAGCAGCAAAGACATTGCCATTAGAAGAACTGAAAGATGAGTTATAAATGTTGTTGTCCTCTTCAGGAATAGTGTGCACAATATTATAAGTGGATGATGATGATGGATTATCATCAGTAGCAAAAAGAAATTCACAAAAAGTAGATAAATCACAAAAAGTAGATAGATCACGCAAGCAGGGAAAGCAAAGACAACCAAAGCTTCTTTAGAGACACATAATTAGGTGTTTTGTTATATAGGGTAGCCAGTGGAGACTTGTATTCTCTATTTTTAGAGGGCAGACAGTTTAAATGAGAAACAATCAAATTAGTAGCATTTAATTCTTCAGTCTTTCCAATTGATTATCCAATTGCATATAAATGTTGGCAAGGATCTTGTTTATTTTATTCAGATAGAAGTAGGCTTTCAATATGGTTATAGAGCTTAGGAGAAGAGATAAAAACTCACCTAAGATTCCAAGCACCTTAAAAATGTCTCATATAATCTAAATTTCTACAAATCCAACCAAACCACGAGGATTGTATCCATTTCTTGCTCTTTTCAAAGAAGAAACCCTAGAAAAGGAGAATAAAAGATTCCAGTACTAGTAAGCACAGAAGATCCCTAACACTTGCTTTGAGTATTTCCAGATGGAATATGCATCAAAGATCCAAGAGCAGCTGCTACTTGTAGCTCAGTATGTGACTGACTAGAGTTAGGATTGTTAGAAGACAGATTGATGAGAAGGTTTGGCGAGGTAGTGTTATCATCAGAGGTAGTAGAAGGATCTGAGGCATGTTGGAGTTAGTAGAAATCTCCCCACCATTGTCAGTAACACATGCCTTCTCACCAGAGGTTAGAGAAATGCTATCAGTAATATCTTTAGCTGACTCATATATGACTGACTCATTTGGCAGAGCAGCAGCAAAGACATTGCCATTAGAAGAACTGAAAGATGAGTTATAAATGTTGTTGTCCTCTTCAGGAATAGTGTGCACAATATTATAAGTGGATGATGATGATGGATTATCATCAGTAGCAAAAAGAAATTCACAAAAAAGTTGATAAATCACAAGTAGGAATTTGAGATGACACTCTATTTTTGTAGGGAAACATATGTGACAATCCCTCCCAAATATGCCAAGTAAATCCTAGGTCAATACGATCAAATGAAATTGGATTAAATCCTAGGTCAAACAATATTCAAATCTTTCTCCAATTAATTGGAGGGTCAAACATAGGCCAAATGAGCTCAAATTTCACCCATAGGTTAATGACGTGCACTAAAACATAATTAATTAATTAATTTTGTCTTTTAACCCACCATCACTCCTAATTAAACAAAACACATTCAAATCTTTTCCAATTTAATTGGGGGATCAAACAAGGTCATAATGGGTTCAAATTTGAACCATAGGTACATTAGAGGGTCTAGAATATTCTCATACAATTGGATTTTATGCTTGTACTCGTTTTAGGCCTAAAATAACAAAAACCCTTATGTGTACTTAATTGACCATGATAAAAGCAAATAAAGCAATTAATTCTTCAAATAAGAATTACAAAATATGAAAATGTGCACTTCAACATAATTTCTTTTCAACTAACAATATGGAGGCCATTAATCAAGAAGTTAAACATGTAAATCAGTAATAATCATATGAGAGAAAAATTTGGACATTAAAACATTTATTCCCATTTTTCTTCAACAAAAGGGCATACATATACATGAAGACATTTTCTTTAAATAAAACAAGTATAATAGGGCAATTGAACACAATAAGTGATTTTGCAAAACTAATTATGGGAAAATTGCATTTGAGTCCTCAACAATTATCTAAATTATCTAAATTGCATAAAAAGATTGGGATGTTACAATACTACCCACCTTAAATAAGATTGGGAAATTTTGCATAAAAAGATTTGAGTCCTCTACTTCTATTTCTACATCCTAGGGTGACTTGCATGAATCCTTATTATTGCCTTAGTGGCCATCTATTTCTTGCTCTGATGCCATTAATGTAACACCCCTCCCTAGGGTTTCTTACGAAACCAGAGGAAGCACAGCCTAATCCCCAACATTATCCATAATGTGGGGTACTTGGCATATTTGGGAGGGATTGTCACATACATGACCTCATAACAAGAAACAAATAACACTTGGCAGTATGTGACTGACTAGAGTTAGGATTGTTAGAAGACAGATTGATGAGAAGGATATTTTTGTAGGGAAACATATCTTCATTGAAAACAACATGTCGAGAAAAGTAAATTCTCCCACATGAGATGTGCAAACAACGATATCCTTTGTAAGCTTTGATGTATCCCAGAAAAACACAAGGCAGAGACCTTGGTTCAAGTTTATGCTTATTATAATCACGCAAGCAGGGAAAGCAAAGACAACCAAAGCTTCTTAGAGACACATAATTAGGTGTTTTGTTATATAGGGTAGCCAGTGGAGACTTGTATTCTCTATTTTTAGAGGGCAGACAGTTTATAATATGAACAACAGAGGAAAAAGCTTCAACCCAAAAGAATGTAGGTACACCACTATCGAACAGCATGGTCAAGCCAATTTCAACAATATGACAGTGCTTTCTTTCAACCAAACCAACTTAAGCATGTGTGTGAGGACAAGCTAGTTGATGGACAATACCTTCTGCTAACACAAACTCCTGCATTGCATGATTAACAAACTCACCACCACCATCAGTAACCACAACCTGAACTTTCATAGCAAATGGTCGAGCAACCATTTTACAGAAGAAAACAAACTATGGAAAGAAATCTGACTTTACAGAGGATAGAACCAGCAAAATCCAGACCATTCATCGACAAAAAGAGCATAGTACAGAAACCCATCTAGAATATTCTCTTGTAGCCGATCTCTTGTACAAAAACCCATTTAGTACAGAAGAAGCTCGCCCAAAAACCAGAAATCTCTTGTCCATCGACAAAAAGAGCATAGTACAGAAACCCATTTAGTACAAAAACCAGAAATCTCTTGTCCAAACGGTACTTGACATATATTATGGTTTTTAGAGTAAGGTAGCCGATGGCTTTTGCCAAGCATACAACAACTATTGCAGAAATGAAGAGATTTATTACAACTAAAGCACCGTCTACCCTAATTTGTGACAAACCTGATGAGAAGGGGGCGAGAACGAAGACAGAGTGTGGAAGCGGAGGTCTGGGCAGGGCCGCCGGAGCCGCCGGAGCACGATTGAGGAGCACAACTCAGCAACAGACGACCACCAGCTTCTGTGAACAGCTCCTCCAAAAGGCGTATGTGGAAGTGAACAACCTCGCAGCAGAAGGAGAGGAATAAGAAGGCACACGGACTAGGGTTTCTTCTTGCCTTGGACGAGCTAGGGTTCCTTCTGTGCGTCGACAAGACAATTCAATGGCAAAGCAGGTAGTACAAAATACCAGGGTAGGGCATGGGTACCTTGCTTTCGAGGGAGCTAGCCGCCCAGGTAGACCGGCGTTGGCAGGCGGCAGCATTGATGATGGTCCACGCTTCTCCACGGGTCGACTGGTGCACTTCATCTGCGACCTCGAGCAGCACTCCATCTGCGACCTCGAGCAGCTTTCGCTTTTACTTCTCACGGACAAACAGTAGTGAAGATGCGCCGAGAGAAGATGGGCGAGAGCTCGTCTGGTGAGGGGGAGAGGGAGGGTTGCGGGGTTGCGAGGGGAGGGTTGCGGGGTTGCGAGGGACCAGGGAGGGTTGTCGGGCAAACCGGATTGGAAATCCCAATCCTGCCTCGACGGGGATTGACTTAAACCTGATATTGGGATTCCGTTAGGCCAAAACGGGGCTCAGACTGGTCCGCTAGCCAAACACATTTCTTGTCCAAGCCGGACCGGATTGGGCCGCCGTGGAGCAAAACGACAGCGCCCAATCCTGGTCCAGGCCGGAACCAAACAGGGGCTAATTTCCCTGCCAGGTGCCGGCCTGCCTGTCACCGACTGACTGACTGATTGGTTGGATGGCCTATTAATGCTGTTGTAGGGGAAGACAATCAAGGCCGTTGTTTGACTCGTGATGAGGTGACACTGACGACTATCTTTACTTGATAAGACTTGAAACCGCCCCCTCCGACCACTCTGTTTTCCGCCTCCAAACCCTCATGTGGCTACCAACCACACTACGTGCTTACTCCTCGAACCATCATGCCCATCACATCTTTTCTCTCCTAACTCAACACATTTTTGCCGATTTGGATTCGGTCATGAAGGGTGTTTTTCTCATGACATTCTAAGCGCGATCGGTACTATCCATTGATCAGATGGGCACGTGATAGTTTGTCTTTCATCCAATAGGTGAGGGTATTTTTAGATCTGAACCACGCCATTATTTGATGGCGTATAATGTTTATTTTGAGGAAAATGCTCATGTGACGCGCAGGAAGAGAGGACTCGCGTTTTGACGCGGTCCTGTGATTGGTTTTCAACGTGAGACCCAACTGGCAGGAGGGTTTGGGTAGGTGGAGGTAATTTTACAGGGTGAGGTGACAAGAGTAGGTGAAAGACTGATTTGATAGGTGTGTGGAGAGAGATTGAGATAGAAATATAAAGAAAAGTTTGTTTTGCACATAATTTTTTATTTATAATGAATTTGTTGACGAAATAAAAACCGTTGGATTTGTTACGGAAAATACAATACAAAAAGACCAATATTAATATATTTTTGATAAAATAATATACATACTTATTAGGAATGGACGTATTCCAGAGACAGAAATATAAAGAAAAGATTATTTTGCACGTAACTTATATACATATTAGGAATGGACGATAAAATAATATACATACTTATTAGGGGTAGTGGGCACATTCTGGATGATAGTAGGCACATTCAAATAAAAGTGGGCGCATTGGCGCATTGAGGGCTATAATGGGTGCATTCATACAATAATGGACGCATTCTGGATAATAGTAGGCACATTTAAACAGTACAGTGGGCGCATTCAAGAAAAATTGGGCGCATTGAGGGCTATAATGGATGAATTCATACAATAGTGGGCGCATTCTGGATAATAGTAGGCGCATTCAAGCAAAAGTGGGCGCATTGGTACATTCAAGAAAAAATGGGCGCATCGAGGGCTATAATGGATGCATTCATACAATAGTGGGCGCATTCTGAATAATAGTAGGCACATTCAAGCAAAAGTGGGCGCATTGGTGCATTCAAGAAAAATTGGGCACATTGAGGGCTATAATGGGTGCATTCATACAATAGTGGGCACATTCTGGATAATAGTAGGCACATTCAAGTAAAACTGGGCGCATTGGTGCATTTAAGAAAAAATGGGCGTATTGAGGGCTATAATGGGTGCATTCATACAATAGTGGGCGCATTCTGAATAATAGTAGGCACATTCAAGTAAAAGTGGGTGCATTGGTGCATTCAAGAAAAACTGGGCGCCTTGATGGCTATAATGGGTGCATTCATACAATAGTGGGCGCATTTTGGATAATAGTAGGCGCATTCAAGTAAAAGTGGGTGCATTGGTGCATACAAGAAAAAATGGGCGTATTGAGGGCTATAATGGGTGCATTCATACAATAGTGGGCGCATTCTGGATAATAATAGGCACATTCAAGAAAAAGTGAGCGCATTGGTGCATTCAAGAAAAATTGGGCGCATTGAGGGCTATAATGGGTGCATTCATACAATAGTGGGCACATTCTGGATAATAGTAGGCACATTCAAGTAAAAGTGGGCGCATTGGTGCATTCAAGCAAAACTGGGTGCATTGAGGGCTATAATAGGTGCATTCATACAATAGTGGGCACATTCTGGATAATAGTAGACACATTCAAGCAAAAGTGGGCGTATTGAGGGCTATAGTGGGTGTATTCATACAAAAGTGGGTACATTCTGGATAATATTGGGCGCATTCAAGTAAAAGTGGGCGCATTTAAGCAATAGTGGGCGCATCAAGTAAAAATGAGTGCATTCATACAAAATGGGTATATTCTGGATAATAGTGGGCGTATTCAAGTAAAAGTGGGTGCATTTAAATAATAGTGGGTGCATTCAAGTAATAGTGGACGCATTCAAGTAATAGTGGGCGTATTTAAATAATAGTGGGTGCATTCAAGCAATAATGGGCGCATTCAAGCAATATTGGGCGCATTTAGACAATAGTGGGTGTATTCAAGCAAAATGAGGCGCATTGAGGAGGGAAGTAGTGAGTGCAATCAAGCGAAAATATGCTCAGTGGGCGCATTCAAGCAAAACTGGGCGCATTCAAGCAAAACTAGGCGCATTGAGGGCTATAGTGGGCGCATTCATACAAAAGTGGGTGCAATCAAGCAAAAGTGGACGTATTAAACAGTATAGTGGCATACTCAAGTAAATTTTGGCGCATTGAGGGCTATTGTGGGTGCATTCATACAAAAGTAGATGTATTCTGGATAATAGTGGGCGCATTCAAGCAAAAGTGGGTGCTACTTCCCTCCTCTCTTCTTTATTCTCTAAATATTTTCCTATTCTTTTTTTAAATATGTCAATATTGGTCTTGTTGAAATGTATTTTTTATAAGGATTGTAATGCATTTTATTTAATTAAAAAATTCCTTCTGGTTTAAAAGTTACAAATAAAACAAACAAAAAAAGTAAAAAAATAAAAAAAAAATCTGGCACATTGGCAGGTGGGAGTAGGTGGCTGGGGTTGGCAGGAGTTGACAGGTGGATGGCAGGCTTGACAGGACTGGCAAGTGGGTGGCAGGTGCACATGTAGCTGGCAGCGCGTCAAAACTCACATTTTTGCGAGTGTGCGTGACCAAATTTTAACCCTTATTTTGAGAGATACTTGTGAGCCGGCCGTTGTCCAATTTTTTTTATGAGTACTTCTCCTTCCACGTCTCACTACTCCAATGTTGAGCGGGTAGTTTTTCCAAATTTTGTTACGGGTACTTTTCCTGTCTTGTCTCGCTGCACATCATCCTGCAACATTGTTCTTCTCTACAGCTTTGTATCATTTCCTCTATTGGTGCTCCTCTCCAACAACATTTCATAATTCCTGCAAAAACCGCCCACTCAACCCTGATTAGCAGGAAGCTCATTTAGAAGCATAGAGGTGGAGATGTAATACTTTCAAACTTATACAACCGTCAAGTACACATGATTCCATCAAAGGATCACTTGTAATCGAGCAAGTAAAGATTTTTTAGAATTCCGCGAGAAGTAATGCCTTAGCTCGTCTGGCATGAAACCCTGGCAGGAAAGATTTCTGAATATTACATGTAAATTCCGTTGTAATAGTTTATACTACTTATTTGTCGGCAACCTTATCTTAGTTTCCGTCTTACACTCCAATGTCTACGTCCGATAGTAGGTTTATTTTCTACGTCTAACTAATTTTTGGCCACAAGTATACATCATTCATTCAAATCTGTTTGGAGTTGGCGATATCCCACTTTGTTTGGCACGAGTAAGTGCTTTCGATTTCATCACTAACCAGCGTTTATTGCCACGAAATCAAGCATTCGATTTCACTAGTAACCAGTTTTGAATTCAAGTATGCACCATTCATCCTGGATGAGAAACCAGACACCTCTACCCTCTACCATACGACCATGCCAATGCAGCAACACGTTAATTAAGGCAGTGACTAATTTTTTGTGTCAGGTGGGAAAACATGCAATAGAAAAGGAGGGGGAGAGAGAGCGTGGTTGTAGGGACATATATAAGGGAGAGGAGTGGCTATAAGGAACGTGAAGAAAAAGAAGAGAGAGAAATTAATTTTGCTCAAAACTTCCAATCTATAATGCTTCTTTTATGAAATAAAAAACGTTAGATTCGAAATAAAAATACATTAGAACAAGACCAATGTCGACATACTTTTAAAAAAGATAATGAAAACACAACAAATTTGACATAAGGACACATCAGTCCATAGATAACAACTCAATTATAAAAGAAAGTATATTAGAGGCACTACTTCCATCCTCTTCCTCATATGTTCTCTATATTTTGATGATTGAGGAGAGAGAAGAACAAAACACAGACTGAAGATAACAACAAACCGGACAAGAGATAACAACAAAATGAACCAGAGATAACAACTCAATTAGAAAAAAATAATTGCACTACTTCCCTCCCATTCTTTATATATTCTCTCTCTTACAAAAAAAAACAAATAATAATAAATTAGACCAGAGATAACAACAACCGAGACCAATGACAAGAACACATCTCTATATGATGAGTGAAACAAGGAGGGGAGAGAAAAAGATATAGCGGACCCAAGATAAAACGTAACATACCAGATATAACAACAAATTGAACCATAGATAACAACAATTTGGACAAAAATAACAATCAAATAAAAAACGTCATTACTTCCCTCCTATTCTTTATATTTTCTCTCTCCTACTACAACAACAAAATGGACCGAAGATAACAACAAAATTGATTAGAAATACCAACAAATTGGACTAATTATAACTAATAAATTTTAAAAAATTAATGGCACTACTTTCCACCTATTCCTTATATTCTATCACTCTTACAAAAAAAATTGTACAAGTGATAACAACAAAATAAATCAAAGATAGCAACAAACTAGATCAGAGATAAAAATGAATTGGACCAAAGATAACAACTCAATTAAAAAATAATAATGGATTGGAGATAACAACTCACTTGGACCAGATATAATAACTCAATTAAAAGAATTAATGGACTGGAGATAACAACTCAATTGAATAGGAGATAACAACTCAATTGTTGGATAAAGATAATAACACAATAGAATGTAGATGACAATAAATTAGACCAAAGATAATAACAAATTGGATCAAAGATATCAGATTATTATACTACAGATAATAATGAAACTAAAGAAAAGTTAATGGCACTAATTCCCTCATATTCCTCGCATTTTCTCTCTTTACAAAAACAACAAATTGAACCAACAACAACAACAAATTGGACCCGAGATAATAATAAATTTGACCAGAGATAAAATGAATCAGACCAGAGAGAACAATTCAATTAAAACAATGAACATGAGATAACAACTTAGTTAGAACAAAGATAACAACTCAATTGTTGGGTTAGAGATAACAAGAAATTGGATCGCATATAACAATGAGTTGGATCGGAAATAACAACGAGTTTGACCATAGATAACAACTAAACTGAAAAGAGTTAATGATACTACTTCTATAATGCTCGTGCCAAATGCCCAAGACTCTAGTAGAGTTTCAAGAATGATGGCTGGCCCCACAGCGCACCACATGCCTTAACTACATGCTTTGTCCTCACTCACATACAAGTCGAGATCAGCTTCACGATTGGGAACACATCCTAGTACTACTATAGGATGAGCATGCTTAACCACATAGTTCTTAGTGATGGGCTCCCCAAAAAGGAGGTGAACCTTGGTGATATAGGTAGTCCAATCAACCCTTTTAAGATCACTTTATCCAAGTTCTAAAATCCTAGGACGTTACAATCTCCCAACTTATACTCTTGACATCTTCGTCAAGGTTCAACTATATGGTCTCATAATATTTCTTATTTTAGTGAAGACCCAGCTCCTAGTCACGACTACCAGTGCAAGGGTAGCTACATCACCATGAATAGTCTTTCCAACATTCCTGGACCACAAGGTTCAAGACTGGAATACCATAAACCCATGTATGCCTCACCTATTGGAGGGGTTATGGCTCTAATATTGTGTTACAACTCGTTCCTAGCTTTGTTGGTAATCCTAGAGATTTAAGATAATCTTAATACTTATTATGTTTTTGTTAGTAATATTTTATCTTATAATTTATCTTAACTTTGTTACCCTTAAATATTTGTTTAGGCAACTCATAATCATGACTTAAGCATACTATAAAGATCTGAGTTGCAGTAATATAACATTAACACATACATGTATGCAAGAAGAGAGTTAATGACATTGGAGGAAATAATTAATAAATAATTTTTTATTTGAGAATATTATCAAAATAATATTTTATTATTATATATAATTTAATTATAAATCTAACAACAAAATAATGAACCAAATTGAAGTTAAAATGAGAGAGTTATGCCCTTTTTAGTAAACATGTACAGAGTGTCGCGACCGTGACGCGGTGTCGTGTGTCACGACCGTGACAATGTGTCATGTGCCGCGAACGCGATGCTGCATTATGTTCTGTGACTGTGATGATACATCATGTGTCGTGACCATGACACTAGTTCAACGATCACGGTGGATGCCGCCCAGGATAACCAATCATAAAACGATCATATCTCGGGCTATACTTATCCGTTTTCAATGAAACGAAGTGCGTTGGAACCACAATTTGATCCTCTATCGTCTGGAACTCTTCTTTAAATGAAAGAAAGACCTAGAAGGTAATTTATGGGGCAATGTTTTGGGAAGAACGTGAAGAACGACAAAAATCCAAGGGGGTTGTCATAGATTCAACTTGGTAAGTAGTTTTAACCGTTGACTCATCCTTCTCTTCATTTTCTCTTGCTCAGAATCCTTAATCCAGTAAATTTGAGGTTTAGATTAACCTTAACTCTTCATCTTCTACCTATAGCAGACCTCCTTTAGAGTTGAAAGGAAGAAGAAACTGCTGATTTGCTAGGGTTTTGATATGGATTTAATATTTTCATAGATGGGCTACATTTTTAAGGTGTTTTCACACCTTAGGGTGAGTGGGTACTTCCTTTAAATAGTACATTGCACAAAAATCATTTAAACCATCAACAATCTTCAATTGCTTAATATGTGACTACAAATCCTAAATTGTCTTTTTGATCTAGTTTTTGCAAAATGATATGAAATGGATTCTTCCTCTATTTTGATGAATTTCATATTATAAAGTCATATTAGGAATGGATACAATCCATATTAATGAGAATTCCCTAAGTATTTGCAGAGGTTATAAGAGTAAATTGAAATTTAGGATTTTTGACTATGATTGAAATTGTTGTATAATTAAATAGAGAAATTTGTCTATCTGGATCTCATTGATTATGAATTCATATTTATCTGAATGTGTAGTACATACATGTCAGATACTATCTTGAATTTTGTATGATGTGAATAATGTTTGCTTGATATTTTAGTAAAGAGGGTGAAACCCTAGATGAGTAAAAAGTTGGAAATTTGTGAATAGATATTTTGAAATCCATTTGAAGTGCTTTTCTTGACATCATAGACTTTATTTAGTCAGTGTTATTCTTGATGCATGATATCTCAGTGAATGGTTTGGAAACCTTAATTTATCTCAATTCAAAGATTTCATACATATGTTGATTGTATATGACTTTGTTGAAAGCAACCTTTATTCACTAAATGTTGATGACACATTAAATCCTTATGTGAGTCATGTGATTAGTGAATGAGGTAAATGAAACCTTAAGTATAGGGTGTTCAATGAATTATGTATTGTAATATCAATGTTCTCAGTATTACGGATGCTTAATAGTTCAGTTGTGGTAAATGTTATTAGATGATCTATGAAATGAACGGTTTATAAAGATAAACTAAGATATGTTGGTGTGATGATTGAATTGTGAATTTAAAGAGTGAATTAGACATTTAGATGCCACAAACATAGTAGAATCCTCACAGGATGAGGCATGCGCTATGGGGAGAAAATAGTTTCCTGACTGGAGGTAGTCCAGATTGAGGTAAGCCAAAGCACACCAATAGGATGTGGGGGTCTTGACCAGTAGGGAAGACTCCTTATAGTTGTGTGGTACTGAACACCAATCAAGAATGTTGGTGGTACCTGTGTTACATGTTGTAGTGATCAGTGTCAGTAGGTTCACTGATGCACATTAAGCCTGAGGGCTTTGATTCACCTCCTGAGTACCCATGTTGAGAGGTGGAGTCTGAGATATCCGACCACTCCCATTATCCATCGAGAGGCAGTTGTGCCAAGGCCCACTACAGATGGGGTCTTACTCAAGAGACAGACTTGGGAACCTGGGCAAGCTTCTAAGTCTTGTATAGTGAGATTGTAGCTTGGTGCGATTCTTTCACATGTTGTGGTACACCTCATGTGGGTTCAGGGCATAATAAGATGAATGAGAGGTTAAACAAGTGTGTGCAATTATTCAATTATTCTTTGTATGTTTCTAAATTATTATTTCTCTTTATTATCAAATAAGAATGTTCATATATTGATTTACTCTTGTAGATTTCTAGAGTATTGTTCCTTATTTATGTTTATGAATGATTAGTCTCTTTAAAGCTTACTGTTTTTATAATTGATATCAATTTCTAAATAGTATATCTATAATTATTTAAGTGCTTTAAATTGTTTCTTTGAAGTATTCATTCACTGAGTGAGTAGGCTCGCTCCTCTACTCACAATTTTTAGGGAAACCACATGGACTGAAGATGTCATTGCATCAGTGTAGATCTGCCATAGGAGTTAAGTATGTGATTAGTTTAGATCAGTCGATCCCTGTCACTCTAGGTCCTTGTATAGATGTGAGAGAGTTGTAAATGATGTTTTGTATCTTTGTTTTCTTAATAAGAGAGAATGCATCTGATTATCATGTCGTATGTACATGAAAGTGTGAGAAACAAAATGAATGTATGGATGTGTATCATTAATGTGGATATCATATTAGAGTAATCAAAGTTTTATTCTCTTGTAAAGTTTGTTTATGTGATTGGATGTGAGAAAACAAAGATTTTGAAATGAAATAAAAGGAAAAAATTTGGGAGTGAACTTTGCATTAAGTGTAATCCTCAAACTTATGCCCTAATCTCATGATTAGTGGTAATCGTGGGATGCGGGTGTAACATCTTGGTATCAGAGATTAGGTTGAGTCGTTAGGGACCATTTGGATAGAAAGCTAGAGTTACATGTGTGATAATTAGGAGTTGATGTGTTAATAGCTCTAGGAAGTCTGGGTATTTGGATACCCTGGACCAGTATATGGATACCTAGGTTGACCAGTATCAAGCTACTCTGACTATACTTCTCTGAATGCCCTGGACAGACATGCAATGGAAGGATGTACTAGAGAGAAACCCTAGAAATATTAAGGTTAGAAGACTAGGAAGAAATGAATGGATTGAGCATAAGAATAGAATGTGATGCAACTCTTGTTCTATAATTTCTTCTTTGATTGGAGATCTATATAAATGATCTTATATATATTTGAATTTAAATATTCAGTTCTTAGAAATATATGTGGTCCTTTGAGATTCTTGTACACTATGAAGTTAATTCAATTATTGTTTACATTCTTTGTATAAACTAGACCAAAGGTTATTTTTAAACGAGTCTACCATGAGTGGATATTCTTTCTATATGTTTGAGATATATAGAAGTCGGTTAATCTTGAGTAGCTCTTGGCTTCAGGACTGTAGGTTTGGCCTAGTTCGGATGGCAGGATCTGTTACTGGGATCTAATGAGTCATATTAATCAATATAATAAGAGTAATTAAACTATGGATAGGTAAACTTAGAATGTAACAAATATGTAAGAACATTTATATGTTGAAATATAAGAGAAATATTAGATTAACTAAGAATTAGTTGGAACTGATATCTGAGATCCAAATTTGGGGCCTCGAATAAGAAACCATAAATTGGGAATGTAGGAAGAGGGATATAGATACAAGACATACATTAGAATGTAACATACAAAATTAAGAAGAAAGGATGGATAAAGAGAATTGAACTATGTAACTAATTGATGCACTTTAACCAATCTAAAATCAAGCAAAGATAAGAGAAAACTACATGGAAAGCCAAGATCAAAAGAATCAATTAGAATGAATGGATCATATAATCGAATAAAATGTACTTATGTGCTCTACAACAAAAGTGAAATAGGAGAAAAGAGTTAAGTATGCAATAAGTACATAGAAGTGAAGTTCAAAAGAATGAAAGTGAGGATAATTAGATAAAAATGTAAATTATAAGACTACGATAAGAAAATAAGATGAAACAAAAAAATAAGTGATGGAAATGATGAGTTTGATTTAGAAAGGGGGGTTACATGATTTAACAAGGAGCATGGAATGTGTACTTTTATCATAAAGTTTATAGCATTCATCCTTACAAACTTTTGATTCAAAGTCTCTATTTAGTAGCAATCTAGTTGACATCAAGTGTGTTCAATAGGTTCCTAATGATGAAAAGGAACTAGTTCTTAAATAAGAACAAAGATGCGGCTAAATAAATGAATCAACTCATATAAAGGTAAATTGTATTCAGAATGTAAAAGCTTGATTGAAAAGGAAACTATTGTTAACCCCTGCATGAGCCGTTTGATTTAAAATGAAGTACATGTAACATATTATGCAATAGTTGAAGCTAGTAGGGAGAATATTGATTTAGAATTTCAACTAGACAAAAGTAAAAGGATGATAAGAAAGTTTATATGGCATGGGATATGGAATCATACACAAAAGTGAGAAACATGGTTATCAGAGATAAGTAAAAGTAAATAATGACATAGGGAAGAGTAACAAACAGGTAGCTGATGATAGAAAAATAAAGAAGGGGCTGAAACATGAGGGAGGTATATAAATGATAAAAGAGAGAGATTGTGAGATGTGAGGAAATGTGAAATAGTCTAGTCTCCTTGATGACGACTAATATGAGAATTGTGTTAAGTGAATACTTGAAGATTATAATTTTATGTCTCAAAATCATCTTCTCTTTAGTATCCTCTTTAGTGAGTGTAACATGGGATGAAGGGATAAGAAAATAAATTACAAATGATACAAAATAGTCATGAGAGACACATCTATGAAATATACTAATGACACATAATATGATGTTGAAACCCTACAAGGGTAGATCAAGAAAGAATTCTATCAAAATGGTCAAGTAAGGGAAAGAAAATTCAAGTGTTAAAGACAAGGAAGACCTTAGTAAACCTCAAGAGAGTTAAGGTTTGTATATCACAATAAGAGAGTAAAATATTGTCACAATAATGCCATGTTACTGATAATGATCAAAACCTAGAATGTTTAGAGTTGTAGTAGTTCAAGGGATTTCAATAGTGATTTGACCTTGAGCATGAACATCTCTATAAAATAAAATCATGAGATCATCAATATGAGAAGAAAATAGCAGTTACAGTATTCATGGGTTTAAAGGTTGCAAATGTGAAAGATAGATAAACAATATGGAAATGAGTATGAATGAAGGATAAAAATAGATTTGAAATATAAGAAGTGTGATTTGAACAAAAGGAGAAGTGCACCATGAGAAAAGTGTAATATAAAATAAATTATTGCAGTGGTAGAAAGAATGGTAAATAATCTATTCTTACCTTGAATACTTCAATGTTAGGGATGTTTATTCTAGATGACAAAATGACCAGGATAAGTAAGAAGAAGTTGTAATGCGTAAGAAGAGAAGTCAGAGAAAATAAATAACTTTCAACAATATGTGAATTTTTTTTAGAAGTATAATTTATTGAAGGTATATTAAGGGATGTAAATTGGTTCTACGTATGATTTCGGTGTACATGTGCAAGCAATATGTTAATTAAAGGTGTATGATAGTTTCAATCCTTTATACCAGTAATCCAGCTTTGTATTGTATAATTGTTGTTGAATCTAGTCTTCCAACTCATGAGTGATTTTCTATTTGAGTAGCATAATAGTAAGATTCTAAACAACATGATGAACTCTCTTTTGTGACTCAAAGGTAATACAAAACAATAATACATATTGAGCTATATGAATTGAGATAGTTGGATATGATTATCAATGTTGAGGTAACACCTCAAGAGTATGAAAATATTAAAAATGGTTGTTTCTCTTTTCTATGATTGATTGTGGCATAGAGAATTCTTTTGTTATCATTGAGAAGGCTTGCTTAAAATATGTTGTGATTAAAAGAGAAACAAATGTCTCAAAGTTGAAAATAAAATTCTAGACTGTAGAATTCAAAAGCTTAAAAGGAGAGAGATACCCCTAGTAAAGGTTCTTTGGAGGAATCATGGTGTAGAAGAAGCTACTTGAGAAGTGGATATGGAGATGTTTAACAAGTATCATTTCCTCTTTTAGAGATTCCGAGACGAAATTATTATTAGAGGGGGAGAATTGTTACAACCCGTTCCTAGCTTTGTTGGTAATCCTACAGATTTAAGATAATCTTAATGGATATCATGTTTTTGTTAGTAATATTTTATCTTATGCTTTATCTTAACTTTCGTACCCTTAAATACTTGTTTGGGTAACTCATAATCATGACTTAAGCATACTATAAAGATCTGAGTTGGAATAATATAGCATTAACTCATACATGTATGCAAGAAGAGAGTTAATGATATTGGAGGAAATAATTAATAAATAATTTTTAATTTGATAATATTATCAAAATAATATAGTATGACAAAATTCAATTATGAATCCAACAAAAAGGAATGAATCAAATCAGATTTAAAATGAGAGAGTTATGCCCTTTTTAGTAAACATGTATAGAGTGTTGTGACCACGACGATGTGTCGTGTGTCGCGACCATGACGATGTGTTGTGTGCCATGATTGTAACACTATGTCGTGTGCTATGAACATGAAGGTTCATCATGTTCCGCAACCACGATGTTGTGTCGCGACCATGGCGGATGCCGCCCAAGACAACCAAACGTAAAACAATCATATCTCGAGCTATACTTATCTATTTTCAATGAAATGAAGTGCGTTAGAACCATGATTCGATCCTCTATCATTTCAGACTCTTTTATCAATAAGAGGGAGACCTAGAAGATGATTTCTATGGAAATTTTTGGGGAATAATGTGAAGAACGACGTAAATCCAAGGGGGTTTCCATAGATTTGACTTGGTAAGTAGTTTTAACCATTGATTCTTCCTTCTCTTTATTTCCCCTAACTGGGAATCCCTAATCCAGTGAAATTGAGTTTTGAGTTAACCTCTGATCTTTATCTTCTACCTACAACAGACCTCCTTTAGGGTTGAAAGGAAGAAGAAATCACTGATTTGCTAGGGTTTTGATATGGATTTGAGATTTTTAGAGATGGGCTACATTTTTAGGTTGTTTTCACATCTTAGGGTGAGTGGGTACTTCCTTTAAATAGTACATTGCACGAAAATCATTTAAACCATCAAAAATCTTCAATTGCTTTGTATGTGACTACAAATTCTAAATTGTCTTTTTGATCTAGTTTTTGATAAATGATATGAAATGGATTCTTCCTCTGTTTTGATGAATTCCAGATGATAAAGTCATATTAGAAATGGATACAATCCATCTTAATGATAATTTCTTAAGTATTTGTAGAGGTTATAAGAGTAAACTAAAATTTAGGGTTTTCGACTATGATTGAAATTGTTGTATAACTAAATAGAGAAATTTGTCTATCTAAATCTCATTGATTATGAATTATTATTTATCTAAATGTGCAGTACATACATGCCAGATACTATCTTGAATTTTGTATGATGTGAATAATGTTTTCTTGATATTTTAGTAAAGAGGGTGAAACCCTAGATGAGTGGAAAGTTGGAAATTTATGAATAGATATTGTGAAATCCATTTGAAGTGCTTTTCTTGAAATCATAGACTTTATTTAGTCAATGTTATTCTTGATGCATGATATCTCAGTGAATGTTGTGGAAACCTTAATTTCTCTCAATTCGAAGATTCCATACATATGTTGATTGTATATGACTTATTGAAAGCAATCTTTATTCACTGAATGTTGATGACACATTAAATCCTTATGTGATTCATGTGATTAGTGAATGAGGTAAATGAAACCATAAGGATAGGGTGTTCAATGAATCATGTATTGTGATATCAATGTTCTCAGTATGAGATGTGGTGATGCTTAATAGTTTAGTTGTGGTAAATGTTATCAGATGATCTATGAAATGAAGGGTTTACAAAGATAAACTAAGATATGTTGATATGATGATTTAATTGTGAATTTAAGGAGTGAATTAGACATTTAGATGCCATGAACATAGTAAAATTCTCATAGGATGAGGCTTGTGCTGTGGGGAGGAAACAGTTTCCTGAATGGAGGTAGTCCAGATTGAGGTAAGCCGGAACACACCAATAGGGTGTGGGGGTCTTGACCAGTAGGGAAGACTCTGTACAGTTGTGTGGTACCCAACACCAATCAAGAATGTCGGTGGTACATGTGTTACATGTTGTAGTGATTAGTGGTCAGTAGGTCCACTGATGCACATTAAGCATGAGGCTTTGATTCACCGCCTGAGTACCCAGGTTCAGAGTTGGAGTCTGAGATATTCGACCGCTCCCATTAGCCACTGAGAGGAAGACGTGTCGAGGCCCACTGTAGATGTGGTCTTACACAAAAGATAGGCTTGGGAACCTGGGCAAGCTTCTAAGTCTTGTACAGTGAGATCATAGCTTGTTGCGATTCTTTCACATGTTGTGGTACACCTCGTATGGGTTCAGGGCATAATTAGATGAATGAGAGGTTAATCAAGTGTGTGTAGTTATTAAATTATTCTTTATATGTTTCTAAATTATTATTTCTCTTTATGATCAAATAAGGATGTTCATATATTGATTCACTCTTGTAGATGTCTAGAGTATTGTGCTATATTTATGTTTGTGAATTATTAGTCTCTTTAAAGCTTACTATTTCTATAATTGATATCAATTGTGAAATAGTATATCTATAAATAATTAAGAGCTTTAAACTATTTCTTTGAAGTACTCATTCACTAAGTGAGTAGGCTCACCCCTCTACTCACAATTTTTAGGGAAGCCACAATGACTGAAGATGTCATTACATCAGTGTAGATCTTCCATAAGAGTTAAGTATGAGATTAGTCTAGTTCAATCGATCCATGTCACTCTAGGTACTTGTATAGATGTGAGAGAATTATAAATGATGCTTTGTATCTTTTTTTCCTTAATAAGAGAGAATGTATCTAATTTTAATGTCGTGTGTACATGGAAGTGTGAGTAACAAAATGAATGTGTGGATGTGTATCATTAATGTTGAGATCATATTAGAGTAATAAAAGTTTAATTATCTTGTAAAGTTTTCTTATGTGATTGGATGCGAGAAAATAAAGAGTTTGAAATGAAAAAAAGGAAAAAAAGTTTGGAGTGAACTTTGTATTAAGTATAATCCTCAAACTTATGCCCTAATCTAATGATTAGTGGTAATTGTGGGATGTGGGTGTAACATACTATGACATCCTACTACGCTAAATGATATTACTCAAAACAAAACATGTGATAGATAGCTAATTAACCACATATCCATAAAAGAGGGTAACTTCAAACTGATTTGGCCATCACCAACATTATCAAGAAAATTTGCATATAAGTCCAACAACCTACATAACATCACATACCATACCAAATGTTTACACATATGTCTAGTGGCGTCGGCCACAACTTGTATACGAAATAGATGTTCTACATATACATGACATTCCTCTGGCATTACGACCTTTACCACAATGATGCTGTCCATAAATCAAATTATTTCGTGGATTGGATTTCTCACTTCTTTCTCTCATTCAAAACCGTGCATGAGACTTTCGTCTTACTACCAAAAACCGAGTCAAGGTACACATATCATCTACAAAACATCAACTGTCCGGACTTGAGAGTAGAAGGATGACTCTAGGACACACTAACTACAAGAAAACCTTATGCTGCTACTACTCTCCAACTTGCTTTTCTGTCCCTCCACGAACCTGACGACGTCACTGACGATCACCTAAAAAGATGTGGTGACCCACGAGGTAAGACCCATGTCCCAACGAGCGATATAACTCTCAACACCGATTATATATTACAATAGGTTATATAGTTAAGAAGATTAAGTAGATAAAACAGACTAAGAAAATAAAATAGGTAAGCATGATGAGCATAATATACAAAGGAATAGCTATGACTATCATCTTCTATAGAATTGATTTCTCTTACTACATTATATATCAACTAAACATTATAAGAAACAAGGCAAGGGTTATCAACCAATGTGAATCCTATTTAACCCTAAACAAATATGCTACACTACTGGATTATATGTTTTAATAAGCCCTCGGGAGTTTAAGATCTACCACTCAGACTCCAACTGACAACTAGGAAGTACTATTCAGTTACGTACAAGATCTAGAAGAGCCAGAATCCTAAGATCTCTTCTGCCCTCGGTTAGTATGAGTCAGCCACAATGACATATATAGTCAAGCTACAAACAACCTATTATGCCCTTGGTATATAGGTCGCAACACTAGTAACCAGGGTATACAAACCCTATCACCCGAGATACAACCCCAATTGTCCTCAATCACATGACATATACAAGTGTCTGAGATACAGCCTCGATCGGTCTCAATTCAAGCCATGACCACAACCATCCTCCAAACCATGGGATAAAGACGACAAGGATTTACTCTCCCTACACCCACATATACTCAATAATATAAGACTCTGGGCTTCCCTTTTGGAATACTCATTTCCCCATCCATAAAGTCCTGACACTGGAATGGTTCTACAACACAGGGCACTATATGATTAGGGTTTGACTTGGTTAGTTAATGCCAATTGGGTGAGTTAAGACTGCATCAATCAAGTTGCATACAAACCCTAAAAGATTACTACAAACATGGGTACATTACAACTCTTGAAGATATAAAATGTATGAGATATATTCTTATTACATCATCACAAGATACAAATCTTTGTCACACATGAAGATGATCAAACCTCCATAAAGGCTTAAACCATGCCCAAAGGTCATGAAGACTGTCACACTATCTCCTGCAAGAACACAATTATCTTTCCACATCTTATAAAAGTTTCATCAAACCATCACCATACTTGTCATAGATATGATCAACATAAAATGGAATTAAAGAGATATAATGTTCATAAGATAACATAGTAGAGTTATCATAATATTAAGAGGTTATTCCTTCACCAACCAACATACAAGAAAGCAAAGTATGAGTATCCATCATCACCTATTTATATTAAGGCTATCTTCAACAAATTAGATTGAATTGATGATACAAATCAACACACAAGGATAAACCATCAGATTATACCCTTAATTAGGTCAAAGCATGAACATATACACCTAACATACCTATCAGATCATGGATGTAATGAAACCAAGACATCACCATCGAATCATGAACTCTCATGAAACCATCAGATTGTGTCATCAAACCAAAACCATTGAATCAACAATTAGAGAAACCATTGACTCATAAGACTAGGATAGCCATCATATCATACACCTAGAAGAACCATCAAATCATGGGCCTAGTATGGCCATTGGTTGTGAACCAATAGGTGAACCATGGGATGTGGATATCCAGGTGCACCATTGTTTGTTGACACTATGTAGATCATCAAATCTTGCAAACAATGAATCCATTTGTTGTGGACCATTGACATGGAACCAATGAAACCATCAAGTCATGACATAGGGAGACCATCAAGTCATGACCCAGTGAATCCATTGGTTGTCAATACTAGGTCAAAAATATCTAAAGCAACAAGCAAAACCATAGTTTGGTGGAGTGAGGAAAACCTTCATTTGAAACCACTTGAAAGAAGCACCAAAACCATCAGTTGTGAAGGAAATTATAGCCATCATTTTCAATCACAAGAAAAGGTCCAAAATAACAACTAAGTCTAAGCCATCATTTGACACAAGAAGTCAAACCATCGAGTCTCAACACAAGAGAGGAAAATAGTTCAAAACCTTAGGAAAAGCCATTGTTTTAGGGGACCAAAACCATTGATTCCCACATGCATGCGAGGTCTGGATTTCTACTTCCAAAGAAGAAATGTGCACAAGGTTCAGAGCTACATCAAGAAGGATTATCTACTCAAGATCTACCACATAAGCTCAAATCCTAGGAAGAGATAACATCTGACTACTTAGTACTACATTTTAGAGCAAGATCTTGTACTTGCAAGCTAAGAGTAAGCAATAAATGTGGAGAAAGTTATATAACTCACCTCAAATTTGATGAAGAAGGTCCAAGAAGCAAGGTAGATTGAAGAGAGAGAGAGATAAGAAACCCTATAGCCCAAGCACTTTACACATCCAAGCTATTTCCTTCTCCAAGAACAAGAAAACCCTAGGTCAAAGAAGCAAGAAGGAAGATGTTCTTCAACCTCAAGCACATGCTCCACCAAGAACACCAAGGGTCTGGCCAAGAAGGAAGAGAGAAGAAGCTAGGACAACAAGGAAAATGAAGGAAAGAGGAAAATCTTACTTGCTTAGGTCAAGAACAAGATAAGGAAGATCCATACAACCAAGAAGAGGGTAGATCCAAACCCTAGGTGTACATGCAAGCAAGATTGGCCAATCTTATTCTACCTTGAGCTCCTTCTTCTTCACCAAGCAAGAGGGGTGAGCTCCAAGCAGAAAGAAAGAAAAAGAGGATTCTAACGAGATTGTTTTCATGGAAGGAGGGATGTATATAAAGCTTGGAGAGAAAGAGAAAGTAAGGTAGAGGTATCAAGCCATGCATGTCATGTGTCCAAGGACAAAACATTCATCCATGCAAAACCAGGCCCACCATCATTTCTTAATAGAAGGGGGACCATCGGATATCAACCCCAGAGGAACCATCGACCTCTAACAATAGGTGTTCCATCGGGTCATGCCTTCACTTGGCCACCAAAGCAAACCTTAGGTTTCCATTGGTTGTGCACCTCACTTGGAGAACGATCGACCTAGGTTGTGCCTCAAATCAAACCATTAACCTTAAAGACACCCAAGAGAACCATTAGATCCAAACACCTAGAGGTTGTACCATCAGATCCCAACATCCACTGGAAAGACCATCGAGCTAGGGCATCTAAGTGAGCAAACCCTAATTTCAACACAAGGTTAGATGTTGCCACTAAACCACGGTTCAACAACGTGCCCCAAGATACAAATATGTCAAACATGATATGAAAACCCATGAGGAACAACAAGCATGTGACAAATTCCTAAAAAAACCCTAGATATATGTAAATTACATAAAAGCCCTTATAAACACATAAATTGTATAACTTGCTCAAACACTATCCAAACTGGACCAAACTTGAAACTTAGCCTTATCACAAGATATCAAGGCACACATTAGGGTTTAATTAAGATTTGCAGCACTTAATTAAGGTAAGAAAGCATGCTCAACCATAAAACAAGGTTAGGGGTCTTACAACCATAAACCCTTAACAAGGATTTTGCCCCCGAAATCCTACACACACAAAGATATGTACTTCCTACGCATCTCATCCTCTAACTCCCATGTGGCTTCCTCCACACCATAGTGATTACACATCACCTTCACTAAGGATATATCCTTCTTCTTCAGCTTCTACACATGCTTATGTAGGATCAACACAAGACCTTCCACATAAGACACATCCTCCCCTAACTCAACCTCTACTGGATGTAACGTCCGACTTGTATCAAGGTGGCACTTCCTCAACATAGAAACATGAAATACATTGTTCAAACTGTGAAACTCTAGTGGTAACTCCAACTTGTATGCCACCTTCACAACACACGCCACGATAGGGTAAGGTCCCATAAACCTAGGAGACAACTTACCCTTCTTACTTAACCTCAACACACCCTTACAAGAGGAAACCTTGAGATATACATGGTCTCTAAATACAAACTCCAATAGTCTACGATGGTTATTGACATACGAATTTTTTCTGTCATGGGATACCTTCAATTGTTGATGTCCTTGATGTTCTTTGTCATATGTTGTACTAACTCAGGACCCAAAAGTTGATACTCAACTATGTTGTAGAAACAAAGAGGTTACCAACAATGTTTCCCATACAAAGCCTCATATGGTTCCATGTTGATAATTCTTTAATAACTATTGTTGTAGGAAAAATCAATTAAACTCAGATGGACATCCCAAAAGCCAAGACACTGCTAAACTCATGATCTCATAAGATCTTCTAAATTATGAATGTTATACTCTTATTGGTAATTAATCACTTGTTTGATTAGCTACCTTCTTGCAACAATTGAACTGGATTCATTTGAGAGAATTATTTTAGTAAAATCTAGAGTACGGATTAGTAGCAAAACATGAGAGTGAGGATGTTCTTATAATAAAATTCATATGATTATTATTGGTCCTTAGTTTATCACCTTGAGAGAAAGATACGCTTGGATAGAAATCTATCTGGATTCAATAGAAGGAAGAAGTGGGTACCTTTTATGACTGATTGTAAAAAATGTTAAGGATCTATATATATTTGAAGAGAAGGTTTTGCATGGTTGAGGCTAGTCTGATTGGTGAGACCCAATCCAAGTTTCTTTCTTTATTATTTCGAAATTATCTTTATTTTTTTATACCTTTGATAACTTAGGTTTACTACTTGATTAGATTAATTCATTTTTTAATTTGAACACCAATTTAATCGCTTGATTTGAGTAAACTAAGACAAGATATCATATTCCTATTCTCTTGTTCTCCTTGTCCCTATGTTCGACCCTGTATTACTCTAATAGACTCCATATTGAGTTGTCAACATCTGGAACCACCATCCTATTATGGAAGCAAATTGTCCCATCATCTGACTCATGGAAACCATCATGCTTCCTATTGCCAAACTCTAACCTGATATATTGTATCATGGTATAATTCTTCTGTACATCTCTGATATGTTGTATTAAGGTAGACTTAATCTATAGTTGTGATAGCAATGATGCCAACAAAGAAACCTCCAAATGTACATTCATCTTACAGAGAGACACTAGCATTTCCCTCTTGTGACACATCATGGAGTGTAAATGTGCCTTGTCTGTAGATGATGACAAAGATAATTTCCTTCTCAAAGCATCAACCACCCATTCACCTTCCTTGGATAATAGTCTATCATGTAGTCATAGTCTTTTATCACCTCCATCCATCTCCTCTACCTCATTTCAGCTCCTACTTCAAGAATATGCACTAAAGATTCTTGTGGTCGGTGAAGATCTATTACTTCTCCCCATATAGATAGTGTCTCCAAATCTTCAGGGAATGTACCACACCTATTAACTCTAGGTCGTGTGTCTTGTAGTTGTCCTCGTGTTTCTTAAGTTGTCACAAAGCAAAAGAAATCACATTCTTGTCCTACATCAACACACATCCCAAGCCGATGTAGCCCTTCCCTTACTCTGGAAGCACTAACACTGGAGCACTGGTTAGATTCTCTTTCAATAAATGGAAAGAATATTGACACTTGTCATTCCAAACAAAAGGAACACCTTTCCTAGTCAACTTAGTTAGGGGTAACACTACAACACTAAAATTCTTAATGAATCTCCTATAGTAACCCGCTAAACCTGGGAAGCTTCAAGTTAAAGTCAGTGTATTAGGCTGCTCCCACTCCATCACTGACTCATCCCTCTTCGAGTCTACAAAAACACCCTTAGTAGTTATGATGTGACTAAGAAAAGATATCTCCATCAACCAGAATCACACTTTTTGAACTTGGCATATAATCGATGCTTCCTCAACAATGCTAATGATTGGCGAAGATGTTGCTCATGCTGCTGAATGTCCCTAGAGAATATCAAGATATCATCTATAAACACAACTACTAATCGATCCAGATACGGCCTGAACACCCTGTTCATTAGATCTATAAACATTTCTGGTGCATTTATTATCCTAAACGACATAACCAAGAACTCATAATGACCATACCTTGTCCTAAAAGTATTATTAGGTATGCATCCACTTGATCCTCAACTAGTGTATTATGACCTCGTATCTATCTTGGAGAACACTGTTGCACATCTCAACTAATCAAACAGATCATCAATCCTCAGCAATGGGTACTTGTTCTTCACTGTAACCTTGTTCAACTAGTGGTAATCTATGCAAAGACTCATGGAACCATCCTTCTTATTCACAAACAACATAGGAGAACCCCAATGGGAAGTTCTCAGTCTAATAGAACCCTTCTTCAACAACTCTTACAACTGTTTCTTCAACTCCTGCATCTCTGCTAGTGCCTTCCTATAAGGTGACTGAGCTATGGGTTGTATTCTAGGAACAAGATTGATTTCAAAACCAATCTCTCTAGGAGGTGGAACACCTGGAAACTCATCTGGAAAGACATCCTCAAACTCTCATAGTATAGGTACATTCTAGATACTAGGACTCCTCACCTTAGCATCTGTAACATGTGCCATAAAAACTTCACACCCTTGTCTCGTTAGCTTTTTTGCTATCACATCCGACACAAAACATGTAGGAAGAGTCTTCCTTTCACCTTGGAAAGTCAAAGAGACATCTTCTCACATAACATCACCACCTTGGAGCTACAATCCAAAACAACCTTATACTTCGCCAAGGTATCCATCCCTAGGATCACATTGAATCCATGCATGCACCATGAGAAAGAGAGAACACAAGATGGACACACCTCTCGCAACTCAGTAGAACCAACTAAAGGGGTTTCTAGAAAGAGGCTATCAGATTACTAGAAACAAGTAGATTACAACTACTTAACACCACTCTGGTGATAAGTGAGTGTGTCACACCTAGGTCAAACAAAATAGATACAAAAGAAGAAGCATATAAGTTAGAATGAAAAGGTTCCATCTAACATGTCAAGACCCATGGATTGACCACTCCCTCCGACTAACTCATAGTATGGAATCTAGTCATTTCTTGTCACCATCCTCATCCTCTACTAGTTGGTCCAGACGAACCTTCCTGTGATTCCTGACCACATCCTCTACCACCATCACTGATGTACTATTGTTGTTGTGAACCTTATTTACTCTGCCTCAATGTTTGTGTCACTTCCTCATCTTTCATATGGAACAACTACTTCAAGCGTCTAATTTTCTCACACTTGTAACAAGTCTTGTATCATACTGTGGGCTGGACGGCCATGTCACTGAGACTGACGTTGCACTGCATGCTCCTGTTGGCAGAAAGTTGCAACCCCTACCCTTACTTGGGGATCACTTCCACAATACTTCTAATCTCGACTCAGAAGAAGCTAGTCTCTATTGTGACTGCATCGACTAAAACCTTAGTTGCATAAATCCACCAGAAAACTATCCTTAGAATTGAGCTGGCCTCTTCTTAGGGTTGGCTTCACACTTCTCATTACCAGACCTCTCAATCCTCCTTACCGAGTCCACAAAGGTAGAAAACCTCTCTCTTTTCTCCAAAGAAGATGGTATCATAGACAACTCGAAGCTCAGACCCTTCTCAAACCTATGGATCCTATCCCTTTCCGTCACTGTCATATGGGGACAGAACCTCAATAGCTCCATAAACCTTGACTCATACTCATTGATAGACATCAAATCTTGGTGCAAACATTTGAATTGGGTTTTCTTCTCATCTAGACATATCTTTGGGAAGTAGCAGCTCACAAACTCTCATTGGAACTCTTCCCAAATCACCACAACTCCAGGTCTCTTCTCCTCTTCTATGGCCCACCAATGGCCAACATTGTCCTTCAACAGGTTAACAACATACTTCACCTTGTCCTCTTTTGGGATATTTAGGATTTTAAATGCCTTCTCAAGCTTGGTCAACCACATGTCAGCATCTTTCGGTTCTACTGTAACTGTGTATTGGGTAGCTCCAACACACTTCAACTACTCAAACATCTTCACGGGACCCTAAGATACCACATTAGGGATGGCTACCCTAGGTATATGTATGAGTGTCCTATACACTAAGTGTGTAATCGTTGCCATGATCTTACCAAACATGGAATGTAAACATGGATTTGCGATGGTTGTTGGGTCAAATTGAGGCATTGCAGGCTATTCTAGCCCCATTAGAAGCACTCTTCCATCATGTGTCGGCCTCCTACCATCACCTCCTGGTGAAACAAAGCTACTCTCTACATGCTCTTCACGTTCTCTAAACATATCTACATAAGCATAGGCTATGATCAGATATGTTGGATTACATAAGAACAAACACAAAACCCAATTCTTATGTCCCTATAGACTCAACGAAGCTAAATCTCAAATACCAATCTAATTGTGACACCTCGCCATGCTAAACGAGATACTCAAAACAAAACACATGATCGATCTCTAGTTAACCACATATCCAAAAAAGAGGGTAGATTAAAAATGATTTAATCATCACCAACATTGTGAAACCCATTGCCACACAAGCGAGATTACTCAAAACAAGCTCAGAATTAACTCTAATATCCTCATTACCACAAATAGGGTAAATCAAAACTGATCACATAAAGACGTCTCAGGTTGAAAGCATCATACTTAAATCCATAGAACTTGTGTCACATATATTTCATTCATACCAAAAGATGTTTCATATCATAGTTCACTGGCCAACTAGACATAACGTGTTACATATGATAACATGTTCACGTATACAAGTCATGTCTGTGCCACCATTGTATAGACCTAAAAACTCAAATTGATGTACAACATCTATAAAACACCCCCAAGAACCTGAGAGTACATGGATGGCACATAGGAATCTATTACTAAACACTAGCTTCATATCCATGATCCACGGCTACAACTCCTATTATATACATCTTAAACAACGTGATTTCTATCTCAATGCTTACGTCCACCTAAAAGATGTGGAAACCCACATCCCGGCGAGAGATATAACTCTCCACCAACATCTATTAAATCATAGATAACTAAGCAAGTAGATAAAAGGAAATTACTTAACAGGTTAAGCATCAGTTGAATGATATGTATCCAATAGATAATGCATATTAAAAAATCTAGGAAGTTATCACTGAGTAATAGAACAATGAATATTCTAAGAAGGAATATGTAGAAAATGTATATTCTAAATCAATAAAATTATACAAAAGCAAGGCAAGGCTTCAACTAATGTTATTCACTTTTGTCCCTAAGAAAGTATGCTAGATGGCTATTTACATCTTTATATACATGAAGGAGGGATAGGGTAGAGATGATGTGTGAACACCTAAAGGCACAAAAGGGACACTTGTCCACAAAAGAAACCAACATGCAAACACTATGTGTAACATCCTAGGATTTGAGGCCTCATATAAAATGATCTTATAAGGAATGATTGGACTACCCATATCACCAAGGTGCACCTCCTTTTCTGGGGGCCCATCACTAAATAACTCCATAGTTAAGTGTGCTCAGCTTGGAGTAGTACTAGGATGGGTGACTAGTCAGGAAGTTGACCCCGACTTGCGCATGAGTGTGGATAAAGCACGCAGTTAAGGCTAGTGGTGGTCTGTTGGTCCAGTCGTCATTCCTAAAACTCTACTTGAGCCATTGGAAGTGGGACCGGTCATTACAAATGGTATCAGAGCCATAACCCCTCCAATAGGTGGGGCCCACATGGACATGGCATGCCAGTCTTGAGCCGTGCGGTCCATGCATGTAGTAAAGGGTTGTCCATGGTTGACGTAGCCACCCTTGCGGTGGTATTCCATGATCAGGAGTTGGGTGTCCATGGGCCATTGTGGGTCTGCACTGAAATGGGGAAGAGATTATGAGGCCTTATAGTTGAGCCTTGATGAGGACGTCAAGAGCCTAAGTGGGGGAGATTGTAATATCCCAAGATTTGAGGCCTCATATAAAATGATCTTATAAGGAATGATTGGACTACCCATATCACCAAGGTGCACCTCCTTTTCTGGGAGCCCATAAGTAAAGAACTCCATAGTTAAGTGTGCTCAGCTTGGAGTAGTACTAGGATGGGTGACCAGTCAGGAAGTTGACCCCGTCTTGTGCATGAGTGTGGATAAAGTGCGCAATTAAGGCTAGTGGTGGTTTGTGGGGCTAGTCGTCATTCCTGAAACTCTACTTGAGCCATGGGCAGTGGGCCCGATCATTACACTATGCATGCATGCAACCTACGATAAAACAACCAATGTTGGGTCTCGACCACTTAGGTCCCCAACACACTGGTTTCAGTTGAGACACTCCAAAGGGGTCAAAACAACACCAAAGCACATGTCTTGGTCGAGACAAAGGATCACCAAAACATCAAGGGCGAGACACACCTCAAGAAAACCACTATTTTGACCAAAACCATAAAGGTCAATACAAAACCAAGACAAGGTAGGCGTTTTAGTCTAGACACACCACAAAACACACTACAAGGTTGAGACGAGGGTGGCTACACTCGACCATGCACACATGGTTGACCCCAAGCAAAACCCTAGAAACCCTAATCACCTCTAGAGAGGTCACCACTCATCCAATGATCAACCAAGGAGCCCCAAAGCACAAAACTCTCTCTCATGAAGCCAAGAAAGCGAAGGTACACACTAGATGTGGCAAATTGCAGGACAACCCTCACATTTTGGTAAATTGCAATTTGACCCAGAATAAGCACAAAGAGCACAAACATCATCCAAACAAGCTCAAATTGGAAACTTAATCATACCACAAGCTCTAGAAACATATCAAAGGATTAGAGTAAAGTTTTAAGCACTTAATGAAGATAAAACAAGTAGGGTTATCCTAAAACGTAGGTTTGGGTCTTACAAGCCATAAATCCCTAACAAGGATTTGGCCCCTGAAATCCCATGCAAAAAGAGACGAGTACTTCCTACACATCTCTTCCTCAAGCTCCCATGTGGCTTCCTCTATACTACAACACATTCTAGGGGTCGATTAACAAGGGGAAGGGGTTACCAACTCTCTTTCATTATTATACATATTTACAACTTCTTGTATGTCATTTTATGCTTTTTCATCTTGGTTTCCTTGTCATCAACATAGGAATTATCAACATTAAAACATATCATTACTTCTTTTTAGTTATGTATTCATCATTTGCAAGCAATCCTATAAAGTATCACAAGTATATACTGAATCACATCACTGAGCTACGTCCCATAACTGCACTCCTGCTAGGGTATGTGTTATAACCCCAATTTTTGGGTTCAAGTGCTGAGAAATATAATTTCTCATATTAAAGATGTTTGAACAAATAATCATATATTTGGTTGAGAATAATTGGATTTCGTTTAAAATAGCCTTGTTATTTGATTTGTGGGATTTATTGGCTATTGGGCCCAATAAAAAGGGAAAATAACAAAGGAAATTCAATTAGTAAATGGATAATTGAATATTCGAGAAAAGAAATATGTGGAAACCTCTAGAAGGCAAATCCAAAGAGGATTTCGTGCCTATTGGGTTCCTTGGGTTCCAAGGATTACAAAGTGGCATAAAGAAAGCAATAAGAAAAGAAAAGATTAATTAAGTATTTCTTTATGAAGGAAGAAATTAGAAAATAATGATAAATGTGGAAAATAAGTTGAAAGAGGCATAAATGAGATTTCTTGGGGAAATTTCGTATCCCAAGGATTTCTAATGATAAAAGGAATACCAATGAGGGAAATAAAAGAGAAATAAAGAGAAATTCTCAAAAAGAGATATCTTAATAATAAATGAACATGATAATGCAAAATAATGCATATATATGCATTAAGAAAGATAATGAGTATTCCAATAAAATGAATTTCGAAATAATGGAGTATATTGGGATACAAGGAGTCCCAATGAAGAGGAAAGAAAGAGAAAATAATAAAAAGGCAAAATAAGAGGATAATGTGTTGCTTCTTTAATGAGTTATAGGGAATTGTTTAAAAAGATGATATTTTCTATAAAGGAAAATAGGAATTTGTGCCAAAGCATTAAAAAGCAACTATAAAGTAAATAAGAGAGGAGGAATTTCGAAGTCCTAATATCCAAGTAATAGGATATATCAAAGGAGAGAGAGAGAGAGAAGAATGGCTTCTCTTTGAAGGAAAACGAATCCTATTAGAAGAGGGACTACGTTTCTTTAAGGAAAGTATTCCTAGGTCTTCGTTGACTTCCCCTATATAAAGGGTAAGACTTTGGGACGAGTTCCAGCAAGTTTCCACCCCTCCCACTGTCTTCCCTATCTTCTTCTTGTTTCTCTTCACCGAAACCCTAACCATAAGGGTATGGTTTTAACCCTACAGCCACGAGGGGCCATGGTGTCGTTCTAATGGAAGCATGAAGTCCCACCGTCGACCTGTGGACGTTTGAGCAGCGTTCCGTTGCTCCTGATCTGCGTGAGTTTGCCGGAGGAGGCCGTCGGAGGTTGCAGGCTCAAGCGCCGCACCCTCCCCCGACCATCTAGACTCCGACCGCAGCATGGGCGGGTGCGGAGGAGGCCGTCGGAGGTGGGGAGGTCCTCCGTGATGTCCGATGAGGATCGGATGAGGGGGGCGAGCTCCACCTTTGGCCGCTAGGGCGTCCGTGGCTGGAAGACGCGAGGAAGACGATGACAGGGTCTCCTGGATAAGAATGCCCCTTCGCGGGCTACAGAACCCTACAATTAATGGAGGGTAGAATCGTAATTGGGTTATATTTCCCAAAGGGGCGCGTTGCATGGCTATGCTGACGTGTCAGCATGCTATTGGCCAAGTAAGTATTTTTCTTACAAAATTCGTAACTTAAGATTCGTAGCTCGGATGACAAAAAGTAATATATGAAAGTTGATCCTCAGAACGAGAGGAATCCAAATAAATTATGTTTGAAGTCTGATTCTATTTGCAATCCGAAAAGTAATGGAAGTAATCATCTTTAGTACTTTAAAGATTAAAGAACCCTAATCTGATATGATTAATGTGTTTAATAGGGTTTAATGGATCTTTAGAGTTGATATTAATCTGTTAAATGTAAAAAAGGAATATTGAGTTAAAAAAAGAAGAACTTTTCACGTGATTAGTCTAATTTAGAGTTTATATGCTTGAAATTGGAAAAGTACATAAAGTTATCATCTTTAATGATTTAACTAAGGAAAAACCCTTAGATTTGATGATAGATGGATAATTCAAGATGATATTAACCTATTGTTAATAAAAGTGAAAATAGGATTTAAAAAGATGATCTTTTTATATAGTTGGTTTAATTTAGGGTTCTATGTACATGAATATGCTTTAATGGGATTAGAAACCCTAATTTATGTTGACATGAATTCTAATGGTTTTAATTGTACAAATCAAAGAATAAAATAGAGATGTGATGATTTGAAGATAAATTGAGTATCAAAGATCTTTAATGTGAATTATTTGGATAATTAGTGTTTTCTAGTGTATAAAAGTGGAAATAGTAATAAATAAGGTTCATATATGTGAGTTGAACTATAATAAAATATGATTTGTCAATTTGAAAGGAACCGAAGGTGATAATTAGCATTAATGTTTTGGATATGACCTAAAAGGATAAAGATAATAGTTTTAGTGTAAAAGAAACATATTAGACTCATTTGACATTCAATTGTGCCTATGATGCAGAAATTAGGGTTTGTGAACTAAAAGAACATTAAAAGTGATAAATGCATAATGAAGGCTAAAACTCTAATAAAACCCTAAAGTTGGCCTAGAAATCATAAGGTGGAATCCAAGTTGATCTTGAGGATGTTTTGAATAAAACAATGACACTTGGATGTTATGCATTATTTTCAGGATATTGTTGATTTCTTGTTAATTGTGTTGAATGTTGATGCATGGACATCAAGTTACTACGAATCAGGTATGTGGTTACGATTATGAATAACCGCTTTAGTTTCCCGATAGATTCCCGAATGTTTAATCGCATTGAATGCAACTAAACTGTTGGATGTTTATTTATTTCATGCAACATATAAAGTGACTATGATTATCACTATAAATGTGCATATATAACTGGCTAGATCCGGGTCCACCTCTGTTACTTTGAAAAGGCTAAAAAAGGGGTAATCCTAGAGCAAGGTCTAGGTTACCGTGAGTTAGAGACTCTTTAGCAAATCCCGAGTTAAGGAGTGGTCTACTTACGAGTAGTGCCATGTGACTCAACCCTAGAAACGGGTTCACTTATAGGTGGATCATAAGGGGTTTAATGGGGATAACACAGAGGATATGGTACTCTTGGATCGCGGAGTTATATCTAAAACGTAATATTAGTTGTTAAATAAGTAATTGAATGATTACATTGTTATCATAGTTGCATGTTTATTGTTTTCCCCCACATACCAGCTACGGCTGACCGACGTTTTGTTTGTCGGCGTTTTAGGTACAATGAAAAGAACAAACAGTAAAGTGGCACATGTGATACTAAAAGAGAATTAAAGTACAAAGGAGGATTAGATAGATTAGTATCGGTGTGGTTAGAAGTTTAGAGATCCAAGTTTTCAAAAGGTATGTAAAGAAAAATTTTATTACCATTTTCAGTATAGTCTGTTAGAATTTAATAATTGTTTATGGTTATATGTCGAACCTTTGATCCGGGATTAATGGGTGTGCCTCAACCTCTTGGTCTCCCTTAATTGGGGGTTATCGAGAGGTGGGTTCGTAACATTTGGTATCAGAGCATGGGTTCCTCAGTTAACCATTAATAATTATTAAATTTTACAAACTCCATAGAACCCAAGGGAGTTATTAGAGGAGTATCCGAAAGACTGAGGTGTCTAGAAAGGGATCACGACCGGGGGCTGGCAAGATTTTCCTCCGCACCGCTAGTCGGAATACGAGGACTCCCGGACCTGTGTGACCGCCTGGCCAAAGTCTTAGGGTATGAATCGAAATAAGATACCTTTAGGACTTCTCATCTTATTCATCCCTTCTCATCACAAAATTCTGATAAGGACCTAAAGGATTAGGGTTTTCTTTCTTCTCCTCACCCTCTTGAGGTATGGGTAAGGTTAATGAGGTTTAAGGAATCCTCCACTAAATTAATGAAAGGCATGTAAATAAGATGTCATGGACATAAGCTTAATAGATTAAGCGCAAAATAAATAATAGATACATGCTTAGGTCGTATGACATAAGATGTCATGTCCTCAGAAGAGACCTCAGGCTAGACCTTCTTGTCAGGAGGATAAGTTAGTCTTGGAGATAGAGATCTCCATTGCAAGTAGAGACCTGGCACATCCTCTGAGGATGATGCTAACCCTAACCCTAAGTGAAGGTTAGAGAGAGATGAGTTGGACCAGGTGTTTGAAAGGACATGCCTTTGGGGTGCCATAGGATCCAGGGGTGACCTAGCACCTTTGGCAACCCCAACCCTGGGAAGGGTCGTGCATGTTAGAGTACATGATAGCTCTTTGGATGATGATGTTAGTGAAGGACCATAGAAACCCTATGGGCTTGTACTAGTAGGGCATAGCTGGAACCTAGAGCACGCATAGTGCTGACGGTAGGATGAAACCCTGGATAAGGAATTATGATGGAGCATAAAGGGTTATGGATGATCTTGAGCAACCATAAGTGTGAACCTAGGCTTCACCCATGTAGAGAATGCTTTGGAGGTTGATCCTTCATGAATAGAGGACCTATAATGGTAAGGTTGGTTGTAGGGTTAGCTCCAGGGAGAGAAGGAAACCCAGCCAGAAGGTTGGAAGCCTAAAACCCTGAACAATGGATGACAGTGGTTGCCTCATAAGTTGATGATATCTTGGTTGCCTTTATAGGGACCAAACCCTAGACAGTGAAGATGAAGCATATGGTGCCTATGTGCCTACAGTATAGGTGTTTACCTTCTGAGGTAGGAAAAAGAGTTCCTTAGAAAGGTTCAGTAGTGAGTTATGAGGCCTTGTACCTTGATGGTTGTCCTTAAGGAGGACCCAACCCTAAGTGTTACTCGAGTTGAAGGATGACAAGAAGTGCATGTCATGCCTTTTTCATGCTTGGTTTGTAGTTAAGAGACAGAGCATGCAGTAAACCTAGGATTCCTAGGCCTAAGAGGGGAAGTGGTATATCTGATGCTTATGATGAGAATTGAGTTCCTATAGAAGCAAGCATGAAGGAAAAGAGAAGCCCCTGAAGTTTAAGGTGTGTTTGAACCCCTCACAGCTAGGTTGTTAATAAATAAGGGTATGATCTTGATACAACATTGAGGAAAGAGGACAAGTATGACCTAGCATGGTTTAGTAAGTGATCTTCTTATGCCTTGATGGCTTGCTAGGGTTAAGTAGGCTCGTGTGGATGTAAACCCAAAACCTAAGAGCTTTTGTGACCTTAGAGATAGTTTTCCTCCCATCCTGGGAGAGGGACCCCTTTGGAAGGGTGTATATCAGTTTTGTTGGTTCAAAGTAACCTAAAGAAGTCTCATAGAATCTTGAGAAGCTAAGTGAAAGGTACATAGTATGAGAATGAATCTACAGACCCATAGATATCCATCTCTTTTAAAGGTGAAAGTGTTACCATGGAGGTAACCAGTATGGGGCTTGACCAAGGTAGGCAGGTTACCTTAATGCTTATGAACAGATGAGAGTCAGCCCATGAATACAGAAAGAGAGATGATGAAGACTTGGGTAAGATTCTAAGTGAACATGCACTATAATGGTGAATCCTAAGTCGATCCTAGGGTCAGGTAGGGATAAGACCGATAAAGGTAGGAGTTGCCTAATTCCCCAGTTGCACATGACCATAGGGTCAGGAGGTAACAGCTATCATTGTCTGAGGGCCATGGGTTAGGAGATTGATCACCTTCATGAACTCATGGGACCCAAAGGGCAGATGAGTAGGGCACTCTCTTGATGCATGAGGGAAGAGGGATGACCCCAAAAGAGTCGGTACCCTATAGACCTAGAGGAGATGACCAAGGATATAAACCCCAGTAGGTTCAAGTCTAGTTGGATATCATGATGTTTGTGATGAAGAGGCATATGTGGCACGTTGCAACTTAGATTTAAAGGTGTACTGGCAAGGTGGGATGTACCATCTCTACTCTTGGAACAGGAAGAACTCTGTATTTGGACTATAGCCAAATGCTTATTTCCTCTTGTTATGGGGGTGAGAGATAGGACATTATGCATGTCATACACCAAGGATAAGAGATGATGTAGGTTGGAACGTTGCCACGAGAGATGGGGTGGAGAAGATAACATATCCCAGTAAAGTGAATGATACATGGATGGCTTACTAGCACTAAGAGGAATGAGGTGGTCACCTTATGAGGATGTGGAGCTTACAAGTTATACTAGTTTGAGTTTGGTCACCATGATGATGAAATCAGAGAGTGTTCTTAATGGATATAGACATAGAGTTGGAAATAATATGATAAGTGAAATACATGGAAGTGTATATCTTCAATGTTACCTAATACATAAGGATGAGAGGTGGTAATGTATGCTCTGGTTAAGACTTATTTAACTAGAAGCTAGAAGAGGTTGTTTGGCTAACCCTAAGTTTGAAAAGGAAAGGTGTTTGGATAACACTCAGATGTAACAAGATACGTGGAAAGGATAAGAGGTTGTTTGGTTAGCCAGTCTAGTCCTCGATGCAATGAAAGGATGGTGGTAGAACCTTAGATGCACCTCTTTGGAAGAGAAGGTGACGAAACCCTGACTAGAGTAGTTTAGGGTTTCAGAGGATTTGATCTTGAAAGAATCATGACATACAGGAAATCATGATACACCATGGAAAATGGCAATAGCACTGTCACACCCTGATCTCACACTAACCTCAATCCACGAGATTAGGGCGCGACGGAGGGATTACTCACAAGCCAAACCTCTCATAACTTTTTAAACCATTTTAATGACATTAAAAAGATAAACTGATTTATGCTGTAAAATGAAGCTAAACAATCTGCGGAAGCATTTTTATTAAACTGACTAGTAATATAAACAAAGTCTACAACATATTACATTGTCCGACATAAAATAAGGCATAACAGTTAATTTACATCTTTATACACATTCTCTCTCACCCACACCATGTCCCAAGGATCGAGGGGAAAGACTAAGAGACCTCTAACTACTAACTACATAAACCTTCTACAGACTGAGCGTTAGGTTGAACGGCTCCTTCAGATTCCTGTGATGTTGATAACCTGGAAATGTTTTGAGTAGAGGTATGAGCCTACTCGCTCAGTGAATAGCATTTCATTTAGCTATCACGAAACAACTCATCAGGTTTATTAAATTGAAATAAACATAAATACAGTACAAGCAGGGCAGTTCTAATGACATAGCAGATTACATAATATAATCACATTTCTATGCAACAACAGATAATTTAAACCAATAAACAGATATAATGAATTGGCACAAAAGTTCGGATAATATTAATTTACTGTGATCCTATATGATTACATATTTATATTATTATGCCCCAAACATATGCAGTGCACTCTACATATGAAGATCTGTAGCGAACTACAATCCCACCGTACAAGACTTAGCGACACACCCAGGAAATGCTAAGTCTGACTTTCTGTCCTGGTCTGCACAGGACTCTCAAGCTCTCAAGGGCCTCAGGCACTCAAGGGCCTCACAGCACTCTCAGGCTCTCAAGGGCCTCACTGCAGTTCCTAGGCACTCAAGGGCCTCACTGCACTAACTCTGAGTGCTCTAGACTCCTCCTCTAACCTGAGTACACAGGCGCAGGGAGTCAACACTGGGTTACCACCAGAATTACTCAACTGGTTGGTGTTGGATAACCCTATATTACTCCAGTGCCACCATGACACACGCACGGATTATTGTTGAACACTGGTCGCCGACCATCTAGACTCAGGGCTAGATCGGTCGTTTCACCCCAAAGGTACAGACCGCGCAATGGGGTTCTACGGTGTTGGGGCACCTAAGTCTATTAACTGATTAACATATAACCATTTAAAACAAGAATATCACATTCCATACTTACTGCACATTCTGAACATTTCTTGAAGCACATATATAACATTTGTCATCCTTAAACATGATTCAGTATCATTTATCCAGTTTCCATGCTAAATATCCATTTTTAAATCAACAAGTACATTGCAACCATAATACAGGAAATTTCATCATTTTCATTAAGCATATTGCGTATTTCAAGTTCCAATGAATCTAACATACTCTATTGTATGTATTACACTGTTTAGAAGTTATACCAACTGATACAGAAGCAATTAAGCATTTAATTTGAGTTAAATAATGATTTCTAAATGAACTACTACTCACCGCGGTTTGGGATGTTCGGATTCGGCTAGAAATGCGTACAGTGACCAAATTTCCGGGCACACGCAAATCATCATCAACCTCAGTTCAGTTCTGAAGCAACCTGTTCCATGCACAGGTTCACACACTCAGCTGATTCATCGCTACTCGTGGCTAATTGGCTACGGATTCGCATTCGGGACCCTTGGCCAAACTCAGGGACGTTGCTTGGGACAGTTACTCACGCCCAGGGCTCCTGGAACAAACCTGCTGCAATCCAACAGTGGTTTCCCCACATGTACAGGTTGAGGAAGGTCAAGCTAAAATACTAAATCGAAGCTGAAGCTTTGGATTTCTGCTCTAGATTCTTGGCCGAACTCCATGGCAAGCTCCCCTTGTAGCTTTGTGCGCCCAAGAGGGCCCTTGGCTGGCCGCAGAAGCTGGCCGTCGGCCATGGTTTTCTGCTAGCCACAGCCCTGCTAGGGGGGGTGCCGCCCTAGCTTGTTCAGGCTCAGATGGTGCAAGGTAGGTGTTAAGGAGGTGGCAGAGGAGCAAGGCGCCGCTGTATCGGCCCATCCCGAACCCTAAACGGCCGCCATTCACACTGTTGCTTGCCTGCAGGTCACCGTACTGCTGGCCGCAGCTCCTCTGCAGGTCGGCGCTGCTAGGGCGGGCAGAGGAAAAGTAGAAGGAAGGAAGGGAAGAGGAAGAAGGAGGGTGGACGGAGGTGTTTAATTGCTAGTTGGAGCCAAGGCCAAAGATCGGCCCTCTGCTTCCTACTGCAGGTCGAGCGCCGCTTTGCGGCCGCTCCCTATTCTATCGGGAAGGAAGAGGGGAGGGGATAAGCGAGAAATGGAAATCCAAGGAAAAGAAAAAGGTTTATAACCTAAAAATGGAAAAATTGCAGAAATAGTCCAAGGAAACTAAAAATGGTATAAGTATCGCCTCAGAGGTCCGATTCAACTGATTTTTCTTGCAAAATGCCAAGCACGGGATCCACTACAAACTCAAAGTGAATACTCATGCCAATTAGACTGTCTCACTTGATCAAAGAACTAAACGCATCAGTGAGTACTTTATTCAACTTGATTAAATTAATTATTAACACTGCAATTATCATTAATTGCCTCAGGTGATTCAATCTCAGCTATTAATTCACATATTAACTTATTTGATTAACCATGATGTTTAATTTGATACTCAACACTAATTGAGGTGTTTCACGTAATTCGAGGTATTTATTGATTAACCTTGATATGGGTCGTAACAATCTCCCTCCCTTATAAGAATTTCGTCCCGAAATTCCTAAAAGAGAAAGGAAACTTGTTACACACATTAAACCCAAAACTTCTCATGTGGCTCCCTCTAGGTTATAGTTTTTCCACAAAACCTTCTCTAAGAGTTTCTCATGATTTTTGAGTTTCTTGATCCTCTGATCAACTATCTGCATTGGTCCCTCAACCTAGAACACATCTGATCTGATTCCAGATCAAACCACAAAACATTGTCTTTGTAGAACTGTTATAAAAATATCTCAATTTATGGTAATTACTAAGAAATTATCATACTATACATGCAGACAACTAAAATTCTTAAATAATCAGAATGCATGTCAATTTGGTACAAAATTAAATCATGTAATTTAACTGTTAAACATCACTACATCTCATACTGAAAATTGATATCAAAATACTTGATTCATTGAACACCCTATCCTTAGGGTTTCTTTTTCCTTATTCATTCATCACATGCCAACACCCTACTCTTAGGGTTATCTCATTCACTAGTCATATGGCAACACCCTACTCTTAGGGTTTCCGTTATCTCATCTGTTTGATTGCAGTTCAAATCACAATACGGTATCATTCTAGAACTGGCAGAGTAGTATATTCAAAATCATTGTAATTACTGAGTAATCTTTATATCATGCATGCAGGCAGATTAAAAATTCATAAATATTCCAAACTCAAATCAATTTTGGCACATACATACTGAATTCATGTAATTGAACATCTTATTACATCAATAAGAGTAATTTACTTCACCTATAAGAAACCATCTGTAATATTTTTCAATTATCTAAAATTTCTCGAAGAACATGCATATTTACCCAAATCCTGGTTTATGCATCACGTAACTCAATTAAGAGTTATTTACGTATCATACACAAATATTTAATAGTACTTGAGAATTTCTAATAATATCTCAGAGAAATGTGCCAATTCATGTAAATGTTAGGTCATACACATTAACATAACAGGAAGCATGCAACTAGATTTATTTGCATATTTTAATGTTATCTTACTATCTTGAAATCATGCATCTAATGGTTTACTAAATCTGTATTGTCTGGGTTTATACCCAAACCGTACCATTATCAGTTGTGTATTTCTGAACTCAACATTCACACTAAGCAAACTCTATAAGATTTAAATGTTATTCCCAACTTCCACTGAAAAGCAAAACACATGCTCTTAGCATGTACTCAAGAGTCTGAATGGTTCTCTCAGACTAACCATCCGTCTGCGGGTGGAAAGGTTGTATCGAATCTTAACTTTGTGCCCGAAGCACGATGCAACTGTTTCTGCAACCTAGATGTGAACTTAGGATCTCAATATGATATGATTGAAACTGGATTACCAGGAAATCTAACTATTTCATCCATGTATATCTTAGTCAAGTTTCGAGACATCAAAGGTTGACTTAATATGAAGAAAGCGAGCAGACTAAATTAGTCTATCCACAATCATTCATATCAAATCACAACCTCTAGGTGTCCTGGGTAATCTTACCACAAAATTCATTGCGATAAATTCCCATTCCCATTCAGGCATAGAAAAAGATTACAAAGTACATGTGGGTTTCTGATGCTAAGTCTTAACCTGCTGACACACATTGCACTTAACCACCTAATCAGCTACATCCTTCTGCATATCTGACCATCCGTTTCAATTCCTTGACATTCATATACATCTTAGTGTTTTCCTGAAAGCATAGCATACATCAATACATGCACTTCCATAAGAATCTTTTCTTTCAACTCACTATCTCGAGGTACACACAACATGTCATGCTAATACAACACCTTATCATCTTAAAAACTTAAACTCTGGTCTCTTTTCCTCCTATCATGTCATGCATGGTCTGGTTTAACACACTATCACCCTATTGTAGTTCCTTGATCTGATCATAAGAAGTAGGCTTAACTTACATCTGTACAATCAAATCACTCTGTGTTGTCACCCCTAAGCCTAAGTTCAACTTCCACATTTCTACTAACAGGTCTCTATTGAAACCTACCATAGAGAATGCATTAGTTGTTGAACTTGACTTTCTGCTGAAAGCATCAGCCACCACATTCTCTTTACCAGGGTGATAATCTATTGTCACATCATAAAGATAGTGACGCCATGTCTTAAAAACATGAACTACATCAGCTATCTTTAGATCATATATCGGATAATACTCCGCATTCTATGCTACTTTCTTATTGTTACATTTCAATTTTATGTTTTACTCTTTTCTCTAAGTCATTTCATGTTGTTCATGTACCGTTCAGATTAGCTACCTATAAACCCTAGATCACTATCACTGCCAGATTACTTTACATAGAACAAATCTCAAGGTCTTATTTTACATAGATACTAGTATTCAAGGTTAAATCACTAGTAATATCCCTTGAACTACTACAACTCTAATCATTCTAGGGTTTGGTCCTTATCAGTAACATAGCATTATTGTGTGCGGGTGTGGTCGATTATATAAATCAATTTGAGCTGCTTGGGTCAATAGCATATTAACCCAACACTCAATTTTAATTATACTGGCTGAAAATTCAGTTTTCACAATAGTTTCTGTAATTCGTTTATTAAATAGCTAACAGAAGCTCCAAAAATTCTGGAAATATGTTATACCTAATGAAGTTTCAGACCTCCAGTAAAAATTTGAGATCATTTCGGATTACTAATGAATAATTAAAAATCAAACAGTGCACTGCTATATTACAGTCTGCAGAAGATTCGGTCGAGTTGTAAACTCGGCCGACACCCTCACTGTAGAGATCAAAAGTCATCCAAAAATTACGCCAATTTAACAGAGTGTCTAAATTTGTGTTTTTCAAGCACAGTTAAAATTTGAGATCAATTGGATATACAAATAAAAAGATAAAATTCAATTACCACACTGCTATATCATTCTGAAAATGTGATCGGTCGAGTTTGAAACTCGGCCGATAAACAAGTCAGAACATTCTTCAAAAATTCTGATATTTTCCAATGTTGTTTACATTTTATATATCCAAATCATATACAAATTTGAGCTAAATCAGAGTTACACATAAAATACTAAAAATCATTTACTGAGACACTTTACTATCAAATTTGTGTTTATGTATCATCAAAACCCTATTTTGGGCCGATTAGGGTCTATGCTTCTGAAACCCTAATTCTCAAGACAAAAGAACATTTAGACTTCTTATCATAGTTAAAACATCCTAGTATATGTAAATTCTCACTATGTTACGGATCTAATTCATCCAGAGTTTATTCTTATTTTACTGTTAATAGGAGTCATTAGATCCCAGTAACGCATCCTGCCAGCCGGACCAGGCCGAACCTGTAGTCCTGAAGCCAAGAGCTACTCGAGATTAATCTACCCCTATTAATCTTAAATATGTGGAATGAATATCCACTCAGAGCAAACTCATTTAAACATAAATTTGGGTCTACTTTAGTACTAAGAAAACAAACACTTAACAATTCACTTCATGACACAACAATATAAAAGAATCATGTTTACTTTACAAACTGGAAAATTTAATTTCATGCATATAAGAGCATTTCTAGTGATCTTTATATCAAATAAGCAAAATCAAGTAAGAGTTATATCGCATCCTATATATAATCTCTTATTCCTACATTAATTTCTTATCTCATAACCCTAAGATTTCTAGGGTTTCTCTCTAGCCCATCCTTCCTCTGCATGCCTGGCCAGGGCATCCAGAGAAGAACAGACAGAGTAGCTTGATACTGGTCAATCTAAGTATTCAGACACCTGGCCAGGGTATCTAAACACTCAGACCTTCCATAGCTAAAACTCATCATTTATTATTCGTCTCACTTATAACTTTATCTTTTGACCTTAATGATTCTTAACGACTCAACTTAAACTCTTTACTTGGTTCTCGTGACCACATCCTTTTCCTGCCATCTATAATAGTATAACAGAACACTTCCTGTTAGAAAATTACAGACAGAAGAAAAACTCTTAAACCTTAATCCTATTGGTCTCTTATCGTCCCCTGACCTTGACTTAGAGTATTCACATACTCAACCTATGCTCTGATACCAAGATGTCACAACCCGATCTCACACTAACCTCAATCCACGAGACTAGGGCGCGACGGAGGGATTACTCACAAGCCAAACCTCTCATAACTTTTTAAACCATTTTAAAGACATTAAAAAGATAAACTGATCTATGCTGTAAAATGAAGCTAAACAATCTGCGGAAGCATTTTTATAAAACTGACTAGTAATATAAACAAAGTCTACAACATATTACATTGTCTGACATAAAATAAGGCATAACAGTTAATTTACATCTTTATACACATTCTCTCTCACCCACACCATGTCCCAAGGATCGAGGGGAAAGACTAAGAGACCTCTAACTACTAACTACATAAACCTTCTACAGACCGAGTGTTAGGTTGAACGGCTCCTTCAGATTCCTGTGATGTTGATAACCTGAAAATGTTTTGAGTAGAGGTATGAGCCTACTTGCTCAGTGAATAGCATTTCATTTAGCTATCACTAAACAACTCATCAGGTTTATTAAATTGAAATAAACATAAATACAGTACAAGCAGGGCAGTTCTAATGACATAGCAGATTACAGAATATAATCGCATTTCTATGCAACAACAGATAATTTAAACCAATAAACAGATATAATGAATTGGCACAAAAGTTCGGATAATATTAATTTACTATGATCCTATATGATTACATATTTATATTATTATGCCCCAAACATATGCAGTGCACTCTACATATGAAGATCTGTAGCGAACTACGATCCCACCGTACAAGACTTAGCGACACACCCAGGAAATGCTAAGTCTGACTTCCCGTCCTGGTCTGCACAGGACTCTCAGGCTCTCAAGGGCCTCAGGCACTCAAGGGCCTCACAGCACTCTCAGGCTCTCAAGGGCCTCACTGCAGTTCCTAGGCACTCAAGGGCCTCACTGCACTAACTCTGAGTGCTCTAGACTCCTCCTCTAACCTGAGTACACAGGCGTAGGGAGTCAACACTGGGTTACCACCAGAATTACTCAACTGGTTGGTGTTGGATAACCCTATATTACTCCAGTGCCACCGTGACACACGCACGGATTATTGTTGAACACTGGTCGCCGACCATCTAGACTCAGGGCTAGATCGGTCGTTTCACCCCAAAGGTACAGACCGCGCAATGGGGTTCTACGATGTTGGGGCACCTAAGTCTATTAACTGATTAACATATAACCATTTAAAACAAGAATATCACATTCCATACTTACTGCACATTCTGAACATTTCTTGAAGCACATATATAACATTTGTCATCCTTAAACATGATTCAGTATCATTTATCCAGTTTCCATGCTATATATCCATTTTTAAATCAACAAGTACATTGCAACCATAATACAGGAAATTTCATCATGCAAAGTAGACTGACATGTAGTTCACTGTGGGAGATTATGTGATATGAAAATTCGACCCCTCTAAGTTATAACTAAGAGAGCTGAGTACCCGATACATGAGTCCATTAGAGATGGATGGGTGGAGAAGGTTAGGTTTGACCCTACCCCTCAGGATAGAGTAATGGGAGATGTTTTCCATGTGTCCAATTTAGAGCACTATGTGAGATAGCCCGACCATGTGCTGAGCAATGAACCTAGTGAGCCCAAAGGAGGCTGAAATGGCCTGAGTCACCTGTGTAGTTTATAGACGCCAGGATGAAAGAACTCAGAGAACAGAATATGTGATAATAAATGTTCTTTGAAAATGCCATGGGTACGGCAAAGCCACATAGGGGCCAATGATGGACATGGAAAAATCGTATCCTGAATTGTTTGTTTGCTTGTTTGAATTTTGAGGACAAAATTCCTATAAGAGGGGAAGGATGTTATAACCCCAATTTTTGGGTTCAAGTGCTGAGAAATATAATTTCTCATATTAAATATGTTTGAACAAATAATCATATATTTGGTTGAGAATAATTGGATTTCGTTTAAAATAGCCTTGTTATTTGATTTGTGGGCTTTATTGGCTATTGGGCCCAATAAAAAGGGAAAATAACAAAGGAAATTCAATTAGTAAATGGATAATTGAATATTCGAGAAAAGAAATATGTGGAAACCTCTAGAAGGCAAATCCAAAGAGGATTTCGTGCCTATTGGGTTCCTTGGGTTCCAAGGAGTACAAAGTGGCATAAAGAAAGCAATAAGAAAAGAAAAGATTAATTAAGTATTTCTTTATGAAGGAAGAAATTAGAAAATAATGATAAAATGTGGAAAATTAGTTGAAAGAGGCATAAATGAGATTTCTTGGGGCAATTTCGTATCCCAAGGATTTCTAATGATAAAAGGAATACCAATGAGGGAAATAAAAGAGAAATAAAGAGAAATTCTCAAAAAGAGATATCTTAATAAGAAATGAACATGATAATGCAAAATAATGCATATAGATGCATTAAGAAAGATAATGAGTATTCCAATAAAATGAATTTCGAAATAATGGAGTATCTTGGGATCCAAGGAGTCCCAATGAAGAGGAAAGAAAGAGAAAATACTAAAAAGGCAAAATAAGAGGATAATGTGTTGCTTCTTTAATGAATTATAGGGAATTGTTTAAAAAGATGATATTTTCTATAAAGGAAAATAGGAATTTGTGCCAAAGCATTAAAAAGCAACTATAAAGTAAATAAGAGAGGAGGAATTTCAAAGTTCTAATATCCAAGTAATAGGATATATCAAAGGAGAGAGAGAGAGAGAGAAGAATGGCTTCTCTTTGAAGGAAAACGAATCCTATTAGAAGAGGGACTACATTTCTTTAAGGAAAGTATTCCTAGGGCTTCGTTGACTTCCCCTATATAAAGGGTAAGACTTTGGGATGAGTTCCAGTGAGTTTCCACCCCTCCCACTGTCTTCCCTATCTTCTTCTTGTTTCTCTTCACCGAAACCCTAACCATAAGGGTATGGTTTTAACCTTACAGCCACGAGGGGCCATGGTGTCGTTCTAATGGAAGCATGAAGTCCCACCGTCGACCTGTGGACGTTTGAGCAACGTTCCGTTGCTCCTGATCTGCGTGAGTTTTCCGGAGGGCTGCAGCGTGGTTGCAGGTTGCAGGCTCAAGCGCCGCACCCGCCCCGGACCATCTGGACTCCGACCGCAGCATGGGTGGGTGCGGAGGAGGCCGTCGGAGGCGGGGAGGTCCTCCGTGATGCCCGATGAGGACTGGATGAGGGGGGGGGGCGAGCTCCACCTTTGGCCGCTAGGGCATCCGCGGTTGGAAGATGCGAGGAAGACGATGACAGGGTCTCGTGGACGAGAATGCCCCTTCGCGGGCTACAGAACCCTACAATTAACGGAGGGCAGAATCGTAATTGGGTTATATTTCCCAAAGGGGCGCGTTGCATGGCTATGCTGACGTGTCAGCATGCTATTGGCCAAGTAAGTATTTTTCTTGCAAAATTCGTAACTTAAGATTCGTAGCTCGGATGACAAAAAGTTATATATGAAAGTTGATACTCAGAACGAGAGGAATCCAAAGAAATTATGTTTGAAGTCTGATTCTATTTGCAATCCGAAAAGTAATGGAAGTAATCATCTTTAGTACTTTAAAGATTAAAGAACCCTAATCTGATATGATTAATGTGTTTAATAGGGTTTAATGGATCTTTAGAGTTGATATTAATCTGTTAAATGTAAAAAGGAATATTGAGTTAAAAAAAGAAGAACTTTTCACGTGATTAGTCTAATTTAGAGTTTATATGCTTGAAATTGGAAAAGTACATAAAGTTATCATCTTTAATGATTTAACTAAGGAAAAACCCTTAGATTTGATGATAGATGGATAATTCAAGCTGATATTAACCTGTTGTTAATAAAAGTGAAAATAGGATTTAAAAAGATGACCTTTTTATAATTAATTTAGGGTTCTATGTACATGAATATGCTTTAATGGGATTAGAAACCCTAATTTATGTTGACATGAATTATAATGGTTTTAATTGTACAAATCGAAGAATAAAATAGAGATGTGATGATTTGAAGATAAATTGAGTATCAAAGATCTTTAATGTGAATTATTTGGATAATTAGTGTTTTCTAGTGTATAAAAGTGGAAATAGTAAAAAATAAGGTTCATATATGTGAGTTGAACTTTAATAAAATATGATTTGTCAATTTGAAAGGAACCGAAGGTGATAATTAGCATTAATGTTTTGGATATGACCTAAAAGGATAAAGATAATAGTTTTAGTGTAAAAGAAACATATTAGACTCATTTGACATTCAATTGTGCCTATGATGCAGAAATTAGGGTTTGTGATCTAAAAGAACATTAAAAGTGATAAATGCATAATGAAGGCTAAAACTCTAATAAAACCCTAAAGTTGGCCTAGAAATCATAAAGTGGAATCCAAGTTGATCTTGAGGATGTTTTGAATAAAACAATGACACTTGGATGTTATGCATTATTTTCAGGATATGGTTGATTGCTTGTTAATTGTGTTGAATGTTGATGCATGGACATCAAGTTACTATGGATCAGGTATGTGGTTACGATTATGAATAACCGCTTTAGTTTCCCGGTGGATTCCCAAATGTTTAATCGCATTGAATGCAACTAAACTGTTGGATGTTTCTTTATTTCATGCAACATATAAAGTGACTATGATTATCACTATAAATGTGCATATATAACTGGCTAGATCCGGGTCCACCTCTGTTACTTTGAAAAGGCTAAAAAAGGGGTAATCCTAGAGCAAGGTCTAGGTTACCGTGAGTTAGAGACTCTTTAGCAAATCCCAAGTTAAGGAGTGGTCTACTTACGAGTAGTGCCATGTGACTCAACCCTAGAAACTTGTTCACTTATAGGTGGATCATGAGGGGTTTAATGGGGATAACATAGAGGATATGGTACTCTTGGATTGCGGAGTTATATCTAAAACGTAATATTGGTTGTTAAATAAGTAATTGAATGATTACATTGTTATCATAGTTGCATGTTTATTGTTTTCCCCCACATACTAGCTATGGCTGACCGACGTTTTGTTTGTCGGCGTTTTAGGTACAATGAAAAGAACAAATAGTAAAGTGGCACATGTGATACTAAAAGAGAATTAAAGTACAAAGGAGGATTAGATAGATTAGTATCGGTGTGGTTAGAAGTTTAGAGATCCAAGTTTTCAAACGGTATGTAAAGAAAATTTTTATTACCATTTTCAGTATAGTCTGTTAGAATTTAATAATTGTTTATGGTTATATGTCGAACCTTTGATCCGAGATTAATGGGTGCGCCTCAACCTCTTGGTCTCCCTTAATTGGGGGTTATCGAGAGGTGGGGTTGTAACAGTATGTCCTGCAACTAATCCTATGAATGCACATACTCAACATTATATGACTTCGAGCTTCCACTAACTGGAAAACCTGTTTCACCATCAAGCAATAACTGACGTTGAAGACAGATCTATGGCACATGAAAAACTACATGATTAAAGTTTCACTTTATAAGTTATGCCAATTGAGTGAATTGAGACTTCACCATACAAGTGGACATACAAGACTCTAACTCAATCTAGCAAGCATAACTATAAAGCAACTTTAGAAGATATAAAATGTATAAGGAGAGAACTTGTCATATCATCCCAAGATACTAATAACACTTCCATCACAAGGCCATCATTGATGTCACATCACTATAGGATATCAACCTCTCAATCACATTATTAGAGGATGACACCTTGGACTAGGCATTAATCCTTTTCTAGGTCATGAGACCCAATCACATCATTCTTGTATCACATGTGTCTCAACATGCCTCATAAAGGCTCATATTCATCATCCCGTGTCACATCATATTCACCATAACATACATTGTCTATTATATTCGAATTCATATCACATTGAATGGTTAGGGTTTTATAAACAAGTGAAAGAAAATATAATCTCATGCCATTCATTCAACAAGCATACCATACCCTAGTATTAGGGTTAGAGTTTACATACATAGCCGATTAGGGTTTTATAGATTCATTCAATTACCAACCTTAGGTGAACCATATTTCATTTTCTTGGTACCGATTAGGGTCTAACATCATTACTGAATTATGATTAGATTATATATCAACAGAAACAAGTTTCAACATCATCTCCATGCACACGTGTAACTATCTCATCTTGATATTCACATGTATCGACCATACAAAAAATAGGGTGTCGTGAGCATGACACCTACAAGCATCATGAACAGCCATCAACATGGTGTCTTAGCCTCCAAACAAACTGGGTCACAACTAAGACAAAGAAAAGAGTCGTGATTAAAGCAAAAGCTAGGTGTCTCGACCATGCATCATGACCAAAGCCCAACAAACATCTCGACCGAGACAACACCAAAATAAGGCATCTCGACTACTCAACAAGATGGTGTCATGACCATTCAGCAACAAGGCGTCATGACCACTCAACAAGAAGGCATCATGACCACTCAAAAACAAGGCGTCGTGACCAGAACCAGAACTAGGCATCTTGACCGAAACAAAAGCACATATCTCAGCCAAACAAGGCAACATCTCGACCATCACCACAAAGTAACTATCATGACCAACACACTTCCACATAGTCTTGACCACCAAACCTAAGCAAAAGGGGTGTCAACCGAAACACAACCAGCATGATCATGACCACACGTCCAAATAGACCCCAAACCAACATGACACAAGGAACTAGTGTTTTGACCAAAATAACATGTTGTGTCTCGACCCAAGGTTAAAACTAATGGTAATGATCAATCCAAACAACATGTTACAACCACCAAGGTCAAAACACCTTAGAAACATTTAACCATCATCAAAAAAAGATGACCTCGATCTAAACAACAAATAATCATGGACAAAATAGAAGATAACCTTCCAGAAACCACCATCATCAAAGAGGAAAACTTCTCATAGAATCAGTCACCAAAAACCCTAAAACATGCACTATGAAAATAACTCATATGAAGACAGATAAACTCATTCCAACACCTCTAAAACAAAACCTAGACTCCATATTACACTAAGGTCCATGAACCTCATGCATGTGATCAAAACCAAGATCAAACGATAGGAAGAAAACCACCATTTCACAACCATCTCTAAAATTGGGTACCTTACATTAGGGTTTTGGATTCTAAGTAAACCAAGCATGATATCCACCATCATTCAAGCACTATAACATGACATCATCTTATTTTATCAGGTTTTCCAACCCTTCATCAAGAGGTAAACCATCATAATTCACACTTCCTTCATTAAATAGGGGTCACCTCTCTTTAATTCTTTCATATGCAAAGTAGGTTTTTATTTTAGAACTTCCTTACTCGCATAGGTTAGTATGAGGTTAGCTCATATTCCACTTTATTCATGCATCGTTGTTCTCATTTGTCTCCTCTGGGCATACTTATATCGGGAATTCTTTTCATCTTGTGTGGATTTTACACTTGGCTTGCTTTATTCACATAGATTTATCTGTCTTTTGCTTCACAACCTGCTTAATATTACAACTTCAAGGACTTCTCATAGCTTATTGGTGTTTAGGTTTAGGTTTCATAGTGTTGTATCTATCTCTTATAATTATCAGACATTCAAGTTCTAATTATTTACGATATAGTTCTATTCTTCTTTAGGGAAAGATGAAGGTATTATTATCATAATTCTTGATTTTTAAGGCTCGTTAGATTGTCTCAGAATGACTACATGATCAGAGTAATCCAAAAGATGACAATCTAAGAGTTCCATACTTACCTTCTCTTTAATAGTTGAATAACTGGCTAGGGAACTTAAGTATTGAGATTAGATAGTATGCACCATGTTTTATGTCATGTTCTCTACTTAGACATCATCATAGTCATAAGTCCTAGTGTCCCTATAGACCCAGTGAACCTAGAGCTCTGTTACCACAAAATTTGACACCCATTGCCACACAAGAAAGATTACTCAAAACAAGTGTGGAATTAACACTAATATCCTCATTACCACAAAATAGGGTAAATTAAAATTAATCACATAAAGGCATCTCAAGATGAAAACATCATACTTAAATCCATAGAACTCGTGTCACTTATATTTGATTCATGCCAAAAGATGTTATAAATCATAGTTCACTAGCCAACTAGCCACAACCTATTACATATGATGGCATGTTCACATATACAAATTATGTATGTGCCTCCATCATATAGACCCAAAAACTCAAACTGATGTTTCAATGTCTATAAAACACCCCAAGGACCTGAGAGTATAGGGACACATATGACTCAATTAATAGACACTAGCTGTGGGCTCTGATCTCCAAACCATGACATAAACACGATTAAAACTTAGCGGAAGCGAATCGGTAATCAGCGGAAGACAAAAATCACGGGAAATTAAAACTTTTCGAGATAAGAACTTGGATACATAAAAACTTCTTTCATAAAGAGAGATAAACTGTTTACATCTCAGGATAATTACTTCTTGAGTAATTATATACATCAAGATACAAAATCTCAAGATCACATAACACAAGACTCCAAGACCTGAGAGTACAGAGGACACATAGGACTGACTCTAACTACACCACATGGCAGGACAAATCTCCACCTGAGATTACTGCTGCCCCTGGTGCTGCTGCTGCTGAGACTGGTCACCTGTAGGTTGATTCCTTCGTCTCCGACGTCCACCTAAAAAGTTGAAGTCTACGGGGTGAGACAATTTTACATAATTGTCCCAGCGAGAGTTATAACTCTCCGCCAGAAGCTTTATTATAACATCAAAGAATATCTTAAGCAGTAAAGCCTTCAAAGTATTCTATAACAGTTGCAGGGATAGCAAGATCTCTACAATTTAGGAGATATGGAGAATATAAACACTATTGCAATGTAACATCAATCAACTAACTTGGAGTCATCTTTAACAAGTTATACTACATGGTTGATTATGTTTTACAACAACATTATGCCCTGTGGAGATGAGGCATACCACTCATACTCCAACTGATCGCTGAGAAGTCACATCAGTATCATACATAGGTCATTAAGAGAGCCGGATTCTCATGACCTTCACCTTCCTCAGTCAGTAAGAGGATCACTTGTAGGACATCTCGTGTCTCTACTACTATAGCTCACCAGGTTAAACTGGTCCTTCACTATTCTAGAGTCACAGTGGCGTTCTGTACTCTCTTCGTCATCAGGAGGTTTCATATTTACCTACCACTGATACGGATATCTGTGCTTTCTTCATCATCAGGAGGTTTCATGTTTACCTACCACTAATACGGTATGGAATTATAGTGAAGGATGGATGGATTACACATCTACATCACTTTCCTACACTAGGATGTAAGGTTCTACACATCCATGTACCCCACATACTCAAAAGTATGTGCTCCAGGAGTTCCCTGAGGAAAACCTGTTTCACCATCACTTAATCTCTGACAATGATGGATCTATGATCAGGGCTCTACATTATACTTGATTAGTTAGGTACATTCAGTATTCTTTAACAGCATACATTGTTTTCCAACCAATAACAGTAGCATAGCAGCTATAAAAGAAGAATACTAAATGTAATAGGCCTAACTCATATCAATCATCATTTCTCATTATCCTCATCACAAGTCATCTCTAAGGCATGACCTTGATGGTATTCATGGCTCTCACAGCCCATTATCATCATAGGATGCCATTGACAAGGCATCAAATTACTTTAATTATTCATAAGGCTAACAACATGCCTTGAATGAATATAACATCAACATCCATACCTGGATATGATTACCTTCATATCAGAACCTGCATGGTTAATACAACTGATAAAGGTAATACAAAAATAAGGAAATATACTTCCCACTCTTGCTATAATAGTTAAATCTCTAATTCTCATCAATTTGGAGTTTAATACTCAAATGCAAGTCATTACCCTTGAATTAGGGTTTACTATTCACATCACATGTCATCACCCTTGAATTAGGGTTTACTATTCACATCACATGTCATCACCCTTGAATTAGGGTTTACTATTCACATTAGGGTGAATTGAACTCATATCATCATTATGTATGAGTAACATCATCACTGATGCTCTCAGATTAGTTAAAGGTTCATCATTTATCATAATTAGGGTTTCTATGACCTCACACAGGTGGATCATACCCTAATTATGCTCACTCATGTGCATTGGAGATACTTTAGTTGAATTTCCACTTAAAAAGGGTACTTTCTCTCTCTAGAAGTACTCTCTCTCTAGAAGTACTTTATCTCTCCTCATACTATTAGGTGATGTCAACATCACTCTAAATCAGGTTGGATTGAGTCATCATAAGCTAACATAGCTAAATCATCACCATCATGTGATTAGGGTTTGATTTGATCAAGGTATTACTCAATTTACCCTTCAGGGGTATTTTGGTATTTCACTCCATTGATCATTATCATGGTCAAAATCTTAGTCAATTAGCCCCTTAATATCCTAGGTTATCATTAGGGTTTGATTAGGGCAACATGAACCATTTATTTCATCAATTGATCGAAAGAAGTCAACTTTGAATCCCATTGATTGACCTTCAACCATCATTCTTCAATTGAGTTGAGATCGTTTGAAAGTGTTGACCGTTTATCCAATTTGACTTTTCAAGACCGTGAGCCCTCTTCTAACTCCAAGACCGTGAGCCTCCTCAAGACCGCGAGCCTCCTTAGACTCCAAAACCGCGAGCCTCTTCAAATGGTTCAAGACCGCGAAGCTCAACCTAATGTTAAGACCGCGAGGGCCAAGTTGATATCAAGACCGCGAAGAGATGTTGACCGTTTTCCCACTTTGACCTCAGGACCGCGAGGCCCCTCACGGTCTTGAGACCATGAGCCCCCTCACGGTCTTGAGACCGCGAGCCCTCTCACGGTCTTGAGACCGCGAGCCCTCTCACATGGTCTCAACCGTTTGGTCCATCAACAAAAACAAAGATACACTCAATGATGTCAACCGATGTTGAAGCCCTCAAAAGGTCAAAGCTCTGTTGACCACCTATGGATTGGGTCAACTAAGGTTATGCTTAACCAATTGGTTATTCAATTGACCCTCAATTGTTGACCAATTAGGATTGAAATCGATTCAATTAGGGTCTATCAATGTTCACCCATCAACACTCAACAATATGCATCAACACAAGGTTGAACCCTTCAATTGAGCTCCAATTGGGCCCAAACTTGGCCCAAACGGTCTTGAGGTCATTTGGGTGGACCCCAAATGGTCTTGAGATCGTTTGACCAAGATTTCATCAAAGTCCAAGGTGATTTGATAGGGGTTGAACCATGATTGATCCACAAACAGAATTTTGATTAAATTGATAACTTATTTGCAATTGGGTCCTCAATTGGTCAAATTACTAAACCCTAGACATTCAAACGGTCTTGGGTGATTGTCCTCTCAGTCTTGAGTCCGTTTGGATGAATTCCAAACGGTCTTGAGACCGTTTGTCCATCCAATTTTGGATTCTAGTGCAAATTCATCAAGGTCTGACCTATTGAGTTGATGATCATATCAATATTTAATTGCAATGTAATTTGGTGTAATTGTTCCTTCAATTGGTCAACTATTCTTGACCCCAGACCTCCAAACGGTCATGGTTGATTGCCCTCACGGTCTTGAGACCGTTTGGATGACCCCCAAATGGTCTTGAGACCATTTAGGTCAATCAACCCTAAAAACCCTAACTAGGTCACCATAATTTCAGTACTGATTTCACCTAGGGTTAGCCCTAGTATTCACCCTTCAACTCTTATCCCGTTTGGAATTAGATCATCAAACTTGGTGAGTTGTTAATTAACATAATTTTTAACAGTAATCTCATACGGTAAACGCCTGGTCAACGACCTTACACGGTCTTGAGACCGTTTGCCCAAAAAGGCAATTTCAGACCGTTTGAAAATCAGGAATAAATTCAAATAAAGTTGTTACTTAAAAAGGTCATATCTCCCGATTCCCTTGGAGTTAGCCTCCAAAATTTTGAGGGTAATTAGCCTATATAATTAGGAACAAAATTATTATACGGTCCACGCTCGGTCAATGGGGCCAAGCGGTCGTGAAGACCGTTTTCCCTGTCGAGGTCTCGAGACCGTTTTCTCACCTCGCGGTCTTGAGACCGAGAGAGCAAACTTTTGAGACCGTTTAAGGAAGTGAAAAGCGGTGGGTTTTTCTTGGAAATCACGCCTTCATCTTCTAGCTCAATAAATGTACGAATATCCCATGGATTTGCTTGCAAAATAGCAGGGAAAAGTAGGGAAACATGAAGAGCTATCATCTAACCGCATATAAGAGATGTACATAGTAAAGCATGGGTTTAGAGTTATAAAACCCACCTTAAGCTTGCTTCTTGAGCTCCAAGCTTTCAAGCTCCAAGCTCTAATGGCGTTCTTGAGTTCTTACAGGTTGGCCAAGGTGAAAACTCCAAGGAAGGTCAAGGAAAGATGGCTAGAAAGATAGGGTTTCGTGAGTTAGTCACCAAATTGACCTTGAATTCGAGTTCTAACCATGGAATTAGGCAAGAAGAGGGGTTCAAACCTACCTTGCACCCTTGGTCGTCCCCCTTGAGCTCCAAGACAGTCCTTAGTCGGCCAAGCAAAGAGGAAACAATGATATGCACGAAGGAAAAGTTCCTTTGCTTGAGAGGTGAAGTATACATATACTTGGGTGATATTTCATTAAAGGCCCATAAGTTTCCCCATAATTCCAATTAAGTCCATACTTCATTACTTGCTCATACCTTCCTCTTTATTCTAAGTACAAACCTTATCTTAAGGTCTAGAAAAAGAAGGCAAAGAAGAACAATCTAATAATAAGGTACGTACATAAAGAACTATTGCACATATACCCTGATTATTCAATCACAAGGCATATTTCATAACTTGATAATTCAATTGAGGTGACTTCCTCATCATTTCTTATCTAATGATGGTAAGAGTTCTAAAAGATACATTAGATGATATGTTTTACAAATTGAATCCCTTAATTTGGGTAAATTGCATGTTACCCCAAATTAGGGTTTCAAGCACCGGGATTGCTTCCACAGCTGCACCTTGGTGCCCAAGCTTGGGAAATCCCTCATACTTTGCCAAAAAGATTCTCATGATGTCTCAACATCAGAGGAACATCTCATCATGTGCAAATTGCAAGCTAACCCTTTCAACTGGGTAAATTTCACATAGGTCCCTGAATAACAAAACAATGCTACAACTTTAAATAAAAAGGAGCAATTACTGAAATATATGTTTCTGAGAAACTTAATTACATGCTCAGAGTTAATCACAAAGATTTAATTACATATTTAGGCAAAACACCTAGGGTTAACTCATAACCCAGGTCGGGGATGTTACAAATTATCCACCCCTTACAAGGATTTCGTCCCCGAAATTGATAAAACATCCTAAGAGAAAAGGGCAGGATACTTCCTTCTCATCTCATCCTCTAACTCCCAAGTGGCTTCTTCAACACCACGGTGGTTCTAGAGGACTTTTACAAGACTTATATCTTTCTTCTTTAACTTTTTAATTCTTTTATCAAGGATTGACACTGGTCCCTCCTCATAGGACATATCATCATTCAATTCTACTTCCATGGGTTGTAGAACTGACTCGGTGTCTGGGTGACATTTCTTCAACATAGAAATGTGAAACACAGGGTGTAACCTCTGTAACTCTGGGGGCAGCTCTAGTTTATATGCTACCTTTCCAATCCGTTCGATGATTGGATAAGGCCCCATATATCTAGGAGCTAACTTCCCTTTCCTTCCAAAACGAAGGACCCCTTTCCAAGGTGAGACCTTGAGATACACTCTGTCTCCAACCTGGAACTCTAAGGGTCTACGATGTTTGTCAGCATAAGATTTCTGCCTATCCTGAGCAGTCTTAATCTTATGTTGTATTACTTTAATCTTTTCTATGGTTTGCTGCACCAGGTCAGGACCTAACAACTGGTGTTCACCAGTCTCAAACCAACACAAGGGTGACCTACAACGTCTACCATATAAGGCTTCATAAGGTGCCATATCAATACTATGCTGATAGCTATTGTTATAGGCAAACTCTATCAAGCTTAGGTGTAGATCCCAACTTCCGGTGAACTGGAGAACACATGCTCGCAACAGGTCTTCTAAGGTCTGTATGGTCCTTTCCGACTGTCCATCAGTCTGCGGATGAAAGGCCGTACTAAACCTCAGCTTGGTGCCTAAGGCTCTGTGCAACTGTTCCCAAAAACGACTTGTAAACTGAGGACCTCTGTCAGAAACTATTGTGACAGAAACTCCGTGCAAACGCACTATCTATTGAACATACAACTTTGATAACCTTTCAGCAGAATAGGTTGTTTTGACAGGTAAGAAATGTGCTGTCTTAGTCAACCTATCAACAATTACCCAAATGGAATCATGTCCTTTGCTTGTCCTGGGTAGGCCAACAACAAAGTCCATGGTCACATGGTCCCACTTCCACTGTGGTATGGGTAAAGGTTGCATTGTCCCGGCAGGCTTCTGGTGTTCAGCTTTAACTTGCTGACACACAGGACACCTCAGAACAAACTCTGCAACGTCCTTCTTCATCCCTGGCCACCAATATAGATTTTTCAAATTCCGATACATCTTGGTGCTCCCTGGATGCATAGCATACATGGAAGAATGGGCTTATTCCAGGACTAACTTTCTCAAGTTGTCCACATCCGGCACTATCATTCTCCCATTATAACAAGCTACTTGGTCCTCTGAGTCATGAAAACCATCTTGCTTCTCATTTTCATACTCAGATCTAATCTGCTGAACTGCATCATCACCTAGCTGTGCTTCTTTAATCTGCTCCCTTAGGGTAGGTTTAATATGCATCTCAGCTAACAAACCGGCTAACAATGACACCTTCAACTGTACATTGTCTTGCCTTAAAGAGATAAGCATATCTCTCCTAGAGCATACTAAAGAGTTTAGTTGTACTCTATTCATGGTTGATGTTGCTGATTTCCTACTCAATGCATCTGCAACAACATTGGCCTTGCCTGGATGGTAATTAATTGTACAGTCGTAGTCCTTGATTAACTCCATCCAGCGACGTTGCCTCATGTTGAGCTCATGCTGAGAGAAGATATACTTAAGGTTTTTGTGGTCTGTGAAAATCTGGAATGTCTCTCCGTAGAGATAATGTCTCCAGATCTTCAAAGCATGAACCACAGCAGCTAACTCCAGATCGTGTGTTGGATAATTCTCCTCGTGTTTCTTAAGCTGTCGGGAGGCAAAAGAAATCACTTGTTTATCCTGCATCAACACACATCCTATTCCATTCTTGGAAGCATCACAGAAAACTATATATCCTTTTCCTTGTTCAGGTAGCACTAGCACAGGTGCACTTGTCAACCTCTCCTTCAGCAACTGGAAAGATTGTTGACACTTATCACTCCAAGAAAAGGGAACATCTTTCCGGGTTAACTTGGTCAAAGGTAAAGCTATAGAACTAAAGTTCTTCATGAACCTTCGATAATAGCCAGCTAACCCCAAGAAACTTCGAATCTCCGTCAGTGTCTTTGGTTGTTCCCATTGTAGAACAGATTCTACCTTTGTAGGGTCAACACAAATTCCCGAAGCGGATCTCACATGTCCAAGGAAAGATACCTCCGGCAGCCAGAACTCACACTTGCTAAACTTAGCATACAGCTTATGTCCTCTTAGCAAGGTCAAAGCTTGGCGAAGATGTTGCTCATGCTGTTGAGCATCCTTACTATAAATCAGAATGTCATCTATGAAGACGACAACACACTGATCAAGAAAGGGTCGAAAAACTCTATTCATGAGTTCCATAAATGCAGCTGGTGCATTGGTTAGTCCAAACGACATAACCGTGAACTCATAGTGACCATATCTTGTCCTAAAGGTAGACTTGGATATGTCACTATCCTTAATACGGAGTTGATGATATCCAGACCTCAAGTCTATCTTTGAAAATACTGTTGCACCACGCAACTGGTCAAAGAGATCATCAATCCTCGGCAGAGGATACTTATTCTTTATTGTTACTTTATTGAGTTGTCTGTAGTCAATGCAAAACCGCATTGACCCATCTTTCTTTTTAACAAACAAGACCGGAGCACCCCAAGGTGAAGTACTCGGTCGGATAAAACCTCTCTCAAGTAACTCTTGAAGCTGTTTCTTGAGTTCTGCCATCTCGGCAGGCGCCATTCTATACGGAGTCTGAGCTATGGGTTTCGTATCTGGGATCAGGTTGATTTCAAAATCAATCTCCCGGGGTGGTGGTATACCAGGAAGTTCTTCAGGAAACACATCTTCGAATTCCCTGACTATAGGAACTTCGGCAGGATTGGAACTTTCCTTGGTAACATCTACCACATGGGCCAAGAATGCATAACATCCTTGCCTCAACAGCTTATCAGCAACCATAGCTGATACAAGACAGGTGGGCAGAATCTTTCTTTCTCCTTGAAAGATCCATGTGCTGCTTTCATCAGCAAACACAGCCAACTTGGACTAACAATCCAAGACAACTCTATACCTTTCTAAGGTATCCATCCCGAGGATTATATCAAATCCCTGCATATCAAGTGGTATAAGATCCACTTGAATGCGATGGTCAGAAAAGAAGAAGATGCAGGGAGAACATACCTCCTGCAAAACGGAAGACCCACTCAACGGAGTCTCCAACAACAAACTATCTGCCCTATGACTAACAGTCACATTGCAGTTACGAATCACTTCACGAGTGATGAAAGAGTGTGTAGCACCCGGATCAATCAGAACGGATACAACACAGGATGTAGACATATCAGAATATAAAAGTTTCATATGACCTGCCACTACCCGTGGATTGACCACTGCCTCAGGTGGGTTCATAGCATAGAACCTCGCAGTCGCCTGGTGTTGAGGTGGTGCTGATGATCCAGCTTGAGACGCTTGTCCACATCCTCGAGCTGCTCCTTGATGGTGTCTATTCTGAGATCCCTGTTGATTCTGTCTCGGGGGTTGTTGTGTCACACCGACAGGCCTAGAACGGCAATCCTTCATCAAGTGTCCCACCTTACCACAGTTGTAGCAACTCTTCTCCTGTTGCTGTGGTCTGGGTGGTCCAGTAACTGACACTGATGCAGAACTGTGCGTCCCTTGAAGCGGTTGACTCCGTCCTCTACCTCTGCTTGGTGTCCATTGAGTTTGAAAACTCGATCTGGGTGGTGGAGGGTTAGGTGCAAAGAATCTAGGTTTCTTGGAATCCCTAGATGAAGAACCCTGGAACTGTGAATATCTTTTATGGGTTTGTCTTTTCTCAACCACAGATCTCTCTATCCTTCGGACTGACTCAACGAAGGTAGAGAATCTCTCTCGGTTCTCTAAGGTAGATACAGGGGTTGACATATCAGAATTCAAACCTTTCTCGAATCTTCTGATTCTTTCCTCATCCGTAGCAGCCATGTGCGGACAGAACCGTAGCAACTCCATGAACTTAGCTTCATATTCGCTAATGTTCATCATACCCTGCCTTAGTTTCTCGAACTGAGAGATCTTCTCATCTAGGAAGGTCTTTGGAAAATATCTTTTGATAAATTCCCGACGAAACTCTTCCCATGAGAACTCTACTCCAGGCCTCTTCTGCTCTTCCATGTTCCACCAGTGACCAGCACTGCCTTTGAGAAGATAGATAGCATGTCTAACCTTCTCAGCTTCCGAAATCATAAGAATCCTGAAAGCCTTCTCCAACTCTGTCAACCATAAGTCAGCATCTGCAGGGTCAGCAGTTCCGAAGTACTCGGTAGCTCCGACACGATGAAGTCCTTCGAACGTCTTACCGATACCTTGTGCTTCAGGCTGGACAGGTGTCCTAGGTGCAGGAATGGGCATCCTATCAGTTATGTGTGTCATGGCAGTCATGAACTGCCTGAACATCGTCTGTACAGCTGGATTACTCATGTCAGCTGGGTTGAACTGGGGTGGCTCTCTTGGTAACTCAGGTGCATGTTGTTCTATTCTCGGAACTCTTGCACCGCCTCGAGGTGCACTAGCACTACTCTCTGCCACGTACTCATCGTGATGTTCTGACATCCTTAGGTATCTTCTTCTCCTGAGGAGCAGAATATTCTATTAGATAAGGAAGGAGTACTAAAGGTAGACTCGACATCCTAAGTCCTATGCCTCTGTAGACTCAACTGACCTAGAGCTCTGATACCACTAATTGTGGGCTCTGATCTCCAAACCATGACATAAACACGATTAAAACTTAGCGGAAGCGAATCGGTAATCAGCGGAAGACAAAAATCACGGGAAATTAAAACTTTTCGAGATAAGAACTTGGATCCATAAAAACTTCTTTCATAAAGAGAGATAAACTGTTTACATCTCAGGATAATTACTTCTTGAGTAATTATATACATCAAGATACAAAATCTCAAGATCACATAACACAAGACTCCAAGACCTGAGAGTATAGAGGACACATAGGACTGACTCTAACTACACCACATGGCAGGACAAATCTCCACCTGAGATTACTGCTGCCCCTGGTGCTGCTGCTGCTGAGACTGGTCACCTGTAGGTTGATTCCTTCGTCTCCGACGTCCACCTAAAAAGTTGAAGTCTACGGGGTGAGACAATTTTACATAATTGTCCCAGCGAGAGTTATAACTCTCCGCCAGAAGCTTTATTATAACATCAAAGAATATCTTAAGCAGTAAAGCCTTCAAAGTATTCTATAACAGTTGCAGGTATAGCAAGATCTCTACAATTTAGGAGATATAGAGAATATAAACACTATTGCAATGTAACATCAATCAACTAACTTGGAGTCATCTTTAACAAGTTATACTACATGGTTGATTATGTTTTACAACAACATTATGCCCTGTGGAGATGAGGCATACCACTCATACTCCAACTGATCGCTGAGAAGTCACATCAGTATCATACATAGGTCATTAAGAGAGCCGGATTCTCATGACCTTCACCTTCCTCAGTCAGTAAGAGGATCACTTGTAGGACATCTCGTGTCTCTACTACTATAGCTCACCAGGGTAAACTAGTCCTTCGCTATTCTAGAGTCACAGTGGCATTCTGTACTCTCTTCGTCATCAGGAGGTTTCATATTTACCTACCACTGATACGGATATCTGTGCTTTCTTCGTCATCAGGAGGTTTCATGTTTACCTACCACTGATACGGTATGGAATTATAGTGAAGGATGGATGGATTACACATCTACATCACTTTCCTACACTAGGATGTAAGGTTCTACACATCCATGTACCCCACATACTCAAAAGTATGTGCTCCAGGAGTTCCCTGAGGAAAACCTGTTTCACCCTCACTTAATCTCTGACAATGATGGATCTATGATCAGGGCTCTACATTATACTTGATTAGTTAGGTACATTCAGTATTCTTTAACAGCATACATTGTTTTCCAACCAATAACAGTAGCATAGCAGCTATAAAAGAAGAATACTAAATGTAACAGGCCTAACTCATATCAATCATCATTTCTCATTATCCTCATCACAAGTCATCTCTAAGGCATGACCTTGATGGTATTCATGGCTCTCACAGCCCATTATCATCATAGGATGCCATTGACAAGGCATCAAATTACTTTAATTATTCATAAGGCTAACAACATGCCTTGAATGAATATAACATCAACATACATACCTGGATATGATTACCTTCATATCAGAACCTGCATGGTTAATACAACTGATAAAGGTAATACAAAAATAAGGAAATATACTTCCCACTCTTGCTATAAGAGTTAAATCTCTCATTTTCATCAATTTGGAGTTTAATACTCAAATGCAAGTCATTACCCTTGAATTAGGGTTTACTATTCACATCACATGTCATCACCCTTGAATTAGGGTTTACTATTCACATCACATGTCATCACCCTTGAATTAGGGTTTACTATTCACATCACATGTCATCACCCTTGAATTAGGGTTTACTATTCACATCACATGTCATCACCCTTGAATTAGGGTTTACTATTCACATTAGGGTGAATTGAACTCATATCATCATTATGTATGAGTAACATCATCACTGATGCTCTTAGATTAGTCAAAGGTTCATCATTTATCATAATTAGGGTTTCTATGACCTCACACAGGTGGATCATACCCTAATTATGCTCACTCATGTGCATTAGAGATACTTTAGTTGAGTTTCCACTTAAAAAGGGTACTTTCTCTCTCTAGAAGTACTCTCTCTCTAGAAGTACTTTCTCTCTCCTCATACTATTAGGTGATGTCAACATCACTCTAAATCAGGTTGTATTGAGTCATCATAAGCTAACATAGCTAAATCATCACCATCATGTGATTAGGGTTTGATTTGACCAAGGTATTACTCAATTTACCCTTCAGGGGTATTTTGGTATTTCACTCCATTGATCATTATCATGGTCAAAATCTTAGTCAATTAGCCCCTTAATATCCTAGGTTATCATTAGGGTTTGATTAGGGCAACATGAACCATTTATTTCATCAATTGATCGAAAGAAGTCAACTTTGAATCCCATTGATTGACCTTCAACCATCATTCTTCAATTGAGTTGAGATCGTTTGAAAGTGTTGACCGTTTAGCCAATTTGACTTTTCAAGACCGCGAGCCCTCTTCTAACTCCAAGACCACGAGCCTCCTCAAGACCGCGAGCCTCCTTAGACTCCAAAACCGCGAGCCTCTTCAAATGGTTCAAGACCGCGAAGCTCAACCTAATGTTAAGACCGCAAGGGCCAAGTTGATATCAAGACCGCGAAGAGATGTTGACCGTTTGCCCACTTTGACCTTAGGACCATGAGGCCCCTTGCGGTCTTGAGACCGTGAGCCCCCTCAAGGTCTTAAGACCGTGAGCCCTCTCACGGTCTTGAGACCGCGAGCCCTCTCACATGGTCTCAACCGTTTGGTCCATCAACAAAAACAAAGATACACTCAATGATGTCAACCGATGTTGAAGCCCTCAAAAGGTCAAAGCTCTATTGACCACCTATGGATTGGGTCAACTAAGGTTATTCTTAACCAATTGGTTATTCAATTGACCCTCAATTGTTGACCAATTAGGATTGAAATCGATTCAATTAGGGTCTATCAATGTTCACCCATCAACACTCAACAATATGCATCAACACAAGGTTGAACCCTTCAATTGAGCTCCAATTGGGCCCAAACTTGGCCCAAACGGTCTTGAGGTCATGTGGGTGGACCCCACATGGTCTTGAGATCGTTTGCCCAAGATTTCATCAAAGTCCAAGGTGATTTGATAGGGGTTGAACCATGATTGATCCACAAATAGAATTTTGATTAAATTGATAACTTATTTGCAATTGGGTCCTCAATTGGTCAAATTACTTAACCCTAGACATTCAAACGGTCTTGGGTGATTGTCCTCTCGGTCTTGAGACCATTTGGATGAATTCCAAACGGTCTTGAGACCGTTTGCCCATCCAATTTTGGATTCTAGTGCAAATTCATCAAGGTCTGACCTATTGAGTTGATGATCATATCAATATTTAATTGCAATGTAATTTGGTGTAATTGTTCCTTCAATTGGTCAACTATTCTTGACCCCAGACCTCCAAACGGTCATGGTTGATTGCCCTTGCGGTCTTGAGACCGTTTGGATGACCCCCAAACGGTCTTCAGACCGTTTAGGTCAATCAACCCTAAAAACCCTAACTAGGTCACCATAATTTCAGTACTGATTTCACCTAGGGTTAGCCCTAGTATTCACCCTTCAACTCTTAGCCCGTTTGGAATTAGATCATCAAACTTGGTGAGTTGTTAATTAACATAATTTTGAACAGTAATCTCATACGGTCAACGCCTGGTCAACGACCTTACACGGTCTTGAGACCGTTTGCCCAAAAAGGAAATTTCAGACCGTTTGAAAATCAGGAATAAATTCAAATAAAGTTGTTACTTAAAAAGGTCATATCTCCCGATTCCCTTGGAGTTAGCCTCCAAACCTTTGAGGGTAATTAGCCTATATAAATAGATACAAATTTCTTATACGTTCCACGCTCGGTCAACGGGGCCAAACGGTCTTGAAGACCGTTTGCCCTGTCGCGGTCTCGAGACCGTTTGCTCACCTCGCGGTCTTGAGACCGAGAGAGCAAACTTTTGAGACCGTTTAAGGAAGTGAAAAGCGGTGGGTTTTTCTTGGAAATCACGCCTTCATCTCCTAGCTCAAGAACAGTACGAATATCCCATGTATTTGCTTGCAAAATAGCAGGGAAATGTAGGGAAACATGAAGAGATATCATCTAACCGCATATAAGAGATGTACATAGTAATGCATGGGTTTAGAGTTATAAAACCCGCCTTAAGCTTTCTTCTTGAGCTCAAAGCTTTCAAGCTCCAAGCTCTAATGGCGTTATTGAGTTATTACAGGTTGGCCAAGGTGAAAACCCCAAGCAAGGTCAAGGAAAGATGGCTAGAAAGATAGGGTTTCGTGAGTTAGTCACCAAATTGACCTTGAATTCGAGTTCTAACCATGGAATTAGGCAAGAAGAGGGGTTCAAACCTACCTTGCACCCTTGGTCGTCCCCCTTGAGCTCCAAGACAGTCCTTAGTCGGCCAAGCAAAGAGGAAACAGTGATATGCACGAAGGAAAAGTTCCTTTGCTTGAGAGGTGAAGTATACATATACTTGGGTGATATTTCATTAAAGGCCCATAAGTTCCCCATAATTCCAATTAAGTCCATCCTTCATTACTTTCTCATCCCTTCCTCTTTATTCTAAGGACAAACCTTATCTTAAGGTCTACAAAAAGAAGGCAAAGAAGAACAATCTAATAATAAGGTACGTACATAAAGAACTATTGCACATATACCCTGATTATTCAATCACAAGGCATATTTCATAACTTGATAATTCAATTGAGGTGACTTCCTCATCATTTCTTCTATAATGATAGTAAGAGTTCTAAAAGATACATTAGATGATATGTTTTACAAATTGAATCCCTAAATTTGGGTAAATTGCATGTTACCCCAAATTAGGGTTTCAAGCACCGGGATTGCTTCCACAGCTGCACCTTGGTGCCCAAGCTTGGGAAATCCCTCATACTTTGCCAAAAAGATTCTCATGATGTATCAACATCAGAGGAACATCTCATCATGTGCAAATTGCAAGCTAACCCTTTCAACTGGGTAAATTGCACATAGGTCCCTGAATAACAAAACAATGCTACAACTTTAAATAAAAAGGAGCAATTACTGAAATATATGTTTATGAGAAACTTAATTACATGCTCAGAGTTAATCACAAAGATTTAATTACATATTTAGGCAAAACACCTAGGGTTAACTCATAACCCAGGTCGGGGATGTTACACTAGCTACATATCCACGATCCACGGCTACAACTCCTCTTATAGACCACTTCAACAACACGATCTCTATCTCAACATTCGTGTCCACCTAAAAGATGTAGAAACCCATGTGGTGAGACCAAATGTCCCAGTGAGAGATATAACTCTCCTCCAACATCTATTGAATCACAAATAACTATGCAAGTAGATGGAAAGGAAAATACTTAACAGGTTAACTTGGTTCATTTCAATGATATGTATCTAATAGATAATGCAGATTAAACAAGCTAGGCAATTATCACCAAGCAATAGAATAATGAATATTCTAAGAAGGAATATGAAGAACATGTATATTCTCTACCAATAAAATTATACAAAAGAAAGGTAAGGCTTCAACCAATGTTATTCTCTTTTGTCCCTAGGCAAGTATGCAACACAGATATTTACATCTTTTATTGTGCCCTAAGGAGATGAGGTATACCACTCATGATCCAACTAACCACTGCTAAGTCAAAATCAGTGCCATACAAGATCTAGGAGGAGCCAGACTCGTATGATCTCTCCACACCCTCAGTTAGTCCAAGTCCACCACAGTGACATGTAGTGTCAAACTGCAAAAATAGCCTAGCCTACCTTGGTATATAGGCACAATGCTAGTGAAACCGAGATACAACCACAGTCGCAATCTTGCCAGGGTATGGATCATAGCCAATCCTTTAAAATATCACAAGCATATACTAAATAACGTCACTGAGCTACATCCCATAGCCACACTCCTCCAGGGAATATCCCACAACCAATCCTGTGAATGCATATACTCAATAGTATAGGACTCTGAGCTTCAACTAAGGGGAAAATCTATTTCACCATCCAATAAGTACTAATGCTGAAGATGGATCTACAACATAGGGAAAACTACATGATTAAAGTTTCACTTTATTAGTTATTCCATTTGAGTAAATTAAGGCATCATCATGCAAGTGGACATACAAGACCCTAATTCAATCTAGAAAGCATAATTGTAAAGCAACTTCAGAATATATAAAATGTATAAGGTGTGAACCTGTCACATTGTCACATGATACTAACAACACTGCCATCACAAGGACATCATCAATGTCACATCACTATGGGTTATCAACTTCTCAATCACAATATTAGTGGATGACACCTCACACTAGGCATTAAGCCTCTGCTAGGGCATGAGATCCAATCACATCATTCTAGTATCACATGTGTCTCAACATGCATCATAGAGGCTCATAGTCATCATCTTGTGTCACATCATATTCACCATAGCATACACTATATATGATATTTGAATTCATATCACATTGAAAGGTTAGGGGTTTATAAACAAGCGATAGAAAATATAATCTCTTTCCATTCATTCAACAAGCATAGCATACCCTATGATTAGGGGTTAGAGTTTACATACATAGTTGATTAGGGTTTCATAGATTCATTCAATCACTAACCTTATCTACACCATATCCCACTTTCTTGTAACCGATTAGGGTATAACATCATTACTAAATTATGATTAGATTATATATCAACAACACCAAGTTTGAACATCATCCCCATGCACACGTGTAACCGTCTCATCTTGGCATTCACATGTATTGGCCATACAAAAAACATGGTTTCGCGACCGTGACACCCACAAGCATCATGACCATCCATCAACATGGCATTTCTACCTCCATCCAAACTGGGCCACGACCAAGACAAAGAAAAGTTTCATGATAAAAAAAAGCAAGTGTCTCGACCATGTGTCACGACCAAAACCCAACAAACATCGTGACTGAGACAACACCAAAACAAGACGTCTCAACCACTCAACAACATGGCATCACGACCACTCAGCAACTAGGCGTCATGACCACTCAACAACTAGGTGTCCCGACCACTCAGTAACAAGGCTTCACGACCACTCAACAACAAGGTGTCGTGACCAGAACCAAAAGTAGGCATCTCAACCGAAACAAAAGCACCTGTCTCGTCCAAATGAAGCAACATCTTGACCATCACCACAGAGTAACTGTCATGACCGAGAAACTTCCACATAGTCTCGACCACTAAACCCAAGAAAAAGGGGTGTCGACTGAAACACAATTAGTATGATCACAACCACACGTCCAAACAGGCCCCAAACCAACATAACACAAGGAACTAGTATTTCAACCAAAACAACATCATCTGTCTTTACCCAAGGTCAAAACTAATGGTAATGATCAATCCAAATAAGGTGTTACAACCACCAAGGTCAAACTACCTTAGCAACATTTAATGGCCATCATCAAAATAGAGATAACCTCAATCTAAACAGTGGATAACCATGACCAAAACAAAAGATAACCTTCAAGGAAACCAACATCATCAAAGAGAAAAACTTCTCATAGAATCTGTCACCAAAAACCCTAAAACATGTACTATGGAAAAAAAACTCATATGAGAGAGAGATAAACTCATATCCAACACCTCCAAAATAGAACCTAGACTCTTTATTACACTAAGGTCCATGAACCTCATGCATGTGATCAAAACCAAGATCAAAATATAGGAAGAAAACCACCATTTCACAACCATCTCTAAAATCGGGTACCTTACATTAGGGTTACGGATTCTAATCAAACCAAGTATGATATTTACCATCACTCAAGCACTAGAACATGATATCATATACTATCATATAGAATCATTGTTTAGAGAGAGAAAAAGTGACATGCAAGTAGAGAAAAGTGAATTATAAAGAGGGTAGATAGTTATATAACCTGCCTTAAGTGTAGAGGCAAGCTCCAAGCACACAATCACCAAAGATGATGATGATGCTCCAACAAAGCCTCCACTTTCAGCCAAAAGACCATCTCAATAAGAAGATACCAATGTTAAATATTTCTCAAGAATAGAAGGAAAGAAACCCTAGGCCAAACCAAAAGAATAATGGAGAAAGAGAAAAGAAACTTCCTCCCCCTTGGGTACCACCTTGTCAAAACATGGCCTATGACCCTTGTGATGAGGAGTTTCTCTCCAAAAGGACCACCATGGAGGATCCATGGTCTAGGTCCGAGAAAAGAAAAGAAGATGGGATAGGAGATCAAAGGAATACACCTCCAAAGAAAGACAAACACTTACCAAGGTTGAAGATGATCCAAAAGTCACCACATGCACCAAGGAAGGTTGGTCGACCACCAAAGAAACTAAATCACCACTCCTTAGCTCCAAAAAGCCCCAAGGCCGGCCACAAAAAAGAGGGAGAAGAAGGAGGGCCGAAAGGAATGCTTGGTTGAAGAGGAGAGGGGTTATATGCATGAAGAAGGAGGGTAGTAGGGTGGAGATGATGTGTCAACACCTAAAGGCACAAAGGGACACTTGTCCACAAAAGAAACCAATATGCAACCACTATATGCATGCATGCAACCTATGGTGATACAAACAATGTTGGGTGTTGACCATTTAGGTCTCCAACACATTGGTTTCGGTTGAGACACTCCAAAGGGGTCTAAACAACACCAAAGCACATGTTTTGGTCAAGACAAAGGATCATCAAAACATCCAGGTCGAGACACACCTCAAGTAGACATTGTCTCAACCCAACTCCACCAAAACCATCATGGTCGAGGCAAAACCAAGCCAAGGTAGGTGTGTCAGTCGAGACACACCCCAAAACACAACACAAGGTTGAGACAAGGATTGCTACGCTCAACCATGCACCCATGGTCGACACCAAGCAAAACTAGAGAAACCCTAATCACCTCTAGAGATGCTACCACTCATCTAAGGCTCAACAAAGGTTCCCCAAAGCACCACACTCTCTCACATGAAGACAATAAAGAGAAGGTACACACTAGATGTGTAAAATTCCAAGAAAACCCTCACATTTTAAGTAAATTGTAATTTGACCCAGAACAAGCACAAAGAGCACAAACATTATCCAAACAAGCTCAAACTGGAAACTTAAGCTTACCACAAGATCTAGAAACATCTCAAAGGATTATATTAAAGCTCTAAGAACTTAATCAAGCCAAAACAAATAGGGTTAGACCAACACCCATGCCAGGGGTCTTACAAACATGTTTAGGAACATTTGCATATAAGTCCAACAACCTGCATAACATCACATGCCATATCCGGTGTTTACATATATGCATAACAACATGTATAAAAAAGTGATGTTCCACATATACTTGTTGGTATGTATGCCCATAGAGCAAGTCATGTGATGATTGTAATGGGATACTTTGTAAATGATTTGAATAATAATAAAGGTAATTTCTGATCTATGTGTTTTAACTGTTTCTGAGATGATAGTGTAACATGATAGATCTATAAAGAATTGTTTTATTCAATGACGTATGCTTTTAGGTTAAGGACCTAAACGATGAGATCATACGGATGTTAAGAGTATACATTCTTGTTAAGTCCCTAGTTGGTTGTTATTGTGGAAATAACCATAGACAGAAATAACACTAAAGACTAGATTGTGTGTTGGTTGATGACAGAATGTCATTAGTCATGATATAATGATACCAACCCAAGCACATAAGTACTTGTTAGAGAATAAGTGTACCAGACAGACCCACCGTGAGAGTGACACATGGAACCATGATTTGGTAGTCACAGTCAGCTCTCACAGTGATGGTGGTGAACGTGATTCTTTGACCTGAAATTACTACACTCAACACATGTCGTTGGGTACACTTTGAAATCATCAAACACAGTCCTGAAACATGGGTTGTTATAAAGGTGATGATTGGGTGACTTTGACACATGGGGCTTTTGAGGGGTGAGTGATAGATATGGGATTTGTCCCTCCTAAGGGAGTTTAATGTCCATGGCCACTTGATGAGTAGGATTGAGAAAGGCATGTGCATGCATGTGTGAATGAATGTGTGATATTGATGTCACACACATCTCACCCAGTCTGCTCTAATATCAAGGAAATGGATGAACATTGAAAGGATGATTGTACCATTCCTTGAGTTCTTTCAGGACATTAGTGACAAAGGAATTATACATTCGCTGTAACACCATTCACGGATTTTAGGATTGAAATTTGTTCTCCAACTTTCTATTTCACTTGGGTAGAACTGATGTGCGACTAGGCACCGCTCTTTTCTTGTGAAGTCATAAGTGTTATGGACTTTCACTGCCAATGTGAAATGGACCTACAGGGTCACACACATAGGATTTAACCTGGAAGAGGAGTTTATCCACAAATGATGTTTAGATTGATTACTAAAAGAGTTTAATAGTTCAATTAAATACTCAGTTGATTGATATCTCAAAATCATAGTGTTCAAGGTGTTGGACCAATTGATTAGAATATCGGATTGATTGAAACTGCAATTGATTGATTTTGCACAATCTGCACTTCCAACTGATCGAATCATGAGATGAACTGATCGGCTCAGGTTGGTGAACCGATCGGCTTAACTGGTGAGATGATCAACTCATGTATCAATGAGACGATCAGCTCAATTTTTGAACCGGTCAGCTCATGTGACCAACAGAGATCGTTTGGAAAGTCAATTTTGCAAATACAATTTGTTTCACTTGTACAAATCCGATTTGGACAAGGATTAATATTTGATTAATCAGAAACAAATATGAAAGTTAATTTGAGTTAGACCAGGACCACGAACCGATCGGCTCATGTGATGAACCGATTAGCTCAGGGGTCCCAAACGATCGGTTCAGGTGTGAACCAATTGGTTGAGGTCACCAAACGATCATTTCAGGGTTGAAACGATCGGTTCAGCTGGTGCAGTTGGTTGTTTTGTGAAAAATCTCGAACCCTTCTACTCCTACTTTAATCCTGCATTGCCCAGGATAGAGAACCCTGTCCCATGACCCTCCTATATATAGGGGTATTGGGGGCTTCTCAAAGTACAACTCAGAACACCAGTTGCTCTGTAAAGTTGTCGTTCTCTCTGGTTGTGGTAACCAAGAGAGCCCGAGCAAGCGCTACCCGATAAGGGAGGCACAACAAGAGAAAGAAAACTGTAGAAAAGGAACTGGTTGCAGGAGAGTGTGTCAGTGACTAGTACATCGACAGGAGGGTGCGAATCTTTCTGATTCCTTGTGGGACAAGGGGATTGGAGTTCCAGGAAGTCTGTGTGGACGACTGTAGAGGCGGGAGACTTCTACCGTTCGGAGGATAGCTGTCAATCCCAACAGTCGCGGTGAGACCAGGAGCTGCACATACACCGTCCAAGACCGGAGGTGAAGACCGTGCAAGTTGCGAGGTAACGTCTCTGTGAAAGCCTCAGGAAAAGGTACGCCTCTACAAACCATCCTTCCTATTGTATAGATGTTGGCGCGATTCCTTTATTCTGGGTATGGGAGAAGAATTTTTTTTTCTGCTACCTTCTCTGTCTCCCCTAAAACCCAACAGTGGTATCAGAGCCACGTCAACTGCTCTATGCTTTAGGATTATCGATATGATAAATTTTGGTTTGTCGCCTTTATTTATTTCATACGATGCGAATAAAATTGGCTTTATACATGTCCAATCCTAAATCTATAAATCCCGATATGCATATATGATATGTAATATGAATGCACTCGATACGCGTCACCCTTAAATGAGTTTTGTGGTGGATGTACAACATGGTTATGGCCAATAAACCCTATGTGTGCTTGGTTGAATGTGGTTGCTTGCATCTCGGTCTGTGCACTAATTCCCTATCTCCTTTTCTTGATGTAACTTGAGATAAACTCGATATTTCTTTCCTACCTTTGTTCCCCCCGAATGTAACTCGGGGTTTCCTTTTTCAAATGTAAAATAGGATAGATTTTATTTCCGATTATGTCAAAGAACGGTGGACTTTTGACGACTGGTTCAATGAGAGAGACGAGTGGGTGGCAGCCTGAGGAGATGCACGACAACTAGTGAACCGATCGGCTGGAGGCGCCAGTCGATCAGCTGGTGGCACCCAACCGACCAACCTAATGGCGAGCAGATCAATCATGGAGATGAGTTGATCAAACCCAGAAAGGAAAAGTACAAAGTTCATCTTGTACAGGTTGCATATGATGTGGACCTAGATGACCGTGATTCCTCTTGGCTCGAGGAATCACATTAGGATGGCCATAATCATTGCTTTTATCATTTCACATGTCATCTGTGGGATATAGCATGTATATGATACATACTATGTATTGTGGTGATTGGATATGTATATGTACCTATAAAAACCAAATCTCTCATCTAAATATTAAGTCTTTTATGCCTTCCATTAGCGACACACATGAAAAACTTGATCGACCATGTGTAGGTTATGCCAAAGCATTGTGTGTTGTCTATCTCGCAGAAGTGTGAAGGGTAAACATGTAGGTTCTGCCAAAGCAGGGTGCATGTTTACCGTGTCGGCTTTTGGGTTAGACTTAACTAGTAATTCTTAGAGCGTCTAAGTCCAGAGGCATGGAATGTTCATGGCAAGGTGTTGTTCATGTTCATTCATCAAGAGTTGCATATGATGCAATTGGCATGATGGCCTACCTAAATAGTCAAGTTGTGGGTGATCAGCCAAAGCTGACTCATGACTTGATGAAATACAGATCTTGACCCACTAGAAGGTTGTACTCTACAATCTTCCAAATTGATGGTGAGGGTTGTTAATTTGAATCAAAATAGTGGGAGTAGTAATTAATTAAAGGCCTAATTAACTACTATCAAATTTTATTCAAATCAAATCAAAAGGAGTTTTAACAAATGCAATTTTCTCTTGTAGAATGGCAAAAGAATCATCTTTTAAAATGGGCAAATTAATTGAGAATAAATTCCATAACTGGTTGAGGATTGTGAGAAGTGTTCTGCACAATCTAGAAATATCGGTAGCCTTTGAGTCCACTCTATGTGTGCTTAAGAAGAAGGATAGTTCATTGATAGAGATCAATGGAACAAAGTCTAAGGAAAAAGGTGAGGGAGAGGGGTTCTCTCACCAAACCAATGTCAGAATCTTCTACGCTCAAAACATGGAGAGGATGGAAGGAACGATGGAAGAAGAAGTGAGAGATAGAGATCTCTACTTCTGGTGTGTACGTGATAGAGATTAACTTTACTACTTCTTTGTCATGGTTACTTGATATCAGATGTGGATCTCATATTTGTTCAAATGTGAAGGATCTTAAAAGAAGTAGGCCTTTGGGGAAAGACGAGGTTGAACTACGTGTTGCCAATGGGGTAAGAGTTGCCGCCAGTGCCGTAGGAACATATGAGTTAAATATACCTAGTGGGCTAATAATAGAGTTGAAGAACTGCTATTATGTACCTGCCATAAATAGGAATATCATTTCCGTCTCTTGTTTGGACAAGGATGGTTTTGAATTTCTTATTAAGAATGGAAAGTGTTCTATTTTAAAAGATGGGATCTTTTATGGAAGTGCCCCAATGTCTTATGGTCTATACTTGATATATCTAGAGACAAGTGTATACAACGTAAACACCAAAAGGCAAAAACTCAACAACTCAAACAAAATGTATCTTTGGCATTTTCGTCTAGGGCACATAAATGAGAAGCGCATTTCTAGACTCCATAAAGATGGTTATCTAGACTCTTTTGATTATGAATCAATAAAGACATGTGAATCTTGTTTGTTGGGAAAGATGACCAAGACTCCCTTTTCAGGTAAAGGTGAGAGAGCTAGTGATCTATTAGGACTCATACATACTGATGTATGTGGGCCTTTTAGAACGAATGCCAGAAATGGGTATCAGTACTTCATTACCTTCACCGATGACTTTAGTAGGTATGGCTATGTGTACCTAATGAAACATAAGTCAGAAACCCTTAAAAGGTTCAAGGATTTCATGAATGAAATACAGAACCAACTTGGTAAAAGTATTAAAGCACTTCGATCCGATCGAGGTGGAGACTTGAGCCAGGAGTTTGAGGACCTTCTACGAGCTTGTGGTATTGTATCACAATGGACTCCGCCTGTAACACCACAACATAATGGTGTTTCTGAGAGAAGGAATCACACTTTACTGGATATGGTGCGATCAATGATGAGTTTTGCTGATCTTCCAATTTCTTTCTGGGGTCATGCTCTTGTAACCGCCACATTTACACTTAACCGAGTACCATCTAAATCGGTTCAAAAGACACCATATGAGATATGGACTGGGAAGCATCCCAATATGTCTTTTATGATGATTTGGGGATGTGAGGCATATGTCAAGAAAGTGTTTCCTGACAAGCTAGGCACTAGATCTGATAAATGTTATTTTTTTGGATATCCTAAGGAAACCAAGGGATATTACTTATATCGCCCAACTGACAACAAAGTGTTTGTTGCCAGAGATGTTGTGTTCCTAGAAAAGGAATTTGTTTCCAAAGGAAGCAGTGGAGGAAAGTAGAGCTTGAAGAGGTTTAAGCCCAACAAGAAAACATTGAACCCGTAGATGTACAAGAGGAACATAGAGATTCACAAGGTGTTGTGGAATTTGAGTCTCCTCAAGTAACACATGGACCTCATAGATCTAGTAGGACACGCCTTGAACCTGAGAGGTTTGGATACCTTGTGACTCAGGAAGGCGGTGAGTTGATCATAGATGATGATCCAACTACCTATCTAGAGGCTATGGAGGGACCATATTCTGAGATATGGCTTGAGGCCATGAAATCCAAGATGGAATCCATGTACTCCAACAAAGTATGGACTTTGGTGGAACCACCTGAAGAGGTAAAACCCATAGGGTGCAAGTGGGTCTTTAAGAAGAAAACCGACATGGATGGCAATGTGCAAACTTATAAATATAGATTGGTTGTAAATGGTTTCTGACAAGTTCAAGGTGTTGACTATGACGAAACATTTTCTCCATTTGCCATGATTAAGTCCATCAGGATCATGCTTGCTATTGCGGATTACTATGACTATGAGATTTGGCAAATGGATGTTAAAACCGTATTCTTTAATGGGAATATAAATTAGGATGTGTACATGACACAACCTGAATGTTTTATAGATCTAAAGAATGCCAATAAAGTTTGTAAGCTACAAAGGTCAATCTATGGATTCAAGCAAGCATCTCAGAGTTGGAATCTTTGATTTGATGAGGAAGTCAAAGTGTTTGGCTTTATTCAAAATGAAGATGAACCTTGTGTGTACAAGAAGGTTAGTGGGAGCACGACCACATTCCTCATACTATATGTGGATGACATACTATTGATGGGGAATGATGTCTCAGCCTTAGAGAAGGTAAAGACTTGGCTTGGGAATACTTTCTCAATGAATGACTTAGGAGAAGCATCCTACATTCTAGGAATTAATATCTATAGAGATAGATCTAAAAGGCTTCTCGGACTAAGTCAAAGCACGTACATTGACAAAGTGCTGAAGTGGTTCAGCATGGAGAACTCAAAGAGAGGCAACATCCCCATGCTACATGGAGTCAACGTCTCTAGAGCTCAATGTCCCCAATCTTGTAAAGAGAGGGAGCGTATGAATGGGATCTCATATGCACCATCCATCAAATCCATCATGTACGCTATGTTGTGTACACGCCCAGATTTCTCGTATGCCCTCAGCATGACGAGTAGGTACCAGTCAAATCTCAGGGATGCTCACTGGACAGCTGTAAAGAACATCCTCAAGTACTTGTGAAGGACTAAGGATCAGTTTCTTGTATACAGCAATAAGGAAGAACTGGTTGTAAAGGGTTACACCGATGCAAGCTTCCAAACTGATAAAGATGATTACAGATCGCAGTCAAGATTTGTGTTTTGCCTAAATAACGGAGCTATGAGCTGGAAGAGTTCCAAGTAAGAAATAGTTGTCGATTCTACTACAGAGGCCAAGTATATTGCTACTTCACATGCAGAAAAGGAGGTTGTGTGGATTAGGAAGTTCATCTCTGAACTTAGTGTAGGTCCCAGTAGCTGTGATGCAATTGAGCTTTATTGTGACAATAATGGAGCTATTGCTCAAGCTAAGGATCCCATATCACATCAGTGGTCCAAGCACATACTGCGACACTTCCATCTCATATGAGAGATCATACAGTGAGGAGATGTGAAGATTTGCAAAGTACCAACTGAAGACAACATAGTTGATCCACTGACTAAGGTCCTTTCTCAACAGAAGCATGATGGTCATGCAAGGTCACAAGGACTGATGTTCCTATGTGACTCGCTCTAAGTGCAAGTGGGAGTCTATTGGTATGTATGCCCATAGAGCAAGTCATGTGATGATTGTAATGGGATACTTTGTAAATGATTTGAATAATAATAAAGGAAATTACCAATCTATATGTTTTAACTATTTATGAGATGATAGTGTAACATGATAGATGTCTAAAGAATTGTTTTACTCAATGACATATGCTTTTAGGTTGAGGACCTAAATGATGAGATCATACAGATGTTAATAGTATACATTCTTTTTAAGTCCCTAGTCGGTTGTTATTGTGGAAATAACCATAGACATCAATAACACTAAAGACTAAATTGTGTGTTGGTTGATGATAGAATCTCATTAGTCATGATATAGTGATATCAAACCAAGCACATAGGTACTTGTTAGAGAACAAGTGTATTGGATAGATCCACCATGATAGTGACACATGGAACCATGATTTGGTAGTCACAATCAGCTCTCACAGTGATGGTGGTGAACGTGATTCTTCAACCTGAAATCACTACACTCAACACATGTCGTTGGGTACACTTTGACATCATCAAACGCAGTCCTGAAACATGGGTTGTTATAAAGGTGATGATTGGGTGACTTTGACACATGGGGCTTTTGAGGGGTGAGTGATAGATATGGGATTTGTCCCTCCTAAGGGAGTTTAATTTCCATGGCCACTTGATGAGTAGGATTGAGAAAGGCATGCGCATGCATGTGTGAATCAATATGTGATATTGATGTCATACACATCTCACCCAGTCTGCTTTGAGATCATGGAAATGGATGAACGTTGAAAGGATGACTGTACCATGCCTTGAGTTCATTCAGGACATTAGTGACAAAGGAATTATACATTCACTATAACACCATTCACGGATTGTAGGATTGAAAGTTGTTCTCCAACTTTCTATTTCACTTAGGTAGCACTGATGTGCGACTAGGCACCGCTCTTTACTTGTGAAGTCATAAGTGTTATGGACTTTCACTTCCAATGTGAAATGGACCTACAGGGTCACACACATAGGATTTAACCTGGAAGAGGAGTTTATCCACAAATGATGTTTAGATTGATTACTAAAGGAGATTAGTAGTTCAATTAAACACTCAGTTGATTGATAGCTCAAAATCATAGTGTTCAAGGTGTTGGACCAATTGATTAGAGTATCAGATTGATTGAAACTGCAATTGACTTATTTTGCTCAATTTACACTTCCAACCGATCGGCTCATGAGATGAACCAATAGGCTCAGGTTGGTGAACTGGTCGGCTCAGGTTGGTGAACTGATCGGCTCAACTGGTGAGACCATCGGCTCATGTATCAATGAGATGATTGGCTCAATTGTTGAACCGGTCGGCTCATGTGACCAACAGAGATCATTTGGAAAGTCGATTTTGCAAATACAATTTGTTTCACTTGTACAAATTCAATTTGGACAAGGATTAATATTTGATTAATCAGAAACAAATATGAAAGTCAATTTGAGTTGGACCAAGATTACGAACCGATCAGCTCATGTGATGAACCGATCGGCTCATGTGATGAACCGTCAGCTCAGGGGTCCCAAACGATCGGTTCAGGTGTGAACCGATCGGTTGAGGTCACCAAACGATCGTTTCAGGGTTGAAACGATCGGTTCAGCTGGCACAGTTGGTTGTTTTGTGGAAAATCTCAAACCCTTCTACTCCTGCTTTAATCCCGCATTGCCCAGGATAGAGAACCCTGTCCCATGACCCTCCTATATATAGGGGTATTGGGGGCTTCTGAAAGTACAACTCAGAACACCAGTTGCTCTGCAAAGTTGCCGTTCTCTCTGGTTGTGGTAACTGAGAGAGTCCAAGCAAATGCTACCCGATAAGGGAGGCACAATAAGGGAAAGACAACTGCAGAAAAGCAACTAGTTGCAGGAGTGTGTGTCGGTGACTAGTACGCCGACAGGAGGGTGTGACTCCTTCCTATTCCTTGTGGGACAAGGAGATTGGAGTTCCAGGCAGTCCGTGTGGACGATTGCAGAGGTGGGATACTTCTACCGCTCAAAGGACAGCTGTCAATCCTGACAGTCCTGGTGAGACCAGGAGCTACATAGACACCATCCAAGATCGGAGGTGAAGACCATGCAAATCACAAGGTAATGTCGTCGAGCAAGCCTCGAGACAAGGTACGCCTCTAAAAACCATCCTTCCTATTGTATAGACGTTGATGCGGTTCCTTTATTTTGGGTTTGGGAGAAGGATTTTTTTTATTTCTGCTTCCTTCTCTGTCTCCCCTAAAACCCAACAATACTTCCCATATAAAAACATCAACACACTACCAAAAACCGGGTTGAGGTACACATATCATCTACAACACATCCTCTGCCTAGACCTGAGAGTACATGGATGACTCTAGGACACACTAACTACAAGCCAACCTTCTACTCCTACTACTCTCCAAGATACTTTTCCTCCCCTCCATGAACCTGACCACGTCAATGATGATTACATAAAAAGGTAGTGACCTACGAGGTGAGACCCATGTCCCAGCGAGAGATATAACTCTTAATAATAAATATTGATTATAACAATTTATATACTTTAGCAGATTAAGTTGTTTAAAAAACAAACTAAGATAACAAAATAGGCAAAGCATGACTAGCATAGTATAAAAAGGAATAGGTAAAGATATTATCCTTTATATAGTTGATTTCTCTTATCGCATTATATATCAACTAAACATTATAAGAAATAAGGCAAGGGTTATCAACCAATTTGAATCGTATTTAACCCTAAACAAATATGCTACATGGCTGGATTACATATTTTATTAAGCCCCGTGGAGTTTGAGGTATATGTCTCAGACACTAATTGACCACTACAAAGTGCTATTTAGTTCCTTATAAGATCAAGGAGAGTCGAAACCCTAAGATCTCTTCCACCATCAGTTAGTATGAGTTTGCCATAGTGACATATATATATTCAATCTACAAACAACCTAGTAAACTCTTGGTATATAGGTTATGGAACCAGTAACCAGGGTATACAAACCCTATCATCCAAGATACAACCACATTTGTCCTCAATTACATCACATATACAAGTATCTAACACACGACCTCGACCGCTCTCAACCTGAGGCATGACTGCAACCATCCTTGAAAACTTGGGATTAGGATGACAAGGATGTACTCTCCCTACACCCACATATACTCAAAAATATACGACTTTGGGTGTGACGTCCCCAGATTTTTAAAAATTAATCTAATGTGTGACGTCCAAATTGAAACTCTCACCTCATTGAGAATCCCAATTTAAACACCACACACTAGGCTAAGAAGAAGAAAATTAGAGGAAGTTAGAAGTAAATAATAGTAGCACATGCACATGAACATTAATAAAACCTGATAAAGTGGTCGTCAATACAATACTAAAATAAGAGTGTTGGGTCTCCTATATATATAGGAGCCAGAGAGTACATGGGCTAATTAGAGAAAAGGGAAAATACAATGGGCCTGAGCCCAACTAATAAAATATGCTAACACGCCCCCTCAAGTTGGAGAGTAAACATTGTGAAGTCCCAACTTGATGCCCATATACTTGAATAAAGCAGGAGGAAGAGGTTTGGTAAGGATGTCCGCAACTTGATCACCTGTCCTAATGTGAGGAGTGATGATTTTCTTGGCTTTGACCAGGTCCCGCACAAAGTGGCAGTCAACTTCAATGTGTTTTGTGCGCTTGTGGAAGACTGGATTATTAGCTATGTGTATAGCTACCTCATTGTCACAATATAGAGTAGTTGGGGTTTGAAAGGGAATTTGAAATTCACTCAAGATGGACCGGACCCACTGTAGATCACAACATGCATGAGACATGGCCTGATATTCTGCCTCAGTGCTAGAGCGAGCTACCACAGCTTGTTTTTTACTCCGCCATGAAACTGGGTGAGTGCCAATCATGACACAATAGCCAGAAGTGGAACGTCGGTCTTTAGAATCACCATCCCAGTCGACATCTGCATATCCAGAGATGGTGATTACCTTGGAGTTTGGATGTTTGTAGAGCAATCCTTGTCCCGGAGCACTCTTTAGATAGTGAAGAATGCGTTGAACGCTGGACCAATGGACCTGGAGTGGTGCACTCATGTGTTGGCTGACTATCCCAACTGCATATGTAATATTTGGTCGAGTAATAGTTAAGTAAATCAGCTTCCCAACTATACGACGATACTTTTCAGGATCACCAAAGAGTTCTCCTTCATGCATAGGCTTTGTATGATAGTCCATGGGGGTAGAAACTGGTTTGGCTTCTGCCATGTTGGCCTCTTGAAGCAGGTCTAGGATATAGCGCCGCTGTGATAGACTTATCCCTGAGGTTGAGCGGAGGACTTCAATTCCGAGAAAGTATCATAGAGTGCCCAAGTCTTTTGTATGGAAATGTGAATTCAAGGACTTCTTAAGCTGGGATATTCCCACCATATCATTACCAGTGATAACAATGTCATCAACATATACAGCAACAAGAACATGCCCTTTAGAGGACTTGGAGAAGAATAAAGAGTGGTATGTGGCTGATCTTTGGAAGTGAAGTTGAGTTAGGACATCACTTAACTTGTTGAACCAATCCCTTGGAGACTGCTTGAGGCCATAGAGAGATCGTCGCAGGCGACATACTTTTTGTGAAGACACCCCCTCAGCAACAAGCCTAGGCAGTTGCTGCATGTAGACTTCCTCCAGGAGATCTCTGTGAAGAAATACATTCTTGATGTCGAGTTGGTAAAGTGGCCAGTCAAGGTGAGCTGCAAGGGAGATAAGGATGCGGACAGATGCAATCCTTGTATCTGGAGAGAATGTCTCAAAGTAATCTACTCCAAAGGTTTGCATGAATCCTTTGGCAACTAGGCGCGCCTTGAGTCTTTCAATAGAACCATCCGACTTATGCTTTATAGAGAAAACCCATTGGCAACCTACAATATTTTTCCTACAGGTGGAGTCACAAGATCGCATGTCTTGTTTTCATGGAGAGCGTGCATTTCTTCCATCATGGTAGCTTTCCAACCAGGATGACGTAGAGCATTTGTTGGACACTTAGGAACATATGTTGTGTCCAAGGCAGTAGTAAAAGTGGATGCAGAAGAAGAAAGACGTGCTAGACAACAAGTATTGGAAATGGGATGCTTGATAGTGCAAGAGCGTATACCTTTGTGTAGTGCCACTGGTAGATTGGATTGGTCTGGAATTGATGAAGATGAAGCAGATGTAGCCGGTAACTCATCTTCCATGCACCTGTTTGGTGTTGGGGATGATGGAGATGATGGTGGTATTAGTGGGATGAATGGATCAGGCAATGAGACCATAGTATCAGTATGATCAATGGGGGATGAGGTGGATGAAAAGAACATTTCATCCTCATGAAAGGTGACATCTGCAGAGATATAGATTCTTCCAGAGTTAGGTTCAAGACACTTGTATCCTTTTTGAGAACAAGGATAACTGAGAAACACCGTTCGGATAGCTCGGGGGGAAAGTTTGTTAGCCTTGGGATCAAAATTATGAACAAAGGTGACACAACCAAAAACCCGAGGCGGTAAGGGGAATGGTTTGGATTGAGTGTAAATAATGGAAAAAGGAGTGCGCTTCTCGAGGATAGAGGAAGGTTGACGATTAATAAGAAAGCAAGCAGTGAGGACAGCATCTGACCAAAAAGACTTAGGTGAGTTGGCATGAATGAGAAGAGAGCGTGTAATGTCAAGTAAATGACGATTTTTGTGCTCGGCAATGCCATTTTGTTGTGGAGAGTATGCACAAGAGCGTTGATGAATCATCCCAACTTCACGACAGAAGGAGGCGATGACCTTTTGGGTATACTCAAGGGTGTTGTCAGTTTGAATGATCTTAATAGACGTCAAAATTTGAACTAAAACCAACTTGTGAAACTCACGAATTAGTGAAAAAACTTCATCACGAGTAGAAAGTAAGTAAAGCCATGTCATTCTAGAAAAATCATCCACAAAGGTAAGAAAATATCTATAGCCATCGTAACTAGTCGTTCTGAATGGACCACAAACATCTGTATGAACTAAATCAAACATACGAGATGATTGTTTACAAATACAGGCTGGGAAGGACACACAATGATGTTTTCCTAGTTGACATGCATTACACTGAATGGAAGAACATGAAGATAAAGAACTATCTAATAGTTTAAGCTTGTCTAAAGGTAAATGGCCATGACGAAGATGTAGTTGAAGTGGCCTGGAGGCAAGAAGAGCTTGTGGTCGGCTGGAGGGTGTGGCACTGTTCCTATCTCTTCTAAATTCAAGTTGACTGCTGTCCATTTTGTTCCAAACTTTCCATACAATTTGATGTCAGTAGCAAAAATTATTGATTCTCTCAAATGCTTTGTAACTTTTGGTCCTTCTGGTTTTGTTTTACAGGATTGGAGGAATTTGATGATGATTGGGCAGGGTGTACGCTCTAATACCATGATAAAGTGGTCGTCAATACAATACTAAAATAAGAGTGCTAAGTCTCCTATATATATAGGAGCCAAAGAGTACATGGGCTAATTAGAGAAAAGGGAAAATACAATGGGCCTGAGCCCAACTAATCAAATATGCTAACAAAACCATACAACAAATGTTCATCATTCAACTTATAATGACAACATGAATTGTTACAACATTTGATATTACACATTGAAAGGTAAACTTATACATACACATGTACTACTACTAAACAACATGACCTTAAGACAACAGGTCCACTTGTACAACATCTCGCGACACAACTCTCAACTATTCAAGTTCTTCAAGAGCACATATTTGCATCCTAAACAAAAATTACATGTGGTACACGTCAACACAATATTCAAGAATATTGTACTGAGTAATCCTACATGTCTTTGTATATACCTCTCATTACTATGCTTGGAAATAAGATAAAAATAATACTTGGCAGTAGTAAACAAATATAACAAAAGGCATATACTTGAACAAAAATGTTTATTAACAAAAGAGAACACATATTTTAAGCACATTTCCATCATATATCTCGTACATCTGCCACCAATGGGATATATGCTTTTAGGCCTTATGATCTCTTGCTAAAGTGTTAGATCATGTATACAATGTGATCTCCTACCAAAGAGTTAGATCACTTCAATGCACTGTACTACCAAAGAGTTTAGTCCTATCATATGATGAGTCAGATATCTTATGTTTCATGTGTTCATAGCTATATAAGTATGAGAAACATCAAGCAACATATCATTCAAGAACAATCATTTCATGCAGTACCATATGCTAAGTATTTGTACACACATAATACATGCATACTATATAATAAGCGAAGTAAGAGGTAATAGCATACCTTGATCATATACATCCTAATCATCACATATTCCTGATATCAACTATATCCTTGTTAAACCCGATAAAGATAAAATCATATGTGCCATCATTATATTTGTATCATTTACATCTCATCTTAACCCTAATTATGGTTCATTAGGTTTTTACTTAGTCCATTAGGATATTTCCATCATTACTTGTCTTGTCATCTTGGTATTAGGTTACTAGTCTTATATTCTAAGTCAGGATATAATTTGAAGGTTAGATTCCATATTATTTTCTGCACACATTAACCCAAGATTATATACATTAATCCAATTAGGGTTTTCTCATCATTTTAGAATCATTAAACATGTAACCTTATTTATATGCATAAATATGATCTAATAATTTTATAAAAGGTTCCAGGTAATGATGTAAGGTCACATTGTAATTTCTAGGATTTCTTGAGCATACTTGTATTTAGCGCACATTAATTAGGCTAATAAGCCATATTTAGCTATAAAAAGCAAATTACATGATTGCATATCCAATCAAGATCATAAAAGACATTATGTGGATTCTAAATCATATTTAAGAGTTACTAACGCATTCTCGTAATTTTAGGTAATTATTTGATATTTATTACCCATGAAACAAATGTAGCATATATTACATGATATCACTGTTATTAAAGCATCAAAAGACAGAAAAGATGGTTCCGTATTATTCTATTCATTTTTCTAAACATTTTGATACTTTGTTTGCATTTTCAGATAAGTAAGCTAATTTCTATGAATTATCTAAGATTTGTACATTTCAGGGGAATTCAACACTGATTTACCTTTTGTGGCCAACCGACCGCCACCATGTGGCTCCTAGGGAACGACTCGTGTCTCTTGTTCTCACACTAAGTCAGCCAGCCTGTTTCTAGTTTGGCTTCCTGGTTCAGTCGATTCAGTCAGTTCACATATGAGAGAATCATGTCCAACTCTCCACTTACTCTCATTTTCTCATGCAAAACTGGGCCCCTTCGTTCGTTGTCCACCCTACACCCGCGTGAGTCTGCGGGACTCTGTCCCACATCCTCCACCATAAAGTAGGTCTCTAGAGAGAAATTTTGTGTGGATCTCACCTCCTCAAGTGTACATGTTTCCTCCTTTAGATCCACCCTAACTGACTGATCCTCATTGGCTGATCGGATCTGAGATCACTGCTACAAACCCGATGATGTGTGCTTGTCACCTCAAGTAGCCACTATGAGGGACAAAGGATGGAAACCACTTGATCTTGCCCTTGGTGTATATTGGAGACTACCCACACAATCGTGAGTCATCCCTATGTTCATTTGAGCCCTCTATTCTCAGCAAGAAGCGCTACACCTAGACCCTCAAGGTCAGTCTTCTCCAATGAGATGGACTTTACCTGTCAAGGAAATGCTCCACGACAGCCCAATCTTTTCCATGGTTTCCACTCCCAGGCCTTCAACTTCCTTTTCTTCTCCTTCTATTCCTTCAATCTTCTATTTACCTCCATTATCTACTCCCAACCATGACCTTCTCACCGTTGTGGAGAGCCACTAGCAATGGAGGGCTCGTTCTCTCTATTTACTTACTTTATCGAACTAAATCTAGGGTTGAAGAGCTCATCACAAAGAGGCGACCTCAACTGCTCAGTTGGAAAACACTTCTCACCCACAATCATGATGTGAGGTGGTGGGGAAACTATGACAAAATCTATTCTACTCACGCTACTCTAACCGCAGGGTTAGAGACAACTTGGTTGCCTTTGATCTCAAATCTAAGGGTTAAAGACCGACCTCCACCTGAGCTGATCCATGGATTCTCCTCCTCTAGAGTGATGGCCACTAGATCTGAAATCCAAGGCCAACAACCAACAATGCAGACCTAAACCAAAGCCAAAGCCACGTGACACTGGCTGATCAATGACTTAGGCCAAAACTTTGGTCAAACTTACATAATGCATCAATTATTTAACCAATTTCAAACCTAAATATCTCTTACTAGGAACCTCAAAACTTCATGAAATTTTAGTCATTGTTTTGTCACCATACAAATTACATACCATCCACATTTGGTGCCAAGACTCGCTTATTTGATTATTCAATTAAATACTTTGAAAGGGCATGAACTTATGAATCATAGTCATGATATCAACACCAATTGACATTCATATTTATCAAAGCACTTGGACTCTTCAAATAACTTAAACACATAAATTAACTTATGTCATTGGACATTTAAGGATTCTAAAAGTCCACTCCATCACATCCTACACACCTTAGGAGAAATTTCATCCTCGAAATGATGCTAAAAAAATACAGTCCATCACATTATATACATTTTAAAAGAAATTGTGTCCTCAGAATTAAGCCATCCTCTTACTTCAAGGGAAAAACCAAAAGGTCTTCATCCATATGTAGGGCACCACCCAATGTGAAGCATACAAAAAGAAGCTTCAAAACTATATCTATACCTTCTAAGAGATTCCAAAACATCGAGGGTGAATTGCCCACCATATAACATGTTTATCATTAGGCCATGTCATGCATATTTCATATCTTAGGATTACATCCTTATCTTTACCCAAGCATTAGGATTTTCATATCATGTTATCATGTTCATTAGTAGTGAATTATAAAGTTATCCCATTATATCAAAGTGTCTTCAACATTTTATTGAGCTAATTGTTAGAACATGTTCAACATTAATGTATGCCTTTTAGGAGGGAGTTAACTATAGTTAACCCACTTTATCCATCTAGATCAAACTGAGGTGTCATAATTGTTATGTTGTGCTAACTGTCAAACTATATTTTTCATCTTTATTAAACACTAAGATTAACAATTCATGTAACATATTTCATTCATATGATCTTATTTCATTGCTCATAATAAATTGCAAAATTTACTAGTGATTTCATTACAATATTAACCAACAATATCACATTATTTCATTATTCATGTATATGGTTAATCATTTATTCATTGATATCTATTAAACCATCTCTAGGTTTCCATCATATCATGTCTATATATCACTTCTCAAGATAAGATCACATACTTACATATATTATATCATGGTTGTGCTAAACAAACTTATGTGAGTGGTTAATCAGACATATATCAAAAATTCATCTAGTCCAACTGAGGTTCTCCTGACCCATATCATGAGGGTAGTTCCATGCTCAGTCTCTCTGAGCTAACTCGACTCTATGAGCATCTCATATGCATATACTTTATCTTTCCTCTCTTAGTCTAGAGTTCTTGGATTACCTCATTGGCACTAGTTGATTGCTTTATAAGCTCTAGCCACATAAGCACAAACCAAAACAAAACATGATGATCATTGTCTTTGTACATACATACTCATGTAATACTATTTCCCAACTCTCTATTTCTTATATACATGCACTAGATTCCTATAGTGAACCACCAATCCAAGCATGAGTCTTTACCAAAACTAACATAGTTACCTCCTCCAGGGTCTTGGGACTCTCTCCCTCATCAAGATGGTAAGTTCTCATATACAGGTTCACATATGCATATATATATATATATATATATATATATATATATATATATCCAGCCTCTCTCTCACTCCAGGGTTTGGTCCACTCAGGACATCTAGAGTTCAAGATATCTATAGGAATCATGCAGAAAGTGACACAACTCATTCACTCAGGAATAATCTAGTTTAGGACATATCATAACACATATTCTTAGAATTCTCATATCTTGGAGTTTAGGTTCTATGACCTTCTCCCTCTGAATCTCACTCTCTCTAGAGTTAACCCTAAAACTAGTGCTAACACTAGAGGTCCTCCCTTATACAAGATCTTGAGGCTCATGCTGACTCACTACTTTCTTAACACATCTTATCTTAACTTACAAAAACATGCATACTTGCATAGCAAAACTTATCTCAAATCCTACAATCTAAACTTAGGTCCTCAAAGACAAACATATATAATCATAAAACATCTTATATTATCTATATAAGACCTACATCATATCATCAAAACTTATTTCATCTATTTCATCTATCATATATTCTAAAAAGGCTCTATACATATAATATATAACTACTCTCTCTTGTAGACCGATGCCACTCACTTTTCTCTTAGGTTGTATGATAAGTCCTACTCATACATGTGTGGGGACACTTTTTTTTAATACTTACATATATAATAAAATATTATATAGTTTTTCTCTAAGAAAACTGTCAAGGTTCGATCCGATTGGAATCAAAAACCAAATCTAAAAAATGAGTGTCCCACACATAGTAGAGAGTCTAGTGTCATGTTACCTAATGAAAATGGTGAGAACAAGGAGTAGACTGGTGTATCTACCAAAACATAGATGCATCATATGTCAAAGGTTTCTCTTCCCGTGATGTACGTCATTTCCAAATAATGCAACATCCCATACCACTACATTATAAGGAAAGAATGAAACCTAAAGACTTGCTATACAACAAGCACCAGTATAGACCTAGTTCTCAAACATCTAGGTTCTAACCTAGAGGCTATGTAAGATCTAGTCTCTAAAAGACAACAAAACTAACCCTAAAGATTTTCAAGTTCAAGGTTTTCTTTAGTTTGAGTTGCATAATGAGAAAAGGCCAGGCTTTGCTATTGTTCATGCTCTAATACCACCTGTGACGTCCCTAAATTTTCAAACACTTAATCTGATGTGTGACTTCCAAATTGAAACCCTCACCTCAGCGAGAACCCAAATTTAAACACCACACACTAGGCTAAGAGGAAGAAAATTAGAGGAAGTCAGAAGCAAACAATAATAGCACATGCACATGAACAATAATAAAACCATACAACACATGTTCACCATTCAACTTATAATTACAACATGAATTGTTACAACATTTGATATTACACATTGAAAGGTAAACTTATACATATACATGTACTACCACTAAACAATAGGATCTTAAGACAATAGGTCCACCTATACATCAGCTCACGACACAACAGTCAACTATCCTGGTTCTTCAAGCATATATATGTACAACCTAAACAAAAGATTACATGTGGTACACATCAACACAATATTCAAGAATATTGTACTGAGTACGTCTATGTGCCTTTTTATATACCTCTCATTACTATGCTTGGAAATAAGATAAAACTAATACTTGGCAGTAGTAAACAAATATAACAAAAGGCATATACTTGAACAAAGATTTTTATTAACAAAAGAGAACACATATTTTAGCTTATTTCCATCATATATCTCATACATCTTCCACCAAAGGAATAGATGCTTTTAGGCCTTATGTTCTCCTACCAAAGAGTTAGATCATGCATACAATGTGATCTCCTACCAAAGAGTTAGATCAATTCAATGCACTGTACTACCAAAGAGTTTAGTTCTATCATATGATGGATCAGATATCTTATGTTTCATGTGTTCATAGCCATATAAGTATGAAAAGAATCAAGCAACATATCATTCAAGATCATTTCAATCAGTGCCATATGTCAAGTATTTGTACACACATAACACATGCATATTGTATAATAAGCCAAGTAAGAGGTAATGGCGTACCTTGATCATAGATATCCTAATCATCACATATTCTTGATATCACCTATATCCTTGTTAAACCTGATAAAGATAAGATCATATGTTCCATCATTAGATTTGTATCATCTTACATCTCATCTTGAACCTAATAATGGTTCATTAGGGTTTTACTTAGTTCATTAGGATATTTCCATCATTACTTGTCTTGTCATCTTGGTATTAGGTTACTAGTCTTATATTCCTAGTTAGGATATAATTTGAAGTTTAGGCTCCATATCATTTTGTGCACATATTAACTCTAGATTATATACATTAATACAATTAGGGTTTTCTCATCATTTTAGGATCATTAAACATGTAACCTTATTTATATGCATATTTATGATCTCATAATTTTGTAAAAGGTTCCAGGCAATGATGTAAGGTCGCACTATAATTTCTAGGATTTCTTGAGCATACTTGTTGTGACATCCCCAGACTTTCTCAAACTTAATCTGATGTGTGACTTCCAAATTGAAACCCTCACCTTAGTGAGAATCCCAATTTGAACACCCCACACTAGGGTAAGAAGAAGAAAATAAAAGGAAGTAAGAAGGAAACAATCAGTAGCACATGCACATGAACAATAATAAAACCATACAACACATGTTCACCATTCAACATATAATTACAACATGAATTGTTACAACATTTGATATTACATATTGAACAACAAAATTTTACATATACATGTACTACCACTAAACAACAGGATCTTAAGACAACAGGTCCACGTGTACATCAGCTCGCCATACAACTCTCAACTATCCTGGTTCTTCAAGAGCATAACCACAACCTAAACAAAAGATTACATGTGGTACACTTCAGCACAATATTCAAGAATATTGTACTGAGTATGCCTACGTGTCATTTAATTTACCTCTTTTCATACTTGGCAATAAGGATAAAAGTAAACTTGGCAGTAATAAGAAATTACAACAATATATCAATACTAAGAAAGAGTTTATTAAAAAACGTGAACATGTATCTTTTAAGCATATTTTCCATCATACATCTCGTGCATCTTCCACCGAGGCTTTGACGTGTTCAGGCCTTATGATCTACTCCCATGGAGTTTGTGATCATTATACAAACATCATATGATCTACCACCAAGTGGTTTGTGATCATTATGCATGTGCTCTACCACCGAGTGGTTTATGAGCTATCTTATGATGGAATATCTATATTATGTTTGCAGGTGTTCAAGGTATACATATAGAAATTCAGACAAAGCATCAAAACCATACATATGGCAATTTATTCAAGCATCATACAAGTTACATTCATTTCATTCAATATCTTATGTCAAGTGTTCTACTACTCATAGTTCTCAAGCATTAAATATAGTAAGCCAACAAGAGGTAATGGCGTACCTTGATCAAGAACAAACCTAATCAGCATATCCTCATATTCTTGATGTCAACTATATCTTGGTCAAACCCCTGGTTAAGACAAGATCACATACTATCATCAGGTTCTCATCATCTTAACCCTAATTATATCCATTTTAGGGTTTACCTTATCTCTTTAGTATATTTGCATTATTACTTTCATTCTTGTCTTGATTTATCTTACTGATGTCATTTTCCAGATTATGATTCATTATCTAATCATTATGTTCCATATCCTTTTTGTGCAAATATTAACCCTAGGTTACATCATTAACCTAAATTAGAACTTCACAACATGTATTAAGGGTCATCTTCATATAACATGGATTTTATGCATAATCATGATCTCATCATTAAAACTAAGGTTCCATATACTGATATCAGCTTACTTTGTAATTTTTAGAGTTTCTTGAGCATGGAAGTATTTATTGCATTTTATTTAGGGTTATTTGCCCTAAATAGCTATATGAAGCATTTCATATGATTTCGTACATCAACATCATAGTCTCAGACCTAAAAAGTATTATATACATGATTATAGATTTATTGGTATTTTCTCATAATTTTAGGCCATTGTTTGGTATTTATTATCTATTAAACAAGAATTTCACTAATTACATGATATCACTATTATTAGTGCATAAAAAGTCTGATATTATCATTCTACCATGTTCTACTCATTTTTTTGAACATTTTGGTACCTTATTTGTAATTTTCTGATAATGGGGCTAATTTCTGTGAATTATATAAGGTATGAGTGTTTTCTTGGAAATTACCTTTTTCTGGTCAAAGTTGAGCTGATGTGGTGGCCTCTTCTTCTCCCAACTAGGGGGGGTCATACTCCCAATAGGGATGTGTGCCTCTTCTTATCTGGTTCATTTGAGGTGGGTCGAACAATTCTCTAGCATGTTGTCCCGGTTCAATCCCTTCTTCTCGGTCTGGGACTCCGTCTCCCTATGTCCTCACGTACAATGCGGTCGTCTGCTATTTTTGCCGTTTGAGTGTCGCTGCCCTAAGGTCCGGTTCCAATGATGAACCAACAGCTCAGCAACACTCCTCCTCATCTTTTAACACTACCTCACTCCAAGCCGTCGACACAGCAGTTCGACGCTCCTCTCTCCTTAGTAAGTTCATGTGCTCCCACCTGTGTGATGCTCGCGTGAGGTTTGAAGCCGCCTCCGCTGGCTTCGTATACGGCAGTGACTCTGTCATGACCTCACCCCAACATAATCCATCACCTACGACCTTTCATATTCTTTGTGGCTACACGATCTCTGGGTTTCGGCTGTAGGTACCCACATCCATGACCTCATCGGTCATGGCCACCGCCATAGGTCTTCTCTCCGGCAAGATGTCTTAGTCGTTTCCTTGCTGCTAGCCTACCAAAACCACCACTGACAGGTTCGAGGACTTCCCCCCAACCATCCTGGCTACTCAAAGAGGTCCAGTGGTTGCTGGAACTGGGGCTTGCCATTCACGACTACTGTTGCGGTTACTGGTGGCCTCAAGGCTGATGTTGCTTCTCCTCCACCAGGCCCGCCTTCACAAGGCTCTGCCATAGCAAGGACTTGGGAGGACCTTGCCCCTCCTTGTCTCTCTTCCTTCTTCTCATTTCTCCTATGAAAGGATCGGTATGGGGAGAGCAGCAAGGACAGTAAGTGGCTCTCGGCTCTTGGTTGTTTCTAAGTGAAAAACATGTAGCAAGGGTCGGGTAGTGGTTTTCATCTACGTGATGCTAACTTCTCTTCCAGTTTCCCTTCTCACGCACGTACTTAGCCCACACTCAGTGGTCGTGGCTGAGTGGTGGATCATCTTTCACCCGATCCATGACTCTCATCCTGGAGTTTGGGGATAAATGCCAACCATTAGATCGGACCATCATAGCGTCAACATGACTCCACACTGCTTATCCATAGTGAAACTTGGACTAAAGTTGCTTGATACTTGCTTATATCAAAACTTAGGATATATAATCTGAACTTTGGGACATCAAAATATGCATTATCTCATCAAACTCAACTCTACATAACTTCTTATAGGAACCTCCAATTGCCACCAAATTTTAACCATAGCTTCCCTATCTCTAAAAATACATTCTACTAAAATTTGGTGCCAAAACTCAACTGTTCGAATTATCGACTAAATTCCTCAAAAAAATATTAACTTTGGGATATTAATCATAGTGTAAATATCAAACACCATCCAAACTTCACTAAAGCACATGCAACTCTTAAGATAACTCAACATGCACGTATTTGATTGTGTCATTAGACATTTGAGAATTCCAAAAGTCCACTCCATCACATCCTACACACCTTAAAATAAATTTCGTCCTCGAAATTAAGCCAAAATCCACTTTGTCACATCATATACATCTAAAAAGAAATTTCGTCCTCGAAATTAAGCCGTTCTCATACTCCAGGGGAAAACATCATCCATGCAGGGCACCACTTTAGGTACAACATATCCAAAAACAAGGCTCCATAACTATACACAAATCACTTACTAAGAGGTTTTAAACATCTAGGGTGAACTACCCCTTCATAAAAGATTTAAAAAAATGACTTAGAAACTTTGGTATGTCATGACATATCTCATATGTTAGGGTTGCATCCTTATCTTTACCCATGCATTAGGGTTACCACATCATATTACCATGTTCCAAAGGAGTTAACTAAAGTTAACCCATTTTATCCATATAGATCATATCAAGGTGTCATAATCATATTATTGAGCTAATTTTAGAACATGTTCAAAATTAACATATGTCTTTTAGGAGGGAGTTAATTATCATTAACTCTCTTTGTCCATCTGGATCATATCAAGGTGTCAAAAGCATTATGTTGTGCTAACTATCAAATTATATTTTTCATCTTTATTAAGCACTAAGATTAACACCTCATGTAACATGTTTCATTCATATGATCTTATTTCATTGCTCATAATAAGTTATAACATTTACATGTGATTTCATCGCAAGATTAACCAAAATTTTCACATTGTCATCATTATTTATGTATGTGATTAACCATTTATACATTGATATCTATTAAACCCTTTCTAGATTTCCTTCATGTCATACCCTCGTATGATATCTCAAACTTAGATCACGTTCCAACATTTATTATACCATAGTTGTGCTAAACAACGATTGTGAGTGGCTTGTTGAACATATATCAAAACTTCATATAGTCCAATTGAGGTTCTCCTAACCCATAGCAGAGGGTAATGCCAAGCTCAGTATCTCTGAGCTAATTCAACTCTATGAGTATCTCATATGCATATACTTTATCTTTCCTCTCTTAGTCTAGGGTTCTCGGATTACCTCATTGGCACTAGTACATTGCTTTACTAGCTCCAGCCACATAAGCACAAACCAAAATGTTATGACATACTCTTCATAGGTCTTTACTCAAGAGATATGTTTACCCAAAACTCTTTATATATACCACTAGATTCCTACATGGGAAACCACCAACCCGAGCATGAGGGTTCTCAACATACTAACATCATTTACCTCCTCTAGGGTCTTGGGACTCTCTCTCTCCCTCACCCAGATGGTAGGTTCTTACATTCATATTCACATATGCACATATATAACCAGCCTCTCTCTATCTCTAGGATTTGGTCCTCCCAAGGACATCTAGGGGTCAACAAGACTATAGGAATCATGCATTAAGCAACACAACTCATTCACTCAGGAGTAGTCTAGTTTAGGACATATCATATCACATATCTCAGAATTCTCATATCTTAGAGTTTAGGTTCTCTAACCTTCTCCCAATGGGTCTCACTCTCTCTAGAGTTAACCTCGAAACTGGTCCTAACACTAGAGGTCCTCCTTTGTAAAAGAGATTGAGGCTCGTGCTGACTCACAACCTAGTCTTAACTTAACATATCTTATATCATAAAAGCCTATTTACTTGCATCATCAAAACTTATCTCAAATCCTCAAAACTGAACTTACATCCTCAAAGGCAAACATAGATCATCACAAACTATCTTATATCATCTATATAAGACTTACATCAAAGCTTATTTCATCTATTCCATCTATCATATATTCAAACAAGGCTCTAGACATCTAATCTAGAACTACTCTCTCTTCTAGACTGATGTCATTCACTTTCACTTAGGTTGCATGACCACCTCCTACTCGTACATGTGTGGGGACACATTTTTGTAATACATATACATAATAAAATATTATATAGTTTTTTCTCTCATAAAATAAGTGTTAGAGAAAACTATCGAGGTCCGATCTGATTAGAATAAAAAACCAAATCTAGAAAATGAGTGCCCCACACATAGTAGAGAGTCCAATGTCATGAAAACTAGTGAAAAGGGTGAGAACATGGTGTGGACTAGTGTAGCTACTCTAGACAACGTGCACAATATGTTTAGGGTTTCTCTTCCCTTGATGCACATCATTTCCAAATAGTGCAACGTCACATACCACTGCACTATAAGGAAAGAACGACATCTAAGGACATGTTATACAACAAGCACTAGTCTAGACCTAGTTCTCTGACATCTAGGTGCCAACCTAGAGGCTAGGTCAGATCTAGTCTCGAAAAGACGACTAATCTAACCCTAAAAGATTATTAAGTTCAAGGTTCTTTAGTTTTGTGCTGCATGATGAGAAAATGTTAGGCTTTGCTATTGTTCATGTTCTAATACCACCTGTGACGTCCCAGGATTTTATAAAACTTAATCTAATGTGTGGCGTCCAAATTGAAACCCTCACCTCAGTGAGAATACCAATTTGAATACCCCACACTAGGATAAGAAGAAGAAAATTAGAGGAAGTCAGAAGGAAACAATCAGTAGCACATGCACATGAACAATAATAAAATCATACAACACATGTGCACCATTCAACATATAATTACAACATGAATTGTTACAACATTTGATATTACATATTGAACAACAAACTTTTACATATACATGTACTACCACTAAACAACAGGATCGTAAGATAACAGGTCCACCTGTACATCAGCTCACCATACAACTCTCAACTATCCTGGTTCTTCAAGAGCGTAACCACAACCTAAACAAAAGATTAGATGTGGTACACGTCAGCACAATATTCAAGAATATTGTAATGAGTACACCTACATGTCATTTAATTTACTTCTTTTCATACTTGGCAATAAGGATAAAAGTAAACTTGGTAGTAATAAGAAATTACAACAATATATAAATACTAAGCAAGAGTTTATTAACAAATGTGAACATGTATCTTTTAAGCATATTTTCCATCATACATCTCGTGTGTCTGCCACCAAGGCTTTGACGTCTTTAGGACTTATGATCTACTCCCAAGGAGTTTGTGATCATTATACGAACATCATATGATCTACCACCAAGTGGTTTGTGATCATTATGCATGTGCTCTACCACCGAGTGGTTTATGAGCTATCTTATGATGGAACATCTATATTATGTTTGCAGGCATTCAAGGTATACATATAGCAATTCATACAAAGCATCAAAACCATACATATGACAATTTATTCAAGCATCATACAAGTTACATTCATTTCATTCAATATCTTATGCCAAGTGTTCTACTACTCATAGTTCTCAAGCATTAAATATAGTAGGCCAATAAGAGGTAATGGCGTACCTTGATCAAGAACAAACCTAATCATCATATCCCCATATTCCTGATGTCAACTATATCTTGGTCAAACCCCTGGTTAAGAAAAGATCACATACTATCATCAGGTTCTCATCATCTTAACCCTAATTATATCCATTTCAGGGGTTATCTTATCTCTTTAGTATATTTCCATTATTACTTTCATTCTTGTCTTGATTTATCTTACTGATGTCATTTTCCAGATTATGATTCATTATCTGATCATTATGTCCCATATCCTTTTTGTGCAAATATTAACCCTAGGTTACATCATTAACCTAAATTAGAATTTCATAACATGTATTAAGGATCATTTTCATATAACATAGATTTTATGTATAATCATGATCTCATAATTAAAACTAAGGTTCCATATACTAATATCAGCTTACTTTGTAATTTTTAGAGTTTCTTGAGCATGAAAGTATTTATTGTATTTTATTTAGGGTTATTAGCCCTAAATAGCTATATGAAACATTTCATATGATTTCATGCATCAACATCACAGTCTCAGACCTAAAAGGTATTATATATATGAATATAGATTTATTGGTATTTTCTCATAATTTTAGGCCATTGTTTGGTATTTATTATCTATTAAACAAATATTTTACTAATTATATAATATCACTATTATTAGTGCATCAAAAGTATGATATTATCATTCTACCATGTTCTACTCATTTTCTGAACATTTTGGTACCTTATTTGTAATTTTCTGATAATGGGGCTAATTTCTATGAATTATATAAGGTATGAGTATTTTCTTGGAAATTACCTTTTTCTGGTCAAAACTGAGCTGATGTGGTGGCCTTTGATTCACCCAGCTGGGGCGAGTCATACTCCCAATAGGGATGTGCGCCTCTTCTTGTCTGGTTCATTTGAGGTGGGTCAGACGGTTCTCTGGCACGCTGTCCTGGTTCAATCCCTTGTTCTCGGTCTGGGACTCTGTCTCCCTATCTCCTCACGTACAACACAGTCGTCTGCTATTTTCTCCGTTTGAGTGTCGCCGCCCTGAGGTCAGGTTCCAACAATGAACCGGTAGGTCAACAACACTCCTCCTCATCTTCTAACACTGCCTTGCTCCAAGCCATCGACACTGTAGTTCAACACTCCTCTCTCCTTCGTGAGTTCTTGTGCTCCCACCTGTGTGATGCTCGTGTGAGGTTTGAAGCCGCCTCCGCTGGCTTCGTATCCGGTGGTGACTCTGTCATTACCTCACCCCAACATAATCCATCACCTACGACCTTTCCTATTCTTTGTGGTTGTACGATCTCTGGGTTTCAGTTGCAGGTACCCACATCCATGACCTCGTCGGTCATGGCCGCCGCCACAGGTCTTCTCTCCGGCAAGATGTCTCAGTCGTTTTCTTGCTGCTAGCCTACCAAAACCACCACCGACAGGTTCGAGGACTTCCCCCCAACCATCTCGGCTACTCGAAGAGGTCCGGTGGCTACTGAAACTGGAGCTCGCCATTCACGACTACTGCTGCGGTCATTGGTGGCCTCAAGGTTGTTGTTGCTTCTCCTCCACAAGGCTCCGCCATTGTGAGGACTTGGGAGGACCTTGCCCCTCCTCGTCTCTCTTCCTTCTTCTCATTTCTCTTGTGAAAGGATGGGGATGGGGAGAGCAGCGAGGACGGTAAGTGGCTCTCTGCTCTCGGTTGTTTCTAAGCGAAAAACATGTAGCAAGGGCCGGGTAGTGGTTTTCATCTATGCGATGCTAACTGCTTCGCCAGTTTCCCTCGTCACGCACGTACTCACCCCACACTCAGTGGTCGTGGCTGAGTGGTGGATCATCTTTCACCCGATCCATGACTCTCAGCCTGGTGTTTGGGGATAAACGCCAACCATTAGATCGGACCATCCTAGCGCCAACATGACTCCACATTGCTTATCCATAGTGAAACTTGGACTAAAGTTGCGTGATACTAGCTTATATCAAAACTTAGGATATATAATCTGAACTTTGGGACATCAAAATATGCATTATCTCATCAAACTCAACTCTACATAACTTCTTCTAAGAACCTCCAATTGCCACCAAATTTTAACCATAGCTTCCCTATCTCTCAAAATACATTCTACTCAAATTTGGTGCCAAAACTCAACTATTCGAATTATCGACTAAATTCCTCAAAACAATATTAACTTTGGGATATTAATCATAATGTAAATATCAAACATCATCCAAACTTCACCAAAGCACATGCAACTCTTAAGATAACTCAACATGCACGTATTCGCTTGTGTCATTAGACATTTAAGAATTTCAAAAGTCCACTGCAACACACTTGTATTTATTGTACATTAATTAGGCTAATACGCAATATTTAGCTATAAAAAGTAAATTACATGATTATATATCCAATCATGATCGTAAAAGACATTGTGTGGATTCTAAATCATATTTAAGAGTTATTGACGCATTCTCGTATTTTTAGGTCATTATTTGATATTTACTACTCATGAAACAAGAGTAGCTTATCTTACATGATATCACTATTATTAAAACATCAAAAGACTAAAAACATGGTTACGTATTATTCTAATCATTTTTTTGAACATTTTGATACTTTGTTTGTATTTTTGGATAACCGAGCTAATTTCCATGAATTATCTAAGATCTGTACATTTCTGGGTAACCAAACACTAATTTACCTTTTGTGGCCAATCAGGCGCCACCACGTGGCTCCTAGGGCACGACTCGCGTCTCCAGTTCTAATGCTGAGCCGGTCGGCTTATTTTTGGTTTAGCTGCCTGGTTCAGTCAATTCAGCTAGTTCACGGATGAGAGAACCCGGTCCAACTCTCCTCTCGCCCTCATTTTCTTACGCGAGATTGGGCCCCTTCGCTCGTTGTCCGCCTACATCCGCGTGAGTCCACGGGACTCTGACCCACTTCTGCCGCCGTAAATCAGGTCTCCAGTGAGAAATTTTCTGTGGATCTCGCCTCCTCAAGTGTAACTGTTGCCTCCTTTAGATCCTCCCTAATTGACTGATCCTCATCGGCTGATTGGATCTGAGATCACTGCACCAAAACCCGGTGATGCGTGCTCGCCGCCGCAAGTAGCTTCTTTGACTAAGCAAAGATGGAAACTGCTTGATCCCACCCTTGGTGTAGATTGGAGACCGCCAACACAATTGTGAGACATCCCTATGTTCACTCGAGACCTCTATTCTCAGCGAGAAGCGCTCCGCTTACACCCTAGAAGTCAGTCTTCTTCTCCGATGACATGGACTTCGCCAGTCAAGGAAATGCTCCACGACAGCCCAATCTTTTATGTGGTTTCCACTTCCCAGGCCTCCAACTTCCTTTTCTATTCCTTCTATTCCTTCAATCTTCCGTCTACCACCATTATCAGCTCCCAGCCATGACCTGCTCACTATGGTGGAGAGTCGCTGGCAATGGAGGGACCGTTCTCTCTGTTTACTTGCTTTATCGAACTGAATCTAGGGTTAAATGGCTCATCGCAAAGAGGCAACCTCAACTGCTTAGCTGGAAAACACTTCTCTCCCACGATCACGATGTGAGGTGGTGGGGAAACTACGACAACATCGGTTCTCCTCGCTCTGCTCTAACCACAGGGTTAGAGACAACTTGGTTGCCTTTGATCTCGAATCTAAGGGTTAAAGACTGACATCCACTTGAGCTGATCCGTGGATTCTCCTCCTCTAGAGTGATGACCACTAGATCTAAAATCCAGGGCCAACAACCAACCACACAGATCTAGACCAAAGCCAAAGCTGCGTGCCAATGGCTGATCAACGACTTAGGCTAAAACTTTGGTCAAACTTACATAATGCATCAATTGTTAAACCAATTTCAAACCTAAATATCTCTTACTAGGAACCTCAAAACTTCATGAAATTTTAGTTATTGCTTTATCACCATACAAATTACATACCATCCAAATTTGGTTCCAAGTCTCACTCATTTGATTATTCAATTAAATACTTCAAAAGGACATGAACTTTTGATTCATAGTCATGATATCAACACAAATTGACATCCATCTTTATCAAAGCACTTGGAATCTTCAAATAACTTAAACAGATAAATTAATTTATGTCATTGGACATTTAAGGATTCTAAAAGTCCACTCCATCACATCGGGCTTCCAATCTGGAATGCTCGTTTTCCTATCCAGTATGTCATGACACTAGAATGGTTCTACGACACAAGGCACTACATGAATAGGGTTCACTTGATTAGTTAATGCCAATTGGGTGAGTTAAGACTGCATCAATCAAGTTACATAGAAAGCCTAAAAGATTAATACAAGAACAATGGTACATTACAACTCCACAAGATATAAAAAGATATGAGATATAATTCTTATTACATCATCACAAGTTACTAATCCTTGTCACACATGAAGAGGATCACACCTCCATAAGGGCTCAAACCATTCCCAAAGGTCATTAAGACCATCACACAATCTCCTATAAGAACATAATTATCTTTCCACACCTTATAAAAGTTTCAACAAACCAACACCATACTTGTGGTACACATGATCAACATAATATGGCATTAAAGAGCTATGATGTTCATAAGATAACATAGTAGAGTTATCATAACATTAAGAGGGTATTACTTCACCACAAAAATATACAAGGAAGCTAAGTATGAATATTATACCCTTATTTAGGCTAAAGCATGAACATATACACCTAAAATCCCTATTGGATCATGGATGTACTTAAACCAAGACATCACCATTGAATCATGAGATCACATGAAACTAGTTGATCGTATCATAAAAAAAAACCACTGAATCAACAATTCGAGAAACCATCAATTGATAAGACTAGGATATCCATCAAATCATACACCCAGAAGATCCATCAAATCAGGGGCCTAGCATGGCCGTCGGTTGTAAACCAACAAGTGAACCATCAAATATGGATATCCAGGTCCACCATCATTTGTTGACATTATGTAGACCATCAAATCTTGCAACTAGTGAAACCATTGGTTGTGGACCATTAACCATGGAACCAGTGAAACCATCAAGTCATGACATAAGGAGGCCATCAAGTCATGACCCAGTCAAGCCATTAGTTGTATACACTAGGTGGAAAATATATTTAAAGCATCAAGCAAAACCATCTTTTGGTGTATTGAGGAAAAACCATCCTTTGAAACCACTTGAACGAAGCACCAAAACCATCAGTCATGAAGGAAAGCATAGATATCATTTTCAAGCACAAGAGAATGTCCAAAACAACACTTAAGTCCAAGCCATCAGTTGACACAAGAAGCCAAACCATCGAGTCTCAACATAAGAGAGGAAAGTGGTTCAAAACCCTAAGGACTTGCCATCATTTTAGGAGATCAACATTATCAATTCACACATGCATGAAAGGTCTAGAGTTCCACTTCCAAAGACAAAAGGTGCACAAGGTTTATATGTACATCAAGAAGGATTATCTACTGGGGGTCTACCACCTCATCTCAAATGCTAGGCAGATGTAGAATCTTTCTAGTTAGTACTACATTTTAGAGCAAGATCTTGTACATGCAAGATAAGAGTAAGAAATAAATGTGTAGAAAGTTATATAACTCACCTCAAAAAATGATGAAGAAGGTCCAAGCAACAAGGTAGCTTGAAGAGAGAGAGAAGAAACCCTAGCCTAAGCACTTCATACGTCCAAGCTAGCTCTTTTTTCCAAGAACAAGCAAGCCATGGGTCAAAGAAGCAAGAATGAATATGTTCTTCAACCTCTAGCACATGATTCACCAAGAAAACCATGGGTTCGACTAAGAAGGAAGAGAGAAGAAGGTAGAATAAGAAGGAAAATGAAGGAAAGAGGGATATCTTACTTTCTTAGGCCAAGATCAAGCTTAGGAAGCTCCATACGACCAAAAAGAGGGTAGATCCAAACCCTAGGTGCACATGCAAGCAATATTGGCCAAGATTCTTATACCTTAAGATCCTTCTTCTCCACCAAGGAAGAGGGATGATCTACAAGCAACAAGAAAGAAGAAGAGGTTTCTAAAGATTTGGTTTGCATGGAAGGAGTGAGGTATATAAAGCTTGTGGTGAAAGGGAAAGGAAGGTAAAGGTGTCAAGACATGCATGGCATGTGTCCAAAGTAAAAACATCTCGTGCATGAAAAAACAGGTCAACCATCATTTCTTAACACCAAAGGGACCATCAGATGTCAAATCCAAAGGAACAATCGACCTCCAATAACATGTGGTCCATCGGGTCATGCCTTCACTTGTCAACCAAAGCAAAACCCTAGGTTTCCATCAGTTGTGCACCTCACTTGGAGAACCATCATCCTAGGTAGTGCCTCAAAGCAAACCATCAAACTAAAAGCCACCCAAGAGAACAATCATTTCCCAACACCTAGATGTGGATCGTCAGATCTCAACATCCAAAGGAAAGACCATCGACCTAGGGCATCTAAGTGAGCAACCCCTAATGTCAACACAACGTTAGATGTCCCCACTAAACCAAGGTTCAACGAGGCACCCCAAGGTAAAATGATATCAAACATGATATGAAAACCCATGAGGCATAACAAGCATGTTACAAATTGCAATAAAAAACTTAGATATGGGTAAATTTCATAAAAGCCCTTATAAACACATAAATTGCATAACTTTCCTAAACAATGATCAAATTGGACCAAACTTAGAACTTAGCCTTGTTACACGATGTCAAAGAAAATATTAGGGTTTGATTAATATTTTAATCAATTAATTAAGGTAATAAATTATGTTCAATCATGAAGCAAGGTCAGGGGTCTTACATATACAATATTGTATAAAGTGAGACCTGAGAGGGGAACCACTCTTTGATAAAAAGAGAAATCAAACCAACCCATTCCAAGAAGGAATTTTATTATTTCTTAAATGGTACATATATAACAGAGCATAGAAGTTTTTAAGCAGTGGAAACACAACTAGTACAAAGTTAAAAAAATATATCATTATATGATTGTTCCTCACCATAGAAGGTGGTATGAAAAATTTAAAAGGTATACATCTAACAAATATAATGAAATGTTAAGACAATTGCAAAGGAAAACCCAGGAATTCCAATAGGTCCATAAGTCCATGTATTATATATGATATTTCTAAATCCTTGTCCTCAAATGCATCTACACCTAGTGGAAGGGGAACAACACCCATAAAATAGAAAACAAAAGCATGTATCAGTAAACACTGCGCGTACGTGCATATAAACAATATGTGAGCATTATATTGGGTTACAAGTAGAAAAAATATGCTCAAATGAAAATGAGCCATGTAACGTAGGTAAGTTCAATGAGAGTCAAATCAAGAGATGGATGTATATTTTTTACGGAGAATAATATTTGAGATAAAAGAAACATCTTGCCATAAAAAATATTCACTATTTCTAGATAAATAACATCTTGGCATGATTAAACAATGTAGATAGAATATACCTAAAATAGGGTCATAACACCATATGATCATGGCCTAAAAAGTAAAGGTGGAAAAGCACACCCTGGACGGAATGCACACACTCTTTACAAGTTGGTTGTAAATAAAATACCACTATTATGGATATTGTAGTCAAACATTTAGCATGCACAAATAGAGTGGAAAGACATGAATTCCAGTCATATAACACACGCTGTATTAAAAGCATAGCAATAAGGGTGAAATGAATCATTGAAATAGAATAATTCAACGTCAACACAGTTTATTAGATTTTAAATCAATATATATGGATGTTCAACTTTAGATTTCCAAAAAGAATCAGTGGTCAAATAAATGCCTCAATAAAGGAATTTAAATCACAATCATGATATTCCTAAAATCAAATAAGGATTGCACATACATGATTACTACAACTAGACCTATCTCTAGGGGAAAGATTCACAGTCTTTCCTTCTCGACCTAAACATGTTTTATACACCCATTAATCCATAAATGCCAACTCATACATGGGACTATATCTAAACTCATTATTGGTTAAATGTGAAGTTAATTTTTTAAAATATTGGAATTACTTGTATACATAGTGAGGTTTGAGACTAGCTATTACTTACAAAACATCCTTACTATGAACATTTATGGTATAATACCTTTAGTTGGTGTTGCTTCCTTTCCTTCCTTGGTGGGCAACGCATCTCCTTTGCTAGTTGGTGGCCGATCATCCTCCTTCCACTTGGAGTCTTCTTCTTCCTCTAATGATGGCCGAGCCCTAGAGTGCCTTGTTCTTCTTCTTGTGGTGAGCATCTCCCCTTTTTCCTTAGCACCTTCTTCTTCTTCTCTTTCTTGCTTGCTCTTCGGCCATGGTGGTTACAAGTTTTGTTTCTCTTCTTGAGGTGGTCAAAGGTGGTGCTTGAGCTTGGGATCTTGGTGCTAGGAGATTGGAGTTTGCTTAAGGCGGGTTACATAACTCCTAACCCTAGCTATACTACTTCCTTTTCTTGTTGCATGTTATGTTTCACCTTGATCGACCATGTTTTTTGTTGGATATGTTTCTTGCTCTAGTTGGTATCTTTGATCTAGTGGATATATGTTCGTGTCGTCGGTGTGTTCTTAACCTTGGTGGCCAAACCATATGTATAGAGTTTCTTGGGCAAAACTCCTTTCTCTCCATTTGGTCTTGAGAAGTGAGTTCGACTCTAGTGGTACAGACAACACTCCTCTCTCTTGATTGTTGAGAGGTGAGTCTATACTCTAGTTGCTTGAGCAACACTCTTCTCTCACCATGGATTAGAGAGGTGAGCCTTGGTTGGATGTTGACCTAGTAGAGGTTGGGAGATTATCCAATATGGAAATGATCTATCATGTTGCCCGAGATATGTGATGGAGGTTGTGCAAAACCCCTCTCTAATAATTATTGAGAGGTGAGCCAACTCTCTTGATCTATTAGGGTTTTGATGATGGTGATCTTGAGGTTAGTGATGACCAAGCCGAGATGAACCTTTGTGCCATGCACGATACACCTTTGTGGTGATGTTGCTCGACACCCCTCACCTTGGGTTTAGCTTTTCCTGGTATGGTCATGTTGAGTTTGGTTGGCTTTGTGCCCGATATGACCATCTTGATCTTGTTGGTGACCTTAGGCGATATGCCTTGATTGAGATGACCCTTTATCCTTGTGGGTGTTATCCCCTTGGCCAATATGATGTCTAGTTGTTAGCTCTGTTTGGTGCCTTGGGTGATACTAGTTGGGTTGGTCTTGAGTTTCCCAATATGTGTTGAGTGGTGAAACCCTAGTGCTTATTTTAGTGGTGGTCGATATGGTGTTCCTGATCTTATTGGACGATAGGTTTCCCTGTGGTGCACTTGTATCGTTGGTGATGTGTTCATGGTGGGCGTTATAGCATTGGCTTGGGTGCCACGATCTTGGCCGTTGCAGTGATGAGACCGTTGCCCAATGCAACCCAAACCTTAGATGGGTGACAGGGCCTTACCTGATATAGTTAGATGCCCAATGCACATCTAGCTTGGGTGCATGATATATCCTCTTGACCCAGCTGCACATTACACTCCTTGATCTTAGTTGTACGACACACCCTAAACCTAGTTGCTCGATATGCTCTTGTGTTTGAGTTGGCCGACATATGTGGCTAAGTGCCTTAGCTGACAGGGTTTTTGTGAGGGTTGTTACCCTACCCGATACCACCTGTGGTAAGGGGTGCGTTACCCGTCACACTTTTAGCAAGGGTAACTAGTACCTTTAGTGAGGGTTATGCTTAACCTGGAAACCCTAGTTAGTGATGTGTTGTCTTGTAATTACACCTATGTTGTTGATATTATATGGATGATGGATTGTGAACCAGTGCTATGCTTGATGCTTAAAGATAATGCTAGATCAGATAACAATATACTTGTTTATGCTTATAAGATAAAGGCATCAGCGGATGCTCAAGATTTGATACCAATAATCTAATTTGTTTTCAAGATACAACTGTATGCCTCATATAACAATGATGGTTGACATGTGCATTTGCAATCCTTATAACATGATAATCAGTAAAATATATGTCTGGTGATTTTAAGTTATCTCTCTTGATGTGCTTACTAACCATACAGGTGTATCAGATGAAATCATAGTCAGGAAAGAACTATGAAGCTTATGTGTTTGAATAACACTGAATGGTGTTGATCCTTGTTGATAAGATAACATGCATCACCAGTATGATGAGATAGGTTTGAGGACCTGATGAGGGTTGAGTGCCCAGTGAGGTGTTATCCTCTTGATGATGAGATGAGGGATTGTTATCCCAGGTGATGATGTAAGATGATGATGCCTTGAGAGGCAGTGGCTTCCTATGATGAGGGATTGAGATCCCATGATAATGTGATGGTGACAGTAATAATGTAATGTAATGATATGTATGTTTTACAACTTGGTTGCCTCAACAATCCACTTAAAATATACTAATTAATTACAGTGGAACATATCCTGTAGTTTGCCCTGGCCATAGATCCATCATCGTCAGTAGCTGGTGATGGTGAAATAGGTTCTCTTGTGGGTTAACCTGGAAGTGCATATTGTTGAATATGTGTGGTTTCTCCTAGCCAAAAATGAGGAGGATTAGAATGCAACTTTGGTTGTAGAGTCTAGAGCACAGTTTTAGGCTCGTGGCTCAATATGTTAGAGCATGGTGAACATGCCCATGGCTCAGAATGTGTGATAAGAAGAGAATGATTGTGTTCATGGCTCAGAGCACGGTGATCAAGCCCGTGTTTCAGTTTCACTAGTGCTGATACCTATACCAAGGTGGGCTAGGTAGAGGGTAGCCTGACCGTGTGGCTGAGGCCACTTAAGCATGGGACTGCGGTCCTGCTTGTTTTGCACTCGTGCACTGACCACAAGGTGGTGGGGTTGTGGAGTCCGGCTCTTCCATTGACCTTTTATGGCACCAACTTGGGTTTCACAACCGAAGGTTGGATTTGAGTGGTACGACTCACTTCCTTAGGGCATAATAATACATAATCTAGCCTAGTAGTATTTATTGCTTAAGGAAAAACATGAAACATTGGTTGAGGCCTTGCTTGTGTAGTTGATGATGTTATACCTTGCAGTTACTTATACGATCCTTATGTTATGTGGTAAGATCTTATAAATCTTATCTTGTCAATCATGTTCCATAAAGAAAACCAAGTTACATGCCTCCCAAATATCTTGGTAAGATTGATGGTAATAATAGTCTTGCTCAGTATGTTGCTCTTATTATATGTATTTACCAACTATCTACTTTATCTGCTTTAAAACTTCTGAGGTTTTATAGTGTTGGCGGGGATTTATGTTTTTTTATTAGGACTGTGTGTCTCACCCCATTGGTTTACACCCTTTTTAGGTGGTCGCGCTAGACGTGGTGGTGGTCGCGAGGTTGTGGCTGAGCAGCAAGAAGAAGAGCAGTAGAAGGCAAGAGATGGACATGCTACTATTTTGGTGGTTTTGTAGTAGAGTCCTAGAGTCATCCCTGTACTCTCAGGTCCTCGGAGATGTTTTGACGATGTTTTACGATGTTTACCTGATGTAGCTTTGTATATCCTACTGCTGGCCTGATGTGGCCCATTATGTCTAAATAGGTGATGAACTCACGTGCTGGAATAGACAGTTGGTCTCCCTAAGCTGTGGACATATATCAGGCTTGTAATATTTATATAACATGTTTCCTTGCATGTTCTAGATGCAATAGTTTCTTTGTTTACCTGCTTTTCACGATCGGTTTTAATTAACCCGTGTTTTTAGTATTATGTGTTTCCACACGTTTTCATGTGTCACCTTGCTATCTGTGTGATGGTGGGGTGTCAGAAGTACTATCAGAGATCCCATCGGATTTTGTACTTGTATCATCAGAAAATCCATCAGATTCTAGGGTTTACTTAGCCATTTTGCATGTTCTGAACTCCCATCAGATTATGTACTTCAAATAGGATATCCATTCGATTATGGACCTCAAGGTGAACCCATCGGATCATCTATTATAAACCATCAAACCATTACTCACAAGGTGAAACCATTTAGAGAAATCATCACTTAGGTGAGAAACCATAAGTTCTCAACCCTAGAGGGATGGAGCAGACAATTCAATGGTCCATTAAGGCATCCATAGGTGCAACTATATCAAACATTATGAAGGGTAGTATTAATCACAACATGCATGTGTAAAAATTATAAATAAAACCCTAGAAAGGGAAAAATTGCACAAAAGTCCATATATGCACATAAATTGCAAACCTTAATCAAACAATGTCCAAACTAGACCAAAATTGAAACATAACTTGGTATCATTATATCAAATCATAACTTAAGGTTTTATTAAGAAATTAATCTCCCAATTAAGATAATAAAGCATGTTTAATCATTAAGCCAGGTCATAGGTCTTAAAAACATAATTGATAATATAACCTTAAATTTGTCGTATATGAATAAAAAACCCTCTATCACATGTCTATTTGATGATTTTAGGAAGAGCTTTTATCTATGTTTCTCTTATATATATTAATGAGTCTAGAAGAGAAAGATCATATACTAGATTTTACCTCATTAACAAGCTCCCTTGGTCATTTTGCAAGCAAGAGAGAAGAAGTAGATTCGAAATTACCCCTTTACCTCATGGATAAAGGAGCATATATATGAATTTTATTGAAAATTCATTTAAGAGAGAGAAAGTAGGAATTATATCCTCAATTTCCCTACCACTTGCCAATTATATTTTGACAAAATCATATCAGAAGACATGTGTGTTTGGGCAATATGTGAATATAATTTATCTTATCCACATATGAAATCCTAAGCAAGAGAAAGGAGAGGCATATATAGAAGAGGGTGAAGGAGAAAACAAGGCAAGGTGTCGCCCACCTAGGGACACTTGTCCATGGGCAAATCCGCCTCCTTATCTCATCCCATACACATGTCTAAGGCAATTGCCACATGCAAGCATCATGCACCAAGTGTCCACAAGGGTGGTGACACAAACGAAGCCAAAGGTCAAAGATGGTCAAAGGCCGACACACCACATGGGCGATACACTCTCTTGACCGACTCAACCTCATGTCTGACACAACCATGACCGACACAAGGCTCCCAAACACACCCTTGCCCGATACAAGGTCCATCAAGGCAAGGCAAAGCCCAAAAAAGTCAAAACAAGGCCCAACAAGGCTCAACCAAGCCCAAGACAACTCAAGCAATGAGCCCAACCCTTCCTCTTAGCTCTTAGAGGAAGCAAGGAGAGAGAGAAACACCTATCAAGGTGAAAAACTTGCTCATCAACCCTAGACTTGGGTTATTTGCAAGTGGCACCTCCAACTCTCTGTTGGCTAAATGGACACCATTTAAATCCCTTTGTTTTGATAATGACAAACATTTCATTCTTGTAGATATAACGTGCTACTTGAGTGTTGCAGGGCTTAGGTGGATGACAAACACTTGGAAGATCTATATGCTAAAATTGCTTTAAGTCATGACTGTAATCAAATGTAAAAACTTGTACAAGTATATAATGTACAAGTACTTAGACATCATGTAAATCAAGCGTTAGATCTTCCCTAGCCAATCACAACACTTAGATAGGTCATCCCCTACAATAGTGTCACATCTGCACACTCATACACACACTTAGTACTTGGCTTAAAACATTGAAACAAGGTTAATCTTAGTCGACAAAATTCTTGACAAAATTCTCGACTGAGAAGGACTCTCGATCGACAATTCTTCGACCGATATGAGTTCTGTCTGCACTTTTTAGAGTTAATTAACTAGATGTTGTTAAAGCAACTAATGGTTACCTAACGGCTAGTTAAGCACTAAGAACCTCCTAGAAAGTGTCTAGAACATCCTTAAGCATCCATAGGCCATTCCTATAAATAGGACAAGACATAGGACACCCAAAATACACTTGTGCAACACTTGAGCATAATACTTGCAATTGGCTATTCATTCTAGTGAGCAATTGAGCAACTCCAACATTGGCTATACATTTCCATTGCTCCAAATTCGTGTCCTATAGGCTAGGATCTCCTACCCAATGCACTTACACTTCCATATACATTGGTTAGGAGATCAAAATGCTTGATATAGGAAATCAAGCCTTGTGTTACAACGGTATTGTAATTTCTATTTTTCCTTCTTGTTCCTTTATATTGTTTGTACTCTCCTTGTTACTCCTAGGGTTGGAGGCTACGGATTGGAGAGGGTTTGATTTCTCAGGTAGAGAAGGTGGACTTTGGACTACTTCAAGAAGGCTATCTCAACGGGAAGCTACTTCAAGAGGAAGGCTACTTCAAGGGGGAGCTTGAGGTTACTTCAAGGAAGGCTGCTTCGAGGTTGGTGAGACTACTTCTAGGTGAAGGTTGTCCGAAGGGTTTGGTGAAAGTATTGTAATTTTATGTAACATCCTTGCGAGGTAATAAAATTAAATACTTTCAAAATCCCATTTGGGTAAGCAACCGGGTAGTGGATTGACTGCCTTAGTATTTGCTAAGGTTGGAACCACTCTAAATCCTTGTCCCCTTATCCAATATTTTTATGGTTTCTTGCTTTGGTTGAATTATTATTAAAATATCCATAAAACCCTATTCACCCCCCTCTAGTGGTTTTTCAATTGGTATCAGAGCAGGCTTCAAGGAGCTCTAATCGAGTCTTGAAGAATGAAGGGTGGTGGTGTCTACAACCACAAGCAAAAGAAAAGCTTGGACCAATCTTCAACAAGTTGCGATTGGTGATTAGGAACAAGGCACACTACTCTTAGCTGTCCATGGAGGTCAAAGAAGGAAGATGTGCATAAAGAATGCCTTATTGCTACAATAAGTGAAGAAGAAGAAGAAGAGGTAAGCCTTTTTGATTTACCTAAAGAAGAGCTAATTGCTAGTCTTGAAGAGACACATAATAAGTATATTGAGTGCAAGAAGAAATTAAAGAAATCTAATAAAGCAAATGATGAGTTACATGCTAAACTTCTTGCTCTCACATATGAAAATGAAGATGTCAAAAAGGATATTGAAGATCATGATATTAAGCTGAAATCAGTAGAAGCGAATTGCAATCTTCTTTCCCTAGAAAAGATAAACTTGCAAACTCAAGTAAATGATCTTAAAAAACAATCTGTTTTATGTACAAATCTAGATTATGATATTATTGTGAAAGAAAGAGACTCTTTATTATCTAATCTAGATCAAGCAAAGTTAGATATCAATAAGAGAATGGATGAGATTGTTAAGCTGCAACAAGAAGTGAGTAGTTTGAGTAACAATGATATCCTTGATAAAATCTTAAATGATTCTTATCGTCAAGTTGGAAGGAGAGGACTAGGTTATAAGCCTAAAGGAAAATCTTATCAAAAACCTAGTTGGAGAAAGACACAATCTATGTATGTACCTAGAGGCAAATACACATATGTACCCAAGAACAACCTAGAACAAAATCATAGAAAGAGACATGAGGTTGATTCTATATGTTGCCCTTATTGTTTACGTCTTGGACATTATTCCTTCTCATGTCCTTACAAGAAAAAGGATGTTGAGTTAGTATGGGTTCCAAAACCTCCAAACTAAATAAATAAAATTAAGTTGAGATATAGACTCCAAGTTGTATATCTATGTATCTATTTCAACTTAATAAGATAACAAATTGATTCAAATCTCTAACTTGAAAATACACATTTTATATAAATCTGCAGAGACACATCTTTAACATTTTATCTTAATTTGGGTTCTCAAAACCTAAAGATTTGAATATGATTAGTTGGGATTTGATCTAAAACTTTGATATTTATATGTTTTATATCAACTAAACTAATTTTTAAATTGCATAATTGAATTGGAAGTGATCTATGTTTTACTTATAAAACAAATTACTGAAAAACAATACAGAAACATTCTCGGTCGAGAAAATGTTCGACCGAGAACACTATCGGTCGAGAATTAGTCGACCGAGCAGGTTACTATTTTAAAGTTTGCAACAAATCTGATAAAACATGTACAAACAACAGCACTCTCGGTCGAGAAAAACTTCGACCGAGATAAATTCGGTCGACAAAAAGTTCAACCGAACCAAGTTCTGCTGAACCTGTTTTAATTAATCTAGTTTGCTATCAATTTGTTATAAATGATTGATTTAATATGCAAACCAAGAATGGATCTTGGAGACCATCTTTTAATCAAGATATATTGATCTTTAGCATCATGAATCGTTGAATAAAGGTATAACATTATGAATATGAAATCTTTAAACATATTGCAAAAGTGCTATATGAAGGTTGATATTGAACATACCTTATTCATTGATTGAAAAAGTTTATTAAGCATGTTCATTTACATGGTTTGTCTTAAAATTTGAAAATCAATGAACAATAAATGAGATTATGTTGGTTTATCCTCTACATGGTTTGGCTTAAAACTGAAAATTATGAACCATGTTGATTTAATCAAGGAAATTACTGTTTTATCATAGTCCACATGGTTTATCCTAAGTATTTCTTGTTCTATCTATGGTATAGGAACCATGTGTATTAAAATTTAAATGGTCATAATTATTGTATTATATGCTTCTATCTTGATCATTGTATTATGGATATGCTTCTACTGTTCTATCATAATTATTGTGCCATGATCATTATGTCTCACTGGTTTGTCTAAAGTAATCCTTGATCCATATATACAAACCATGCATGGATATTGTTTGTGATCATTTTGATTGAGCTCATATGAAGATGCCATTTTGCATAAACTTTATGGCATAAATGCATTTTCAAATTGGAAATCTACAGAAAATTGCCTCTTGGCTGAAATCAAGTTTGACTAAGGGGCTCTATGGTCGAAGTCAAGGTCGACCTAAAATAAGCCTGACAAAATGCTTATTTGTACATCATTTTACTGCACTTAATCTTAGTATATTGAAAACAAATTTTCTAGTGCATAACTTTTTATGATATAATTGTGACCTTAGAATCCTTAAAACATCTTGATTATAAGATTAAGCGGGAGCTCACAAAAACTATCTTGACTATAAGATTAAGAAGGAGCTTACAAAATTTTGAGAACGTCATGAAACATGTTATGACCTTAGTATTTTTAATCTTGGTTATGACAATAAAGGAATATAAATTTCGTGAATATATCATGTTCTTAATGGAATTCTCTAAACAAATCAAGGCTTAACTCCCATGCATTTGGTTAGAGATACTTTTCATATACTCTACTATAAGATTAAAAGGTTCTCATGACCTAACATCCTTTGCAAATGATTGAGAAACAACTTGTGGCTAAATTCGACAATAAATGGTTTACATTTATATTCCTATTTTTAAAACTGAATATCTTAGTTAGGGGGAGCATAGCATAAAATTAAGGGGGAGAAATAAAATTCATACAAAATGATTTTCTTAGATATCTTTTTGAAATGACAAAGGGGGAGAAATAAATGTAAATCTTAAAATGGTAACTTTGAAAAACTCAATCAATGAGTTTCATAATCTCTTGGCTTTACAATAAAGGTTGATATATTCCCTAAGAATTGGATTTTATGTTCCATAATTCTTTGGGAATAATAAGCACACATTTCATAAACAAGAGAAGAATTCACAAAGTAAATCTCAGGTATGAAACTCAACTCATTTTAAAGACTAGTTGATTTATAATTTGGAAATGTTTGTCATCTTCAAAAAGGGGGAGATTGTTGGCTAAATGGACATCATTTAAATTCCTTTGTTTTGATAATGACAAACATTTCATTCTTGTGGATCTAACGTGCTACGTGAGTGTTGCAGGGCTTAGGTGGATGACAAACACTTGGAAGATCTATGTGCTAAAATTTCTTTAAGTCATGAATGTAATCAAATGTAAAAACTTGTACAAGTATATAATGTACAAGTACTTAGACATCATGTAAATCAAGCGTTAGATATTCCCTAGCCAATCACAACACTTAGATAGGTCATCCCCTACAATAGTGTCACATATGCACACTCATACACACACTTAGTACTTGGCTTAAAACGTTGAAACAGGGTTAATCTCGGTCGACAAAATTCTCGACCGAGACACTCTCGGTCGACAAACTCTTTGACCGAGAATGACACAGGTAGCCATTAGACACATGAGACAAGGTAGTTGGGAGTTGGATTAGAACGTTATATACACTTGCTCCAGATAGTCCCTCGGTCGACAAGTCCTTGACCGAGAAGGACTCTCGGTCGACAATTCTTCGACTGAGATGAGTTATGTCTGCACTTTTCAGAGTTAATTAACTAGCTGTTGTTAAAGCAACTAATGGTTACCTAACGACTAGTTAAGCACTAAGAACCCCCTAAAAAGTGTCTAGAACGTCCTTAAGCATCCATAGGCCATTCCTATAAATAGGACAAGACATAGGACACCCAAAATACACTTGTGCAACACTTGAGCATAATACTTGCAATTGGCTATTCATTCTAGTGAGAAATTGAGCAACTCCAACATTGACTATACATTTCCATTGCTCCAAATTCGTGTCCTATAGGCTAGCATCTCCTACCCACTACACTTACACTTCCATATACATTGGTTAGGAGATCAAAGCACTTGATATAGGAAATCAAGCCTTGTGCTACAACGGTATTGTAATTTCTATTTTCCTTCTTGTTCCTTTATATTGTTTGTACTCTCCTTGCTACTCCTAGGGTTGGAGGCTGTAGATTGGAGAGGGTTTGACTTCTCAGGTAGAGAAGGTGGACTTTGGACTACTTCAAGAAGGCTGTCTCAACGGAAAGCTACTTCAAGAGGAAGGCTACTTCAAGGGGGAGCTTGAGGTTACTTCAAGGAAGGCTGCTTCGAGGTTGGTGAGACTACTTCTAGTAAAGGCTGTCCGAAGGGTTTGGTGAAAGTATTGTAATTTTATGTAACATCCTTGCGAGGTAATAAAATTAACTACTTTCAAAATCCCGGTTGGGTAAGCAACCGGGTAGTGGATTGACTGCCTTAGTATTTGCTAAGGTTGAAACCACTCTAAATCCTTGTCCCCTTATCCAATATTTTTATGGTTGCTTGCTTTGGTTGAATTATTATTAAAATATCCATAAAACCCTATTCACCCCCCCTCTAGTAGTTTTTCACACTCAACAAAGCACAAGCAACCTTAATCACTACTAGAGGTGATTAGCAAGCATCTAAACACAAGGTTTAGGAAAATCAAATAGGATAAGCCCAAAACGAAGGTCAGGGTCCTTACAAGCGATAAACCTCTACAAAGGAATTTTTCCCTCGAAATCCGAAGAGAAAAGCATGTGGTACTTCCTCCTCATCTCTTCCTCAAGCTCCCACGTGGCTTCCACAATGCCACGATGATGCCAAAGAACTTTCACAAGAACCATGTCCTTCCTATTTAATTTCTTCACTCTTCTATCAAGGATCATCACTGGACCTTCCTCATAGGTCACATCTTCATCGAGCTCAACCTCAACTGGCTGTATCACTGTCCCTGTGTATGGATGACTTTTCTTCAGCATGCTGACATGGAACACTGGATGTAACCTGTGCAACTCTGGCGGTAGCTCTAACTTGTAATCTACCTTGCCAACATGTGCTATTACCGGGTATGGACCCATAAACCTGGGTGCCAGTTTGCCTCTCCGGCCAAACCTCAACATGCCTTTCCAAGGTGAGACCTTGAGATACACTTTGGCTCCCATCTAGAACTCTAAAGGTAGTCGACGATTATCTGCGTACAACTTCTGTCTGTCCTGTGCCGCTTTCAACTTTTGCTGTATCAGTATGATCTTCTCTGTTGTCTATTGTACTATCTCATGACCCAATAGTTGATACTCACCAGGTTCATACCAACATAGAGGAGATCTGCACTTCCTACCATATAGAGCCTCATAAGGAGCCATGTTGATTCTCTGCTGGTAACTACTATTGTAGGTGAACTCTATCAAACTGAGATGCATGTCCCAACTGCCTAGGAACTACAAAGCACAAGATCGGAGAAGATCCTCCAAAGTATGAATAGTCCTTTCAGACTGCCCATCTATCTGCGGGTGGAAAGTGGTGTTGAACCTCAACTGCGTTCCCAACGCTTGGTGCAAATGTTCCCAGAAACGACTCATGAACTGGGGTCCTCTGTCAGAGACTATCGTTGCGGGTACATCATGCAAACACACTATCTCATCCACATACACCTGAGCAAGATTCTCTGCTGTATACGTTGTCTTCACAGGTATGAAATGAGCAGACTTTGTCAATCTATCCACTATCACCCAAATGGAACCGTGATTCTTAGTTGTCCTTGGCAGACCAACTACGAAATCCATGGTTATATGATCCCATTACCACTGCGGTATCGATAGGGGTTGCAACATACCTGTCGGCTTCTGATGCTCATCCTTAACTTGTTGGCATACTGCACACCTAGCCACAAACTCGGCTACATCTCTCTTCAAGCCAAACCACCAATATAGGTCCTTCAAATTGTGATACATCTTGGTGACTCCTGGATGCATAGCATACATCGATGTGTGTGCTTCCTCGAGCACTAGCTTTCTTAGATCATCAACATCGGGGACCACCATCCCTCCATGATAACAAACTAGTCCATCCTAGGACTCATGGAACCCGTAACACTTTTCACTGCCAAACTCTGATCTTATCAACTGAACTGAAGTATCTGCCTGCTGTGCATCTTTGATCTGCTGTCTCAACGTAGGCTTTACTTGAATCTGTGCCAACAATCCTGCCAACAAGGAGACTTCCATCTATTCATTCATCTGCCACAAAGAGACAAGTATATCCCGCCTATGTAATACCAATGAACTCAACTATGCCTTCTTCATAGAGCGGGAAGAAGGAGATTTTCTGCTAAGCGCATCAACTACCACATTTACCTTACCAAGATGATACTCAATGGTAAAATCATAATCATTGATCAATTCCATCCAGTGACGCTGTCACATGTTTAGCTCACTCTGTGGGAAGATGTACTTCAAGTTCTTATGATCTCTAAAGATCCGACACACTTCCCCACAAAGATAGTGTCTCCAAATATTTAATACACGGACCACCACTTCCAACTCCAGATCATGTGTCGGATAGTTCTCCTCATGTTTCTTAAGCTATCATGAAGCAAAAAAAACCACATGATCCTCCTGCATTAGCACACATCCTAAGCCTTTCTTAGAAGCATCGTAGAAAACAACATAGCCCTTCCCAAGCTCTAGCAGCACCAACACCGGAGCACTAGTCAGCTTCTCCTTCAAGCTTTGGAAAGCTTGCTAACAAAGATAATCCCAAACAAAGGGTACATCCTTCCTGGTCAACTTTGTTAATGGTAACACAATTACACTGAAGTTTCTTATAAACCTCCGGTAGTATCCTACTAAACCCAGAAAACTACAAACTTCTATCAGCGTCTTTGGTTGCTCCCAATCTGCAACTGACTCCACCTTCTTAGGGTCCACTCTGACTCCTTCTGCAGATATCACATGACCCAAGAAATTCACTTCTTTCAAATAGAACTCACACTTACTAAACTTGGCATACAACTAATGTTGGCGAAGAAGAGTCGAAGCTTGTTGAAGATGTTGTTCATGCTCTTGACTCTCCCGACTGTAGATCAAGATGTCATCTATAAAAACTACAACAAACTGATCTAGAAATAGACGGAATACCCTGTTCATCAGATCCATGAAAGAAACAGGTGCATTGGTTAGCCCAAACGACATAACCACAAACTCAAAGTGACCATACCTCATCCTAAAAGCTAACTTTGGTATGTCCTCATCCTTAATCCTCAATTGATGATATCCAGACTGGAGATCTATCTTTGAGAACACTGTAACACCACATAGCTGATCAAACAGATCATCTATCCTCGGCAACGGGTACTTGTTCTTGATCGTGACTTTGTTCAACTGCCGGTAATCTATGCACAACCGCATTGACCCATCCTTCTTCTTTACAAATAGGACTGGAGCACCCCATGACGATGTGCTCGGTCTGATGAAACCTTTATCCAGCAACTCCTGTAACTGCTTCTTTAGCTCTGCCATCTCAGCTGGAGCCATCTTGTACGGTGTCTGAGCAACTGGTTGTGTTCCTGGCACCAAATTGATCTCAAAGTCAATCTCTCGAGGTGGGGGAACACCAAGGAACTCATCTGGAAACACGTCCACAAACTCTCGGACAACAGACACCTCCAAAAGGCTGGGAATTTTTGCCTTGGTATCCATAATGTGAGCTAAGAATGCCTTACAACCTTGCTGCAACATCTTTTCTGCCACTATAGATGACACCAAACATGTCAGAAAAATCATCCTATCTCCTTGGAAGATCCACTTCTCTCCACCGTCATCAAACACTACCTGCTTGGAACCACAATCCAACACAACCTTATACTTCTCTAGGGTATCCATTCCAAGGATCACATCGAATCCATGCATATCAAGTGGTATAAGATCCACTTGTATACTGTGTCCCGAAAAAGATATAACACAAGATGGACATTCCTCTCAAAGCATCAAGGAACCATCAAGAGGGGTTTCTAACAACATGCTAGCTTTCTTATAGCTAACAGGTAAAAGATAGTTTTCAAGCATAGTTTGTGCAATAAAAGAGTGCGTAGCACCCGGGTCAACCAGAACAAATATAAAGAAAGAAGAAGACAAATCAGAATGAAATAACTCCATCTGACCTGCCACAGCTCGCAGGTTGACTATCGCCTCCGGCTGACTCATAACATAGAATCGAGATGTTGCTTGCTATCCACATCCTCTACTTCCTTGGGCAGACAATCCCGTTTATGACTCTTGACCAGGTCCTCGCCCTCTTCTACCACTAGGCTACTGTCTATCTGACCCTTACTAATTCTACCTCGGCTGCTGTGTCACTTCAACATATTTCCTTGGGCAGTTTGACCTCCAATGCCCGATCTGACCACAAAGATGACATGACCAATCTCGTTGTTGTGGCCTAGACAACCCTTTAACTGCCAATGAAGTTATACTATGTGCCTTGGATGGCAAAAATTCACACCCTCTTCCCTTACTCGGGGACCACTGTGACAACATACTGGAACCTTGTATCACAGAAGGTGCTGAAAACCTTGGCTTCTTGAAGTCATCAAACCTCTGTCTCGGAAACTGAGTATGCCTCTTCTTGATCATGGACTCTCTCTTCTCCATGACAGACCATTCTATCCTTTGGACAGACTCCACAAATGTGGCAAACCTCTCTCGGTTCTCCAAAGCAGTAGCAGGTGTTTTCAACTCAGCACTCAAACCCTTCTCAAACTGTCTGATCCGTTCATCATCTGTCGCCGCCATGTGAGGACAAAACTTCAGTAGGTCCATAAACTTGGCTTCATATTTGGTGATGCTCAACGATCCTTGGTGCAGACACTCAAACTGGTTGCTCTTCTCATCCAGATAAGTATTTGGGAAGTATCTGCTGATGAACTCTCGCCGGAAAACCTCCCAACCAATCACCTCACCGGGTCGCTTCTCCTCCTCGATGGCCCACCAGTGGCCAGCACTACCTTTCAGAAGGTAGACAACATGCTTGACTTTGTCTGCTTCAGGGATATCGAGGATCCAGAAGGCCTTCTCTAGACTTTTCAGCCACATATCTACATCCGCTGGATCAGCCGTTCCAGCATAATATAAAGCTCCGACTCAGCAAAGCCGCTCGAAGGTCTTCCCAATGCCTAATGATTCACCATGGGGAGCCTGTGCTCTTGGCGGAGGCACTGGAAATCATTCCACCATGTGATTCATCGTAGCCATCAACTACCCCATAATGTGTTGATAGGAAGGGTTTTTGAGAATGGCTGGGTCAATTTGAGGGACCTCAGGCACCCGATCTTCATGTGCCTGCACTCTTGCTCCATCAACTGATGCAGCATTGCTACTCTTGACAACATGTTCTTCATGGTTTCTAGACATCTTTAAGCTTTTTCTTCCGCTGAGGGCAGAAGATTATTGTAAGAAGATATAGAAAACTCACAAGAACAGACACAACCTAATCCTAGATCCCTGTAGACTCAGCAAAACTAGAGCTCTGATACCAAACACTTACTGTGACACCCCACCATCACATAGATAGCAAGGTGACACACGAAAACGTGCGGAAACACATATTACTGAAAACACGGGTTAATTAAAGCCGATCGAGGAAAGCAGATAAACAAAGAAACTATTACATCCAGATCCTACAAGGAAACATGTTATATAAATATTACAAGCCTGATATATGTCCACACCTTAGGGAGACCGACTGTCTATGCCAACACGTGAGTTCATCACCTGTTTATACATAATGGGCCACATTAGGCCATCAACAGGATATACAAAGCTACATCAGGTAAACATCGTAAAACATTGTCAAAACACCTACGAGGACCTGAGAGTACAGGGATGACTCTAGGACTCTACTACAAAACCACCAAAACAATATCATGTCCATCTCTTGCCTTCTACTGCTCTTCTTCTTGCTGCTCGATCGCAACCTCGCGACCACCACCACATCTAGCGTGACTACCTAAAAAGGGTGTAAACTAATGGGGTGAGACACACAGTCCCAATAAGAAACATAACTCCTTGCCGAAACTATAAAGCCTCAGAAGGTTTAAAGCAGATAAAGCAGATAGCTGGTAAAGACATATAATAAGAGCAGCATACTGAGCAAGACTATTATTACCATCAATCTTACCAAGATATGTGGGAGGCATGTAACCTGATTTTCTTTATGGAACATGATTGACAAGATAAGATTTATAATATCTTACCACATAACATAAGGAACATATAAGTAACTGCAAGGTATAACAAGATCAACTACATAAGCAAGGCCTCAACCAATGTTCTGTGTTTTGCCTTAAGCAATAAATACTACTCGACTGGATTACATATTATTATGCCCTGAGAAAGTGAGCTGTACCGCTCAAATCTAACCTTTAGTTGTGAAACCCAAGCTGGTGCCATAAAAGGTCAATGTAAGATCCAGACTCCACGAACCCACCACCTTGTGGTCAGTGCATGAGTGCAAAACAAGCAGGACCACATTCTCATGCTTAAGTGGCCTCAGCCACAGGGTCAGGCTACCCTCTTCCTAGCCCACCTCGGTACATGTATCGACACTAGTAAAACTAAGCCACATGCATGATCACTGTGCTTTGAGCCATGAACACAATCATGCTCTTCTTTTCACACATCCTGAGCCATGGGCATGTTCACCATGATCTAACATATTGAACCACGGGCCTGAAACTGCGCTCTGGACTCTACAAATGAAGTTGCACTCTAATCCTCCTCATTTTCGGCTAGGAGAAACCACACATATTCAACAATATGTGCTTCCAGGTTAACCCACAGGAGAACCTGTTTCACCATCACCAGCTACTGACGATGATGGATCTATGGCCATGGAAAACTATATGATATGTTCCACTGTAATTAATTAGTATATTTTAAGTGGATTGTTGAGGCAACCAAGTTGTAAAACATATGTATCATTACATTACATTATTACTGTCACCATCACATTATCCTAGGATCTCAATCCCTCATCACAGGAAGCCACTGCCTCTCAAGGCATCATCATCTTACATCATCACCTGGGATAACAATCCCTCATCTCATCATCAAGAGGATAACACCTAACTGGGCACTCAGCCCTCATAAGGTCCTCAGACCTATCTCATCATACTGGTGATGCATGTTATCTTATCAATAAGGATCAACACCATTCAGTGTTATTCAAACACATAAGCTTCATAGCTCTTTCCTGACTATGATTTTATCTGATACACCTGCATGGTTAGTATGCACATCAAGAGAGATAACTTACAATCACCAGACATATATTTTACTGATTATCATGTTATAAGGATTGCAAATGGACATGTCAACCATCATTGTTATATGAGGCATACAGTTGTATCTTGAAAACAAATTAGATTATTGGTATCATATCTTGAGCATCCACTTATGCCTTTATCTTATAAGCATAAACAAGTATCTTGTTATCTGATCTAGCATTATCTTTAAGAAACAAGCATAGCACTGGTTCACAACCCATCATCCATATAATATCAACAACATAGGTGTGATTACAAGACAACACATCACTAATTAGGGTTTCTAGGTTAAGCATAACCCTCACTAAAGGTACTAGTTACCCTCGCTAAAAGTGTGACGGGTAACGCGCCCCTTACCACAGGTGGTATCGGGTAGGGTAACAACCCTCACAAAAAGCCTGTCGGCCAAGGCACTTAGCCACATATGTCGGCCAACTCAAACACAAGAGCATATCAGGAAACTAGGTTTAGGGTGTGTCGTACAACTAAGATCAAGGAGTGTAACATGCAAATGGGTCAAGAGGACTTATCATGCACCAAAGCTAGATGTGCATCGGGCATCTAATTGTATCGGCTAAGGCCCTATCACCCATGTAAGGTTTGGGTTGCATTGGGCAACCATCTCATCACTGCAACGACCAAGATCGTGGCACCCAAGCCAATGCTATAACGCCCACCATGAACACATCACCAATGATACAAGGGAACCACAAGGAAACCTATCATCTAACAAGATCAGACACACCATATCGAGCACCAAGAAAAGAACTAGGGTTTCACCACTCAACACATATCGGGAAGCTCAAGACCAACCCAACTTGTGTCACCCAAGGCACCAAATAGAGATAACAACTAGACATCATATCGGCCAAGGGGATAACACCCACAAGGAGAAAGGGTCATCTCGGTCAAGGCATATTGCCCAAGGTCACCAACAAGATCAAGATGGTCATGTCGGGCACAAAGCCAACCAAACTCAACATGACCATACCGGGCAAAGCTAAACCCAAGGTGAGGGGTGTCAGGCAACATCACCAAAAAGGTGTATCGTGCAAGGCACAAAGGTTCATCTCAGGTTGGTCATCACTAACCTCAAGATCACCATCATTAAAACCCTAATAGATCAAGAGAGTTGGCTCACCTCTCAACAATTATGAGAGAGGGGTTTTGCACAACCTCCATAACATATCTCGGGCAACATGATAGATCATTTCCATATTGGCTAAGCTCCCAACCTCTACTAGGTCAACATCCAACCAAGGCTCACCTCTCTAATCCATGGTGAAAGAAGAGTGTTTCTCAAGCAACTAGAGTATAGACTCACCTCTCAACAATCAAGAGAGAGGAGTGTTATCTGTACCACTAGAGCCGAACTCACTTCTCAAGACCAAATGGAGAGAAAGGAGTTTTGCCAAAGAAACTCTATACATATGGTTTGACCACCAAGGTTAAGAACACACTGAAAACACAAACATATATCCACAAGATCAAAGATACCAACTAGAGCAAGAAACATATCCAACAAAAGACATGGTCGATCAAGGTGAAACATAACATGCAACAAGAAAAGGAAGTAGTATAGCTAGGGTTAGGAGTTATGTAACCTGCCTTAGGCAAACTCCAAGCTCCCAGCACCAAGCTCCCAAGCTCAAGCACCACCTTCATCCATCTCAAGAAGAGAAACAAAACTTGTAACCACCATGGCCGAAGAGCAAGCAAGAAAGAGAAGAAGAAGAAGAAGGTGCTAAGGAAAAAGGGGAGATGCTCACCACAAGAAGAAGAACAAGGCACTCTAGGGCTTGGCCACCACTAGAGGAAGAAGAAGACTCCAAGGAGAAGGAGGAGGATTGGCCATCAACTAGCAAATGAGATGTGTCGCCCACCAAGGAAGGAAAGGAAGCAACACCAACTAGAGGGATCCTAAGCAAGAGAAAGAAGAGGCATATATAGAAGAGGGTGAAGGAGAAAACAAGGCATGGTGTCACCCACCTAGGGAAACTTGTCCATGGGCAAAGACACCTCCTTATCTCACCCCATACACATGTCCAATGCAATTTCCACATGCAAGCATCATGCACCAAGTGTCCACAAGGGTGGTGACACTAACGAAGCCAAAGGTCAAAGATGGTCAAAGGCCGACACACCACATGGATGATACACTCTCTTGCCCGACATAACCTCATGGCCGACACAACCATGGCTGACACAAGGCTCCCAAACACACCCTTGCCCGATACAAGGTCCATCAAGGCAAGGCAAGGCCCAAACAAGGCAAAACAAGGCCCAACAAGGCTCAACCAAGCCCAAGGCAATTCAAGCAACGAGCCCAACCCTTCCTCTCAACTCTTTAGAGGAAGCAAGGAGAGAGAGAAACACCTCTCAAGGTGACAAACTTGCTCATCAACCCTAGACTTGGGTTATTTGCAAGTGGCAACTCCAACTCTAAACAAAGCACAAGCAACCTTAATCACCACTAGAGGTGATTAGCAAGCAACTAAACACAAAGTTTAGGCAAAGCAAACATGATAAGACCAAAACGAAGGTCAAGGTCCTTACAATACTTCTTGAAGATTTCATTAAGGCATGAACTAATGGAAAACCATGGTTAATATCTGATGGAAGTTTTGACATGCATGGATAAGGATGGATTTAGAATTTTGACACATGGCAAGCTATTTTTTCAACCTTTTGACCCTTTCTCTCTCTTCTTGGATATATATACCCTCCAGCTCTCTCATAGATGAACCCTTTGCACCCTTATCTCGTTCGTTCTTCTAGAGAAACCCTAGACCATCATTTTGTGAAGGAGAAGCTCTTGGATGCCGAAGCTTGGAGAGGTCATCGATGCATGTTTCCCTAGGGTTTGGATCAAACTTCTCTAAGGATGTTTGAAGCTTCATAGCCTAGTTTCTTGCCCTAACCGAGTAAGATATTATTCTCTACTCTAGTTTTATTTATATTATCTTCCATATCTCATCATCCATGTGTGGAATTCTAGAGTTCTTGTTGGTCATGCATGTGGTTGAAGGAGCCCTTTTATTCTCTCTTTTGCCTTAGACCTACCTTGTTCTTGAAGAAAGGAGGGAGTGTAAAGCCAGGGTTTTCCTTGGGACACCTTTCTATTTGAATGATCATCTTCATCTTGAGGCAATTTATATAACTTCCATCCCATTTTTTGCTTTCGTTTAACTTGATCCATGTAAATGTTGCCCTAAAACTTGATATGATGGTAAAAGATGATCTTGGTTGAACTAATTTACATACATGTATGATATTTGTGTGTTGTTAAGATAGAATTAGATCAACTGAACTTTCCCTCTAATATGGATAGGGAATACTGTGGTTTTTATGGTATTAAACAAGGTCTACTTAGTGTGAAGAAGTGATCATTACTTACTGTAGAAATCATTGATTTTTTCTTGGTACTTATTTAGTATTGATACTTAGACTATAACTTGATGGCTTTACTTTGCCCTTGAAACAATGTTTCATTAAATTTTAGGAAACAATAGTATTGCATAGTGAAAACTCTACTTGGTCCCTAAACTAATGGGTTTTACTTAAGTGTTTAAAATGATAGTCATGCTTAGTCTCTGAATTGATGATTCAACTCGTCCTTGGAATAATGGGTGTTAAAGTGTAAGAGATGATGGTATTACCAAGAGTGGGGAATATTGACACTAATTAGTAAATGAACTAATAAATATGAAAGTCAATAACCCAATGGTTATGCAAAGTAAATGCGTTGATGACCTTATTTCCCATGAACCTATGGCTTTTGATTTTGGTTAAGTTCTTTGATGAACTGATTGCTTTGAATTTGGTTAAGTATCTTAATGATCGATGGTTTTGACTTTTGGTTAAGTACTCTAATGATCTAATGGATTTGTTCTTGACCTAGTACTCTTGTGATTCGATGGATTTTATTTTGACTAGGTGTCCAAATGATCTAATGGTCTTGTTGTTGGCTATGTATCTCGATGAACAGATGGGTTTATTTGATAAATATAATGTTGTTTCATCTAACCTTAATCCGATGGTTTTGTTGTTCACTAAAGATACGACGATATGTTATTGGATAAGTGTAAAGATAATGATGTTTCATCTAATGTTAATCCGATGGTTTTGTTGTTCACTTAAGATCTGATGATATGTTTTTGGATAAGTACCATAAATATATGATGGCTTTGCTTTTGGTTAATTTCACTAATGAATCAATGGACATGATTTGGCTAAGGAACATTAATGATCCGATGGTTGTTCCTTGAGTTAAGTGTTTCGATACGATGTTTTTGGATTTTTCTAAGTACATAAACAATCCGATGGAGAGTATAGGTATAAGAACCTATGTTTTTGACTAAGTATCAGAATGAACAAATGGTATTTCTATTTGAGTTAAAAAAAATTGATGGGTTACCTATGAGAATTAAAGAATCGATTGTTTATACTCCAATCAATCAGTCCAACAAATTGAACACTATGATACTGAGCTATCAATTGATTGAGTGTTTAATTGAACTACTAAACTCCTTTAGTAATCAATCTAAACATAGTTTGTGAAAAAAAACTCCTCTTCCAGTTTAAATCCTATGTGTGTGACCCTGTAGGTCCATTTCACGTTGGCAGTAAAAGTCCATATCACTTATGACTTCACAAGCAAAGAGTGGTGCCTAGTCGTACATCAGTGCTACCCAAGTGAAATAGAAAGTTGGATAACAACTTTCAATCCTACAATCCATGAATGGTGTTACAATGAGTGTATAATTCCTTTGTCACTGATATCCCGAATGAACTCAAGGCATGGAACAATCATCCTGTCAACGTTCATTCACTTTATTGATCTCATAGTAGATTGGAGGAGATATGTATGACATCAATATCACATACTAATTCACACATGTGTGTGCACACCTATCTCAATCCTACTCATCAAGTGGCCATGGATATCGAACTCCCTCAGGAGGGACAAATCCCATATCTATCACTCACCCCTCAAAAGCCCCATGTGTCAAAGCCACCCAATCATCACCTTTATAACAACCCATGTTTTAGGACTACGTTTGATGATGTCGAAGTGTACCCAACAACATGTGTTGAGTGTAGTGATTTTAGGTCAAAAAATCACACTCACCACCATCACTGTAAGAACTAACTGTGACTACCATGTCATGGTTCCATGTGTCAAACTCAAGGTGGGTCTGTCCGGTACACTTGTTCTCTAACAAGTACCTATGTGTTTGGTTTGATATCTCCATATCATGACTAATGAGATTCTATCATCAACCAACACCACAATATAGTCTTGTGTGTCATTATTGTCTATCTACCTTCCAAAATGACATCCGACTAGGGACATAATAAGAATGTACGAACTCTTAGCATCCGTATGATCTCATCATTTAGGTACTCAACCTGAAAGCATACGTCATTGAGTACTGTCATTCTCTGGACATTCAATCTGTTCTATCACTATCTCATATGACTGAACAAGAAATAATTGGAAGCTTGCCTTTGATGCTTATCAAATCAATCTTAATGTATCCCACCAATCATCCCATGATTGGCTCTCAGGGCATACATACCAATAGTGATATGATTTTTAATCATAAGACAATATTAAGTTTCAAGTTTGGTCCAATTTGAACAATGTTTGTGCAAGTTATACAATTTTATGTACATTTTGGAATTTTCTACAATTTACCCAATTGGGAGATTTTACTTGCAATTTATCACTTTCATTATGTTCTTTGGATGTTCTCTCATCATTATTGAGCTTGTTGAGACATGGGAAGCCTAGTTGAACCTTGTTTTGGAGGTGTTTGCCTCAAGGGTATATTAGGGTTTACCCCTTTATAGATGAGCTACCTTTAGGAGCTATCAAGCAAATGGTTTTTATGCTTTGCTTGCAAAATCAAGAAATGGGGGCTAAGAAGGTCTCCATGGATGGTGGGTTAGATGCTTGTGTGGCTTCTTTTATATCCTTAATAGTTTAAGGTCGTGGATGCATGGAGAGCTTTTAGACACCTCGTACTTCTTCTCTTTCCTTATCCTTCAAGCTTTATATATCTACTTCTAAGATCCCAAATGAAAGTTTTGCTCTCTACCACTTCCCTCCTACTAATAACCTTGTTCCCTCTCTATTTATATATGGAGGACCTGTCCAAGGTAGAAGAAGAAGGTGAATTTATTGGTGAAAGCATGTAGGGTTTTGTTTTGCTTCCTTTAGGATTTCTAAAGTTCCTTCTTGGTGATCTTAACCTAACTTAGTAAGTTTCACCTTATCTTTCCCGTTTCTTTTGCTTTTCTTCTCCCCCCTATATTTATCTAGGTCAGAACCTTGCTGTTCCATGGTAGAAGTTGCTCTAAAGCTCTAAAACCTACCTTGCTTGCTCTTTATGCTTAGGGTTTGCTTCTTTGATGGAGAAAGGTGTTAGATGGACGAGTTTAGAGCTTACACTACTACATAAAATGCTTTTTACAATAGTTCCTTTTCTCAATTTACAATAGGTGTTAACCGTTGTATTAGATCACATGGTCTTATGGGGGGTGCATTACACAACATGTGATCGCATGTTGTAATAGATGTATTTTATACAACAGTTGAAACATGTTGTCTTTTAAGGAATGGCCTGTTGTAATATGGGTATTTTACACAACATATGGTGCACCTGTTGTAATATATATTATACAATATGTGAACGACGTTGTCCTTCGCTAAACACACACATTGTAATAGGGGTATTTTTTACAACATGAGGTTCACCCGTTGTAATATATATTATACAACAGTCGAAGCATGTTGTCTTTCACTAAACACACCCGTTGTAATAGGTAGGTCTATTACAACATGCAGTGCACCTATTGTAATATACATGTTTATACAACAGTTGGAGTATGTTGTCTTTCCATACATTTAACTGTTGTAATAAGATTGTTTATACAACATGGTGTGTGTCTATTGTAATATACATAATTTATACAACAGGTTATGCATGTTGTAGTTCACTAGAAAGACCTGTTGTAATAGGTGTATTTTTTCCTGACAAACCTGTTGTAATAGGTGTGGATAACACAACATGTGCTGCTTGTTGTAGAATCATACATTTTACAACATATTATTAACTGTTGTCTTTGATTAGAGTTTGAAAGGTCATATATCAAACCAATTGTATTGATCAAATTAACCATATTATTAATAAATTATAATAAATATGCAATTATAATTTTTCATTTCACAAAAAACACATAGTTGAACAAAATTTCTATCAAACCTTGAAAGAAACTCGTACTAAATGTAATTAATATTAAATCATCCATACAACGATTCAATAATACAAAGTACTGAGTATCCACTCTAAAATCAAACTGAAAACTAACTAAAAAAGTTTGACACATTGGTCTATGGTAAAGAAAAAATGTCTTCCCCACATGTCACATAATCTTATGTGCGCTCAAGAACACATGTCGCCCACTCATTTTGGACCTCATCGATTTCTTCTTGGTTGAAGCAACGACCAATATACTTCGAATAATACCACAATCATATGAAAAATATATCAACATATTGTGATTTTTCAATTTATTTAGAAATTTGAACAAACTAAAAGAATATAATGTTAAGTAGCTTACACATTCAGGAATATTTCTATTTCTCGCATCAAAGATGTCTTTCATATACTTCAACACATAATACCCACAATCTGTATTGTTCGGCTGCTTTGGACACTATACAAAATAAATATTAATTTGTTATCCAAATAATTGTGAGAACTTGTTAGCAAATAAGAGGATGGAAAGGTATAATTAGCCAGAAAACTTAATAAAAGGTATGTGTAAATAGAATCAAAAATGCTATAAGAGTGAAAAAGGCATGGTTTATTGCTAAAGAAGGCGTGGTTTATATGCCATATTGGATTATGCAAAACTTGCTCTTGCAAGAGGGGGATTTTGTAAGAGTGAAGAATGCCACCCTTCCAAAAGGAACCTTTGTTAAAATACAGCCTCACACGACATATTTTTTAGATATATCAAACCCCAAAGCTATTTTGGAAACAACTCTCAGGAACTACTCGTGTTTGACAACTGGCGACAGTATCATGATAGCTTATAACAATAAAAAATACTACATAGACAATATAGAAAACAAGCACATTATATAACCTGAGCGTCTTGCTGCTCCCGCTCCTGTTAGTAAGGCATCTAAAGTTGAAGCTCCAGAAAACACAGGACCCAAATTTAACCCTTTCACTGGTAGTGCAAGATGGTTAGATGGAAAACCTATGCTTCAAAACGTAGTACCTTCTACAAGCACCCACAAGGATTGTCTACCTGAAGCACCCACAATATCAGTACATTGCTACTTATACTACATCCCTTCGTGCTTGCTTTAGGAACTTCAAGAAGCCATATTAGCTGCAAAAACTATGTATATAAGCTGAAAATAACCCTAAATTAATGAAAATTATCTACTGAAACAAAATTATCTACTGCTGCTTTTTAAAGCACTGCTCTCTTTAACCCCTTACTAGGTGTAAAATTGATGTATAGTGAATTACATAACTTATATAAGAGTCTGTCTGTGTATTAGTGGAACCTCAAATACCCATATTACCACAGTTATGTATATGCATCCAAGTATAACTTTTAAAGTTTTGTATATATCTATGTATGCAACAATAAAATTGTATATATCTAGGTTTAGTTGTGTTTCTTCAATGTTTCTTCAAGGGGGTGTCGCAGCCGTGCGGTTTCTTGGAGAACCTTCCAATACATTATGGGTGAATATTGTGAATTTCCTACAAGTGGGGCTCCCCTGGCTTTGTGGTAGGCAGGTTTGGGCCAGCCTTTCTACCTAGGGTAAGACTTCTTGTAGATGGTGAAGACCCTTACTGTTGGTGATGTTCATGGCTGGTTTGTGACTGTATTGAGTTGTGGGTGGGTTAGTCTGGTTTAGTGAGACCCAGGTTATACTAGTAGCTACTAGCCAGGGAGGATGTACCCCTTGTCTTTAAAAAAGAGTTTTGGGCTATCAAACAGGGAAATTATGGGATTTATCATGAAACATGGCGTTGCTAAATGATTAATTTGAACTCCCTAAAAATATTCTATGGGCCTATGGCTTATTACAATTGAACCTTTTTTGAAACTGCATCATTCTATATTAAAATGTGTGGTTGGCCATTAATATCGGTATATTATGGAATTTATTAAGAAGCAATCTGGGACTGCTTGATGCTTAATCCGAATTCTCTAAATAGTAGATGTGGATGAGATACAGTAGGAACCAAACTCAAGAACATTTGTTCAGTGGTCTTGAGCGAATAGAAACATACAGTTGCATGTACACCTTATATGTTGTGACTGTTTGTCAGTTTACTGACATTACAATTTACAAATTGTTCATCTTTTTCCCTCTATCATGTCTAACAAACTTTCCTTTTTGTTTTAGTTATATTCATCGGACATATCAAGAGATGACCGTGCGGATCCTGCTCTTGTCGATCTTTTAAATGTATCCTTGATTATTCTATATTTGACTCAGAAATTGTAGTGATTTTCATAAGCTTCACAAATGTTTCACTTACCTTGAATTCACTTTGTTTATGTTGCATTATTGAATTTATTATGTGGTCATAACATGGAAGATTGTAGATATATTAAATTTGCTCCATTGAAGATTGTAGATATATTAAATTTGCTCCATTCTTTGTGAAATCAGTTGGTCGAATTGAAATAATTGATATCTTTTTTAATATCCAACTCTCAGTTACTAGGTCAAACTTCTCAATGGCATTTCCATATGTTAGAAAGTCTGATGTGACACAATCGTTGTAAAATTCCTTGCTTTCTACCATTTTAAAAGATTGTGGGGATGGGGCCATAGAGGGTCGCACTATTGCTGTTTCAGAGGCATGCTCAGTACATGGGGATGACTTTGTGAAGCTACATGACCTGTAATATGTTCAGGTGATTATCTCAGACATTGCTGTTTCAAAGGCATGCTCGGTACATGGGGATGAATTTGTGAAGCTACATGACCTGCAATCTATTCAGGTGATTATCTCAGACATCTTCGAACTGTTCCTATACATCTTTGTCTAGTTTATGATCTCACAGATAAGGGACATAGGATTATCTGACATCGAAGGTGGCACTCAAGACAATGGGTCAGGCTGATCTTGTCTTATTCTGCAGTGATGGGTCATTTAAATCTGAGCATGCTCAATCTGAAGGTATTGAGTGTTCATGTCTTTCAGATATTAGAAGGGCATAAATGACGTGTTATTAGGGTTAGTGTTATTCTAAATGTGTCAATCTATACTTAGACGTGTGATTTGCCAAATTTCCTTGAAGCCATGTGGCTTTTCTAAATACATATCACTGAGTATAAAAGTTCTTAAATATATGAGTAAATAACTGATCAGTAATTTTGTGAAGTTTTCAAGTCCCACATTCTATCAACTCCACATGTTGAATCTATAATGGCTTGAATTTGTAGCCTAATTTAATCCTAATTGCCCCTATCATCATATGCTTACCTCTACACCAATACCATTCTCTTTGCTATTGTGGTTGTTTTATATTGCATGATCTTTATCAAATACTCTTGACCCTCCCTCATGTAGGTTAGTCTTGCTGTCATCATTCACATTTTGTTGGTGTTGGGCCTTGATGCCATCACATCTGTCAATACTATCAACACTATCAGTTAATCACAATATATGTTTGTACTGTTTCTAAGTTTTGATTGTAATCTTCTAATTGAAAGACTTCGGAGATTGGAGTATTATACACCAATCACTTTTTACTTTGAATAGAGGGAATTTGTCTTGACTTCCTTTAGTTTCCCTTCATAAACTTGTCATATAAATACTCTTCTGCAAAACATTTTTCTTCAATGTTTCTTCAAGGGGATGTCGCAGCCGTGCAGTTTCTTGGAGAACCTTCCATTACATTATGGGTGAATATTGTGAATTTTCTACAAGTGGGGCTCCCCTGGGTTTGTGGTAGGCTAGTTTGGGCCAACCTTTCTACCTAGGGGAAGACTTCTTGTATATGGTGAAGACCCTTGCTGTTGGTGTTGTTCATGGATGTTTTGTGACTGTATTGAGTTGTGGGTGGGTCAGTCTGGTTTAGTGAGACCCAGGTTATACTAGTAGCTACTAGCCAGGGAGGATGTACCCCTTGTCTTTAAAAAAGAGTTTTGGGCTATCAAACAGGGAAATTATGGGATTTATCATGAAACAGGGAATAACATACAAACTACTTATCTTGCCACTTTGTTATTTTTGAAGTGCCCAAATATATTCTACACTTGAAGAACAATAATGAAATGATAGTTAATTTTTTTTTCTCTTATACCATATACTTACACTATTGTAATTAGTTTATCTTCTAGTCCATAATATATGGTATGATTAGTAATACCTGAGCTGCCACTATGCTTAGAAATACTATTATCCTTATAAACAACAATACAACTCCCATATATTGTTTCATTGTGTGCTTGGAATGCATCAATTCCAATAAAGAAGTTTGACTTGGTAAATGACTATATCTACAGCTCAAACTAAAGAGGAATGTGCACAAAGATAAATCTATAAAAGGGTTTCACCCTCGAGACAATCTAGAGAATTGATCCAATCAGTAGATCTCCATTTTTTATCTATGGAGTACAATGAAATCATAAGGATCTAGTAAAATAGAGGGCTAGACTAAAGGTGTAATCTGTAAGCTTCTTTGTGTTGTAATACCCAGGTTCTAAATTTCTTAGAGCTTATCATAGCATAAAATTAGTACAATTGATAGGGAAGATGCATGAATGAACCTACTGGGATTTCACCAATATATAGTACAATTGGTAGGGAAATAGTTCACCAATATATCATCACTCTCATATCCCCTTTCAAGATGAGCAAGGTTGTGGGTATCCTAGCTGCTCTTTCGGTGGATTAGTTGGAAGATGCATGAATGAACCTACTGGGGATTTCATCAAATTTTCTAAAGACTGCATTGTAGGCCCTTGTCATGTGGACTCAACATCCACTCTGTATACCACATTCACAAAGAGATAGCTCATTTTGTTGACATAGAGCCTATTGTTCCAGCAGTGGAGTTTAATGGTATTATTCTTTGATGTGATCACTAGAAGGGAAAGCTATTCTATGGAAAGATAGTGGAGTACACTGTGGATGTTGAAATCCTATTTTGAATGAAGTGTAGTAGGAAGACCTGGGTAGATCTAGGAATCTTTCCTTGGAACATGGAATACATATGTACAATAACTGATTTAGAGTTACACATTTATATCAACAATTTTCCAACAACAAATTGAAATGGATGTTGCAAATTAATATGATATTGAGTTTCACATAATTTGAGTTTCATGGATGATGCAACAGCTACAACAACTACTTCAAAAGATAATTTAGAATCAAGGGAGGGACTTGGAGCTGTACCAAAGAAATAAATGTTTTGGTCAAGCAAGCTATTGAAAAAGTTACTAGTGGGTCAATACTAGAAATGGTGAAAGTCCATGAACCTATTATAAATTACAACACCACTACAATTTGTTTTTCCCATGCCGACTACAAGAAAAGCATAGCCTACAGGTAATATCATATAATAGGTGAAACATTATGAGAAAAGGTCTAGTAAGTTGTATTTGACATAAGCTATAATATGGAGTATGGCCACAATATAAGTTATATTTGACACCATATCAAATCAAGTAGCAGAATCTGAAGAAACTAGCACAACACTTCTATTGGTGAATCAGAAAAAAATATTTTTCTGGATCAAAATGGTAAATTACCTTGATAATTTCCCATTTCAAATTCTTCCTATATTGCACATCTCTCTTTTGATAAACTTTATGAGTCCTATTCAAATTCATATTAAGAATTCTATGCATTAGTAACTATATATGGAACTTTCAATACATGTATTATGTAATTGAAATTGTTTTATGAAGTACTTACAACTCCATGAGTTTTTCCATGTTCCCACGTAATTTTCCTCATAACGGATCAAGATAGTGGCACTTACCCCACATAGGGTCGAAGACACAAAGTATGCAATGTCCGCTACGCATACATGAGTATTACATTTTAAGATTAATGTATTTTTAAGCAACATTTAAACTAAACAAATAACAGACAATCGAAAAAATGTATGCGTACCCCACATTATACGGTATAAAGAACAATTCTAACCTTTGTTTCTTCCCTCTAATGAACTGATCTGCTATGTACTGTGCCCGAGTCTCCACTTTATCATTGTATAACGGATCTATAAAATGTGGACATATAAATCCAAATATATTAAATATATTTCTGGATGTCACTTTGTTGAACAAATGCCTACAAAAAAACACATATTTAGTCTTTGTACTTGTATAGAAACACATAATTAGTCTTTTTACTTGTATAGAAACTTGTATAGAAACACATATTACTCGTATAGAAACTTACTTTATGTACACTGATATGTGCGAGGCTTCTAGTTGGTCTTTATCATGGCATATTTTAACCAATTCCGGTGTGATAATCAGCTCATGTGTGTAACCTACTACATCTTTAGACATATGAAGAGAGATGTTACGATTCTCATCATCTTCCACATACACCATCAACAGTTTCAGCTTCGTTGGAGGCTTTTTGCATGTTGGCTTGACGGGACTTGAGACTTCATCACAATTTTTCTAGTTTTTGAATTTCCTGTTTGTGTGCTTACTAATTCCCTCACTTTTCTTTGAGACAATGAGTCTTGGGATTCCTTGCATATGATTATAAAAATAAAAAATATAGTTTATTAATATACATGATTCATTTCAATAAATTAATAAAAACACTGTCAAGTTATCACATATACCTTCATATTTATTTTGATCAATTCTGCAGGCCAAGGAAGGTAGGTGCCTATGCCTTGACAAACTTGATAAACTTCAACCATATCTAAAGGTATTGGCACACTTTCTTCAGGAATCATCGGGGTATCAATTATCACTTTTTGTGTTTTGGATCCAATGCCACATTGTGAAGGATAATTGTCTCATTTGTATGAGATATATACACCCTTCCATCAGCTACTGAACGTAATGGATTATCCAACATCAAAATACACTTGTGATAGCCCTACAAAAATCAAATATAGATATTGTCAACATGAGAAATCACTATCTCTAACATTTACTACATAACAGACTTGTTGATTACCTCAGGTAGATGTGAGAATTGTGCAAGTGGACAATTATATTTGGAAGTAGGGTATTGGTCTATATCCCCAACATTGTCGAGATCCTTGCTCGTATTCTTCCCTTCAAGATACTTGATCTTCATGGCCAAAGCTTTAATGGTCTGTTGCATTTGTAACAACATATGGGATGGTTGATCATCTGTTCGAGCCACACTTTGACAATATTTTGTAATTGTTATTCCTGGTCCGGTTGCTCTCGCATGTCTTGGGTGATCCTTTTTTCCCAATTCCATTATTAACACATCATTACATCCCTTCTCACTAATGAGTCCCTCAGAAACTTCCTGAGATAGAGCATCCTTGCAAAATATAAAACATACATATGTAAAAATAATAAAAACTATATATTGTGATGAAAAATCAACGAGATAAAAAATTAAACTTACAATCTTGTACACCACTTCCTTGACCTTGTCACTAGTAACAACACCAGTTTTGTCCATTCTAGCTCTTTTCCATAATTCTGCTCTAGAAATCTTTGAAATAACTGGATCTAAACTATTCTCACTGATCTGTTTATAATATGATAAAACCACAATACTTTTATATCTCTATATGAAATTTCACAAATCGCTTTAAAATGAATCAAATCTTACAATTTCTTGCTCTAGGCCAACATATCCCTTACGAGAAATTCTAGGTCGATACTCATTCTTTGACGATAATTCTCTTCCAGCCTTACTTCTTCTCTGGTTATTTTTATGAACAATAAATATGAAAATATATTTAAATGTCTTACAAGCAAAACAACAAAAGCACACTAGTTTATATTATCACCTTAAATTCTTTGGTCAATCGATTCATGACAAAATCCTCCAATTGATCTGTAGATATAAAATCATATTCTTTGGGTGGGTGTTTGCATATGTTTCCATCTTCGTCCCTCATGAATTTTCTTGATAACTGAGATTTGAATTCCCTCCATCTATCATTGGCTCTTTGTAATACCCACTGCTTTCTGATAGATCCAATCGAAAAAACACCCTACAAATAACAAAATCACATACACATAAAATATAATATAATATTTTTATACAAAAAATATTAATGTCTACATACTCACCTCAATCGCTTCCCAAATAAGGTCCTTGAGACCTTCTCCCACATCACTCCAAGTATCGATGTTGATTGGAACTCGCTCTCGGGATGCGACTCCAATATAGCTGCTGAAAATGTTTCGGGTTTTCCCAATTGGTTGTCCTTCTGAATTCCATTCCAATTGAATTTTTTGTCCTTTACGTCTCTTTCTCGAAACTTTTGGATTGTGGTATGGCCCCTACTAATCATTGTGGTCATTGAGTCATCTTCATTGGAAGACATCTACAACAAAATTTGGTACAAAAAATATTAGCAAACTGCATATAAAACAACATAATAAAATCTTACAAAATTTAAGACATTTACATTCATTACAGAAAGATATTAGTGCACATCAAGAAAATGCTAATTCTTACTCTCACTTATGCGTATGCTATTTTTTATTTTTATGCACACTGACATCATCAACAAATGTCCTGTCATTATGATCTTCTCGAGCACATATCTCTTCTTCTTTAACAACAAGATCATCATTTACAAACATAGATGGAATGATTGAAGACAAAGAAGTTTCTTCTTCTAAAACGATGTCATCTTCATCATCATCTCCTTCATGGGGCCTTCTTCTGTGAGATAAGACTACAAACCATCCCTTGTTAGATGTGTCTATCACATAGAAAACTTGTTTTGCCTATAATGCCATTATAAATGGATCGTGTTTACATCCCTCCCTATCTAGGTTCACTAAGATCAATCCATCTTCTGTGCATACACCCTTATCATTTTCAGCCCACTTGCAATGAAAAATATGAATCCGAAACGTGTTGTAGTCCAACTCATATATATATTGGATCACACCATAATAGGACATGTCACACCAGACTGGATTTTTGTCTTTAGCACTAGCAATGTGCAAAGCTTCAGATACCAAAGACACCCCACTGTTTTGCATCGTGCTTTTGTCATCTTGACATTTTGTATAGAAAGTGTATCCATTTATAAAATAACTAGAAAATGACAACACGGTTGATTTAGGCCCCACAGATAACCATTTCAAGGTCTTTGAAATAGAATTTGGTGAATGATCAATCTGTTCACTAATACGATTCTTTAACCATTCGGTGAAACAATGGATGTGTAAGTTCATTATATCCTTCCCATTCTTAGATCGGTAATGAGTTTGTAAATAATCAATGTGTTCTTTAACATATGGTTCAACCTCGATTGTATTACGAAGGACATACACATGCACTGTGTGTAATTCATTAGTTGAAAGTCGTACAAACTTGCATCCTGTACTGCCTTGTCCATCAATTTTTATGACATGCCGTGATTTAGGAAGACCAATGGCTTCAACATTGGATAAATGTTGGACACAAAATTCAATAGCCTCTTCTACTATGTAGCTTTCCACCATACAACCCTCGGGTCGATATCTATTCTTCACATACCCCTTTAATAGCTTCATATATCGCTCGGACGGATACATCCAACGTAAAAATACCGGACCACATAGTTTGACCTCTCTAACCAAGTGCACAGTCAAATGAACCATTACATCAAGGAATGAAGGAGGGAAGTACATCTCAAGCTGACACAAAGTGATGATGATATGATTTTGCAATGAGTCCAACTTCTCAGGGTCAATGACTTTTGAGCATAAAGCATTGAAGAACATACAAAGTTTAGTGATTGCATTTCTAACCCACTTAGGCAAAATGGAACGGATAGCCAACGACAAAAACTGTTGCATTAAGATGTGGCAATCATGTGATTTCAAGCCCAACAATTTCAAATCTTTCATATCCATAAATCTACTCATGTTTGAAGAATATCCCTCTGGAACCTTAACTCCTTTTAGGAACCCACAAAATATAGCCTTTTCAGACTTTGAAAGTGTGTAGCATGCTGGGGGCAAGTAGGTCCAACTTCCCCTCATTTGTGGAGCCAATCTATCTCGAATACCCATATCAACCATGTCCAATCTTTCCTTGAGGCCATCTTTTGTCTTCTATGGGATATTAAGTAATGTTCCAATCAGACTATCACATATGTTCTTCTCTATGTGCATCACATCTAAACAATTCCTCACATATAAAGACTTCCAATAAGGAAGATCAAAGAATATAGACCTCTTCTTGTAGAGACCTTTGAGAATTGGAGATTTATTCTTTTTTCCGAATTTTACTTTCAATTGTTTCACCTTAGTGAAGATTTCTTGACCAGTTAATGGTTGTGGAGCTCTTCGTAGTTTTACTTTTCCGTTAAAAGCTTTCTTCACTCTACGATAATGATGATACTTAGGCAAGAACATACGATGGTCGAGATAAACAATTTTCTTCCCATGTTTCAGTTGGCAAAAAGAGGTCTCGTCTTCACAGATAGGGCAACCAAGATGTCCTTTGATACTGTACCTAGATAGATTTCCATATGCCAGCTAATCATTTATCGTACAAAATAGCATCGCCCTCATATTAAAATTCTCTTTGCGGTATGCATCATACAACTCAACACCCTTGTCCCACAGAATCTTTAAATCTTCAACAAGTAGAGCCAAGTAAACTTCAATATCGTTTGCAGGCTACTTTGGTCCTAAAATCAGCAAAGTCAAAAGCATATACTTGCGTTTCATGCATACATCTGGATCAAGATTATATATAACCAAAATTACAGGCCATGCACTATGACTTCCAGAATTATGGGGATTCATTCCATTTGTAGAAAGTGCCAATCTTAAGTTTCTAGGATTACCACCAAATTCTGGAAATATATTATCGATTGTCATCCATTGTGGAGAATCTGCAAGGTGTCTAAGAAAACCATCTCTTTTTCTATCCTCAGCATGCCAAACAAACTTCTTTGCATCATCATCATTATTGAACAAGTGCCTAAATCTTGGTATTATTGGTAAATACCACAACACCTTACTAGGGCTGCCATCCTTCTCGTATCGTGGTTCTCCACAGACTGGACAACTATCCTTCAAAGCATGATCATTTCGATACAAAATGCAATCATTGGAGCATGCATGTATCTTTTCATAATCAAGGCCCATGAATGAAAACACTTTATTTGCCTCGTAAGTGCGACGAGGAAGCACATTATCCTCGGGAAGCATATCTTTCAAGAGATGTAGCAAGGTCGTAAAACTTTTATCAGACCAACCATTGCTCTCCTTCAGGTGATATAACTTTAAAACAACAGATAATTTGGTGAACTTGACATAGCCATTATATAATGGTGTTTTAGAGTCAGTCATTAACCTTTCAAACATTTTAGGACAGTCTCGTATCTTTTCTTCTACATTGTAAGCCATGTCCTGCATTGTATCTCCTTCGCCTCCCTCAAATTGTTCACTCTGATCTACAATATGAAAATCTTCCCTCTCGCCATGATGTATCCATCGCGTGTAAGTCATATCAATGCTGTCTCGAAATAAGTGATGACGCAATGCATCTTTGTGAATCCACTTACTGAAATCACACTTTGTGCAAGGACAAAGAAGTCTAGTATCATTTCCTGCATGTTCCATTGCACACCTTACAAATTCATCCACTCCTTTTTCATACTCTTCAGATAAGCGATTTGAAGACATCCACTTTCGATCCATTGTTGCACAATGATAAAAGGGGTCAGTAAAAATATGTGGATATTTCTTGTAGGGGAGGCATAGTTGCAAGAAAGACGCATGGATTGATATTCATATCTGTGTTATGGCGCATGGGGAAAAATTTCAGGAAGGCATAGTTGATATTCTGGTTCTTAACCTTGTGCCATTTCAAGTTTCTAATCATCCCCTTAAGTTTTTAGTCTTCCCTTCAAATTATTACTTTCCTACTAAAATTTCAAGTTCTATATAACATAGAAATCAATGATCAGTGATAACCTGGCACATTTCAACCATAAATATATGGTACTTGAATTTTGTCATACTATTATGTTGTTTTTATATTCTCATCTCCGACTTCTGATGTTTCTTTTTATCTCTACTCTGGAATTCTATCATACTATTATGGCTTCTTAGTTATTCATCCTAAGATAAAACACATTTGAAAGCGCCAACAACGGGTTACTTTTTAGACTGGTAAACTAATTTGTTATTATTGTAATACTTATTTTCTTGTGACTATGTACTACTATTGCACTTGGATTGTTCCTTTACAACACAATATGAGTCTTAGTTAGTATCAACCGCCTAAAAATACTGGTGCAGACTGAAACTTATTATGTAGAAGCAACTATAATTTCTTTGGTTATCTTCTATTGAAAGAATGAGAACTGAAGTGACCTATGGATATATGAGGTCAAGGAAAAATTTGGTTACTGACTTATGATGCATATGATCCTTCTCTAGAGGAAACTTCCTACAATCATTTCTTTTGTTCCGTTCAATTTCTCATTGGACAATTATTATGCAGGAAACATCCATCTTGATTTCCAATGTAGTAGCTTTTGCCAGAAATTTATTGTCAGACTGGTAGCTAACTAAAATATAAGTAACTTGTTATCCGTTGTAGGTAATATTTAATCCTTTCTAGTTGAATCAATGTTCATCGTCATACATTTCTTATTTTATTTTGTTTTTGTGAATATATGTTGAAGAATCAGTGTTTTTTATGTATTATTTCCAGTAAACTTTATGTTCTTCATATGTACCATTACATGAATGTCATAAACTTTTAGAATGTCAGAGATCACATACATCATCTCATCAACAATGCAAGTGGTCGGTGCCCCTATCACAGTGACCAGACCCATACAAACACAAATATGACATAGATTGTTAGAGTTCTCCATCTCCATAGCCTGCTATGTTTTTGTGCCTACACATGGCAAGGTTCCTAGTTCCTCTAGTTAATATGTGGAATGATTCTTCCTGGGATCAATGGTTTTGTGAAAGATGTCCATCAGATATTTGATTGTAGGTAATTTGGTTTTCAATAGGTAGTTCGAATAGGCATTATGCATCTTAATTACAAAATTGTTTCAATCTGTTCTGATCTCAGATTGGTTTCTATGACTCTTTTCAGATGTTGTTCTAATCTCAGATAGGTTTCTATGACTCTTTTCAAGTGAAGATTCAAATGATCATTGATAAACTAAATCTAAAATGTTACAGGAAATTGTAATTCTTTTAAGTTGGCCATTAGAAAGTGACCACAACATCTAAAACATGTCTTCTTTAAATGAAACAGAAGCTTGTGTAATAAGTTGTCCTCCTTACAAAATCTTCTAGTTCTCATTAACTAGATCAGTTTGTTTGCTAAGTTGGTAGCTTTTGTTGAATGTTATCAACTTTTCTCTACAAGTGGGCCTCCTTACAGAATACTCTAGTTCTCATTAGTGTGCAGGATTTCTCTTTATTGTTGTAAGGGTTGAGTAGCCTTGATGTTAGTTACTTGGCTTGGAAACAATTCTATCTATTTTTATGTCTAATGCATCTTTAAAGTAGATTAATCTATTATGCGCTTTCCTTCTATGCATACTTGAGTTACTTCCTACAAACATAACAAGATTTTCATTATTGACATTAGTTTCTTGGCTTGGATTTCTCTTTATTGTTCAAGGCTAGAAGATGACCATATGATAAATGTTTGATTGTACAATTTCCTAGACTCACTAATCAAATTGATGAGTTTAAAAGCTACCTTTATTAGTAACCTTACTATTAAGTTTTACTTCATTACCTTCAAACAAATGACATAAATGATTGGTTATGGTTATGTAATTGTAGATAGGCTGGTATCAATTGGTGTGATAATGGTGATGTTGTATTTAAATAATTTGAATATGATATGCATATTACTGTGTTGTCTTTTGGTGATTATTCCACCAGAGTGCTTTGTGTTATGGTTCTCTCTTATTATTTTTTACTCAAGGTAAATGGTTTCTTATCTTATTAAGAGGCCTGAGTTACTTAGGATAGGCAATTCTTAACAAGACCAAGAGTGAGAATCGTTTAGGAGTCATATTTCTATTTTGCTAAAAACTTATTTTGTTCCCTATGATGATAAACAAACTATTAGATTTTTTTTAGGATGGGAATGTATTTTCAAGGTAGTTGAACCCAGTAGCTCTATAGCCCTGCTTATTTCTTAAAATTCTTAAGCAAATACATTATCTTAAGGAACTAACTCTATTTCTTGTTTGCAAGTTTTGGGGATATGCATCTAGTAGGACCCATTGCCTCCCAACCATCTATTCTTAATTGATATGACCTATAAGGAAGATATTTTCAAGCTTATCTTTCCTATTAAAGCCACGTTGGATTGCATTATCACAAATTTGCAATTCCATATTATGCAAAGAAGGACTGATCCCTTAAGAGATTACTTCTTACTATTCCTTTCCTTATACTAAATCTATAAAAATCTATACGACTAAAAGACATGGCATCATATCTAGATTCTTTGCTTTTATAAGATTAAAGACTAAGATAGTGACATTGAAATACTGCTTGAAACACCATTTATTTCTTTTTAAAGGTTGTCTGTTTGTCTATCAATGATGGTAATGGTGATATCTTCAAAGATGCTAGGAAGTTCCCTCTATGCAGTGGGGGGGGCAAGGTGGAAGTGAATGGAAAGATGAAGAGATTGGCGATTTTGGGTTGTTACTAAAACTTAAGGAGTTCAAAAGGGAGCTCAAGTCTTGTGGTGTGGTCATGATGTCTGAAATGTTACTTTAGCTAGTAGGTAGTATCTTTTTTGTACTTATAATTGAGTGCCATGCATTTTGCATTTTTGTTTTAATTTCAGGCATTGCGAGAATAGAAGTGGCTAAAGTTACACCTGACTAGAAAATCCATGTTCATAGTTTACCCTTTACATTTTTTTTACTTTTAGTGTTATTATTTACATATTTCTTCCTAACATCTTAGACACATTCATTTCCTTTTATTTCCTCTAGATCTAATAGTAAATGTTCTTCTAGGGAATGTGAATGTACTACTTCCACATTAGAACATAGTTTAATTCTTGAATGAGTATGAGGAAATTGTTAGTATGTATACTTGTATGTAGATAAGACAGATTGAATAACATATTGGTTCTCCTTTTAGAATGGCCACAAAATCTTTTGAGTTTCCCGCTATTCTTTTTGACACATGTGGCAACTAGAACAATTGATTACATCAAAAGTTTCTTGGAATGCATGAGTGATTCTATATCAAAGTCCTTTGAGCACACATGTGATAATGCTTTTCTATTGAAGTCACATGGTACTTTTATTATGCTATCAATACTTTAGTTTCCTATTATACAGTCATGAAAATGTTACATTTGACCAGCAAGCATGTCTAAAATAGGGCAAAGCTTAATAGAAACTGTGATACTCCCAAAGTAATCTATTTTTTATTTATGAAGAAATGCAACTCTTTATCATATGGGAAAATTATCTGATAGATAGACTTCGATTTAAAAATATATAAATGCATTTTCATGTTGTCTTGTTATCCATGGCCAGTTTAGAAGTAAGACTTTCTCATGACATTTTTTTTGAATGGGCGACTGCTGCAAAATCTTGTACTATTTACTCAATAAGGCCAGGTATCCATGGTCTTACATCTTTCTTGGCATATGTTTATAATAGTTTGCTCACACATTTTATTGATGGTAGTTTGTGGTGGCATGTATCTAGAATGTTGTATTCTTGAGTTCATCCAACACATACTATTATCTAAGTCCATTCTAAATTATTGAAAATTTGTCCAACTATCCTAAATGGTTGCTACATAACCTTAATGTTTTTTGTAGTTTGGAACTTTAGCTTGCATTATTCCAAAAGAGGTCATCCTTGTTAAAGAAAAAGATAGTAAAGGATTACATGGATCTTATTCTCATTTAGCTGATGCAATGGTAATCGATGGCTCAATTAAAGCCACTCCAGATGGTATGTTTGTTTGTTATGTGGATTAAATGTTGTTAGTCTAGTTAGTGGTTTTGTTCACTGTAAAATTAGTAAAATTTCTTAATTTTTGAACTCATTATTGTCTTCCCAAGTTTTCTAATAGAAAGAGAGATCGCAATACTACCTCATTAACATGTTCAATTAAGTTATGCTTTACCAACATTTATACTTGGTCTGCTACTTTTCTCACAAACTTCTAGGTTCTAATTGATACACTTTGGACATGCTCGAATCTCAAAAAGTAGTGTGCTAAATAATCATAATTCATAGAACAATGGGAATTTTGTGCTCATATGAAAATGGAGCAAGTGCAAATCCTAGTAATCTTATGTATGTAACAATTAATAAAAATTTGAACTCCCAAATTGACTATACTTTTAGATATGTTAAGTTAATGACTTGGATAAAAGAACACTAGTTGATCTAGTTATCAAAATGTAGGACTCGTGTAATCAACTTCCCACAGTTGATAACTCATAGATTTGTTTTTCATCCTTTCATGAGTCTGATTTAGAGTCAACATGAGCAATACTTTTGGTATCTTCCACATTGGTATTATGCACTCCTTGTATTGATATATCAAGTGTATGAGGCCTCTATGAAAAATTATATCCAAAACTTACCAGGTTAGGCTCTTCCATGCCACTAAGTGATGAGAAAATTTCGATTCACAACTGCTGAAGATAATTTGTATTTTTTTGCACAGAGGCTATGAAAAATGAATGTCATATATTTGGATAGCAGAAACCAATATTCATATAACTTGACATAATAGGTTGTCTTATGTGGCGTGTCAAAGTATTATACTTTCTCTATCTCTCACTCAACCAGTCAAATCAGATAGATCTAGCCACTGGATCAGTTGCTGCCCACCGTGCGGCCAGTTCCTGCCTCTTTGGGGCTTCCTCTCTCAAAGATCAATGGATGTAAAAGATAACAGGTTATGATCTCCCTATCATCAGATGATAGGTCAAGTCCATGATCAGCCTCTCCCTTGGATGATAGGTCAACTCCAAATAGAAATGGAGACCAAGATGAAACTCGAATGTAGATTCTCAAAGCATATAGCTCTACTTATGGATGTATCTTGCTACAGGGATATTGATTGGCTCTTTACTTAATTTACCCAGGGCTATGAGTCCTTTTCGTTTAAGCAGAGGTTACGTTGGATTGAAGGGAGCTCAAAGTAGAGGTGGGTGTGAAACGCTTTCTGGCGAAGAAATTGCAGAGGATAGCAACGCTTTCTGGTGAATGAGGAGGCATTGTCGATGGTCTCTCCAGGGCAGCGGAGTCGAGTCGTCGTCTGTCTCTCTAAGGTAGCACTTTCTGGAGAAGTAGTACGGACGCTCTGGGATGGCAGCGATGTGAAGGCAGTCATCGTCGGTCTCTCCAAGGTAGCGGTGAGCTCTGTGGTGCTCTGGGACGGGGGGGGGCAGTTTGCGGTGGAAACTGTTGATAGCAGGAAGGAGTCAATTTTGGGGGAAACGGCGCATGGAGGAAAAGAGGAAGCGCGGGTGTTGAAATTTTTTTCCGTGACACCTATTTATTAATTAGATCTATACATGTACATGTACATATATGATTCATGTAGGTTAATAATTATTCTGCAATAATATCACATAAGGATGTTAAATAATTGTTAGTTCTGGGTAAAAAAAATGAACCGGCCCAGTCAATCTCAGACCCAATCTAAAATTGAATTTTTTTAGCAAAATAATTCAAAGGCTATTTTGTATATAAAATAGTAGATACATATGTATAACATGTAAATATATAGGTTGGTTAGTTACTCTGTTATAATATCACATAGGGTGTTAAAAATTGGTTTCGAGTCAATCAATTTCGGGACAAAACATGGCCCAGTTAGAGAGTTCAATTGTCAGTGTCGGACCCAAATGCAAAACTAGATTTTAATTGTTCGAATGGTGTCTCAATTGAGAACGACCCATATTGAAAACATTAGATTCAAAAGAAAACTCTGAGCCATATTTGACAATGAATATAAAAAAAAATCTCTGATTAGATGTTCATGATTATATTTCGTGTGATATAATATTGGGTGGTCAGTTCCGAGTCAAAACATCTACCCAGAGTTAAAAAATTGTCATTCCCATGACCACACAATTAAATTTTGTTCAATCGACCTCTCAAACTGAAACCACCCATATTAAAAAATTAAAGCCCAAAAAGAACTCGGACCCATATTTGACAATAATTTTATATGAAAAAATAATTATTTGATTAAATGTTCATGATACAATTCTCTAATAAGAAATTGGGTTTAGCTCGGTTCCGGGTATATAAAACTAGTCATAGTCTATTGTATAATCTTGGTATATAACAATGGATTATAGTGTATTGTGTGACTATGGTCTATTACAACATGTAGCTATTATAATGGGAGACTAGACAGAAGAAGACTTGCAGCGGCACAAAGAGAGGGAGTGCTTGTTCTGGTTTTCTAGGCGGGACTTTGGCGTCGTTCTATTTCCAGAGTGGGAGCGAGAGTGAGAGTTTGGCGATGTTGTTTTCTTTTCAGAGCGGTAGATATAGAACGGAAGGGAGGCATGTATTGGAAAGTAATCCACCATCTAAATGAATTAGGATTCAACAAGGTACAAAAAAGGAAACTACAATTGTTGTTTTAAGTCAACGGCTGATCCATTTAAACAATTATGATTATCTAAAAAGAAAAGGATAAATGTCCACAATCAAATGGATCCTCTTCACGGAAGTAAAAGAGATAATGGTTGGTTTAATATAGTTAATATTGGTTAGGAAAAAAGTTAATGAGGGTCAGGAGCAATCCTTAGATAAATTAAATAATAGTCTGGGATACATTTCCATAATGTCAGGGATAAGCCTTTGGGAAAATTTAATATACTCATCAAGGATAGCATCACAAGGGTCAGGGATAAGCCTTCGGAAAAATTAATACACTTGTCAGGGATTATGTCCTTGAGGAAAAATCCTTCAGCCGTGTTGAGTTTTGTAGTAGTAATTGAGGGGAATCGTCTTTAGAAAATATTGAAACATGAAACAATGCTAACTGAGTATTTTTTTAAACAATTTAGAAATAAATTGTTTTTTCTGGGATAATACGTGAAAATGCATAAATGACGAATAAAACATGAATAATTCGTAAAATTTGGGAAAAATACAGGTTTAATACGAAATTCAGGTGTACCATACATCTAATAAAAAATTTCATATTATACGTGAATAATTGAAAATTTCAGAGAATTATGTGAATATGACGTGTTGTTTAACTATGGTCTTTTACAATATGTAACTAGTACAACAGGTGATATCATGTTGTGTAATTATAGTATATTACAATGGTTTAGTTTACATTGTGTAATGGAGGTCTATTACAACGATATTTTATGTGTGGATATTACAACATGTTGTGTAATTATAATATATAACAACAGGTTGGAGTTTGTTGTCTCACGTTGGGATATAACAATGAGTTTTAATATGTTGTATTATGGTGGTCTATTACAACATGTACCAAATACAACATGTAAAGGCCTGTTGTATAATTAATACATACTATAACGGGTGAGTCTGTGTTGTGTAATGATGGTCTATTACAACATGTGACTATTACAATGGGTCAAAATATGTTGTGTAAATAACATCTTTTACAACAGTTTTGAATATGTTGTGATACTACAACCTATTACAACACTTTAGCACTTGTTGTAGTATCCCCCTATACTACAACATGTTTCGCATGTTGTAAATGACTTTTGTTGTATAAAATATACAATATACAACACAAAAATGGGCTTGTTGTGATAAGTATGCTAACTACAACACAATCATCAGAACTGTTGTCTATCTCCCATTGTAAAAATCATTTTTTGTAGTAGTGTTATTCTTGGATTTTCTACCCTACCTGCTCAATTTTTCTTCTATTTGGTATTTTATCTTCTCATTAGAGGCAAGTTTTATAACTTGCTCCACATTAATTTCTTACTATAAGCTTGCTAGCTCATGTTCTTGCTTTAAAATGATGATCCATGCACTAAAAAGCTATGCTTGACTTGGATTTCGATTTTTATGATGTTACATGTTCTAATTTCAGTTCTAGATGAACTTGTAATCATGTGTACGTTCCTCCTAAGATATAAGGTGAATTGGGTCATGTTGTCTTGATAACCGGTGGTGCTAAGCACCCATCAACCAATGGTCAATTTTAAGGTTGAAAGATGATTTCTTCTATAAACATGTGACCCAATGGTGGTACCGTTGCAACAACTGATGGTGTTGTCTTCATGACAACTGATGATGGTGACCAAGGGTGTCCACTGAAGTTCACCCCTTAGGTCAGGTTTTTTCTTAATTAGAATCTTAATGATCAACAACTAAGTACCCTAATGATGCTATCAATCAATGGTGACATTAGTTTGATATCCGATGATGATTAATGAATATAGTGACGATCTAACAACCTATGGTGACTTAATGGTCACTACTGATGGTGGATCTGTTATCCACAACCTATGGTGAGTTAAGCATGTTGTTGTAGGATCAATTAATCCTTAAACCAATGGGTCATTTGATGCAATGGTTGGACCAATACTCCAATTGATGGTTTTAATATATGAACTTGACCCAAATGTTAAGATGTAATGATTCTTCATCCAATAAACTGGAATGATGCCTAATTTAACATGTTGGTCCTAATAAATTGATTTAGATGGTTCCCTTTATAAGATCAACTTAAGAAGCTCATTTATTGACGACTTGTTTTAAATATCCAATCGCTTGTGGGTTTTACCCTACTCTCAATGGAACTTTTTATGTTGTTAATCAAGGGATTCTAGGGTTAAATGGTGACACTTTCTAGAGAACAACTCAATGACTTCATAGGTGGTTTATCCAAGGTGTTTACTTATGTAAAAAACCAATACTCTTGCCTTCTCAACAATCCAATGTTTTGGGATGATGCTTATGGTAAGTTTGTACAGTTTGAGTGATGTTGAAACCTAATGGAGGTTTACCTTAATACTATAGTCTTAAATTTTCCCTCATATGATTAGAATTGATAATAAATATAATGAGTTAATGGGCAACCCTGATTAAGTATATTTTGTTATACTTAGCCCTAATATAACCAAGTGATGGTAATTGATTATGAACAACCCCTTCAATGATGAATAGAATCATGGAGTACTCTCTTTTGTGGTTGAACCCTAGTATGATATGACCTGATGGTTACAACTTGAGTTATTTGTGGATCCATACGTGTGAATGGTATGGAATGTGATGGTGATGCTTCACCTTATGCATCCATGACCCAATGGGGATTCCATGAGTTAGGGTTTGGGTATGAGTGTTGATTGGTAATATTAATATAATTTATCTTGTTGAACCTAACTCTAATGCGAATAGATAAATGTGAGTATTCATGTTTAACCTTCTTATATGATGGCATGATGGTGGAATAATCTCCTTAATATGATCATAACCTTAATGTGTTAATTGGTGGTTATCATAGCAACATGGTTGATACTTCTTATGCTACACCTGTGCATTATGAATATGATGAGGGTTAATCATATATAGATTCCTTGCATGTTGATATAATAAAAGAATGTTATTAATGTTAATATAACACTGCTATGATTGTTTATGAATATATCCCAACTCATTAATGCAATATTTTGCTGCCCAGTGTATTATATGTAAGTGATGTTGTTGAGCCTTGTTATAAGGCATGGAAAGATAATGGTGATCTTGCAGGGAATAGTATGATGGTATTAATGACATTTGGGCATGGTTGAGCCCTAACTAGGTGTAATCCTCTTATGTTGATAAGTGTTGATACCCTGTGATATTGTGAAAATGATTTATATCCTATAATAGTATGATGACAAGTATAGTCTCATGAATGGAAAGATAAAAGTATCACATGATGATGATTTGATGATAAGTATAATCTCTTGATTGGTAGGTGAATACTTCCATGTGATGTTGAGATGAGAAATTATGTCTCATATGTTTTATATCTTCTGAAGTTGTTATATAACAATATTTTCTAGATATGAATTAGGGTTTGTATGTCCACTTGTTTGATGCAGTCTTAATTCACCCAATTGGAGATAACTAATCAAGTGAAACTCTAATCATGTAGTGTCCTGTGCCATATAACCATCTACAATTTTAGAACTTGCTGGATGGTGAAACGAGTATTCCTAAGGGAAACTCAGAGTGCATACTATTGAGTATGTGGGGGTGGCAAGTTGAGGATATATCCTCGTCATCCACAATTGCAGCTAATGGAGGATGACTGTAGTCATGCCTCAGATATTGAGAAATGTGAAAGGCAACAATATACCTATAGGTGCCTCTTATAGAACGACCATGCGTGAGCCAGTTCTGTAGTGTTGTGACCTGTAATAAGGGTGGACTAGTTGTTAGCATCTTTACCATATGTCGTTGTAGTGGTAGCATTGATTGATATGTCGCTACCTTTTTACTCGTACTGACCAAGGGGGTGAGATCTTAGGATACTGACACTCCTAGATCTTGTACGTAATCCAATAGCCCTTCAAAAGAGTCAGTTGGACTTTGGATGGTACAATTCAAATTCCCCAGGGCATAATAAAAGATGTAAGACAACTATGTAGCATATCTGTTTAGGGTTATACACAACACTTCATATTGGATGATAACCCTTGTTTGCTTTCTTTTCACTAAGATCATGTATAGTACAATAAGAGATAATAGGTATGCTTATGATGTAGTTATGCTCATGTTGTAAACATACTTATGTTGTCAAATATACTAACACTGATGGTTAAGATGATGCTTCTAGCTATGTTTAATATTTCTAGCCATGCCTATGTAATTAGAAATGCTTAAACTGCTAATCATGCCTATGTAGTTAATTGTGCTATGATGTTAGTTCTACTTATGATATAGATATGTTCCCTTTATTTGAGATGCCAATATTGATAGCCATATTATGTTGCTAGACATATTCATGATGTCAGGGATGCTTATGCTACTAGATTGCTTGTGCTGTTAACAAGGAATATGATGGTAGTTAGATTAATGATGATGATTATTATTAGATGAAATATGATGAAATTTGAGTAATATCTATCTAGAGAAATGGATTTATTTATTACCTATATATACATTGATAATCATACTTGTTGCTAAGATTATTTTCCTAATCTATTTAGCACACTTGAACCGTTCCATCTGTTCAATTGATTATTAAATACTCCAATGCTCAGTTATCTACTATTTAAACTACTGTAACCAATAAGTGTTGTTGGAGGTTATATCTCTTGCTGGGACATGGGTCTCACCCTTGTAGTTTGCCACATCTTTTTAGGTAATAGACAGTGATGACAACAGAACTGTGGAAGTAAAGAGTAACTATAGAAACAAATCTTTGAGAAATTAGATTAGTTGCCTAGTGTGTCCTAGAGTCATCCCTGTACTCTCAGGTTCGGGCAGGAAAAGTTTGTATATGGTGTTTCAAACAAATCAAAATTTTGTTAGCATGCTAATGCTTGTTTGTGTGGAATATACAAATATTGTTCTCCTACATATACATGTTGTGCCTAAGGTGATAGAATATTTTTTATCAAATTCTTGGCATAGTATGGATGCAAGAAAGATGTTGGGATCTTATGTAAATGTTTCTGAGCGGATGTTGATGTTAAATTAGTTTTATTTTATCCATATTTTTGGGTATGTGATTAATTAGTGATAAATTGTGTTTTATGTTTTGAGTAATCTCGTTTAGTGTAACATGGTCTCATATTGTTAGTGAGCGATGTAGATGGGATTAGTCTCCCAATAGGAGATTAATATTTTGGACACTTGAAAAGAGAGTATGAGAAACGTATGCCATTCTCATGTCGCTCATTATATGATATGTGAGATCACAATCATCTCAAATAGTCTACTCTAGTTCAATGAATATGGATTGAACATTGAGAGGATGACAATTCCATGCCTCAAGTTCAATCTTGATACCAAAAACAAATGAAATATATGATCACCATAACACTGATCACATATTTTACATTGAAGTTGCTCTCCAACTTTCCAATTACTTGGGTAGTAATGATGTGTTGCTAGATATTGCTCATTGCTTGTGATGGCATAAATTGGTTATGGACATTCACTTCCAATGTAACTTGGGGCCTATAGGATCACACACATAGGATGCACCTAGAGTAGGATTTTATTCATGACTTAGGTTTAACATTATTAATAAAGTGTTTAGGTATTCAATTTAAACAACATTAGTTGAAAATTGATTGACTGAGAATGTGAGTTGACTGAATTAAGTGTTGAGTCGATCGACTCAAGTGTCAAGTCAATCTAAACAACTTTGGTTGAACATTAGCTAAATTGGAACATGAATCGAGTGGTTCAGAAGTGAACTGACCAGTTCAAAATGTGAATCAATTGGTTCAAAATGTGAGATAACTAGTTTAGATTGTGAATTGATCAGTTGAGTTATTAGTAAGACTAGATCAAGGATCGATGTTTACATCATGTTATGAATTAATCATCACACTAAAAGACAATATGTTTGCACATAGAAGAAATAGTGAACTAGCCAATTCAAATGTTGAACTTACCGATTCACATGTGAACCAACCGGTTTAGAAGTGAACTGACTAATTTGTGATTTGTAGAAGGTAGAAATTCTTTAAAATCCATCTCTTTGACTCCCAATTGATCTGGAATCTCTGACTCTAACTCTCCTATAAATAGAGGGGTAGTCAAGGCTTTCAGAAGATACAACTAACCTTGAAAAACATTGTCCTCTCACCATTGTGGTAATGTGAGAGCCCAAAGAAAGTTTTACCCGTCAAATGGAGAGATGGTTAGGGAGAACAAGTCAGTGCTAGCAAGCTGACATAAAAGGTACAACTCCTTCCCATTGGCTTTGGTAGCACAATGTGGAGTTCCTAGTGGTCTATGTGAACTACATCGAGGTATGTAGGTCATTTCCACTGTGCTAAGAGAATGCTATCAACCACGTATGTGGTGTAGCACTAGGTGGCCGTTGTTGATGACTGTTCATGTGCTACTTGAAGAAGGAGCACGATACATCGTGAGTATTGTTGTTGGACTTATTCCAGCACTAGGTATATACCTCACAAAACATTTTCCAAGATATGTCATTGTTGACTCTATCTGCTGGTTTAGGATTCTGACCTTTTTTGTTTCCTTATTTGTGGCCCAAATTTCTCTCTCTCTCTCTCTCTCTCTCTATATATATATATATATATATATATATATATGTGTGTGTGTGTGTGTGTGTGTGTGTGTGTATGGGTTCATCTTTAATACCCGTGCGGGTAGCTACCCATTCCAGAAATAGTTACTTTTTCTAGATTTTTTACTTTACATGTATATTGTTGGTATGTATGCCCAGGGAGCCAATCATATTATGATTGGAATGTGGCATTAAATAACTATTTTGATAATAATAAAGGTAATTCCATCTGTTATATTTGTCTCAGTTATGAGATGATGACACATACATAATAGATGTGTAAAGAATGATGTTACTCGATGCTCATATGTCTTCAAGTATGTGACATGAATAATGAAATCATACTGATGCTAAGAGTATATACATTCTTGTTATGACCCTAGTTGAATATTACTGTGGAAGAAAAATATATGACAGTAATACATAAAGACTAGCATGTGTGTTGACTCATGACAAATTCTCATTAGTCATGATACATTATCAAGTCAAGCACATAGGTACATGTTATAGAATAGTGTATCAAACAGACCCACCATGAGAGTGATACATGGAGACCATGGAATGGTAGTCAGAATCAACTCTCATAGTGATAGTGGTGATTGTGGTTTTTAGAACTAAAGTCACGACATTCATCACATGTGGTACGGTATTCTTTGACATCATTCAACGTAACCCTGAATAAGGATGGTTGGGTAGTTGTGATACATGGGGATTGAGTGTAAGTGATGAAAATGGGATTTTTCCATCCTATAGGTGATTGATATCTAGAGTCTCTTGATAAGAGACACTGAGAAATGTACGAATGGACTCATGTGATTGAATATGTGATGTGAACTCACATGCATCTCAGACAGTCTGCTCTTGTTCAAGGAGCATAGTTTGAATTTTGAGAAGATGATGATTTCATGCCTCATGTTCAATTTGGATATTAGAGACAAAGGAACTATACGATCATAGTAACACTAATCACAGATTGTAGGTCGAAGTTGTTCTCCATCTTTTTGAATTACTTGGATAGAAATTATGTGTGACTAGGCACCACCATTACTTGTGATGGCATAATTGGTTACATACATTCACTGCCAATGTGATTATGGACCTATAGGGTCACACGTATTGGATAACTTGGATTAAAGTAGTATATTCATGGATAATATTTAGATTCAATACTAAAGATGTTTGGGTATTCAATTAAATAACTTAGGTTCAAAATTGACTAACTGGACTCCGAATCAACCTATTCAAGTGTTGAATCAATCGATTGGAGTGTCAAGTCAATTGGAATCAATATTGGTTGAACTTTTCCAAACTAGACAAGTGAAATGACCATTTCACTTGTGAAATGACCGTTTCACTTATGAAATGACCATATCACAATGTGAATCTACTGTTTCATAATGTGAGATGACTGGTTCACACTCTGGGTCACTCGGTTTAGTTACCAATTTGATTGAAACAAGGATTGATGATGATGCCATGTTTAGCATTAATCGGGCATTGAATACCAATGTGGTTCAGAACAGGAAACTTTATGAACTGACTGGTTCACTTGGTGAACCAATTGACTCATGCACCAACCTATCAGTGGGGTGTGTGAACCGACCAGTTCACCATTTGTAGGTTCTAGAAAATTCATGATTTTATACCTTTCTACTCCCACACAAACTGGGACCCAGACCCTAACCTCTCCCATAAATAGAGGGGTACTGCAGGCTTCCAATCACACAATTGAGAATCAGTTTCTCTAACAATTGCTATTCTCTCTAGTTGTGGTAACCAATAGAGAGCCCGAACAAGTCCTACACATTAAAGGGAGGGATAAAAAATGAGAGAACAACTTAGAATGATTGTTGGATAGCATGTCAGTGACAACAACACCTATAGAAGGAGACAACTCCTTCCGTTGGCTCTGGTAGAACAACATGGAGTTCCCGGTGGTCCACGTGGGCTACTCTAGAGGCGGGAGGTCATCGTCTTCTTCTAGGAGGACATCACCAACTATTGTATGTGGTGTTGCACCAGGATGCTGGTAGAGGCGACTATTCAAGTGATGCTGCTGGAGGAGCGTGCTACTGCCTAAAGAAGAAGAATCATGATCCACTATAAGGATAATGTCAATGGACTTGCTCTAGTACCAGGTATAACCTTGAAAACCTTCCTTCTTAGATACATTGTTGTTGATGCGATCTTGTTGTTATGGGAAACACACATTTAAAATGATGCCTATATCTGCGCTCGATTCCCCTACAATGGTATCACAACCACATCAATTTACGGGATATCTGAGATTTGAATCTATATGATCAAATTTAGTTTTCATTCTTTTATTACATGCAATGTGTATTTTAAAATGATTAATGTGCATATCCGATTAAATCCCACATATGAATCCAAAACTATATATACATATATATGTATATATATAATATATATATATATATATATATATATATATATATATATATATATATATATATATATATATATATGCATCACCCTAAAATTGGTTTTGATGGTGGATGTGAAGCACAGTTATTGCCAACAACTCTAGATCTATGTGTGTATGGTTGTGGTTTTTATTCCTATTATTACTCAGTCTGTGTACTGAGCCTCTCTCTCCTTTCGAAATGTAAATTATTGCTCTTTGTCCTATTTCCCCTCAAATGTAACTCGGGGTTTTCCCTTATACAACATAATAAGAAATAGGATAGTTTTACTTTATCTTTTGATGTGAGATGACAATCTATTTAAAGGCAAAATGACCGACCCATGAGATGACCCAATCGAATGGAGAATCGAGGAGGCCATACGATAGGAGGATGAACTGATTGACTGCTAGCCCAACCGATCAATTGGAGGTGTCCAAAAATTGATTGAACCTAAAGACCAGATAACCATTTCAAGAGCCCAATAGAGTGACTAGGAGGCGAGACAATCGATTCAAGTGTTCAACCGATCAACCTGTATTGGTTTGAGCAAAAATCTTCATCAACAACATGTTTTATATGATGTGGACCCTAGGTGGTAGTAATTCCTTGAGGATCCAAGGAATTGCATTAGTATGGCCATAACCATCGCTTTTGTGATTTAATAATTGCATGTTCTCATTTGTGGTTATATCATGTATATGATACATACTATAAGTATGTGGTGATTGGATATGTATATGTATTGATATATAAAATCTCTCAAATACAATATTAATTCTAAGATGCTTTTCATAAGTAGCACTCATAAAAATTTTGATCGACTATGTGCGGGAACCCCAAGGGTGGTGCGCTGTCTATCTCGTGGAAGTGTATGGTATTTATGTGGGCCTGCCGAATGGGGTGAATACTATCATGTTGGATTTTGGGTCAGCCTTAAACTTTTTGGTCTTAATGAGATTAAGCACCAGAGGCATGCATATGACTATGGCAAATAGTTTTACATGTCATCTATACAAGAATTGCATATGATGTAATTGGCAAAATTTTCCTACCTTAATAATTGACTATCGATGCTAGCATTGGTAGGGTAATAGTTGAATTTATTTGGATCTTGTCTCAATAGAAGATTATACGATGGACTCTTTCAAATTGATACATGAGGGTTATCAATTTGAAAAAAAATAGTGGGAGTGATAATTAATTAAAGGTCTAATTAATATCACTAACTTATAAAATCAAACAAATAAAAATGTTTTGCAAATTGAAAAATTTCTATCAAAGACAAACACAAAAATGATTGTGATCAATCCTTAAGAAGGACAAAACTAAATGGGATTGACTTCCACTTTTGGTTAATGGTTTTGAGAAGTGTTCTCAAATATGAGCGAAAGCACTATGTCCATGAAAGACCAGATCCAGAGGTACCCACTCCTAATGCACTTAATACTAATTTGGATGCTTACTTGAAGAATGCCAATAATGTCATAGACATTAAACACCTCGTACTATGGTGTATGAACTATGAGTTGCATAAACAATATGATAACATGGACATTCTTGATATGGTAAGACATCTTAATAATCATGTAAAGAAAATAAGGTATAATGTCTCCAAAGCACAATTGGAGTGCAAACTGACATAGGGAGGTCCAGTAGAGGCCCATGTGCTCAATAGGATTGGGCATGTGGAGTGACTGGGATTTCTTGTAGGTCAAGAGTTGACCATGGATATTATTCCACAACTTGTTGCGTGAATCATATACACTGTTTATCAAATGTTTGACATGTTGATGCCAAAGTTAGAATGAAGAGGACAAATCCTTGATGATGATCAGTATAAGCGAGTCCTAGGGTAAAGGCAAGTCCAAGAAGAGTTCTGAGCCTAAGCTAAAGTCTAAGTCTTCTGCACTCAATATATGGACAAGGGTAAGTGTAAAAGGAATCTGTCCTTTTCAGTTAATGGATTAAGGAAAGAAATTGCCACCATTGTCACATGTCTAGAAATTAGAAAGGAACTATCCTCTTTATAGAGGGTCTTAGGAAGAAGATAGAGATAGAGATATCTACTTCAGGACCTAAGAAGAACTAAGCTAGAACTATATGGAGCAAGGGTTGCTGCCTCTATAGTTGGAAGTTATCATTCATGGGCACATAATAGAATTAGTGAATTGCTATTACGTACATGACATTGATGAAAAAAATGTATGTCTTGTGTGATAAGAACATAATGTTTCATTTTAAAAGATATGATCTTTTATGGAAATGCCCTATGTCACACAAACTATACTTGATAGTTGTAAAGACAAATGTGTATGACACATATACTAAATGACTTGATGAATCAAACAACTAAATACCTATAGCATTGTCATCTAAAGCACATCAATGAGAAATGCATTTCCAAATCCATATGATGGTTATCTAGACTCTTTTGGTTAATGAACCAATAGAAACATGCATATCTTAGTTGTTGAGAAATATGACAAAAGCAACTTTACTAGATGTAGTGGGAGAGTGACTATTCTATTAAGTCTCATACATACTGTTGTATATAGACCTTTTATAATAAATGCTAAGGGTAGTTATCGATACCTATAAGTATGATATTTGTTTTTGATGAAATACAAGTATGAATCTCTTGAAGTGTTCAAGGTGATTGAAAATGATGTATGTTACTAACTTGGTAAAATTATTAAGATACTTCTGTGTGATCAATGTTGAAATGTTTTTACCAAGAGTTTGAGGACATTCTAGAGAGACCGTGATAGTGTATCACAATGAACTCTACTTGAAACATAATGATGTGTCAGAAAGAAGGTATCACACCTTGTTAAGTCATGGTGCAAATATCAATGAAATCTAGTTAATCTTTCAATTTTCTTTTGGGCACATGCTTAACAATAAACAATGTATCCTCTTAAATGGTTCAAAAGACACCATATGAGATATGGCTTGCGAAGTGTCCCAATATGTCTTTTATAGTAGTTAGGATTGAAAGATTATTTAAGAAAATAGTTTCTTAAAAGCTTTGTCATCCATAGATCACATAAATGTTATTTTGTAGAATACTACTTTTATTCTAATCCAACAACAAAGGTGTTTGTTTCTAGAATGTTTGTATTCGTGAAAGGAACTTAGTTCCAAAGGAATCAATGGGAGTAAACGTAGAACACAAAATGTTCAAGACAAATAAGAAAACATTGAACGTAAAGAGGTACAATGGTAACAATGAGAATTGCAAAGTGTTGTGGAATCTCAACTTCATTATGTAACACAATACCGCATAGTTCTAGTAGAATATGCCTTGAGTTTAAAATATTATGATATCTTATAACTCAAGAAGGCCATGAGTTGATCATAGAGAAGAGTTAACAACCTACCTAGAAACTATTGAGGGCCCAGAATCTGAGAAATGGCTGGAGGCCATGAGATCAAAGATAGACTTCATGTAAACCAACAAGGTATGACCTTGGTGGATCTAGCTGAAGGGGTAAGACCCATTGGGTGCATTTGGATCATTGTAAGAAGACCAACATGGAAGGTTAGATTGGTTGTAATGAGCTTCAAACAAGTTCAAGATGTTGAACATGATGAAGTCTTTCACCAATTACCATGGTTAAATCCATATGGATCATGCTTAATGTTGTAGCTTAGTGTGACTATGAGATTTTGCATATGGATGCTAAAAATACATTCCTTAACTGGAATAATTATTAGGATGTGTACGTGACACGACCTAAAGGTTTTATAAATCTAATATTGCAAATAAAGTCTATAAGATACAAAGGTAAATTTGTGGATGGAAGCAAGCATCTCAGAGTTTAAATATTCTATATGACAAGATAGTCAAAGGTTTGACTTGAATAAGAATGAAGATGAAATTTTTGATTACAAAAGATTTAGTGGGAGCATATTTATATTCCACATGATGATGAAACTGGATGGAAACACCTTCTCTTTGAAGAGATTAGGCAAGACTGCCTATTTGATAGGGATTGAGATCTATAGAGATAGATCTAAAGAGCTTCTTGACTTAAGAAAGAGAACAAACATTGGCAAGATGCTTAAAGAGTTCAACATGCAAAACTCAATGAGAGAAAATGTGTCCATGTTCCATGGAGTTAGTCTCTCAAGAGCCTAGTGTCCCAACTCTTATGAAGAACATGAACACATGGATATATGCCATATGCATTAAAAATTTAATCTGTCTTGAATACAATGTATCCTGTTATCTCGTATATATTGGACATGACAAGAGGATATCCAATTATCTCGTATGTATTGAACATGATGAGAGAATATCCAGTTATATGATATGTATTTGACATGATGAGAGGATATATATACCTATCTAGAAAACTCATATGTATTGGACATGACAAGAGGGTATCTGTTAGATTCCAACAAAAGTCATTATACCACCGTAAAGAACATCCATAAAGTGCTTCATAAGAACTAACAGTATCAGTTCCTTGGTTATGGTAATAAGGAAGAGTTTAGTGTAAAGGTTTACATCGATGCAAGCTTCCAAATTGACAAATTAATGGCTGCAATCTAAAATTATGTTTGAACTTAAACAAGAACTGTAAGATAAAAGGGTACCGAGCTAATGACAGTTGTTTAAATATACAAAAGAAGCCAATTATCTCTTTGTTATGAGAACAATAGAGGATACTATATGGATCAAGAAGTTCATATGGGTGAACATGTGTGAGGTTCCAACCATTGATGACACAGTAGAAATACTGATGACAACAATGTAGCTATTGGTTAGGCAAGGAATCTTAGACAACATACTACAACACTTCCATCTCATATGGGATGTCGTACAATAAAGATATATGAAACTTGCAATATACTGACTTGAAGAAAATGTTGCTAAACCCACTATAAAAATGCTTGCATAGTAGAAACATGACGGTCGTGTTAAGATCACATGGAATAAGATTTGTGGGTGATTGATCTAAGTGCAAGTGGGAGACTATTGGTATGTATGCCCAGAGAGATAATCATATGATGATTGGAATGTGGCACTAAATACTTGATTTAATAATAATAAAGGTAATTACATTTATTATGTTTGTCTCTATCATGAGATAATAACATATAGATACAAGATGTCTAAAGAATGATGATACTCAATGCCGTATGTCTTCAAGTATGTCAATTGAACAATGAGATCATACAGATGCTAAGAGTACATACATTCTTGTTATGTCCCTAGTTGAATATTACTGTGGAAGCAAAATAGACGACAATAATACATAAAATATAGAGTGTGTGTTGACTAATGACAAAGTCTCATTAGTCATCATATGTAATATCAAGTCAAGAACACAACTAAATGTTAGAGAATAATGTATCAAACCGACCCACCATGAGAGTGATACACGAAGACCATGTAATAGTAGTCAAAATCAGCTCTCACAGTGATAGTCGTGATTGTGATTCTTATACTTGAAGTCACTACATTCATCACAAGTTGTTCGATATAATTTGACATCATCCAACATAACCCTGAATAAGGATTTCCATAACGGTGATGATTGGGTATCTATGACACATGGGGACTGAGTGTGAGTGATGTAGATGGGATTTGACCCTCCTACATGAGATTGATATCCAGGGCCTCTTGATAAACAAGATTGAGACATGTACAGCCGTACTCATGTGATTCAATATGTGATATGTGGACTCACATGCATCTCATATAGTCTACTCTAGTTCAAGGAACATGGATTGAACGTTGACAGGATGATGATTCCATGCCTCGAGTTCAATCTAGATATCAAAGAAAAAGGAACTATACGATCATGGTAACACTTACCACAAATTGTAGGTCGAAGTTATTCTCCAACTTTCTGAATTACTTGGGTAGCAGTGATGTGTGACTAGGCACTAATTTGCATGTGATTTCATAATTGGTATGAACATTCACTGCCAACATAATTATAGACCTATAGGGTCACACACATAGGATACACTTGGATTAAAAGAGTATATTCATGAATGATGTTTAGATTGATTACTAAAGATCTTTAGGTATTCAATTAAACAACTGAGGTTTAAAATTGACTGTATGGACTCTGAACTGACTGGTTCAAGTGTTAAACTGATTGGTTCGAGTGTCAGGTTAATTAGAATCAACATTGGTTGAACTTTGCTTGGACTGGACAAGTGAAATGACCATTTCACTTGTGAAATGACTATCTCACAATGTGAAATGACTGTCTCACAATGTGAAATGACTGTTTCACTATGTGAGACAACCAGTTCACCCTCTGGTTTGCCCAATTTATTTGCCAATTCAATTGGAACAAGGATTGATGCTGATGTCATGTTTAGCATTAATCAGGCATTGAATACAATGTGATTCAGAATAGGAAATTGCACGAACTAACCGGTTCACTTAGTGAACCTAACGACTCATGTACCAACATGTTTGGATGTGTGAACTGATTGGTACATCATTCGTAGGTTCCAAAAAATTCATGATTCTAGACCCTTCTACTCCCACACAGACTGGGAACCCAGACCCTAACCCCTCTTATAAATAGTGGGGTATTAAGGGCTTCCCAACACACACAATTGAGAATTAGTTGCTCTAACAATTGTTTACCTCACTGGTTGTGGTAACGAATAGAGAGACTAAGAAAGTCCTACCCATTAAAGGGAGGGATAGTGAGGGAGACAACAACTGAGAATAATTGTTGGAGAGTATGTTTGTGACTAGCACACCAATAGAAGGGGACAAATCATTCTCGTTGGCTCTGGTAGCACAATGTGGAGTTCCCGATGGTCTGTGTGGGCTACTCTAGAGGCGGTAGGCCATTGTCTACTGCTAGGAAGACATCATCAACTACTGACTATGGTGCTATACCAGGAGGCTGGTAGAGACGATTGTTTAAGTGTTGTTGCTGGTGAAGGAGCATGTTGCTTCCTGAAGAAGAAGAATAAGCACAATGCTAACACAATGGTAATGTCATTGGACTTACTTTTGGACCAGATATTACCTTGCAAACCTTCCTTCCTAGATACACTGTTGTTGATGCATTCTTATTGTTCTGTGAAAGAGGCATTTAAATTTTTATTTCTGTTGCCAATATCTACGCCCAATTTCCCTACATATAAATGGTTAAATTACCTTCCAAATAGTTATATTACATACATAATACTTACATTTGTAAATGATGTAAAACTACCCTATTCGTTCGAAAATTTTTAGTACGTATTCTTCTCAATTTTACCTTTCTAGGAAAATAGTTTCTTTTTTGACAACGTAGTTACTTTTTTTGTCCAGACATTTACTTTTATGAAAAAATAGTTACCTTTTGGAATGCCCGAGTAGCTAAAACTTTGTTACCCATGCGGGCAAAAAATGAACCCCCTATACATACATACATACATACATACATACATACATACATACATACATACATACATACATACATACATACATCTGGGCGATCGTTTTGGCGATTGTTGACAGAACCTGGGGGCATGGCGCCCTTGCCACCAGCCACCCCGGCTGTTGGCGTCTACCACCGCACAACAATCCCACACCCACACCACAACCCACCACCGTCATCGACAACCGATAGGAAGGTCTCCGACCCAACGGGAGACGAACTGGCGTGGACTACAAATAACCCTAGTGGGTCAGCGTCGGGGAAGGATGGAGGCAGTTCACTGCCGCACGAACCAAAGGAAGGAGAAATCGGCCAGAGACATGTGGCGGTAGCATGGAGTCAAGTCATGAAGGCACCGACGTCGAAGGAAGGACTAGTGTTTCCACCACCAAGGGAAGAAGAAGGGGAGGTCCACGTTGACCTTGACGCTGAGGAGTTTGAATGGCTCTACAACATTTGGGAGTACACAATCATGGTCTACACACTGGGCAAAAGATCATTCTATCCACATTTTCTGGGATGGATCAAACGGACCTAGAAGCCAAAGGGGTTGTTTGAGTTGCTTTCACAGAAGAACGATGTCTTCCTGGTCAGATTCTCAATGGCGGCCGACAAGGAAGCGGTCCTAGCAATGGGGCCGCGCTGGTTCGACCACCAACTAGTGGTGGCGAAACACTATGCCCATGGGGACGAACTAAGGAAGGACACCTTTAGTACGATTCCAACATGGACGACAATCCGTTCTTTCAGACGATCGTGGACGAGGACAGTAGCTGGAACGATCGCCGCGGGTGCTGGTCATGTCCCGCACATTGACGACCGATCACTGGAAGGGGAGGAGGCAAGAGTCCTCATTGAACTGAAAGCTGATAGTCTAAAGCCTACCAAAGTGTGGCTCAATGTCAGAGGAAGGGAGACCATACATGTGTCTGTCATTTACGATCACATCCCGGCAAGCTGCGTGCATTGCCATGCATTTGGCCATGACACGGGGGAGTGCGGTCAGGCAGAGAAGAAACAAGAAGATTTGAGAGGCAAGAAAATCTGGAAGATGAAGGAGGCTAGCTCTGTAGATGCTGGCTCAGGAGGAATGTTGGTTGAGGCTAGACAACAGGAGCAGCAAGGAAAGGCAGTAGAGAAGATGGATGATACCACCAAGAAGACGCATAGGCCACAGGAGGACGAACTGCACCATGATGAGAAAATGCCAACGACAATAGTTGATGTAGGTTCAAACAACACTAGCGAGAATGGAGGGAAACAAAAGGAACCTTCGACTCAAGGTGATAGAGAGGAGGGGGAATTTGTGTCCAGCACTAGAAGAAAAGGATTCAAGAAGAAAGGGATACCGAGAACCCAAGGAGTGAGTGCCATCCTTGATACAACAAATAGCGTTGAGGCATTATCTGAGTCAGATGCGGAGGAGGAGATCTCCACCAAACAACAAGAGCAGACAAGGAAAGGCAAGACTACATATAAGGGGTTTTCAAGGCGTACCAGGTCCAATAAACAACTTTGATATGTCCATGCTTATTTGGAATATCAAAGGAGGGTGCGATAGGAATAAGAAGAAAGAAATCAGAGAGTGGATTGCTGCTAGTGCTCACTCAATGGTTGCTCTGGTGGAAACAAAGATAAAGGCACAAAATAAAAATAGTATTAGATATCTTTTTCCTCAAGGATGGGAACACATGTCCAATGTTGATTGTGCTGAGGTTGCTCGAGTTTGTGTGGCTTGGAAGCCCAATGCATGGCACGTTTCTGTGGTACAGATGTCGGACCAACAAGTGACTGTGGACTGCATTAATATGGGAGGTCTACATATATGGTTGACAACGGTGTATGGTCACAATGATGGGAAGGCAAGGCTGAATTTGTGGGATGACATGATCACTCTCTCAAAGCAAGTTCAAATACCGTGGATGGTAATTGGTGACTTTAATATTGTACAATTACAGTTTGAGAAAAGAGGCAGAAGATTAGCTATTAATGCCGAGGTCGATGCTTTTAATCGGTCCATTGATAAAGCATGTTAATTTGAACTACCTATGATAGGAGGGGATATCTTTACATGGAATAATGAAAGAGGACCACATGACAGAATATCTAGCAAACTTGACAGGGCGTTGGTGAATGATGAATGGCTAAAAACTCTCCCAAATGTGCAGGTTAAGGCTGAAGGAGTTGATATAAGCAATCATACACCTATTTCAGCCCAGATAGCAGAAAAGAAGCAAAAAAGAAGGCCGTTCAGATTCTTTAATTACTGGGCAGATTGGAATGGTTTTGCAGATATAGTCAAGCATAGATGGAATACTCAGGTGAAAGGCAATCATATGTACGTGTTTGCTAGGAAGTTGAAGAATACCAAAACAACTCTAAAGAAGTGGGCTAAGGAGGAAGTAAACATTCCAAATTTGTTGAAGGACATGAGAAGAGAAAACAAAGAGCTCAGAGAGAAATTGCTGACTGACCCGTTAAACAAAAATCTGATTAATAAAGAAAGGGAGGTGAGGAAGATGCTAGAGGATCTGAAAAAGGTTGAGGAAAAATTCTACTGGCAAAGAAGCAAAGAGAAATGGTTGGAGGACGGCGACAGAAACACAAAGCTCTATCATGCTGCAGTGCTAAGGAGAGAGTCAAGTAATATTATTTCTGAACTCATTAATGCAGAGGGACAAGTGGTCAACAAGAAGGAGGACCTTGAGGAGCAGGCTACTCTTTTCTACTCGAATCTCTATAATAAAAACTTTGAGGAGGAGATTGATGCCAATGAAGAGATGAAGTGGAAATTCAAACTTACTAGCACCCACAATAACATTCTCACAAGGAAGGTAAATGAACAAGAGGTCAAGGATGCACTATGGAGTATAGGAAGCAACAAGTCTCCTGGGTTTGATGGCTTCAATGCTTTCTTCTATAATAGGAATTGGGACATCATTAAAGATGATTTGCTAGCCTATGTTGATTGGTTTCTGGAAGGTGGGAACATGGTGAAACAGGTAAACCATTCCTTTCTGGTTTTGATTCTGAAAAAGAAAGTTACTTCTTCTCTAGCGGATTTCCATCCCATTGCTTGATGTTTGGTCCAATATAAAATTATTGCAAAGATCCTGGCTGCTAGGCTGAAAATGGTCCTCCCCTATATGATTTTTATAAATCAAGGAGCTTTTGGTACTGGTAGAAGCATCAGTGATTGCACTTTGTTGGCTGGAGAATTTCTGCTAGATTTCAATGTCATGAGAGGTAGTAGAAAAGCCTTCTTGAAACTTGATATTTCCAAAGCCTATGATAGTGTGACATGGGAAAAATTATGGTGGATCATGAAACAAATGGGGTTTAATGATCAATGGGTTGGCTGGATGAAACAATGTGTTGGTACTACTAGCTACTCTATCTTGGTCAATGGAACATCTGTAGACCTCTTTCGGGGGGGGGCAACGGGCTTCGACAAGGCGATCCATTATCTCCTTTTCTTTTTGTGATTGTTATGGAGTACTTCTCTAGGAAGATGAAGCAAGCAGAAGAACAAAAAGAAATAAAGCCTTACACTGTCCATGGAATGAAGGTTATGACACACCTGATCTTTGCGGATGATGTTCTAGTTTTCATTGAAGCCAAACAACATTACATGGAGAATCTTAGAGGTATTCTGGGAGGATTCGGGCAACAAATAGGGATGTGTATTAATGCAAAAAAGACACATGTTTTCTTGTCAAAAAACGGCCACCATATGGAGAACAGACTCATACATGCAATGGGAGTTGAGAGAGGTGAATTCCCAATAAAATATTTGGGTTTCCCCATTGCAGGAGGTAATTTGCAGGTCAAGGACTTCATAGAATGCATTGATAGAGTGGAGGAAATGATCAATAGATGGTCCACACAAAAAACCTCCATGGCAGGTCAAAGGACTTTGATTAAAGTTGTCATTGAAGGTCTTCTTATCTTCTGGGTACAACAAGGTGAAATCTCCATCTCGGTTCTGGATAGAATAGAAATGAAGGTGGATAACTTCTTATGGGGAAATGAGCATCATCCGATGAAATACTCTAGGCTGGCCTATCCTAAAGATGAAGGTGGACTTGATCTGAAGACCCCCAGAGACATTGCTAGATGGGGTTCCACGAGGAGGATAGTTTCTTATCTTGAAGGCACACCCACTTGGGGGAAGTGGATGAGAGACATATATCCTAGAGGGTTGGATTTTATTCCAAAGACAAGAGAAGGATTGTCCAGATCTATCAATGTTATGTGAGAGGTCTGGCCGCAAATCAAACATTGGTTTGTGGCTAATGGTTCTGGAGGTTGGCATCTTAAAGACAAAAAGATTAGCATATGGGAGTTGTCCCGTATGAGAGGCGCAAAGGACCCGGTGGGTGACCACATTTGGAGTGAGAGGCACGTGCCAAAATGGAGCATATGTGTTTACAAATTTCTGCACAACATTCTTTCTACTCTGGACGGAATCAAGAGTTGGAACTATGACATATCTACCATTTGCTTTCAATGTGAGGATGGGGAGGAAAATCACAGCCATCTTGCAGGAGAATGCAAGTTCACGAAAGAGATATGGGAGTATATTTGAAGCAACTTCAATATTCAAATTCAACTTAGTGCAGAACCAAGGAGGATGCTTGTGAGATGTGGAATGGATGTAAAGTATAATCTGCTCGTGGCGAGCCTTTACTACCATGTTTGGGAAGAGAGGAATGCAAGGAAACACCACGAAAAGTCAACTAATGCCAATAGTATTACTGTAAAAATTTGTAAATGCATTAGACGTAGACTACGTATTGAATAGATGCGTGAGTTATATTGATGTGCTAGGTCTATGGCATTGGGCCTACATGTACTATTGTCCCCCTAATATTTTTTAGGGGGAACGTCAGAATATATTTACCTGATTCCGATACATACATACATACATACATATAATTGAACACAACGTCCATTCCCTAGGGCACCGTATGGGTGATTCTCAGGTGATCAGAACCCTGGGCATGGTGCCCACGCCATCGGCCATCCCGACTGGGGGCATCCACCCCCCATACCACCCAACCCACCCCACACACCACCACCACCAACCCTAACTGTAACATCCCTGGCCTGGGTTAAGGCTAAACCCTGGGAATTTTTCTTAAGTAAGTCATTTATATTTTTGTCTTTATCCCTTGAAAAGTAATTAGAACTAAAGGAGAGCTTATGTTTCAATTTTGGTCCTATTTGAATAATGTTGAAACAATATTTTAATTGTTTTGGACTAAAGTGCAATTTACCCAATTCAAGGGGTTACCTTGCAAATGTTACATGATAAATGTTCCTCAAGTGTTATAGCATCATAAGAATGAGAATGATGCTGAGGTATGGCTTTCAGAAGCCTACGTTCCAAGAAGAAGCTTGTTTGAAAAATGTTTGTGCATTAAATGACTAGTTTTGGTGTAAGTTGCAAATTACCCAAAATCTAGGGTTGGATATATAAAATAGCACTTCAATAGTGTCCCTATTGTTTCTTAGTATCATTTATAGAAAATAAAAATAAAGGGGTGTCTTGTTTGAGCTACATTTGAGGAGAGATAATCTTGATAATAAAATAATCAAGAAATAAGTATAAATGAAACCCTAATTTATTTTGTAGCAAAAATAAATATATTAATTGAAGTGCCCATCAATTAAAAAGGCTGTGGTTTAAATCCTATAATGGGAGGGCGTCCAAATGCATTGAGGGGTGCCAAAATAGCCTAAGTAGGTGAAGAAATCCATTCACATTTGTAAATTAAAAAGTAGTGTCCACTAAAAATGGATAATAGTATTATAATGATTAAGGTGCTTAAAGTGGTTTCTTTTAAATCAAGGATAATTGAGAGGATATTTAGGAAATAGGAAGATGGCTTCGAAGGCAAGGAAGGGAGGGGGCATGTGGCAAGAAAGTGGATGAATTTTCTTCTACTTTCTCTCTAATAGAAAATCAATTATATGTACTCGATTTTCTCTTTACTTGAAAGGCTATTTTGCAAACCACTTTCTTTCCTTTGCTTTGGCCGATGATGAAGGAGCTTAGGAGAAGGAGTATAACGTTCCCCAAGTTAAAGGTAATCTCCATGATCATCTTCAACCTAGGATTTATGGTTGAAATCAGATTTCAATAGTCATTTCTTCTCTCCTCCATCCAATGCTCAACCGTGGCTATCGTTTGCATCCAAGGAGTTGGAAATGAACCTTGGGTAGTTGAAGGAGCTTCTTTCACCATTAGAGACGAGAAGCTTGAATCTTTGAAGCTACTTTGAAGGTGGGTTATATAACTTGAACCCATCAATGTTATTATTGTTTTCAATTCCTCATTATATGTTGATCTTTTATTTCTTCTTGAATAATTGACGAATTCATCATACATATGATAGTAGAATTTGGAGGTATGAAGCTTGATGATGATGGCATCATCTTAGAACACACCTCAAGAATATCAAGAAAAAATGGTTTCATGTTGTTGGTCAAATAGTTTCAAACCGTTCAGAGACCAAACAGTTTCAAACAGTTTGGTGACCAAATAGTTTCAAAACCGTTAGAGGTCAAACGGTTTCAAACCATTAGAGACTAAACAGTTTCAATGGATTCAAGGATCAATTGGTCTCATGACCTAATAACTTCAAACAATTAAAATTAATTAATTTCAGAACCCTAGCTCAATTGGCTTCAAAACCCTAGATCGATTGATGTCAAAACCCTAATTTAGGTGTAAACGGTTTCAACTATGATTTGACCAAACAGTCTCAAACCGTTTGAGGACCAAACGGTCTCAAACTGTTTGAGGACCAAACGGTTTCAAACCGTTTGAGGACCAATCGGTCTCAAACCATTTGAGGACCAAACAGTCTCAAACCATTTAGGGTTAAAATGATTTCAAAAATTTATTTGATCAAACAATTTCAAACCATTCAAGGGTCAACTGGTTTCTAACCCTAATAAGATCAAACAGTTTCAAAACCGATTGAAGATCAAAGGGGTCAAAACCGTTTGAATATTCAATGGTCTCAAAACTGTTTAAGGATATAAGGACCAAGACCGTTTAAGGTCTAACGGTCTTCAAACTGTATGAGGGATTTGAGCTCAAGACCGTTTAAGGTCTAAACGATCCTCAAGACCGTTTAAGGTCTAACGGTCTTCAAGACCGTTTGGAGGTCAAGTGACCTCAAGACCGTTTGAAGGTCAAGTGACGTCAAGACCGTTTGAAGGTCTAAACGGTCCCAAACCGTTTGGAGGTTTATGGTCAAAACCGTTTGAAGGTTCAATTGGTCCAAACCTTTTGAAGGTCCAATTGGTTCAAACCATGTAAGTGCTAATGACCCCATAAGTGGTTGAAGAGTATCTCAAGGTTGATTTCAATGGAAGTACCTCTAAATTATTTAGGTGATTAATTTATTTAGAGTGATTATCACTTGATGCCTATGAAAGCAATAAATGCAATACACTATGATAAGCATAGGTGCATGTACTTAGTGAAAGGTTAAGTCAAGTGAATAAGGTATGATGGTGACGTGTATTCCTAGTACATAGAATAATGATAAGTATGATTTAATACATCTATGATGCTATGTGCTCCAAGATATGTGGAAGCATTGATTTAGGGTTTGGATTAATAAGGTAATCATAAAACCCTAATCAATGGAGTTTGGAAATCCTAATCGAGAAGGGTGAGAAACCCTAACCCTAATTTTTGGGTAATTGGTTGAGAAACCCTAATTGAAATGAAATGAGAAACCCTAACCCTAATTTTTGGGTAATGGGTTGAGAAACCCTAATTGAAATGAAATGAGAAACCCTAACCCTAATTTTTGGGTAATGGGTTGAGAAACCCTAATTGAAATGAAATGGGAAACCCTAACCCTAATATTGGGTGATGTTATGTGAAACCCTAATATTGGGTGATGTTATGTGAAACCCTAATGTAGGGTGATGTTATGTGAAACCCTAATGTAGCGAGATGTTATGTGAAACCCTAATATAGGGTGATGTTATGTGAAACCCTAATTGAAATAAAGATGGGAAACCCTAACCCTAATGAGTGAACATTGATGTTATCTTTGTATTGCATACTGTTGATATGCAATTGATATGGTTGTTATCAAGTATACTAACCATGCAGGTATCATGAGATGATGAGCATAACAAGGTATGAATTATGATGTTAATGGGCCTTGTGAGCCATTATTTTAATTGTTACCTAGTGAGAGGTGACAAGAAGTTGAAAATGCCTGGTGAACTATGTGAGATGCTTGTGTAACAAGTATCATGAATACCTTGGTCAGATGACCTGGAGGTAATAATTACCTGATAAGTTGTAACCATGTTCAGTGATGAACTAAGTGTTTGAATACCCAGATCTAGTAAATATGATGATGGTATTGTTGATGGATGTGAACTCCCAGTATTGAGATAAGGGATTGAGATCCCAATGTTTTATAAAGTTTTAAAGAGTACTTGATAGAAGTATTACATGTTTCTTTGTAACATTTTTCATATTAATTCTTGTTTGAAAACTTGATTGATGCTAAAAGAATATGGTAATGTACTTAAATAATCAAGTGGAATCTTATCATGTAGAGTGCTGGCCATAGATCCATCATCGTTAGTAACTTGTGATAGTGAAACGGGATTCTCCTACGGGTTAATCCAGAGTGTATATTGTTGAATATGCGGGGTTTCTCCTAGCCAAAAATAGGAGGATTAGAGTGCACCTTTGGTTGTAGACTCAAGATATGTATAAGAGCATGGTGAACAGGCCCATGACTCAGTGTGATAGAGCATGGATGCGTTCATGGCTCAGAGAGCATGGTGAACTAGCTCGTGGCTCAGATTTACTAGCGCCGAGACCTGTACCAAGGTGGGTTAGAGGATGGGTAGCCTATGAGAGCTAACCCTGTGACTGAGGTCACTCAAGCAAGAGACTGTGGTCCTGCTTGTGGTCTCACACTGACCGAGACAAATTATGTCAAGAAGTCCAGCTCTTCCTTTGATCTTTTATGGCACCGACTTTGGGTTTCTCAATCGAAGGTTGGATTTGAGCGGTACGGCTCACTTTCTCAGGGCATAAGTATGATTGTAAAATGTAATCAGCCGTGTAGCATATTTTATTAAGGATGAAATAAGGAAATCATTGGTTGATATTACATTACTTACTGTATCCTAAATGGATAGATGTTATACATGTTATTCATATTCTTTATTAAAATGGATAGATGATTTACTGCTTTATCATTTATAGTTGTAATGTTTTAAAAGATGATATTTCTCTATTCTGCTCAATATTGATTAAATCCTTCTTTTTAATAGAGAATCCTCTGCTCAGTTTATTACTGTTTATCTGCAATAATAATGTTTCTGGCGGAGAGTTATATCTCTCGCTGGGACAAATTCAATTGTTTCACCCCTGTGGGATCCAACCTTTTTAGGTGGACGAGGACGAGGAGGTAGAAACCATACAGTAGGGGAAGGACAACAACATCAGAGACAGTAGTAACATCTCAGGTGGAGATACTGACTATCATGTTTTGTAGACACGAGTCCTATGAGTCGTGTCTGTACTCTCAGGTCCTTGTAGTCAGTAGTTAATGCTTTTATGATCGATTTGAGATTTTGGCATTGAATTCCTCGAAGTTTTATGTTTCTTATGTGTATATTTAACTGAGCAACTGTTGTATGTAATCCTCGAGAAGAGAAGGTACATGGTATGTACTTTATGGACCAGAATGTATATATAATATTTTGGTTCTTGTTATAAGAGTTTCCTGGAATTGGATCTCTTTTCAAATGGTTTTAATTTTTAGTGATTTTTGTTAATCCGCTATTTATGTTTAATTCCGCAATTAATTATCCGATGACGGCCTGATTTGGTGGCGGGTCATCTCGTGTTTAGTGGTATCAGAGCTTAAGGTTCGCTGAGTCTACAGAGACATAGGATTAAGGTCGTTGAGTCTGTTCTAGTGTCTTTCAGTTTATCTGATAGTGACCTCTACTCTCTAGAGAAGAAGTAAAGCTTGAAGATGGTTGAATCACATGAAGAACATATGGATGAAAGCAGTGTTGCCACACCAGGAGGAGGTGCAAGGGATCAGGCTAGAGAAGAACTAGTACCTGAACATCCCCAGCTTGACCAAGCTACACTAGAAAACCCAACTTTCTATGCTCTGTTTGGGCAGTTCATGGAAACTATGACACATATACTGGATAGGATGCCACCACCTGCACCTAGGGCACTGGCTCACAATGAGGGACATGGAGCTGGCAAGACATTTGAACGACTTCGTCGGATAGGAGCCACTGATTATGTTGGTACAGCTGACCCAACTGACACTGACTTGTGGCTGACTGAGCTGGAAAAGGCCATGAGAATTCTTAATATCCCCGAAGCTGAGAAGGTTAGGCATGCGGTGTACCTGTTGAAGGGGAGTGTTGGCCATTGGTGGGCAATAGAAGAAGGCAAAAGGCCAGGTGTTGAAGTCAGATGGGAAGAGTTCCGACGAGAGTTTGTTAGTAGATATTTTCCCAAGACTTACTTGGATGAGAAAATCTCTCAGTTTGAGTGGATAAGGCAAGGACCAATAAACATTAGTGAGTATGAAGCTAAGTTTATGGAGCTTCTACGGTTCTATCCGCACATGGCTGCTATAGATGAGGAGAGGATTCAACATTTTGAGAAGGGCTTGAATGTTGATTTAACCACACTAGTATCTGCCCTAGAGAATAGAGAGAGGTTTGCCACCTTTGTGAAGTCAGTTAGGTAGATAAAAAGGTCTGTGACTGAGAAGCGTCAGGCTAATAATAAGAAAGTATATAACCAGTTCCAGGGACAAAGGTCCGAAAGTTTTAAGAAACCAAGGTTGTCTACACCAACATCACCACCAAGGTTCAATACTCAGACACAGTGGACATCCAGCAAGGGTAGAGGTCTTAGTTTACCACCAGAGGGAGCTCTTAGCACAACATCGAAGTCAGTAACATGACCATCTAGACCACAGTGGGAGAACAAAGTCTGTTATAAATGTGGAAAGATGGGACATCTGATGAAAGATTGTTTAGCTAGAGACGTGAGTGTAACCCAACCACCGAGGTAGAGTCAACAAGGCTCTCAGAAGTGAAAGTTTAGCAGTGGCACTCGAGGACGTGGACAGGCATACCAAGCTAGCTCATCTACATCCAACAATAGGGAAAGTGATCGACAACCAGCAACAACAAGATTCTATGCTATGAATCAGCCAGAAGCAGTGGTCAATCCATGAGTTGTGACATGTCAGATGGAATTATTTCATTCTGTTATGTCTTCATCCTGCTTTGTATATGTTTTGATTGATTTATGTGCTACACATTCCTTTATCACTTGAGAAGTGATTCATGACTGCAATATGACTGTCAATCATAGAGCATATAATTTTTTATTAGAAACTCCATTAGTTGGATCTGTAGTGTTGCGGGAGGTATGTTCTCCCTGTGTTCTTTCTTTTTCAGAACATAGCATTCAAGTGGATCTTATACCACTTGAGATGCATGTGTTTGACATAATCCTTGGGATGGACACCCTAGAAAAATATAAGGTTATCTTGGATTGCGATTCCAAGCAAGCTATGTTCACAGACAATTGTGTTACATGGATATTTCAGGGGGATAGAAAGATTCTCCCAACCTATCTAGTGTCGGCTATGGTAGCTGAGAAGTTGATGAGACAAGGATGCTCCGCATTCTTGGCACATGTGGTAGATACCAGGGCAAAGAGTCCTAGTCTTTCTAAAGTTTTGATTGTTAGGGAGTTTGAGGATGTGTTTCCTGAGGAACTTACATGTGTTCCTCCACCCCGAGAGATTAATATCGAGATTAATCTAATATCGGGTACACAACCAATAACTCAAACACCTTATAGAATGGCACCTACTGAGATGGAAGAACTAAAGAAATAGTTACATGAGTTGCTTGAAAAATGTTTTATTCGACCGAGTACTTCACCATAGGGTGCTCCGGTTCTTTTCATTAAAAAGAAAGATGGGTCTATGTGGTTATGCATCGACTATAGACAACTAAACAAAGTAACTATAAAGAACAACTATCCTCTACCAAGGATAGATGACATGTTTGACCAATTGCGTGGTGCAACTATATTCTCTAAAATAGATCTGAGGTCAGGATACCATTAGTTACATATCAAGGAGAGTCACATACCTAAATCAGCCTTCAGGACAAGGTATGGTCACTATGAGTTCATAGTTATGTCGTTTGGACTAACGAATGCACCAACTACATTCATGGAACTCATGAACATAATCTTTTAGCCATTCCTTGATCAATTCATAGTAGTATTTATAGATGACATCCTGGTTTACAGTAGAGATGCATGACAACATGAGCAACATCTTCGTCAGGCCCCGACTTTACTGAGAGAGCACAAGCTATATGCCAAATTCAGTAAGTGTGAATTCCGATTATCAGAAGTGTCTTTCCTAGGACACATAATATCTGCCTCAGGTATCTGTGTTGATCCTAAAAAGGTAGAATCTGTCTTGGAGTGGGAACAACCAAAGACACTGTAACGACCCCGCCTCCCAGTAACCCCCATTTAAGGGAGACCAAAAGGTCGGTGCCGTTATCCCAATTAACAGGATCAAAGGTTCGACAAATAACCAATAACAATTAACAAATTTTACTAACAAAACTAAAAATTGGTACAAAATAAAACTTTGCATACCTTTTTCAAAACTGGGACATCTACATCTATCCACATCAGGAGTCTACTCTAACTAATCCTACTTTGTACTTTAACTCTTAATTAATTTCACATATGCCACTTTACTATTTGTCCTTTTCAAGCTTGTACCTAAAACACCGACAAACAAAAAAGCGGTCAACATATCAAAATATGCCGATATGTGGGGACATCCAAAATTTCACAGATATGGCTAACAATATAATAATCACAATCAAATTATTTAACAAGACAAATTTACATTTTCAATGTGTCATTCTCCACTGCTTTTGCCCTTGCCCTGGAAGACCCTTCTAGGGTTTCTCTTTTGCCATTGACTTAAGCCCACCTTATCAATCTCGAGCTTGGTGCCTGGGAGTCACCTCTCATGGTGCTCCATAGTCATGCATCATAGACCACCTTCTCATTCCTGAGCTTGGTGTCTGGGGTCACCTCTCATGGTGCCCATGGGTCTACCCTCTTGGGCCTGACCTTTATGGCATCTTCCATCCGGGTGGCATGTAGGTGCGAGAATACACACTTCTTTATGATTGTGATAACCATAGTGACTTTATAATTTTGCAAGTATGAATATCCAACTGTTTAGATTGCATTCAGTGCAAGGAAACATTTGGAAAACCCTCGTGAAACAAATGCGATTAACCATAATTAACCACATACCTGATTTGTAGATTCAACAAGCTAATAACAATTCCAAGCAAGCAAGTATTCCAAGAAGTAGTTCAACAGTCACATAATTCCTGAAAAGCATACGTAACCTATTTACTACACTTTACCAAGAATATATCTATTTAATTGACTTGGATTCACTTTCTAGGGTTTCTAATCCGAATTGGGTTTTATTAGGATTCTTTTTACAACTTTCCTCATTTATACCCTAGAATAGCAGTTCTAAATGCAAAACCCTAATTACTCACATATTCACATTAGAGCCTTTTTATCATCTTAGGTTCCTTCCGGATTAACAACTCATAGTTCATTATGATCTAATTCACCTATGAATTCCATTTATCATTAATTCCAACTTTATCCATTAAAAAACCCTAATTATCATGTTAAGGGTATCTATCCATGATTAGGAACTTTTATATTCCAAATATCTTAGAGACATCATTTAACCACATATTATCATATTTTTCGAATTAAATACGATCTTATCCTCTTTTACTCTAAATTAGGGTTTCTAAGTGCTTAATCATACATAATTGGTGTAGAACCCTAAATCATGTAATAAATCATCTATATCAGGTTCAAGTTCATCATTAACATTTCATCAGGTTACTATTACTTAATATTTCCAACTGAGCATCATGAACCTAGCCATTAATTTCAATTAGGGTTTCTAACATAATTTCAAAGCACTTTTTATTAACTTAGCACACTTTTGTAAATATGAACGAAATCAGGCTTTAAAAGTATTTTTATTGGATTCTACACGTTCTCCTGATCAATTTTCATATTTTGCATGTCTTTATTCGACCTACCAATTATTTTCTACGAATTTAGCAAATAGGTTACCTTTCGGCCAATAGGATGCTGCCACATCATCCTTTTCTTTTCTCACAATCCTTCTCTGTCTCGTGGATCCCTGCTTGGGTCCATTTAACTGGTTACCTGGCCCAATCCACCCTTCTTCATCTTCACAGGAGTGACAGAGCCCCGCTCCTCTATTTCCTCTACTCAGCAGGGGAACTCAGACCCGGCCGGCGGCGGCCCCCTGGCCTCCCTCGCGATGCCTACCTGGGGCAAGTCAGGCGGCGCCCTCACCTCCTCCTGCTCATTGAGATCCTACGCTTAGAACCATATGGTTGCAAGCCCTGAACCATGGTCTTCCTCTTGGCTCCGTTCGCAAGTGTACAACAAGACAGGGGACAAAAAGGGGAACTAGTCTACCGAGGAAGAAGAGGGCTTCGTGGAGACTGGAGAGGGACTTTGACAACTGATCCGTTGGTTCCAATTTTGCGAAAAGGAGGGTCCTTATATAGGCATTTTCCTTTTCAAAATCCTCAGCAAGGTTGAACTCCATAGTTGGCAGCCCTTTTTGGAAACTCTGACCCCATCGCCAAAACTGCGGAATCAGGGGTCATCCTGGTTCGGTTCGAACTCCCAAAGCCAAAGATCAACTGTCCAAGAGTCCTAGTGGTTTAGGGAAAGAGATACATGGATTCAATCCCATGGTTTACTATTCCTGTTTCCTAATCTGATGAAGAGCAGCCACCATTGGATCCTTGATCCAACGACTAGCAAGCCTCGTATTAGAACATCAAATGTTACATTTAATGTTATCCTTTACACTTTAGGAAACTTGTAAAATTCATATCTCCCAAACTGTTTGTTCAATTGATCCCAAATTTTGAGGGAAAGTTAATAATAACTTAATATACCTTTATACCAACTTTGGGCTCAGTATATAAAAGAAAACGTGCCTTTTCTTTAGGTGCAAGATATTATTCAATTATATATATTTCTCACCTATTTTCTCTTTCCTTTGCCATTAAATTATTATTTTGAATTCCTTGAACCTCAAGGAACCCTTAATGTCTTGGAATCCCATCTTGGGAATATTCCTTAGCCTTTTACTTATCATTTATCTATTTTCTCTTTCTTCTTATTCATTTCTTTAGTAAAATATCTCTTTTCAAGGATTTCTCTTTATCTTTCTTTTTATTTTCCTCATTGGCATCCCTTTTATCATTAGGAATCCGTTGGATACAAAAATCCATCAAGGACAACTCAATTATACCTCTTTCCACTTATTTCCCACATTTTATCATTGTTTTCAATTTCTTTCTCAACAAAGAAATATTTAATTGATCTTTTCTTTTCTTATTGCATTCTCTATGCAACTTTGGATTCCTTGGAACCTAAGGAACCCAAGAGGCATGAAATACCTATTTGGATTTTCCTTCTAGAGGTTTCCACATTGTTCTTTCCTCTATTTTTTTATTTACTCAATAATAGAGTTTCTTTTGTCCTTTCTTTGTTATTGGGCCCAATAGCCAATAAAGCCCACAAATAAAACAACATGGCTATTTTAAACGAAATTCATGCATTCAATCAAAAGACATCATTATTTTTTCATTCATCTTTATTATGAGAAATAACATTTCTCACCAAAAATTGGGGTTGTAACATCCTTCCCCTCTTATAATAATTTTGTCCTCAAAATTCCACCAAGCAAACAAACAAACATGATAATCCTTTCTTATGTCCATTAGGGCTCCCGTGTGGCTTCACCCTTTCCATGGTGCTTCCCAAGAACCTTCATCATCTCATATTCTTCCATCTGAGTTCTTTCTTACCTTGGTATTTCATACCCTCATAGGTGACTTAGGACTTTTTAGCCTATCAAACAGATGAATAGGTTCAGGGCTCAACACATGGCTTGGGTACCTCACATAGTGCTCTAGATCAGACTCATGTAACACCTTATACATCATGTTATCCTGAGGGGTAAGGCTAAACACAACCTTCTCCACCAATCCATCTCAAATGGACCCATATATCGGGGATTCAACTTTCTCAGTTGTAGCTCATAGGGGTCCGATTTTCACATTATATTCTCCCACAGTGAACTGCATGTCAGTCTACTTTGCATCAACTCATGACTCATGTCACCCTTGGGCTCTCTCTTAGCCATTGCATGATCAAGCGACTTCATCTGCACACACTGTGGTTCTTTTCTGACCTTTGCGAGGATTCCTTCACCAACATCATCATAATGAAGTGGTGACCAACACAACCTCCTTATAGAACTTCTTGCATCCCGATAAAGGCTATGGTGGTTAACATCACATCTAAGAATTGTTTTCATGTATCACCCTGAATGAGCACACATGCTTTCATCAGACCCTCTACTCTGGATCATACTAACCATTAGTAAGAGGTGATAAACTGTACTAACATCGAGTTCTTCATGTATGTACTTCCACCTCATGGAAGTGAACCTTTAGGTCATACTCAAGAACTTTTGAACTCGCATCATGGTGTAGTTGAACCATCTCTCTCTCTTATGTAGTTCAACATAATCCATCCCTTGACATCATTCTTTTCTTTCTCATGTCATCTAGGTAAGGCGATGTACCATAACCCATATTGCATCTTAACCTTCTTAGTCAAGGGGAGACTTACCACAACATCCATAGTGGATGAAATCCATTCCCTCTCGGGGATTCTTTAACCTCTAAGTCACAACACTGGGTTACTAGTGTTCGTCCTTCACCCTTGGCTTGCATGGCCACACGCTACATGCAACTTCACATCAAGTAGCCTAAGTGCTACTATCACTTACTATCTTTGTAGTTTCACGGTGTATGGTGATCTTAAAATCATGATTTTCCATATGTCATGATTCCTCAAGATCAATTCCTCAAAAGCCCTAAACCACTCTCATCAGGGTTTTATTACCTTCCTATCCAAGGAAGTGCATCCGAGGTTCTATCACCATCCTTTCACTACATCAACCATAAACTTGTTCAACATATCTTGTTACATTTGAGTGTTAGCCAAAACACATCTTCTTCCAAACTTAGGGTTAGATGAACAACCTCAACTTCTCCTAGCCTCTAACTAAACTAGGCACCTATATCCCAACCAGAGCATTCATTACCACTTCACCTCCTTAGGTGTTAGGTAATCTTGAAGACACACACCTCCTTGTATTCCACTTATCATCTCATCTCAAACTCTAAGTTTGTCTTCATCAAGAAACTCTAATCTCATCCTCATGGTGATCAAACTCAACCTTGCATAACTCGCAAATTCCACATAGCTTCTGCTGGAAACATCCTTATTTCTCTTACTGTTTGTAAACCATCCATGTATCATTCACTCCACCAGGGTATGATATCATCTTTGTCCTCATACATTGTAGCAACGTTCCAACTCACATCATCTCTATTCTTGGTGTATGGCATGCGTACTGTCCTATCTCTCACTCCCATAACAAGAGGAAATAAGCATTTGGCTACAGTCCTAATATAGAGTTCTTCCTATTCCAAGAATAGAGATGGTATATCCCATCTTGCCAGTACACTTTCAAATCTACGTTGCAACGTGCCACATATGTCTCTACATCACAAACATCATGATATCAAAATTACTTCCATGGAAAACTGGTCTCGAACCTACTTGGTCCAAACACAATCCTTGGTCATCTCCTCTAGGTCTATAGGGTGCCGACACTTTTGGGGTCATCCCTTTTCCCTTATGCATCCAGAGAGTCCCCTACTCATCTTCCCTTTGGGTCCCATGAGTTCATGAAGGTGATCAATCTCCTAACCCATGGCCCTCAGACAATGATAGCTGTTACATCCCGACCCTATGGTCATGTGCAACTAGGGAATTAGGCAACTCCTTCTTCCATCGGTCTTATCCCTACCTGACCCTAGGATAGACTTAGGATTCTATTATGGTACATGTCCAACTTAGAACCTTACCCAAGCCTTCATCATCTCTTTCTACATTCATGACTGACTTTCACCCTTTCATAGGGGTCATGGCAACCTGCCTACCTCGGTCAGGCCCCATACCAATTACCTCCATGATAACACATCCACATGTACTTAGAGATGGTTATATATGGGTCTATAGGTTCCTTCTCATGAAAAATACTAGAGGGGGGGTGAATAGAGTTTTATTTTTATTTTAATAATTATTTAACTCAAACAACCAAAATTGAGATTAGAAGAAGGAGACAGGCATTTAGAGTGGTTCCAACTATAGCAAATACTATAGTTGTCAGTCCACTACCCGGTTGCTTACCCAACCGGGATTTGAAAGTATTTATTTTATTACCTCTCGAGGATTTATACAAAATACAATACTTTCAACCACACCCTTTGAACAACCTTCACTTGAAGTAGGTGCACCAACCCTGAGGTAGCCTTCTTGAAGTAACTCCAAGCTCCCCCTTGAAGTAGCCTTCCTCTCTAGAAGTAACCTCCCGTTGCACCAGCCTTCTGAAGTAGCTCAAAGTCTCCTTCTTTGCCAAGAAGATCTTCACCCTCTCCAATCCGCAACCTCCAACCTAGGATTAGCAAGGAGAGTACAAACAGTAATAGGGAATAAGAAAGAAAAAGGAAATTACAACTTATCCTTTAAAGCCCAAGGCTTGATATGCCTAGATCAAGCGTATAGATCTCCTAACCAAATGTGTGAACTTGTGATTGCTGTGGGTAGGAGATTCTAGCCTATAGGACACGAATTTGAGCTAAGGAGAAAGTAGGCCAATGATCACAGTGCTCAATTTGCTTGCAACAGATTGCTCAAGTATGCTCAAGTATTTCTCAAGTGTAACAAGTGTAAAAACAAGTGAGTTTAGGTGTCCTATGGCTTGTCCTATTTATAGGAATGGCCTAAGGAAGCTTAAGGACATTCTAGACAACTTCTAGGGGTTTCTAAGTGCTTAACTAGCCGTTAGGTACAAAGTTGTTGCTTTAACAATGGCTAATTAATTAATTCTGCAGTTGCTGTCAGAGACCATCTCGGTCGACAAATGGTCGACCGAGACACCTACTCGGTCGAACTTTTGTCGACCGACAGGCTCTCTGGAACAAGTGATTTGCAACGTATTTCTTCAACTGCCAACTAACTTGTCTGTTGTGTCTAACGGCTACTTTGGATCTTTCTCGGTCGAGAAGATTGTCGACCGAGAGTGTTTCGGTCGAGGAGTTTGTCGACCGAGATTGATCCTGTTTCAAGGTTTCAATTTAGGCACTAATTATGTGTGTAAGTGTGCATAAGTAATCTTATTTGAATGGGATGACTTGTCTAACTGTGGTGTTTAGCTAGGGAGAATCTAACGCTTGATTTACATGCAATTTTAAGTACTTGTACATTATATTTTTGTACAAGTTTTTACAACAGCGATTACATTGCATGAAATTATAAATATGTAAGCTTGTAGATTTTCCCTTGTTGCTTTTTCATCCTGCACACTCAAGTAGCACGTTAGATTAATAAGAATGAAATGTTTGTCATAATCAAAACAAAGGGATGTATAGATGTCCATTTAGCCAACAATCTCCCCCTTTTTGAAGATGACAAACATTTCCAAAATATAAATAAAGGAAATATAAAACATATGAGTTTCATACCTTTAGATTACCTTTTGTAGCTTTTTCTCTTGTGTATAAAATGTGTGCTTATTATTCCCCATGAATTATGGAACATGAAATCCAGATCATTTGGGAATATAGAAACTTTCAATGTAAAGCCAAGAGTTTATTTATGAAACTCATTAATTGAGTTTTACATAATTACTAAATTTTAGTTTTATATTTATCTCTCCCCCTTTGTCATTTCAAAAAGATAACCGTTAAGAATAAAAACTCCCCCTTAATTAGATATCCCATCAAATCTAATGAAAAAGATGTCCATTTAAAAACCAAGAGCTTGTGTTTAAGTAGCACACATATCAAAGAAAACATCTTCCAAAGTGGAAGCGGTTTAGCCAATTTTATCTTCAACATGATGAAGGGAAACATGATTAATTTGCAAATATATTCAGTTTTATTGCAAACTTGACAACAGAAACCTGCTCGGTCGACGATCTTTCGACCGATAGTGTTCTCGGTCGAACAGTTTCTCGACCGAGAATGTGTCTGGATTTGTTTCATAACTGTTTTAAGTAATTGTGTCATAGATCCTTGTCAATTTTGCCACAATTTTAAAGGTTGCATTTTTATTTATTACTCCCCTTATTTTGTATGTTCTACAATGATGATCTTATAATCCGTATTTTGAAGATGTCTCACATAAAAATATCCATTGGAATCAAGTAAAGATGGCCAATTTCATTAAAAGCATGTATTACAGGCATAGAAAGATAGACACATCATATAGAGATGACCCATTACAATTATTCAAAAGATATCATTACAATAACTCCAACATTTACTGGAAAGACTTAAGGATTGCATCAATGTCAGGGTCTTTCCCAAGAAAAGGCTCAGTTCCATAATACTGGACCAAGGTTTGCCAATCTAGAGCACCTGTCTTAGTTAAAGCATATGCTTCCAAGAATGTAGGAACTCGGTCAAATCAGAAATGAGCGGCAATATCTTGCAGTTGCATGGATGAAAACTGAGTGTGCGTAAGATCCACAGATGGTGGAGGTGGAGTTTGATAATAGTTGTATGAAGGATTGTATGGATTGAGCATGTCAGGATTTAAAGAATACGGATATTCATCAGGTTGGTTTGGTGAAAGGGTTTGCATTCTTTGGTTTATATAAGTCATGGCATGATGGTTATAGTCTAGTTGTTTGCTCAGGTGATATTGGGATCCAGCAATATAAGTAAGAGTGTTTTGAATGGGGTCATGTGATAGGTTAGTAGAAGGAGGGGGTGGTGGTATGTCTTGATGAGATGTTTCTCCTTCAACTCTAGCCCTTTTATGACCAAAATCAATTCCCATTTTTTCTACTGTATTCTTACTTATTTTTTGTGGTCTACGCTCCCATGTATATCCCATATCCTCAAGTGGGGTCTTAAGGAAATGTTGAGTAATTTGGCATACAAAATCGGCATATGGAGGATTGCCAGAAAACTCAAGCATGTTTTTAAGAATGATGCGGATAAAATTTGTGGGAATACGTTGGATAATGGCATATATTAGACACATACGATAAACAGGAACTTCAGACTTATTGGCTCTAGGATGTATGTTTGTTGATACAATAAGGTTTACAATCCTAGCAGTTGGTTTAAGATTTATAGCATAATATGTGCCTCTATCTTCGTGACAGGTTGTATTGGATTTAAAAATGGTCTTTTTGATGTCACTAAGACTAATGGTATGGTCATCTTGGAGAAATTGGTTAAGGGGGTTTCCAGAAGTAAGGTCAAGGGTGTCTTGATATTCATCTATGTCAATGTTTAGCATGTCAAGAATGTCCCCTTCAGTAAATCGGAAGCTATGCCCATTGACCATAGTGTAGAAGAAGATGGTTTCATTTTCAGAGTGGGAAATGAGGTTTGCATAGAATTCGTTCACTACCTTGATTGAATAGGAAGGAAAAGAAGGGTTGATGAATTCTTTTAACTTTTGTACTTCGAAAAGGTCCTCCAAGTCGACGATGTTGATGAAGTCCATAACTTCAACTGGTCGTCGTGGGAGAGGAGCTTTGGAGGAAAGCCGTAGATATCGATCACCAGCATCTCCATCGACGAAGGCAATGTCGTTGATGATCGTCAGTGGTGGAGTAGCTTCCCGAGCTTCCCTTCCTTTCCTGCCGGCGACCTTCTTCTTCCCACGAGCAGATGATGAGGCCATTGTGTTGCTTGAAGGCGGAGAAGAAGCAAGGAAGGCTTGGGGATGAGGATGCTAAAGAGTTGCACAAAAATGCACTAGAGAGAGTCTATGAAAGCAAGAGTATGCAAGTGTGAGGAAGTGACCCGTCTTTGGTTCCTTTTATAACAATCCAGCGACCTGGTCGGTCGACGACTCGTCGACCGAGCGTCCGCAACGGTCATGTTGCAGACGCGCCACTTGGCTCCCCAACGGTCATATAACAGTCATAAACGGTCATAACGGTCGGTTTACAACGGTCATATCCAACGGCTATTTCTCGGTCGAACAATTGTCGACTGACATTGTCTCGGTCGAACATTTGTCGACCGAAAGTGTGTCTGATACTAAATCTGTCTAGATTCTGTCGGTCGAGAGAGAGGGGCTGACCGAAAGGTTTTCGGTCGAAGAGTTCGTCGACCGAGAGACTTACTGAGTACGAATTTGAAGCTGATTTTTAATGTAATTGATAGACTATTTTTGTAGAGCACATATATAGATTTTCCAAGGGAGTAATATTGTGTTTACTATTGACAATATTTGGACAAGTTGTGATCATAAATTAATTATTCTTTTAATCATAAAAGGATATCCAAATAGTTATTATGTCAAACTTATTTTAGGTCGAATTTGACTACGACCATAGCGCCCCTTGGTCAAATTTTATTTTGACCAAGAGGCTAATTTTGCAGATTTTTCAGATTGAATATGTTGAGTATAATATCTGCATAAAATTTAATTAAATATCAAGTTGAAGCATACTACTTAATTGGAGTCACAATTAATTATTTCAAAGATACTAAGTTAGAAATTTTTATCTTTTATGTGTTGCAAGCAATAACATATAACCAATAAATCATTTTACTTGCCTATATATATATTTTCATGGATCCATACAATTTTCATTATTTATGCGCACCCAATAATGAAAGTATATCCATGGTGTAACAATAGTAGCATATAATGATGATTCCATCACATGATTTGTAAGTAGATCAGAAGATACTTTTAGGAACAATCATGTGAAACTATGAATTTTCTTTTCATTGAACCAAGCATAATTTCAGTTTAAGCTTAAATCATCCAGGAAATAAATTTGTAGAAATGATTTCCAAAAATATATCCAGTCATCAATCATAAGTAGATAGTAATTTCATCGGATTTAAAATAAATGCAGCAATTTTGTCGTAGACTGGAGAACAGTAATGTGCTCGGTCGACAATTTTTCGACCGATGTTCTTTCGGTCGACAGTTTTTCGACCGACAAGATTCCTGGAACTGTTAATAAAACATATTTGTGTGAGTTAACTATTTAGATATTTATTTGTAATCTCATTATGTTGAGTTGAGATAGACATATAAGTATGCAACTAATGTCTCTGGTCATATCTCAACTTGATTCTGTTCATTTAGTTTGGAGGTTTTGGAACCCAAACTAACTCGACATCTTTTCTCTTATAAGGACATGAAAAAGAGTAATGTCCAAGACGTGAGCAATAATGGCAACATATAGAATCAACCTCAAGTCGTTTTCTATGGTTTTGTTCTAGGTTGTTCTTTGGTACAAATGTATTTGTTCCTTTAGGTACATATACATATTGATGGGTTTGTGTCCTTTTCCAACTAGGTTGATAGGACTTCCCTTTAGGCTTATAACCTAGTCCTCTTCTCCCAATTTGATGATAGGAATTCTCTAAGATTTGATCAAGAATGCCATTATTATTTAAATTACTGACTTTTTGTTGTAACTTGGCAATCTCTTCCATTCTCTTCTTAATATCTAGTTTTGCTTGGTCTAGATTAGATGACAATAAATTTCTTTCTTTAACAATAGTGTCATAATCTATATGGGTGCACAATAATGGTTGTTTTTGAAGATCGTTTACTTGAGTCTGCAAGTTTGAATTTTCAACAGAAAGGAGCTTGCAATTGGCTTCCATAGATTTTAACTTAAGATCAGAATATTTATTTCCCTCTTTGAGATCCTCATTTTCAGATGCAAGAGCAAGAAGTTTAACATTTAGATCATCATTTTCTTTATTTGATTTCTTTAATTTCTTTTTGCACTCAACATATTTATTATGTGTCTCTTCAATAATAGCAACTAGTTCTTCTTTAGATAAATCAAAGAGACTTACCTCTTCTTCTTCTTCACTAGTTGTAGCAATAATACATTCTTTGTGCTCTTCCTTTGATCTCCATGGGCATCCGGTTGTTTTGTGGCTTGTTCCTAAACACCAATTGCAGCATGTTGTGGTTTTGTCCAAACAGCACCTTTCACCATTTCCCTCCATTCTTCAAGACCTGGTTAGGGTTCCTTGAAGCCCGCTCTGATACCAACTGAAAACTACTAGAGGGGGGGGTGAATAGAGTTTTATTTTGATTTTAATAATTATTTAACTCAAACAACCAAAATTGAGATTAGAAGAAGGAGACAGGCGTTTAGAGTGGTTCCAACTATAGCAAATACTATAGTTGTCAGTCCACTACCCGGTTGCTTACCCAACCGGGATTTGAAAGTATTTATTTTATTACCTCTCGAGGATTTATACAAAATACAATACTTTCAACCACACCCTTTGAACAACCTTCACTTGAAGTAGGTGCACCAACCCTGAGGTAGCCTTCTTGAAGTAACTCCAAGCTCCCCCTTGAAGTAGCCTTCCTCTCTAGAAGTAACCTCCCGTTGCACCAGCCTTCTGAAGTAGCTCAAAGTCTCCTTCTTTGCCAAGAAGATCTTCACCCTCTCCAATCCGCAGCCTCCAACCTAGGAGTAGCAAGGAGAGTACAAACAGTAATAGGGAATAAGAAAGAAAAAGGAAATTACAACTTATCCTTTAAAGCCCAAGGCTTGATATGCCTAGATCAAGCGTATAGATCTCCTAACCAAATGTGTGAACTTGTGATTGCTGTGGGTAGGAGATTCTAGCCTATAGGACACGAATTTGAGCTAAGGAGAAAGTAGGCCAATGATCACAGTGCTCAATTTGCTTGCAACAGATTGCTTAAGTATGCTCAAGTATTTCTCAAGTGTAACAAGTGTAAAAACAAGTGAGTTTAGGGGTCCTATGGCTTGTCCTATTTATAGGAATGGCCTAAGGAAGCTTAAGGACATTCTAGACAACTTCTAGGGGTTTCTAAGTGCTTAACTAGCCGTTAGGTACAAAGTTGTTGCTTTAACAACGGCTAATTAATTAATTCTGCAGTTGCTGTCAGAGACCATCTCGGTCGACAAATGGTCGACCGAGACACCTACTCGGTCGAACTTTTGTCGACCGACAGGCTCTCTGGAACAAGTGATTTGCAATGTCTTTCTTCAACTGCCAACTAACTTGTCTGTTGTGTCTAACGGCTACTTTGGATCTTTCTCGGTCGAGAAGATTGTCGACCGAGAGTGTTTCGGTCGAGGAGTTTGTCGACCGAGATTGATCCTGTTTCAAGGTTTCAATTTAGGCACTAATTATGTGTGTAAGTGTGCATAAGTAATCTTATTTGAATGGGATGACTTGTCTAACTGTGGTGTTTAGCTAGGGAGAATCTAACGCTTGATTTACATGCAATTTTAAGTACTTGTACATTATATTTTTGTACAAGTTTTTACAACAGTGATTACATTGCATGAAATTATAAATATGTAAGCTTGTAGATTTTCCCTTGTTGCTTTGTCATCCTGCACACTCAAGTAGCACGTTAGATTAATAAGAATGAAATGTTTGTCATAATCAAAACAAAGGGATTTATAGATGTCCATTTAGCCAACATCTCATACCATGTACTTTTCGCTTAGCTTCTCAAGATCCTATGAGACCTCTTTCGGGTTCCTCAAAACCCACAAAACTGGTAAACACCCAACCAAAGGGTCCCTCTCCCAGGATGGGAGGAAACTACAACAAGGTCACAACTGTCCCTAGGGTTTACATTCACATGAGCATGCCTAACCCAGCAGCTACTAAGGCACAAGAAGACCACCTATCAAACCATGCTAGGTCATACTTGTTCTCTTTCCTCAACATTAGATCAACTTAGTTGTGAGGGGTTCATCAAACATACCTTCAACTTAAGGGGTTTCCTATTCCTCTACAAATGAGGAGTACCATGCTCAAAACTATAGAGACTCAAAACTCATCATGAGCATCAGGTACACAGCTCCCCCTCTTAGGCCTAGGAACCCTAGGTTCATCTTTGGGTGTCCAACTGCATGCTCAATCTCTTAACCACGAATCAAGCATGTCCAAGGTATGTCATGTACTCCCATGATCCTTTTATATGAGCAACACCTCAAAGTTGAGTCCTCCTCAAGGACAACCAACTAGGTATAATGCCACACAACCGGTTACTAAACCTCTCCAGGTCTAAGGAACTCTTCTTCCTATCTTAGAAGGTGTTTATCTATACCACAGGCACATAGGTATCAGAAGCATCATCCTCTCTCTAGGGTTTGGTTCCTCTAAAGGCAACCAAGATATCATCAGCCTCTAGGGGTCAAGCATAAGGCAACCACTATCATCCACTTAGATTGCATCATCCTCAACTCCCATTGTTCCTCATATCTCGGGGTTTTAGGCTTCCAACCTCCTTACTGGGGTCCTAATTTCTCTCTCTAGAGCTAAATTCACATCTAGCCATACTACTAAAGGTCCTCTCTCCATGAAGGATCAAGCTCATAGGCATACCTCCACGCAGGTGAAGCATATGCTCAAACTTATGTTTACTCATGATTATCCATAACCCCTTATGCTTATCTCATAAGCCATCCATCCTATCCTTCTAGTCTCAGTTTTAACTTGCTACTCATACTACTGATGTACTCTGGGTGCATGCTATCCCCTACTTGCATAAGCCCATAGGGTTTCTATAGGTTCTTCACTAACCTCATCAATGAAGGATCCATCCTTCGCTCAAACATGCACGACCCTTCTCAGGGTTGGGTTGCCCAAGGTACTCAGTTATCAACTTCTCATGGCTCATAAGGCATCCAAGGCATGTCTATCAAAACACCTGGTCTACCATGACATCTAACTCATCATGTTATCTCTCTCTCTAACCTTCACTTAGGGTTTGGGTTAACATCACCTCAAAGGATGTTCTAGGTCTCTACTTTTAATGGAGATCTCTACCTCCAAGACTAACTCTCTTTACTTATCCTCCTGACAAGAAGGTCTATCCTCATGTCTTTCCTGAGGGCAATGACAACTCGTGTCATACAACCTAAGCATGTATCTATTCTTTAGTTTGCACTTAATCTATTAAGCTTATGCCCATGACATCTTATTTACATGCTTTTCATTAATTTGGTGGAGGATTCCTTAGACCTCATTAACCTTACCCATACCTCAAGAGGGGGAGGAGAAGAGAGAAAACCCTAATCCTTAAGGTCCTTAATAGAATTTGAGTTGAGAAGGGATGAACAATATGAGAGAGTCCTAAAGGTATCTTATTTCGAGTCATATCCTAAGACATCGGCCAGGCAGTCACACAATCTGAGAGTCCTCGTATTCCGACTAGCAGTGTAGAGGAATATATTTCCAGCACCCGGACGTGATCCTTTTCTAGACACCTCAATTTTTCAGACAATCCTCTAATAACTCCCTCGGTTCTATGGAATTTGTAAAATTTAATAATTATTAATGATTAAATGAGCAACCTATGCTCTGATACCAATTTTAATGACCCCGCCTCCTAGTAACCCCCATTTAAGGGAGACCAAAAGGTCGGTGCTATTATCCCAATTAACAGGATCAAAGGTTCGAAAAATAATCAATAACAATTAACAAATTTTACTAACTAAATTGAAAACCGGTACAAAATAAAACTTTGCATACCTTTTTCAAAACTGGGACATATACATCTATCCGCATCAGGAATCTACTCTAACTAATCCTCCTTTGTACTTTAAATCTTAATTAATTTCACATATGCCACTTTACTATTTGTCCTTTTCAAGCTTGTACCTAAAATGCCGACAAAAAAATGTCGGTCAGCATATCGGAATATGCCGGTATGTGGGGACATCCAAAATTTCACAGATATGGCTAACAATATAATAATCACAATCAAATTATTTAACAATACAAATTTACATTTTCAATGTGTCATTCTCCACTGCTTTTCCCCTAGCCTTGGCATACCCCTCTAGGGTTTCTCTTTTGCCATTGACTTAAGGACACCTTCTCAATCCCGAGATTGGTGCCTGGGAGTCACCTCTCATGGTGCTCCATAGTCATGCATCATAGACCACCTTCTCATTCCCGAGCTTGGTGTCTGGGGTCACCTCTCATGGTGCCCATGGGTCTACCCTCTTGGGCCTGACCTTTATGGCATCTTCCATCAGGGTGGCATGTAGGTGCGAGAATACACACTTCTTTATAATTGTGATAACCATAGTGACTTTATAATTTTGCAAGTATGAACATCCAACTGTTTAGATTGCATTCAGTGTGAGGAAACATTTGGAAAACCCTCAGGAAACTAATGTGATTAACCATTATTAACCACATACCTGATTTGTAGATTCAACAAGCTAATAACAATTCCAAGAAAGCAAGTAATCCAAGAAGCAGTTCAACAATCACATAATTCCTGAAAAGCATACGTAACCTATTTACTACACTTTACCAAGAATATATCTATTTAATTGGCTTGGATTCACTTTCTAGGGTTTCTAATCCGAATTGGGTTTTATTAGGATTCTTTTTACAACTTTCCTCATTTATACCCTAGAACAGCAGTTCTAAATGCAAAACCCTAATTACTCACATATTAACATTAGAGCCTCTTTATCATCTTAGGCTCCTTCCGGATTAACAACTCATAGTTCATTATGATTTAATTTACCTATGAATTCCATTTATCATTAATTCCAACTTTATCAATTAAAAAACCCTAATTATCATGTTAAGGGTATCTATCCATGATTAGGAACTTTTATATTCCAAATATCTTAGAGCCATCATTTAACCACATATTATCATATTTTTCGAATTAAATATGATCTTATCCTCTTTTACTCTAGATTAGGGTTTCTAAGTGCTTAATCATTCATAATTCGTGTAAAACCCTAAATCATGTAATAAATCATCTAGATCAGGTTCAAGTTCATCATTAACATTTCATCAGGTTACTATTAATTAATTTTTCCAATTAAGCATCATGAACCTAGCCATTAATTTCAATTAGGGTTTCTAACATAATTTCAAAGAAATTTTTATTAACTTAGCACACTTTTATAAATATGAATGAAATCAGGATTTCAAAGTATTTTTATTGGATTCTACGCGTTCTCCTGATCAATTTTCATATTTTGCATGTCTTTATTCGACCTACCAATTATTTTCTACGAATTTAGCAAATAGGTTACCTTTCGGCCAATAGGATGTTGCCACGTCATCCTTTTCTTTTCTCACAATCCTTCTCTGGCTCGCGAATCCCTACTTTGGTCCATTTAACTGGTTACTCAGCCTGGTCCACCCTTCTTCGTCTTCATAGGAGTGATTGAGCCCCGCTCCTCTATTTCCTATGCTCAGCAGGGGAACTCGGACCCGGCCGACGGCGGCCCCTGGTCTACCTCGCGATGCCTACCTGGGGCAGGTCAGGTGGCGCCCTCACCTCCTCCTGCTCGTGGAGCGCCTATGCTCAGAACCGTGCGGTTGCAAGCCCTGAACCATGGTCTTCCTCTTGGCGCCATCCGCAAGTGTACAACAAGACATGGGACAGAAAGGAGAACTAGTCTACCGAGGAAGAAGAGGGCTTCGTGGAGACTGGAGAGGGACTTTGACAACTGATCTATTGGTTCCGATTTTGTGAAAAGGAGGGTCCTTATATAGGCATGCTCCTTTTTACAATCCTCAGCAAGGTTGAACTCCACAGTTGGCGGCCCTTTTTGAGGAAACTCTGACCCCAACGCCAAAACTGCGGAATCAGGGGTCATCCTGGTTCGGTTCAAACTCCCAAAGCCAAAGATCAACTATCCAAGAGTCCCGGTAGTTTAGGGAAAGAGATACACGGATTCGATCCCATGGTTTACTATTCCCATTTCCTAATATGATGAAGAGCAGCCACCATTGGATCCTTGATCCAACGTCTAGCAAGCCTCGTATTAGAACATCAATTGTTACATTTAATGTTATCCTTTACACTTTAGGAAACTTGTAAAATTCATATCTCCCAAACTATTTGTTCAATTGATCCCAAATTTTGAGGGAAAGTTAATAATAACTTAATATACCTCTATACCAACTTTGGGATCAGTATATAAAAGAAAATGTGCCTTTTCTTTAGGTGCAAGATATTATTCAATTATATATATTTCTCACCTATTTTCTCTTTCCTTTGCCATTAAATTATTATTTTGAATTCCTTGAACCTAAAGGAAACCTTAATGTCTCGGAATCCCATCTTGGGAATATTCCTTAGCCTTTTACTTATCCTTATCTATTTTCTCTTTCTTCTTATTCATTTCTTTAGTAAAATATCTCTTTTCAAGGATTTCTCTTTATCTTTCTTTTTATTTTCCTCATTGGCATCCCTTTTATCATTAGGAATCCTTTGGATATGAAAATCCATCAAGGACAACTCAATTATACCTCTTTCCACTTATTTCCCACATTTTATCATTGTTTTCAATTTCTTTCTCAACAAAGAAATATTTAATTGATCTTTTCTTTTCTTATTGCATTCTCTATGCAACTTTGGATTCCTTGGAACCCAAGGAACCCAAGAGGCATGAAATCCCTCTTTGGATTTTCCTTCTAGATGTTTCCACATTGTTCTTTCCTCTATTTTTTTATTTACTCAATAATAGAGTTTCTTTTGTCATTTCTTTGTTATTGGGTCCAATAGCCAATAAAGCCCAAAAATAAAATAACAACACTATTTTAAACAAAATTCATGCATTCAATCAAAAGACATCATTATTTGTTCATTTATCTTTATTATGAGAAATTACATTTCTCACAAAAAATTGGGGTTGTAACAGACACCAACGGAAATACGCAGTTTTCTAGGACTGGCAGGCTACTATAGGAGGTTCATTAAGAACTTCAGTTCTGTAGCATTACCCCTAACCAGGTTGACCAGGAAGGAGGTTCCTTTTGTCTGGAATGATAAGTGTCAACATTCTTTCCAATTGTTGAAAGAAAGGTTGACCAGTGCACTTGTGTTAGTGTTACTTGAGCAAGGGAAGGGGTATATTGTTTTCTGTGATGCTTCTAAAAATGGTCTAGGATGTGTGTTAATGCAAGATAATCAAGTGATTTCTTTTTCTTCTCGACATCTTAAGAAACACGAGGAAAATTATCCAACACATGATCTAGAATTAGCTATTGTGGTTCATGCGTTGAAGATCTGGAGACGGTATCTCTATGGAGAGACATTCCAGATTTTCATAGACCATAAGAACCTAAAATACATCTTTTCACAGCATGAGTTGAACATGAGACAACGCCGCTGGATGGAGTTAATCAAGGACTACGATTGTACAATTGATTATCATCCAGGAAAGGCTAATGTAGTGGCTGATACACTAAGTAGAAAATCATCATCACCAAACATGGACAAAGCACAACTGAACTCTTTAGTGTGCTTTAAGTGAGACATGCTTGTCTCTTTGAGGCAAAACAACATACAACTTAAAGTATCCTTGTTAGCTGGACTGCTAGCTGAGATGCACATAAAACCTACTCTGAAACAAAAAATCAAAGAGGCACAACAAGCTGATATTGTGATTCAACAAATTAGATCAGAGTATGGTAGTGAGAAACGGGATGGGTTTCATGAGTTAGATGATGAGGCAGTTTGTTACCATGGAAGGATGGTAATACCTGATGCCAATAACTTAAGGTAGTTAGTCATGGAGGAAGCTCATTCATCCATGTATGCAATGCATCCAGGGAGCACCAAAATGTATCATAACTTGAAAGATATGTATTGGTGGCCCGAATTGAAGAAAGATGTAGCTGAGTTTGTTATGCGGTGTCCCGTATGTCAGCAGGTTAAAGATGAACATCAAAAGCCCACAGGAGCAATGCAATCTTTACCTATACCACAGTGGAAATTGGATCACATAAGCATGGACTTTGTGGTTGGTTTACCCAGAACAGCCAAAAGTCATGATTCCATTTGGGTGATAGTTGATAGGTTGACTAAGTCAGCACATTTTCTTCCTATTAAAACAACCTATACTGCTGAGAAACTTGAACATATCTATATAGATGAGATAGTGCATTTACACGAGGTTCTAGCTACAATTTTTTCTGATAGAGGTCCCCAATTCATGAGTCATTTTTGGGAATGACTACATAAAGCTTTGGGTACGTAGTTAAGATTTAGTACCACCTTTCACCCACAGATAGATGGACAATCTGAGAGAACTATACAAAATTTGGAGGATTTTCTTAGGGCATGTGTCCTTCAGTTTGTAGGAAGTTGGGAAATACACTTGAGCTTAACAGAATTCACTTACAACAATAGTTATCAACACAGTATTGATATGGCACCTTATGAAGCATTATATGGTAGACGTTGTAGATCTCCCTTGTGTTGGTATGAAACAGGAGATTACCAACTTTTGGGTCCTGAATTCGTGCAACAAACAATTGAGAAGATTAAAGTAATACAACAACAGTTAAAGGCTGCAAAGGATAGACAAAAATCCTACGCTGATAAACAGTGAAGACCTTTAGAATTCCAAGTTGGAGACTGAGTATATCTCAAAGTCTCACCTTAGAAAGGTGTTCTTAGATTTGGGAAGAAGGGTAAGTTAGCTCATAGATTTATGGGGCCTTATCCAATCACTGAACTGATTGGAAAGGTAGCCTATAAGTTGGAGTTGCCACCTGAACTACACAGATTGCATCCATTATTCCATATATCCATGTTGAGAAAGTGTCACCCTGACACGGAGTTAGTTTTACAACCTGTGGAGGTAGAATTAAATGAAGATATATCCTATGAAGAGGGACCAGTGTTGATTCTTGACAGAAGAATAAAAAAGTGGAAAAAGAAAAACATAATGCTTGTGAAATTTCTCTAGAATCATCATGGCATCAAAGAGGCTACACAGGAGCTAGAGGAAGACATGAGGAGGAAGTACCCTTCTCTTTTCTCTTGATGATTTTGGGGACGAAATCCCTGTTAAGGGTGGATAATTATAACATCCCTGACCTGGGTTAAGGCTAAACCCTGGGAGTTTTGCTTAAGTAAGTCATTTATATTTTTGTTTTTATCCCTTGAAAAGTAATTAGGACTAAAGGAGAGCTTATGTTTCAATTTTGGTCCTATTTGAATAATGTTGAAACAATATTTTACATGTTTTGGACTAAAGTACAATTTACCCAATTTAAGGGGTTACCTTGCAAATGTTACATGATAAATGTTCCTAAAGTGTTATAGCATCATAAGAATGCGAATGATGCTGAGGTATGTCTTTCACAAGCCTAAGTTCCAAGAAGAAGCTTGTTTGAATAATGTTTCTGCATTAAATGACTAGTTTTGGTGTAATTTGCAAATTACCCAAAATCAACGGTTGGATATGCAAAATACCAATTCAAGAGTGTCCCTATTGTTTCTTAGTATCATTTAGAGAAAATAAAAATAAAGGGCGTCTTGTTTGAGCTACATTTGAGGAGAGATAATCTTGATAATAAAATAATCAGGAAATAAGTATAAATGAAACCCTAATTTATTTTGTAGCAAAAATAAATATATTAATTGAAGTGCCCATCAATTAAAAAGGTTGTGGTTGAAATCCTATAATGGGAGGGCGTCCAAATTCCTATAGTGGTGCCGAAATATCCAAAGTAGGTGAAGAAATCCACTCACATTTGTAAATTAAAAAGTAATGTCCACTAAAAATGGATAATAGTATTATAATGATTAAGGTGCTTAAAGTGGTTGCTTTTAAATCAAGGATAATTGAGAGGATATTGAGGAAATAGGAAGATGGATTCGAAGGCAATGAAGGGAGGGGGCATGTGGCAAGAAAGTGGATGAATTTGCTTCTACTTTCTCTCTCCTAGAAAATCAATTATATGTACTCGATTTTCTCCTTACTTGAAAGGCTATTTTGCAAACCACTTTCTTTCCTTTTCTTTGGCCAATGAACAAGGAGTTTAGGAGCAGGAGGAGAACGTTCCCCAAGCTGAAGGTAAGATCCATGATCATCTTCAACCTAAGATTTATGGTTGAAATCGGATTTCAATACTAATTTTCTTCTCTCCTCCATCCAATGCTCAACCTTGGCTATCTTTTGCATCCAAGGAGTTGGAAACAAACCCTGGATAGTTGAAGGAGCTTCTTTCACCATTAGAGATGAGAAGCTTGAAACTTTGAAGCTACTTTGAAGGCAGATTATATAACTTGAACCCATCAATGTTATTATTGTTTTCAATTCCTCATTATATGTTGATCTTTTATTTCTTCTTGAATAATTGACGAATTCATTATACATATGATAGTAGAATTTGGAGGTCTGAAGCGTGATGAGAATGACATCATCTTAGCACACACCTCAAGAATATCAAGAACAAATGGTTTCATGTTGTTGGTCAAACAGTTTGAAACCGTTTAGAGACCAAATGGTTTCAAACCGTTTGGTGACCAAACAGTTTCAAAACCGTTAGAGGTCAAATGGTTTCAAATTGTTAAAGACTAAATGGTTTCAATGGATTTAAGGATCAATTGGTCTCATGACCTAATAAATTCAAACAATTAAACTCAATTGATTTTAGAAACCTAGCTCAATTGGCTTCAAAACCCTAGATCAAGTGATGTCAAAACCCTAACTTAGGTTTAAACGGTTTCAACTATGATTTGATCAAACGGTCTCAAACCGTTTAAGGACCAATCAGTCTCAAAACGTTTGAGGACCAAACGGTCTCAAACCATTTAGGGTTAAAATGATTTCAAAAATTTATTTGATCAAAAGGTTTCAAACCGTTCAAGGGTCAATCGGTTTGAAACCCTAATAAGATCAAATAGTTTCAAAACTGATTGAAGATCAAAGGGGTCAAAACCGTTTGAAGATTCAATGGTCTCAAAACCGTTTAAGGATATAAGGTCCAAGACCATTTAAGGCTAACGGTCTTCAAACCGTATGAGGGAATTGAGCTCAAGACCGTTTAAGGTCTAAACGATCCTCAAGACCATTTAAGGTCTAACGATCTTCAAGACCATTTGGAGGTCAAGTGACCTCAAGACTGTTTGAAGGTCAAGTTACCTCAAGACCGTTTGAAGGTCTAAACGGTCCCAAACCGTTTGGAGGTTTAAGGTCAAAACCGTTTGAAGGTTCAATTGGTCCAAACCGTTTGATGGTCCAATTGGTTCAAACCATGTAAGTGCTAATAACCCCATAAGTGGTTGAAGAGTATCTCAAGGTTGATTTCAATGGAAGTACCTCTAAATTATTTAGGTTATTAATTTATTGAGATTGATTATCACTTGATGCCTATGAAAACAATAAATGCAATACACTGTGATAAGCATAGGTGCATGCACTTAGTGAAAGGTTAAGTCAACTGAATAAGGTATGATGGTGACGCGTGTTCCTAGTACATAGAACAATGATAAGTATGATTTAATACTTATATGATGCTATGTACTCCAAGATATGTGGAAGCACTAATTTAGGGTTTGGATTAATGAGGTAATCATAAAACCGTAATCAATGGAGATTGGAAACCCTAATCGAGAAGGGTGAGAAACCCTAACCCTAATTTTTGGGTAATGGGTTGAGAAACCCTAATTGAAATGAAATGAGAAACCCTAACCCTAATTTTTGGGTAATGGGTTGAGAAAACCTAATTGAAATGAAATGAGAAACCCTAACCCTAATTTTTGGGTAATGGGTTGAGAAACCCTAATTGAAATAAAATGGGAAACCCTAACACTAATATTGGGTGATGTTATGTGAAACCCTAATATTGGGTGATGTTATGTGAAACCCTAATATTGGGTGATGTTATGTGAAACCCTAATATTTGGTGATGTAATGTGAAACCCTAATATCGGGGTGATGTTATGTGAAACCCTAATGTAGGGTGATGTTATGTGAAACCCTAATGCAGGGTGATGTTATGTGAAACCCTAATATAGGGTGATGTTATGTGAAACTCTAATTGAAATAAAGATGGGAAACCCTAACCCTATTGAGTGAACAGTCATGTTATCTTTGTATTGCATAATGTTGATATGCAATTGATATGGTTGTTATAAAGTATACTAACCATGCATGTATCATGAGATGATGAGCATAACCAGGTATGAACTATGATGTTAATGGGCCTTGTGACCCATTATTTTAATTGTTGCCTAGTGAGAGGTGACAAGAAGTTGAAAATGCCTGGTGAACTATGTGAGATGCTTGTGTAATAAGTATCATGAATACCTTGGTCAGATGACCTGGAGGTAATAATTACCTAATAAGTGGTAACCATGTTCAGTGATGAACTAAGGGTTTGAATACCCAGATCCAGTAAATATGATGATGGTATTGTTGAGGGATGTGAATTCCCAGTATTGAGATAAGGGATTGAGATCCCAATGTTTTATAAAGTTTTGAAGAGTACTTGATATAAGTATTACATGTTTCTTTGTAGCATTTGCATATTAATTCTTGTTTGAAAACTTGACTGATGCTAAAAGAATATGGTAATATACCTAAATAATCAAGTGGAATCTTATCATGTAGAACCCTGGCCGTAGATCCATCATCGTCAGTAGCTGGTGATGGTGAAATGGATTCTCCTACGGGTTAATCCGGAGCATATATTGTTGAATATGTGGGGTTTCTCTCAGCCGAAAATAGGAGGATTAGAGTGCAACTTTGGTTGTAGACTCAAGATATGTATAAGAGCATGGTGAACATACCCATGGATTAGTGTGATAGAGCATGAATGCGTTCATGGCTCAGAGAGCATGATGAACTGGCCCCTGGCTCAGATTTACTAGCATCGGGACCTATACCAAGGGGGGCTAGAGGATGGGCAGCCTATGAGAGCTAACCCTGTGACTGAGGTCACTTAAGAAAGAGACTGCGGTCCTACTTGTGGTCTCACACTGAACGAGATGGATGAGGTCAAGGAGTCCGACTCTTCCCTTGATCTTGTTTGGCATCGACTTTAGGTTTTGCAGCTAAAGGTTGGATTTGAGCGGTACGGCTCACTTCCTCAGGGCATAAGTATGATTGTAAAATGTAATCAGCCGTGTAGTGTATTTTCTTAAGGATGAAATACGGAAATCATTGGTTGATATTACATTCCTTACTGTATCCTAAATGGATAGATGTTATACATGTTCTTCATATTCGTTATTAAAATGGATAGATGATTTATTGCTTTATCATTTATAGATGTAATGCTTTAAAAGATGATATTGCTCTATTCTGCTCAATATTGATTAAATCCTACTTTTCAATAGAGAATCTCTGCTCAGTTTATTACTATTTATCTACAATAATAATGTTTCTGGAAGAGAATTATATCTCTCGCTGGGACAATTTCAATTGTCTCACCCCTGTGGGATCCAACCTTTTAAGGTGGACTTGGACGAGGAGGTAGAAACCATATAGTAGGGGAAGGACAGTAGCATCAGGGAAAATAGTAACATCTCAGGTGGAGATAGTGACTGTTGTGTTTTGTAGACATGAGTCTTATGAGTCGTCTCTGTACTCTCAGGTCCTTGGAGTTAGTAGTAAGTGCTTTTATGATCGATCTGAGATTTTGGCATTGAATGCCTTGAGGTTTTATGTTGCTTATGTGTAGATTTAACTGAGCAACTGTTGTATGTAATCCTTGAGAAGAGAAGGTACATGGTATGTACTTTATGGAACAGAATGTATATATAATATTTTGGTTCTTGTTATAAGAGTTTCCTGGAAATGGATCTATTTGCAAATGGTTTTAATTTTTAGTTATTTTTTGTAAATCCGTTGTGTATGTTTAATTCCGCAATTAATTATCTGATGACTGCCTAATTTGGTGTTGGGTTGTCTCACTAACCCTGGTCTGAAGACTGAGGACCCAAAGAAGAAAGAAAGTGGCAGTCCTAGCCTTAGATTGGGAGGCACACGATAGGGCGCTGAGATGATGGGGGTGTTGCAGGGGAAATAGGGGGCAAGGAGGACAATGCCTGATGAGGCGTTGTGAAGGAAGATGGCCAATATGATGTTATGAAT